>CM056573.1:22377500-23577500 GCA_029721435.1 Gymnothorax reevesii | reverse complement strand
AAGACTTCCTCTTTTCCTTCTCTACTAACATCCAGCACCTGACAAACAGAAAATGGAATGAAATTCCCCAGCAGATAATGCAAGACAGGCTTTGATATCACAAAAATGGCATCAATATCATACATTTCAAAATATCATTTATTTGACACTGTATGCATAAAAAATTCCCAAAATGTTTCTGAATTTCTCAGAAACAAATAATGTTTGGTTGAACCATTGACTGTATAAAAAGATGGATGCAGCACCATGGTCTGAAAAGTGAAGCCCACGCGGAAGTACCGTAGAATGGCATTCTATTTAATGGCCAGCAGATGGCGACGTCGGTCAGTGCAGAGAGAAGTACAATGCTGTAGAAGTCTATGAGAAAATGACCCTACTTTCCCACCTGATTTTTCATTTAAATAATGATTTTTCACAATATTTTATGGTAGCTATAGCACGTTTCAAGTCTCTTTCGATATATCATGATGTTCATTTTTGTAAATTATGGTCCAATATAGAATATGCTTTCGGGGCGTGGCTATCCTCTGGTCCTCATCCGATACGGTCAGAGCCACGTTCCTCCCCGGATCTTCAATTCACGCTCTTGTCCAAAAGAAATCACATCCGGTTTCAAAATGACAACATGGCGCAATTCAAATTGCCAAAATCGAGGCTTCCTTTATGGTATGCTGAAACTAATGGGTGACGTCACGGTAGCTTCGTCCATCTTTTTACACAGTCTATGGGTTGAACTCACCTGAATACAAGCCAGGGGCTCATTTGTCCAAATAGAATATCCACCGACAACGTAAATCCTGTCGCTGTGTACAGCAACACCTGACTCATTCTGCCCTGAAAGACAGAAACACTTTCTCTGAGCTGTCAGAGACTTACTCCCCAGGGGAACGGGTTTATAGGAAGGAACAAAATGTATTGGTCAGGTTTTGAGACTCACCTGTCAGAAGACTGAAAGAACATCGAGTCCACTGGTCTACGTCAATGTTGTATGAGTCGATGTGCCGGACTAGGATTCGGTCATTGTTGTAGTCCAGGTCGTTCCCACCCAGCACGTAGATCTGCCGCCGAATGGCAGCCATCACATGGTAAACTCTCCTCTGCAGCATGGGACAGCGAGGAAGCCACTTATTCTGTCAAAGAAAGAGAGACAGAGCGATGATACATACAGCAATACGAAACAGGACCCCCTCTTGCCCCTAGAACGCCCAGACTTTTTCACAGCATAGATTCAACGAGGACCTGAACACATTATTGACAAGTTTTGGTCGATACAGACTCATAGCATCATGCAGTTTCTGCGTATTTGTCTACTAAACTTTCAAGCTGCAAGCATCAAGTTGCATTACATCCCAAAGGTGTGTTTTTTGTGTGGTGCAGTTTAGTGTTTGCTATATTATGGAATCCAGTGTGTATTTGTATTCATGTATTTGCATGTCAGACACTTATTTTAGCTACAGATCTTATGGGTGGCCATCTGTTTGTGCAGAGCTGGGCTAAGAGGGGGGAGGGAGGCATTGTGGGTTGTCCTGCCAGGTGAACGAAGTAGCGCTGTGAATACTAATAAGTATCTTTCTGCTTGGCTTGTTATGGAGGGAAAGGGTGCATTCTCAAGACACAACAATCAAACTGTTTCCATTTCCAGATTCCAACACGATCGTCTGCATTCACTTGACTTGCCGAGTACTGCTTGACTGAGAATAACGAAATTTGATTTGTCTTTGAGAGATGCGGTGTTGTGCTTCTTACTAGTGATGTTCTCAGCTTTGTGGTTTAATGAAGAGCAGTGTGGTGTCCCTTGCTGAGCTCAATTTAATGGTGCAACGAAAGATCAAAGACCAATAGAATAACTAAGCCTGATAACAGATTAAAACTGTGACTAGCTACTGACCGATCATGCTTTAATCTGGGGGCCAATCTCCAGTGAACAAAATTAGCACCTGCCAAGCGTCAGTAGTGCGTAAATTTCTATTTGGGCGGTATATTACTGAGACTATGCTGCCACTCAGGGAAATAAAAACACTGAGGTGAATTATTATTCCTAACCTCCATTTCCATACAAGAATACAACTTCTGTGCGTGATTTCAAAAGATAGGCCCACACTACCCATGCATTTTTTCTAAGTTGCAGACTGAAAGCATACAGCAGGGATCCTAAATCTGAACCTCAAATCCAAATCCTGCTCTGATTTTCTTTCCCCCCAGGTAATGGAACTAAAAACTTTGCCATGCTAATTGGCCACACTGGTTTCACTCCTGACTCCCTGGTAAAAAGAGCTTGGAAAACTAGGCATTACTCCGCCCTCGAAGACTGTGATTTGGGGAACAGGACCGAACAGCACGAGGTGCACTGTGCATTTCTTCAGTTAAACCACTGATGCATAGAGATAGAGTGACAACTTCTCAGTGCGCGAGTGTCAGGTCAAATAAGCAAGGACAGTCAGTTTATTTTCCTGCAACAGAAGCAGTGAGTAGAAGAACAATGGAAACAAACTAAGTAATTTTACGAACATTGGGAATGAGAAGATAAACTTTCTTTTTTTAAAATGAGTACGTGCTAAAAGTAGCCTTGCTGACGCTATCAATTCTTCATGTTGATCTGAAATAACCGGTGCTTCCAAAACACGCGCTCTCTAAATGCAACCACAATTCTGATAAAGCTGGTATATTGTCCAAATGGCAAATGAAATAAAAAAATTGGACAAAGGGTCCTGTAGCTTACCGGCAAGCAGTCTTACAGCGATGATACAAGTAATGAAAATTTCATGTGAAGTTTGACATTTGAATCAATGAAAATCAATGTCAAAGTCACAAAATAAAAGTTCACAAACATTTATAAGACCTTCTGCAATACAGCCCTAAGCTCTGAAGCAGTTCTGGTGATACAAGTCATTATAATATGTCAAAATGTATTCAATATGTCAATTGTCAACTTTAAAGGTCATAGAATGTCAAGCTGTGGTCAGCAAATGGACTTCATATATGACTTTGGAATGTCTCTATACAAACCTTGGCTCAATTTGTGACCATTTTAGTGATACATGTCATTGTAATTTCACTATCGAGTTTGACCCTCAAAGGTCACTGACAGTCAAGTTGAATGTCACCAAATGAAAGTTCATATGCAACTTCCTAGATGTCAGTAACACAAACCTAGGCTCCATCTGTGACCGTTTTAGTGATATAAGTCATTGAATTTCCACTAGGTCACATTTTACCGTTGAAGGTCAATACGAAGGTCACCAAATGAAAGTTCATATATGACTTCCTATATGTCTCTAATACAAACCTAGACTCGACCTGTGACCGTTTGGGCAATACAAGTCATTGAAATTGTATTATATCAAGTTTGACCTTCAAATATCATCAACAGTCAAGCTGAATGTCACCGAATGAAAGTTCATATGTGCCGTTCAATGTCAGTAACACAAACCTAGGCTCCATCTGTGACCTTTAAAGTGACAGAAGTCATTGAATTTTCTGTAGGTCAAGTCTGACCTTGATACATGACTTCCTATACAACTCCAATACAAACCTACACTCAAACTGTAATGATTTTGCTGATATTAGTCATTGAAATTTCACTGAATGGTTTGGCCGTCGAAGGTCACCGGTCAAGTTCAATGCCACCGAATGAAAGTTCATACATGACTTCCAATAAGTGTTCAATGCACATATGTTCCCAATCTTCAATATTTTCAAGCCTAGAAACCTTTGAAAATTGTAACATTTTGCTTGACCTCAAGTATGATCTTTCAAGGTCATCTGAGGTCAACTTTAACACAGCCAAAATATAGGTCATATATTGCTTCCTATATGTCAGTAACACAAACTTAATCCCTATCTGCAACAATTTAGCTCCCACAGGCGATTTGGCCCATTCTCCATAAGACCCAAAGTTAAAGTACCGCGCCCCCACTTCCGTCGATTCAATCAAAATGGCACTCGCACTGTTCATAAAGTGTATCAAGGGGAGCTGATTGCAAGATTTAGAAAAAAGTTATCAGACAGTTTTTGAGAAATCATGTTTTGAAATTTCAAGTCATATCTTTTAGCATTGTTAATATACATACTTTTGTATTCCCTGACCTAGAGTTTGACCTTTCAAAGTGATCTGTGGTCAAATTTAATATTGCCAAAATATAGGTCATATACGACTTCCTATATGTCGATAATACAAACTTAATCTCTATCTGCAGCCATATAGCCTCCAAAGGCCATCTTGCATATTCATAAAGTACAGCGCCCCCAATAGACCCACTTCCGTCGATTCAATCAAAATCTTGCACTGTACACTGACGGTACCAAGGTAAGTTGATTGCCTGATTTAGAAAAAAAATTTATCATGCAGTTTTTGAGAAATCATTTTTTAAAATTTCTCAGTCCTATCTTTAACACTGGAGCCAAAATTTCAAGGGCCCATAAAAGGGACAAAAATGATTCAATCAAAAATCCGAGAAAAAAAAAGGCTGGAGATATGGTCTAGTACAGTGGTCGTCAACCCTGGTCCTGGAGAGCTGCAGTGTTTGCTGGTTTTTGACGTTACTCTGCACTTAATTGATGAACGAAAGCAGTTCATTACACGCTTAACTCATCTCACCTAGTGTCTTAGGTTTAAATAGGGTGGAGAAAACCAAACTCAGCACACCCTGTGGCTCTCCAAGACCAGGGCTTGCTACCCCTGCCCTATAAACTTTTATCTTTACTTTGAAACTCTACTCTGCCCAGATTACAATTATGCTCAATGTCCAACTACATTGACAAATCTTGGTTTCCACTTTGACTTCGGTCACAACCTGCATGTCTGTTTAATTGGCTCTAGGAGTCTTGTTGGTAGTTCCTGGTAATGAGTGATTGGCTTACTCTTCCTTAGTGCAGGAGTATTGCTAACAGCACAGGGTGTGCTGAGTTTGGTTTTCTCCACCCTATTTAAACGGAAGACACCAGGTGAGATGAGTCAAGGGTGTAATCAACGGCTTTCATTCATCAATTAAGTGCTGAGTAACGTCAAAATCCAGCAGACACTGCGGCTCTTCAGAACCAGGGTTGACGACCACTGGTATAGTAGTATGTTATTGCAAATTTACACAAAAATTCTTCAGGTGAAAAAAAAAATAAAAAATTCTGGATGACGGACGACAGACGACGGATGACGGACGCTGGACAATGGACGCCACACCAGGACAATAGCTTATCGACCCATAATGCCGGCAAGCTAAAAATGTGGATCATGGGGGCGATGGCAATACCCCTCAGCCCCAACACACTGAATCAAAGGTGAAGGTGTTTGACCCAGACTGAAAGGTCATTTGGGTATGAAACCTGGACGAGGCACGCCGACCCACCAAGGCAGGTCCACAAATGCAAAATCAAGTTCCTAATCCAAGCGGTTTGAGAGAAATGGCCCAGACAAAGTTTTAAAGGTGAAGGTCACTGAGCCATGGTCAAAGGTTATTTGGGTACGAAACCTCGACGAGTCACGCCGACCCACCAAGGCAAGTCCAAATATGCAAAATCAAGTTCCTAACCCAAGCGGTTACAGAGAGACGGTTCGAAGAAAGTCAAGGCTGAGGGGTAGAAAGGAAAAGGACTACCCAAGCTGTCGTCAGCGTTAGGTCTGAAAGCCAGTATGTGTCAAGGCATGGGGGTATGTCACAGCATATGGTAAGGATGACTAGCACATTAATAAGGGCACAAATTTTCTGAGAAAGATACGTATGAATTTTAGAGGAACATATCGAGGGCTGACTGCAAAAAAGTTATGCAGTTATGTCCAGATGTTTCACATTGGACATAACTGTTAATCGCAGTCAGCCCTCGATATGCAGCCATCTATACATTGCCTGTCTTTGGGACATCATTGCATTTTCCAGCAAGACAATGACAAACCAATTGCTGCACGCATTACAAGTGCATTGCTGCATGAGCTGAGAGTGGGTGCTAGAATAGCCTGTCTGAAGGGAATGTATGGCGCCTAATGAAGCAAAATATAAAACACAGAAGTCCGCGTTCTAGTACATGGCTACAGAACTACATATTGATGGAATGGGGCAAAATTCTGATCGTCATGATCAACTGGTGTCTTCCGTGCACCAATGCAGAAAGCCGCTTTCACACTGGATGCGGAACAAATGTTTCCCACAACAGATTACATTCAAAGTCAATGCAAAGACGAGAATAGCAGTGAAAACAGTTAGCCTAAAAACATAGCCTGTATGTGAGAGGGCAATGGCCAGAATCAACTTGCCATTGTCACAATACTATAATCTTAAGTGAAATGGCCTGCCATTGTTGTTTTCTAACTGTTACAGTCCAATGCCATCTTTCATGCATTTCTCAGTAATTTCCTTCAGCAATTAACACCCAAACAAAGTCTTGACACCTCATGTTATTTTCAGCCAGAAATTGCCACCTGCAGGAGGTACCCTTTAAGACTAATTTCTTTCCCACTGTAAATGTGTAGTTCATCCATTTGCATGCAAGGTATTATGGTTTACAACCAAACAAAGGGAATGGCTTAAATTTGAGGATGGTATGTGCATTGCTGCAGCAAATGAGAAAAAGAACAGTTTTAAAGCGTAGTAACTGTGAGTAATGTGATATGATATTCATATGAAAGAACTCATATGACAATAAAATGATTTGTCACTATCCCCTATCTGAAAAAGTGTGAAATGGGTTGTTTTCAGTATGCTGACAACCTTGTGTTGATATGTATAGAAGAATATGACACTTAATGATTGATAATGTGTGTACTAGTGCTATATATTCAATATAGATGTTTTCAGCATTAACAAAGACTCATCCTTCGGTTCAACTCGAAATTATGCTATGTATTTCATAGGGAAGGGAGTTGCCTATTTGAGAAGTTAATTGAATTCAGACGTTCTGCCTATTAATAAAACAATAAGCAATTCATCATTTTTGGTCGGAAAAAAAATCTCTTTGGCAAGGTGGTATGCCAGATCTGGCAACCAGTTACCTTGGGTGATCAGCCAAAAAGTTAATTTTGGACACTGCTACTGCCACTTGCGGCAGACTCAACTGGATTTTAATAAATGTTGAAGAATGGACTTGTATCTGCTGATCAGAGTTAAAATATCTTCCTCAAATTACTGGATTGCTGCCTCCCTATATAGTATACCTTTTTTGTAGCATCCTGGTGACAGTGCAGACCCTAAATTTCTCCAAAACACAAAACAATGATCATGGAGATCCAAACTGAGCAAGAAATTGACCAATTTATTTTCAATATTGAAATGCATTTTCAAGAGTGTTTCCTTGGCATGTGTTATTACTACTGAATAGCTTCCCGAAAGACTAAAAACAAATTCTCTTTTATGTTCCTTTTGCTGATGAGTGACAGCATAATTAAGAGTAGGAATATGGGCAGTACATATGAAGACTAAAGGATATAGAAACCATTAAAAAGGCATGCCCAGATTATTAAAATAAATGAAGAATGCTCATGCTTTTCTTTAGCATAAGTTCCAATGTGATTTCCCCATTTCTATTTTAAAAGTATACCAGTCCACATTTGGGGTTGTGCCCGTCATGACAACAAGCTGACTTTAGGAGATATGAGCACATCTCTGTGCAGACTTGCCAAAAATGCTTGTAAACATGTAAAATCTGCGAGCGAAAACCTTGAATGTGGGAAAACAGCTTCATCAGCCTCTGCCCATGCCAAAACTCGATGTTCGTACGCAGTCTCAGATTGGATGGCAAACCGACTGAGGAAAAAAAATGGATTCAGACAGAACCATTATAGTGCGGGACAGCAATTGCATAGTTCTCATTTGAATATGCACTTCACTGAATTACCAAAAATATACGCTGACTGTCGGGAGATTAAAACATTACAAAATCATGCAGCATTTGTCACCCTTGTATTTCACACACTTCTGTAAAAGGTGCACAAATCATTCAGCTCCTTGGATGTTTGTCCAGGTTCTTTTGTGACTTCCCTGATGAGTTGTTGGAGGTTTTGGGGAGGCCAGCCACTCCTGGAGGACTCATCACTGTTCTAATTTTTCCATATTTGAAAATAATGGCACTCAATGTGGTTTTCTGGAGTTCCAGAGCCGTAGGAGCAGCTCCATAACTCTTTCAATACTGTTGTTTTTTAGTAACTTTCTCTTTCATGTCTCCCAGGCCAGAATTTCTTTTAATCTCAGCAGATTGTGCTGCTTGATAAGACCTTTCAGCCGATTTCACATTGCTTTAAATTTCCTATTTAAGTGATGTTTATATTCGCCAGAGCTGGAAGCAATCAAGCCTATGTGCGTCCAATTTCACGCAACTATAAATTAAATATGTTAAATTTGCTAACTGAGTAATGAAGGAGACAATTACTTTTTCACACAAGACCAGCAGGAGCACATTGCTCCTTAAAAAAAATGAAATAATGATTTAATATCTGTATTTTGTGTTAACTCTGGTTTTCGATATTTCAAATCTATTTGGACGTGGTAGCTTACTGAGATAGTTCTGGCAGACAACTTGAGACATGGACACATTCAAATAGACACTTCCAAGCAAAGCAGACACTGCTCCACCCAGTTGGACGATGGGCAATTTAAGCTGCTCTCCTGCTCCGCCTCCACCCAAGCATCCACCAATGGGCTTTAAATTTTCCGCCCGGGAAGGAGGGGATATCCTGACACTACCTGCTCTCTGCTCCTTAAGCTTAGCAGGCCGAAGAATGTAACAGGGTCAGAGCCAAGATGTCAATCTGTCATTGTATCCATTTGTTAATACTGCAATGAAAGATTCGCACGCGAGTTGGCTGACAGAGATCTAGGCTGAACATGTGGAAGAACCAAGTGCGACAATTATGCAAAAATAGTAGATATCAGGAAATGAGCAAATGCTTTCTCACAGCGCTGCGTGTACAGGCACTATTACGCTGTCTTCACAGAGGGAGGTGTGAAATGACTTCCTCCATCGCACTTATCCCATCCCAATCTCTCAAACTTATTGCGAACGGGGTGGTAATTAAAGTATACAGCTGGAGGCAAGACATCACGGCAAGAGTTGAGTTGTTGAGCTTTCCGTACCTGTGCAGGATCGTACACCATTAGCCGGTTCTGGTATTGGGCAGTATTTGTGACTCCACCTGCAATTAACAGAATCAGCAACATGGCATTATTGTCCAATCTCTCCCCTCTTACTAACCAACTTTCACTGCAATACCACTGCCTTCCCTTGCCCACCTTCGTATATTAAAGGATAGAGAGACTATTTACGACAAGAGAGTTAACAACAGAACTGAATGTAAAAATGGGAAATTTGAGTTCAGAAATTTTAAGTCCTCTCCAGTATTTTGCTCCAATTTCTTGGATTTTCTGATTAGCATAGCGCAATCCTTCAGCCAAGACTTCAAGTAAGCAAAATCATTTGGATTGACCAAATTCCAGGTCAGATTTACAACTTCTGAAATCAGGGCTGTTCAAGTCCACCAGAGAGCCATACTTGAGCTTGATACTATCACTGACAGCATGCACCTCAGACTGAGAGCCAGTAGCTGATGTATGAGTTTATACCTGAGACCCAGAGTAGACTGTCAGCCACGCAGCCAGCATGGCAGGATAGCGAGCGGTCGAAGGACTGGACGAAGGTCCACTTGTTTCTCTTGGGACAATAACGCTCCACAGACGGCAGTACCTGCCGGAGCTCGTTGCGGCCGCCCACAGCATAGAGGAACTGTCCCAGTGCCCCCAGCACAAAGTGCTCCCGGCAGGCCTTCATGGGGGCAATTTCTGTCCACTTGTTCCCTCGCGGGTCGTAGCGGCAGGCGGTGCGCACGGCGCAGGTCCGGCCGGACGCGTGCTCCACCTCCCCTCCCGCCACAAACAGGAAGTGTCCCATGACGGCCACACAGTGGTGGCTACGGCCGGCGGGCATGGGCGCCAGCTCGCTCCAGTTGGACACGCCTGCGATGTGCACGTGCTCCTGCTCCACGGGGTTGAAGAAGCGGAGCTCGCGAACGCGGCATACCTCGCGCTTCCGCCCGCCCACGATGTAAAGCGTCGGCGACTGGAAGCGGGGCTTAGTCCGAGACGTTTGCCGCACCGGCTGGGCGAAGACGGCGCGGTGGTACTCCAGCGCCTCGTCGATAAGCGCCATGGCTGTCTCGCTATCTTGCACCAGCGGGTGGCGCTGCGCCAGGAGGTGCAATGTTGCTGCATCCATTAAGCCGTAACGCACGTGCTGCAACAGGTCATCCATTCGCTGGTACCGACAATCGTGCTCCAACCACTGCACCACCAGCTACGCCGTACGAGAACATGGGGACCAGAAAAGAATGGAGAGAGAGATAAAATAACTTCAGAATATAATGATGACATGTACTTACATCATGTGAGAGTCATTGCTTTAATACGCTGAAAAAGTGGTGACATAATTTTGAGGTCAACTTGCCGTAGCCATGGAAACTGGTTAAAGCTGAACAAACCGAGACAAGAGGCAAAGAACTAGAAGTGGAACAGCGTTTATTGCATGGTCCTCATGTCGATCTATGGAATTAAGCTTCATTTTCAGCGATCTTAAACCCAAAATATCCTCATTATATAAGAACAGGAAGCATTTCTCACAATAGTTTTGATCGTCAAATATTAAAGTATTTTGTATTTTGCCAGGTCACAATTGTAAAAGAGATTTTATCTCAATTTGTCTATCTGGTTAAATAAAGGTCATGTATGTTGTGCTATGTGTTAAGTGTGCAAGTGAATATGTTGCTGTGCAGTGAGCGTGAACCATTGTCAAGGAAGTGAGTGTTGACCCCAGCGAAAGTGACGTAACACTTTTTCAGCAGTTTGAGCATGCCCTCTGTTGCTTACTTAGAGGAATGAAATGACTAAACCTCGAGCCCTAGTCATCCAACTTTTACACTTTCGAATGAAAATGGTTCTGAACTGTGCTCAGGATGCACAAAGACACAGCCGGCTAGATATAACTGATCCCATTATCAAAAAAACAAAAGGCCCTTTCGACTAACACAAAGACTTTCTCACAGCGCTAACTACTTGCTGAGAAGTGCTTTGCCCTCGCAAGACACTTTCCCTATACATAGACCTCCCTCTGAATAACTCTTGTGTGTTGAAGTACACTGATAGCATGCTTTCAAGGGGAATAAATCACTGCAGAGGAGAATGGTGAAATAAAATGATGGCACTAGTGCAAGTTATCAAAACTGCTAAGTTATTATGATGAGCGACTACGGGGGAGACACACTACACATAATAACAGACGTACCCCATACACATTCACACTTGAAATTATCGACAAATACTAGAAATGGACCTAATTACCTTTCAAGTCTATTCAATGAAGATGAATATGCAGTTCAATCAATGAATTGAAAAGGCAAATAATTTTCTTAGAAGATTTTTCAATCAGTGAGCTGAATTTCATTCCAATGGCATCAAGATGAGCAATTGTCCAATGCAAACTACCACCAGCACCAGCACACACACACACACACACACACTCTCTCTCTCTCTCTTACAACAACGTGTGCACATCATTTCCACAATTCATCAGCTGCATGCGCCCGTTACCTGAGAAACACTCGCTGCTCTCTTACAGTCGCCTCAGCCCATGGCACACGCAGGCAGTACCTGGATTCACCCCCCCAACGCCCCCCAACCCCACCTCCACTCTTTCCATCGCTCCGTCTTCCCCAGTCTGGGGAAGAGTTATAATCAGCCCGCTGCCACATTCGCCTCCAGTGAAGGTCATGCTGAGTGGGAGCTCTTGCTCAGGGTAGAGAATAAATTAACTACCCCTCCCCCACCCCACTTCCCAACCCCCGGCCCCCACACACCAACACCACCTACTAAAGCACATGACAGAGGAGAGCAGAATATGTGATTTCCTGAGCGAGGAACTCCCAACTCCTTCCTGACGAAGATTGACAGCTGAACTATATCCGCGCAATATCTGCGTCTGCACGTTCCCATCGCGGTCCGCGGCTCCAGGCCCACGCTCATCATACGCCTCCGTCTGACGCCCAAATTAACCTTCCCGGCGAACTGAAGGAGCCCCAAACTCTCATAATCAGCCCTGATTAGGGCAGCAGCGCCTGGTTAAAGGGTCACGGTAATTGTGCCATCAAAGGCCTGATTGTTTTCCATCAGACGCCGGGCCTGAGTGACAGGCAGGGGACTGCGGCGATGCTGGAGCTGCAGCTCGGCTAATCACACCGACTGACAGGGAGGCATGATTGGTGCAAATGAACAGTCACACCCCCCCTCCCCCCACAGCCACCACCACTGTCTCCTCTGCTCACTCTCTCTCTCTTCAAGATCTCACTCCTCTCTCTCTATCCATCGCTCTACCTCTCTATCTCTCTCCTTCTCCAGGCAAGAAGCAGGCCCTGGGGTTTGATATGATATGAATTATGACAGAGGCAAGAAACGAGTAACGGCCGCTGCTCATTTATGTTTTCGTTTGAAAGCACAATAATGAAATTGAAAATCAAAAAATGAAAACTGAGTAGGCCTCCATCATAGCCACAGAATATTTATCGGCTTCAAAGACGCCACTGCCCAGATTGTATGGTGTTGCTTGCCTTTTCGCTTCAAATCAGACTGCATTTCTCCCCTTGTTTCCCTCTTTTCTCTCTCTCGCTCATTTGAAAGGATGCATTTTATCGTGTGCACCTTTTCTCCAGTAACACCTCACCTCACGGGCTAAAGGTCCAGTGAGTTTCACATTTGTAATGCCTTTTCTACATGAGATTTTAGTGGACATGTAATAGTGATGGTCTTCTCGTCTTTGCTGAAGAGCAGATGCAGACGGGACTCATTACAGAACTGAATTGAGGTCCAGCACTTTGACCTGAATTCCAAAGCCCACTCTGTGCTCCAGCTCAGATCCTGTGGCGTGATCCACACTGAATATTAAACAATTATGCAGCACTGAAAGAGACGCACACTGAGCAAATGCTCAGCCTGTGAACACGGCTCTGACTTACACAGCACACATGCAGACATGTACACACACAAGCAAAAACATCACACATTCACTCACTCACACGCACGCACGCACAACAGTTATACATCTACTGTATGCCTGCCTCCAATTTATAAAATTAGTGTTTTGTATGTGTGCAGTACTGTGCAAGTCTTAGATCCATTTAAAGCAATTTTGCGGGGCAAATATACATTTCAAAATGATGAAATAAAAGTTTCTAATAACTTCAAAATGTGCGATGTAGAGCTGTACACTGTTAAAAATAGGACCAAGGGTCCTGTAGCTTACCGGCAAGCAGTCTTACAGCGATGATACAAGTTATGAAAATGTCATGTGAAGTTTGACAATTGAATCAATGAAAATTAATGTCAAGGTCACTAAATAAAAGTTCACATTCATTTATAAAACCTTCTCAAATACAATCCTAAGCTCTGAAGCAGTTTTGGTGATACAAGTCATTAAAATGTCAATATGTATTCAATATGTCCATTGTGAACTTGAAAGGTCACAGAATGTCAAGTTGTGGTCAACAAATGGACCTCATACATCACTTTCTAAATGTCGCTATACAAACCTTGGCTCAATCTGTGACTATTTTGGTGATACAAGTTATTGTAATTTCACTGTGGAGTTTGACCCTCAAAGGTCACTGACAAGTTGAATGTCACCAAATAAAAGTTCATATGAGACTTCCCAGATGTCAGTAACACAAACTTAGGCTCCATTTGTGACTGTTCTAGTGATACAAGTCATTGAATTTTCACTAGGTCACATTTGACCTTTGAAAGTCAATACGAAAGTCACCAAATGAAAGTTCATATATGACTTCCTATAAGTCTGTAATACAAACCAAGACTCCATCTGTGATCGTTTTGGCAAGACAAGTCATTGTATTTGAATAATGTCAAGTTTGACCTTCAAATGTCATCAACAGTCAAGCAGAATGTCAGCAAATGAAAGTTTATATGTGACTTCCTATGTCATCAACACAAACCGAGGCTCCATCTGTGAAATTTTCAGGGATAGAATCTTTGAATTTTCTCTTGGTCAAGTTAGACCTTCAAAGGTCAATACGAAGGTCACCAAATGAAAGTTCATACATGACTTTCTATACTTCTCCAATACAAACCTAAACTCAATCTATAATGATTTTGCTAATATAAGTCACAGAAATTTCACTGCATAGTTTGACCATTCAAGGTCACTAAATGTCAAGTTCAAGGTCATCCAATAAAACCTCATACATGATTTTGTATATGGCCACAATACAAACCTAAGCTCTATCTGTAATAGTGAAATTTCTATGACTATCACCAAAACTATGTGAAGTTCAAAGGCCACTGAAGGTCAAGTTCAAGGGCACCAAATGAAAGTTCATGTATGACTTCCCCTACATCTCCAATACAAACCAAAACTATCTATAACCATTTTGCTGATATAAGTCATTTAAATTTCACTGTGAAGTTTGGGCATTCAAGGTCACTGAAGCTCAAGTTCAATGTCACCTAATTAAACTTCATAAATGACTTCCTATAAGTGTTCAACGCACATATGTTTTTCAAGCCAAGAAACCTTTGAAAATTGTAACATATTGCTTGACCTCAAGTTTGACCTTTCAAGGTTATCTGAGATAAACTTTAACACAGCCAATATATAGGTCATGTATTACTTCCTATATGTCAGAAATAAAACTTCATTTCTATCTGCAACCATTTAGCTTCCACAGGTGATTTGTCCCATTCTCCATAAGACCCAATGTTAAAGTACTGCTCCCCCACTAGACCCACGTCGATTCAATCAAAATGGCACTCGCACTGCACATAAAGTTTATCAAGGTGAGTTGATTGTCAGATTTAGAAAAAAGTTATCAGACAGTGTTTGAGAAATAATTTTTTTAAATTTCAAGTCAAATCTTTTAACATTGTTAATCCCTTTGCGCAGAAGCCAAATTTGGCTATTTATGGGTTACCCAATTTGATGCTTTATTCAAGATTTAAGCTTCATAAAGAGGACAAATGTGGCTCAACTCAGAAAAGACTCAGCATTTAGAATTTCATCATAGTTCAGTTTATTTTCATGATTTTGGTAGAGAAGATGGGCTGCAAACTTAGAAAAAATAGGCGTGCAATGCACGAAATACCCCTCAGCCCGATGTCGAAGTTTTTGGAGACGCCCGCCCGCCCGCCCGTTGCCCGCCCAACCGCACGAAGGATAGCAATACCTCGTCAGCCTTGAAGGCTGAGGGTTAAAAATCTTCAAGAGAATTCACTATTGAAACTAAAAAACATTATTTTGAGGATTGAAAAATGGCTGGGGGTTAAAGCAATAAATTTGTGGTATAATAACCTCTAGACCACAAGTACTCCTTATCTGAACAAGAAATATTAAATAATCCACTTACTAGAAGCCAAATAAGATCCAGGTGGCTCCCCAAACTCCCAGAGCCTTGAAAATGGCACACTTTCAATTAAAAAAAAAATCATATTTTTAATTCAAATCAACTTTGTACTCATAAAGTTCAAAATGAATGGATGATTTTCTGGTTGAATTTAGCATGAGTTTATCATTATAGGCGCAGCTGGACATCAATGGTCACCGGTGACCTCTCCAAACCAAAAACATGCCTTTTCTCCACAATAAAGTTCAGAGTTTCGTCCATTTATCTACAAAAATGCGTCAGCAAGCACACATACTCATTAGAGGAACTGCTTATTTTACGGTCCGATCGCTCACTCAGAAGGAAAGCTTGCTGTTTACAATTCCGATCATCCCGGCAAAAAGCATGCTTGTAACAGCGCTCTTCACACCCTCTATGGAACAGGTATAACTCAAGTCACAGTAACAGCTGTTCGCACTTTAAAAGAGCAAACATGCAAGGGAGGCATTCCGTGTCATTGAATGTTGTGTAAATTCTAAAACTGATCAGTTAAGAAAAATGAAGAAAAAGTTAAGAAAATGTTAAGTTAAGAAAAATGCCAGCATTATGCAGTATCGAAAACTCTTTTGTTACCCAATGTAATGTGGTTACAGTGGTAAATCAAAAATAAGAAATAGCTGGCTAGTTATATAGCAGGCTAAAAGTAAAATGAGCAACACCATAAAAAGACAGCTTTCCTCACTTTTCAAACGACTTATTGAGCTGCTCCTAAAAGTATCAATGCTGTCAGCCCTCCTGTCTGTTCCATTTAGAATAATGACTATTTTCCATCTCAGAATCACATTTCCATCCTGCAAATATGCTCAGCTCTCCAGTCTCAGTTCTGGAAGTTTTTTGTTCCCATGTCACCACGTCAGTCTGAGCTGCCTAAAGTTGAATTGAATACAACGTAATCCTATTACGCAAGTATTTAAATATGTTTTTAAGGTCCAATCAATGTCTTTCACTTACTGAGGAAAGCTTATACTGTCTGCAATTGGATAAAAACTGTGTGAACCAACAGGTAATTATCAGGAGAATTTCACGTGGGCGCGAACTACAGCTGGGCTTTCAGGCAGCACCACTGAATCACCATTAATGTGATTGTATTTCTGTGAGGGCTTGTATGAGACTCTATAAAACAGCTAAATTCTTCAACCGACATCTACGTGTTAATCCACGATAGGAAATAGTGTGTTTTTAATATGTGATGACTAAAATTGATAGTAGAATGACATTGTATCAATACCATGGCGAATTTTTGCCTCAGGAAACAGATTTTTTTTTAACTACTTGGAATACCACTGGGTCTAACTGAAGTGGTTGCTACAGAGGACAACAAATTTTTATGTCGCAAGAGATCTTTTTTTAAACTGCTGGATAGATACTATGGGCAAGGATATTGAGGAGTTTGCCCATCAGGCTTAGCTGAGGAGTTTAATTCGTGCAACTCCTAAAAAACAGGGATATGAGTAAACTTGTCAATATTCTAGATAGGGGTGGGACGATTCTGAATCGCGATTTTTTTAAGGCGTAGTACCACCACCTGTTGCCGTGGGGCGAACATCCGAGCTTTCCCTCTTCCTTAATTAAACCAGACGCAGCCTTGAACGAAAGTGCCAAACATCAAAGGGCGTGAGAAATGCTTCCGGAAAAAACTTGACTGACATCATTATTTTTCGGCTACGTGCTGAAAGGAGCCAAGCAAATGAAAACAGAATCATCTCCTATTAACCAATTAGGCAACTCGAAGAAAAGTAAACCTGTTCCCGTTTACTTTGCTTGATTAGCGATCAAATGTGGATTCGTTTACTCTGTAAATTGAATGAGTAGAGCTGTTTATTAAGACGTTTGATTGCTGCATTTAGAAATTTAAATGGCACTGATTTGCATAAACACAATTGCCATGGCCACACCATTTCGTGCGAGTGTGATAATTCATAGCGATCTCACGTTGATGTTTCATCTGCTTTTCAGAATTTTTTCCAGCCTGTGTACTTTTTAGAATCCAGGGCGATCTTTACAAATCTGTTTTAAATTCATCTTGAATAATGTCCTAAAATGCTACAATGAGAGATGTAATTCAGAGGAAGATTTTTTTTTCTAGTTATTCAAATTATTGGCATTCTTTCAATCTAACAAGCCCAGTTAGGTTTTTCTGCTTTTCGCCATCACATCTTAATCTTTATAGGCTACTGAAATTGCTTGATTGTTATTTAAGCCAAGTACACGGGAGCAGATTTAGGGAAGGGCGGAGCGCCTGCAATTAGCGAAATCTAAGCTCAGGCTTCTTCCCAACGGCATTTTAAATTGTTTAAGCCGCTTCAGGTGTGTGTTTCAAGAAATTACGTGCGACTGCCTACACATCTCATGACACTTTAAAAAAATCCTCGTCTTTTTAGAAGATCTATAATGATATAATAAAAATAAAGAAATTTATTTTCAGATCGCCCTGGATTTCAAGCATCAAAAAATACACATGGTGGAAAACATTCTGCAATGCGGATGAAACGTGAATGGGAGAAATAAATTATGGAAATCATACCACAAAATAGTATGGCAATGGCAATCGTGTTTATGCTGTGCTGTTCTATGTCCATTTAAATTTCATAATGTGGCAATAAAACATGCTGCCTTAATAAAGAGCTCTAGTCATCCAGCAAAGTAAATAAGTGAATCCCATGTTTGATTGCTAATTGAGCAAAGTAAACAGGAACATGATTAAAGTAGCCTAATTAGTGAAAAGGAGACAGTTCTGCAGTCCTTTACTTGCTCCATGCAGCAAGTTTTTTTTTTTTTTTTCCGGAAGCACTTCTCACGCCCTTTTGATGTTTGGCACCTTCGTTCAAGGCTGCGTCTGGTTTAATAAAGGAAGAGGGAAAGCTTGTATGTTCGCCCCACGGCAACAGGTGGTGGTAACTACGCCTTAAAAAAATCGCAATTCAGAATCGTCCCACCCCTAATTCTAGACTGTGTTCCAGCTTTGCTTGCTTGTGAATAATCAATAACTGATCCGGGGGTGCCATCTAGTGATAGAGTAGTGCAACTGCATCCATAAAGAGCTGCTCTACGTCCGCAGGCGTCTACATCTGCAGAACAGCATTGATATATTCCCTGACCTTGAGTTTGACCTTTCAAAGTCATCTGAGGTCAACATAGCCAATGTATAGGTCATATATGACTTCCTATATGTCGATAATACAAACTTAATCTCTATCTGCAACCATTTTGCCTCCACAGGCCATCTTGCATATTCATGAAGTACAGCGCCCCCAATAGACCCACTTCCATCAATTCAATCAAAATGGCGCTCGCACAGTACATTGATGGTATCTAGGTAAGTTGATTGCCTGATTTAGAAGAAAATTTATCGCGCAGTTTTTGAGAGATAATTTTTAAAAATTTCTCATTTCTCATCTTTAACATTAAATTTCAAGGGCCCATAAAACAAACAAAAATAATTCAATCAAAAATCCAAGAGAAGGGACTGGAGATATGGTCTAGTAGTATGTTATTGCAAATTTACACAAAAATTCAACTGGCCAAAAAAAAGATAAAAAACGTTCCGGACGACGGACACCACACCATGACAATTGCTTATCAGCCCAAAGGGCCGGTAAGCTAAAACCTAAATCAAATCAAAATTTGACTACTCTTTACCTAAAAATTACACACACTGCCCTGATGTGCTGCAGTTTTATAAGATGATTGGCTTTTTGCTGGGTCCAAGCAGTGTAAAACTTGTCACCCTTCTTCTGCATACTGAGTGTCTCCCTTGCATCTATACTTCTAAGACCGTGCAGAAAGCCATGGAGATGTTGACATCAGGGCTCTATCAAGACTATATTACCTGTATCAACTGTTTTAATCGAAATACAAACGTTTATTTATAAAATGATTTTTTAGATTAGCACTTGGAATTTTTATCTTTAGCAACACTATTGCGAAAACAAATGTAAACTACTAAAGCTAGATTTGAATTTTAAAAAATGCAGGGCGTCCAAGACTTTTGCACTGAACTGTACACGCATGCTTATGTGCTAGAGCGCGTTTGAGTGATTGTGATAGCAGCTGGGTGGTTTACCTGCCAGATCTGTTCCTCATTGAGTGAGGTTAGCCGATCACTCTTCAACACCTCCTTCAATAGGTGGTATGGGAGCAGCAGCACCTCCTCCTGCCGGCTGTGCTGAAGTTCAGACAGGTGCTCAACCAAGAACTCCACAACAGCGCCCTCTAGCACAGGAAGGTGGAACAAGTCCGCCAGCCGATAAAGGTCCAGGTAATTAAAACTGTTCAGCTCCTGACAATAAATACACATGCAGTTACATAAATAATACACTAAAATATTCCACTCTATATGTCTACAAATTATTAATACTCACCCAATATTATTCAATATTTACTTTCATAATCTATCGACTGAGGTCCAGAGACAAAGGTTTTTCAATGACATCATCTTTATCAACGTCAAATACATCTCTATTTCACATGCCAGTCTTTATTCAAATGTGGGCATGGTTCCTCTTTAAAATAATGTTGAATAATAAAGAAAACATGAAAATACACTGAGATGCTCATCAATATAAAATGAAATAAAGGCACTGATTGCAGGAGCTGCCATTCTCACTGTACTCAAAAGCACTCACTTTCCTCAAAGGCCTCATCAAGTTTAAAATATATAAAGTGTTTAGAATAAGGAAAAGCAAAATGCATTTTTGTTGTGGCAAAACATCAGCCTTTTCAGCCAAGCAGTCTCAATAACTCTTTTTCCTGCTGCACAACATTCATAGCATGTGATGAATTGTTTTAACGGGCAAAAATGAGTGCGGTTTCTTAACGCGGTTTCTTAACCTAACGCACAACACACTGTTAGAAACCTAATTTTATTACCTAGAATACCCATTAGAATAACAGCACGCCATTGGCAAGCTGCACACAGAGCCTGCACTGCTTATGCAATACTGGTCAGAGACTATTGTCGCTGCGCTCATCTGGTTTCAGGGAGCTCATACAAAATGTACATAACAAATAACAGACTGCTAATTCCTAAGGAGAAATTTCTGATACATAATCACAATTCTATCATTAATTCTCAGACCTTACCAGACCCTTGTTTTCACTACACGGTTAGTTGCCCGCAGGTCAAATGTACCCCGTACACCCTAATCATTCCCAAAATGGATAGGCTTTGTAACATTACCACGCACAAGGTCCATGACAAACATGAAATGAATCTGTAAAGAACCGTACCCGACAGAGCGCACACAAGAAATCTCTACAGATGCGGCGGCGGATGCAGCGTGACAATCGCTGATCCATAGTATCCCCGACTTGTCGTTCAGGGATACAATTACAATACCGTCAATACTGCAATTCATCTAATCAAGCAATCAAAATGCATTAAACCACTCCCATGTAACAGAAGACTTTCAAAGAGTACACCACAAGTCCAGTGCAAGATGTCTGCTGTTAAACACACACACACACACCAATTGCTGGTCTATTCCTATTTTTCTCTAACTGGTCATTTCCTGCCAGAGCTACACATAACTGGGCAGAAAGATGATTATCAAGGGTGTAGTTCTATTTCAGGGACATTTTCCAAGTAAATCAGATGACCCTATTGGGAGTGTTGTTTACATGAGATTACACAGGGCAATGCCTTGTATTTCCCTGAAACATAAGTTCCTCCGCCTGTGAGTGGTGAGAAGTCACTCAACCTATTTGTTTTTTTCACAAGATGCCGACAATTGAATAACGTGTCAAGTAATTAGTGGTATTAATTAAAATAATGTATCATGATTGCATGGGGTTCCATTGCACGACTAATGTTAAATTAGTGTTATTGCTTGTAGGCATACTTTTGACATTGATAATAATGTAACATAACTGCACCCTGTGTGGTACTTCTTGCAGCCAGCTTCACTCCACTGCAGGTGGGCAAAAGGACATGGTCGAAGAATATTAAAAACATAAAGAGAGACTCCAAAGTTATCCACTGACTGGTTTTTATTCTTTCCACTCAATTTGAAACTGCAATTTTTGGTATATGGGTCTCCTATTGCAGCACTCAGAGTTGCCTTCAACTCTGTCGTCAAAATAACAATTGACCTTACATGCCAACGCTCATTTTTAAATTCATTCTATTATTACAAAGTAATATTTTTAGATTCTGATTTGTCATTTGGTTGCATGTTACATAGGACATACCAAAAAGAGCAAAGCTAGAGAACATTATATTTACCAGCACATCGAAGATACTCAAATGACACACAACAATATACAAATTTCAGACCAAGCAGACAGAGCTTTACGGTGTAGGCTACTGTATTCTACAATACAATTCTATCAATGGTTATATACCATCAGATAATTTTATTAACTTGCTAGTCCTGTGACTGTGCACTACAGGATATGGTAATTGTCATATACAGTTCAATATATACTGTATACTACCACAGAGAGTAGCATGAAGTATCCAGTATATACTGGTGCAGTATGCATTATGTAATAAACAAGTACGTAATTTTGAACACAGCCATTGTTTTCTGAGTGAACAGGAAATAATATACCTTATGTGCAATAAATTATTATTCAATTCATAAAATAATTTATTAATATCCACGTGTTGAAAATATACGCTTATTACAAATCAGATGACTGAAACAGACTCCAAGAAAGTTGGCACAGGGGCAACTTGGGACACTTCAAGCATGTTCTCCGAAGCAAAGACCAAGCTATTACCAGTGTCAGGTCCAAAAGACAGCGTCTGTCACGGCACGGGGGTTTGTGAGGGCTCATGACATAAGTGACTTGCACATTTTTAAGGTCATCACAAAGCATGAATGCATGAAGATGATCAAATTTTGTAGGGACATATGCTGCCATTTTGACGTTCTCTGTTCCAGGGACGTATCCGCATTTTCTAGGATGTCAAAGCTGGCCCACATTCTGTATGAATTACAAATGCATGGCTGCGTAAGCAGAGATTGCGGGTGCTAGTTTGGCCAACCTGCAGTCCTGATCCGCTACTGAGTACGCTTCATCACATTATGAATTGAAATTTAAGGTAATGAAGTCCCTGTACAATTGCACGCCTCAAGACCTGCATCACGGAGGAATGAGGGAAGATTCTGCTTGCAAGATTTGACACACTGGAGACCAACTTAAGAGTGTGATTAAAAGAGATGGTGATGCTAAGCAGAGGTAAACAGTTGACTACGCTGACTTTTTTCGACACAGTGCCAGTCATCACCTTGTATATCTTTAAAGAAATTTAATTCATATTAGAACATTAAATAATGTGTTAATGTAATGTTTTTAAAGTTGATCAAAATACTTTGTTTTTATTTGCCATTCCATGATGTGACACCTTTTGCAGAACTGGAATTGTACTTCAGGAATTACAAAGTATATTGTCTGGCCAGACTGACTAAAAATTTCACACAGTAAAAGAAGAATAAATATAAATTACACCTGCCGTGCAGCAATGGGATGGGGCCAGGTGGTAGTGCAGAAGTTGTGGAAGAGGTTTAACATGAAGAGGAAAAATGAGACGATGATCTCAGCAGCTCTGAACCACGCTTAGTCAAACTAAACTCTTCACAAACATAAAATCATACAAATAACCAAAAAGCAACATGTAAAGCCAGGACAGTGAGGTAGGATCATACTCGTTAAAAATAAAAAGCCTCCATATTCTTTTAATCTGAACATATAAATTATAATTGATTCTCATCATCTGATATGTTTCCATAAAGGTATTATGATTACAATGTCCATACAAAAATGTCAAGGATCGAGAGGATGGAGGGAAATTACATTGCTCATTTGTTATGCAGGATTATTGTTGCATTGTCTGTTATGACAGCAATATCTACTGTAAAAAACTGTGGGGATGTTACCAGGCTGAAAATAAGTGAAAGGGTGCCCTCTACTGGCTACAGGTATTGTAGAAGCTGTTGCTCACAGACCGTGAGAAGCACAAACGCAAGTTAATTATAAAAACAGCAATGGGTGTGATACAGAGTGCGTTCTGTGGCCTTCATCAGTTATATAATTATCAGTTAAACAATTACTGCTATGCTGATCAAAGAAGATAAGATTAACACAGAAACTGTTCAATACCCCCAGAAATCTTCCAGCCTCACTGAAACGGTTCAATACCCATATGCAAACCTCAACCATCCTTGCAAATCCTTTGTACCCATCTAAAATGCCAATATTAGCAACGATTAAAAAAACTCACAAAAATGTCAAAACTCGCTTAATTCTTAAATTCGACATAAAAATGTCAAAACTCGCTTAATTCTTAAATTTGACCAAGTCCAAAATTCACAATAAACAAACTCTCAATTTCTCTGTTGCTCTTAAATTCTACACAAACTCCAAATCTAACACAAAATCCTAAGTATCCATAGAAACTCGGAATATAATGGCACCTCTTTAATACTAACAGAAACCACAAATCTATTAAACGTCTTAAATACAGGAAAACTCTACATCCCTTTGCAACATTACTGAAACTCCTAAAACCCTCTGCAGTCTTCTGTATAACAATGTGTAATTGTTTTGGATGCTAAAGTCCCATCCACTAGGAGGCTTGGTAGATAGATTTAAAGTGATTGTTTACACTCTAAAGCATTCCTCAAGGCAAACACAGTTTTAGATTTATCAGTCTAAAAACAGCCACAGCATGAGACTTGTTTCCAGTGTGGACAAAACTGACTGTTTTTTTCCTGCATACTAAATATTTAAACTGTTAGTGCAGCCTCAAACGTAGGACAAGGTGCAAATTTGAAGTAAGAACGCCCCACTTTTCAAAATATTTTTCCCTAAAAAATGTTTGATGCCGTTAAAATGTAAATTTGTCTGATGCTGATTGAAGTGCATTTACATCATGTGAATTTGAAATTTACATCACACAGTAAAATTCAACAGCATGCATCTAAAGAGTGGTTTACTACCTACATTCCAAGTTTCCGCCCTTTACATGTATTAAGAAAGGTATAAAATTTACTATTTTGGTTTTTCAGTATGACCACTGTGTCATCCTCTTTCGGGGGTGCAGGGTTGAAATGCAATCCCAAGGTAGTTAATGTGCTAAAGATACTGTATACCAACCTTTGCCAAATTTGATTAATATGTGAGATCACTAGAGGCTACGGGTCAAATTACTATGGATGACAGATGATGGACAACAGAGTCTACACCACCACAATAACTAAGCTGGTCAACAACCAGTTGAGTTAATAGTAAAAATAATAGATGTGCTTCTTCACCATACACAGAGCACAGTTAACTGATAACAGTACCATGAAATCACAATGAATGTAGACCAATCAACAATATAAACCTTAGGCTCCTGTTCCAACAATCGCAGTCCTCAAGATCCAGGGACTGCTGGTTTTGACCCTCCTTTCGCCTTGGGGTGAGGTAAGTAGTCAGTCTGGCCAATTGGCATTGCAAATTAATTAATTAATTACTAAACAATTACTGACTGTTTTATTTCCCAGGAGGAAAGAAAAACAGGGCTGGATCTAGATTGGAGGTCCAGATTTGAGGAGCACTGCAATAGGATATGATGTTCAGATTAGTCAAATGTATAGCATCACATAAAACTACCACACTTACAGTATTGAATGCCTTTGCTCTAGTGCCAAATCAAGTCCATCCTCTCTCATGAGGAACAATGGACTCTAATTCGATGACCTAAATGAAGTCGGCAAACGAAAGTGTTAACATTATCATAGTTCAAAACTGGGCAAGTCTAACTCGTTCTGGTAATTCTGTGATGGAAAGAGGTAGCGCGACTGTGGCACTGTTGTCAAAAGGGTTAGTCTTTGACAAATTGATTAACTGTAAGCACGGTGGGGGTTTGGTTCCATGAAGGCCATTCAGCTCAGCTGGAGTCATTCTCTTTAAAACCAGTGCGTTAACGCAATAGCTGCCTGAAACTTTTGGCAGGTGAAGACCACACATCTAGCTTGAAATACTACTGCCTACTTCAGTCCTCAGACAACTGCTCTCCAATGCAGTGGCCGGTTCAATAACATGAGATTAAAGGTGCTTTCACACTAGGGACTTGGGCATGGATCCATGTACACTTGACCCCTAAGTCCAGTTCATTTGGTAAGCGTGAACAGAGGCGAACCGTGCTCAGGCACGGTACTTGAGAATGGTTGGAAGAGGTGGACTCGGGCACGATCCATCCATACTCGTACCAAATGTGAAAGTGCACAGAAAACATTAAGCATCCAGTCAATAAAATTTTGAGTTTAATTTCTCGTGCTACCATACGTAGTAATCCATTTTACTGGTGACACACTGGGTTGCTGTTGCTAGGGCTCGCACAGCAGATGCATTTTCCATATTAATACTCAAAACCCCCCTCTAAATAATAAAACTCCCCAAAATATATTGGCACCTCCTTGTAAAATCTTCCCCATTTAAAAGCACCTAGGTGCATGCTGCAGCGGGCTATATCAGAATTTTGTCATATGCAAGTGTACTCGGGTACGGTACGATATTTGTAGTGTGAAACCTGACCAACGAGGGGAGAGGGGAAGGGGGACAATTGTACTGTGGCACAGGACGGAACAATCGTACCTAGTCTGAAAGCACCGTAGATTGCCACAAGCAGTCGGCTCTTTGCACACGGCACGTTACCTGCCCTTATATGGTGTTTAGTGGGTGTCATATATGCTAATTTAAAACAACTGGCCACTGGCTTCCAGTTTATAATCAAGTGGGATTCAATATTCAGCACACGTGGGTAAGAGCAGATTTGGACTGTAAGAGAAAAGGTGCCATAAGAGGAAAGCAAAAACTGGCATCAAGCAAGCCAGAGAGCAGATTCACCCGAGGCGGGTGTCCAACGGTGAGCCCCTCACGCCAGAGAAGGGCACAGCAGCCTGGGGGTGCGGAGAGCGATTCACCAGGTAATGCACTTTTCATAAAAAGATGTGGGCCATTTGAACCATACAGAAAGCTATTGAAATAAGTGTGAGACTGAAGTTTATTATTTGAATTTCCCCACAAAAAATAATAACTTGTAAAAATACCCTCCCTTTCCCATTACTCCCCACTACCATTTGGTAAACATTATGTACAGGGTACGGGTACATAATGGAAGTGAAAATTAAAAAGCGGAGGAAGACAATACAGAAGATATGCATTCACTGTATCAGCAAGCAGCCTTGGAGGCTGAGGTTCAGTCCCATAAAAATACAATAGAGCGATAGCGTCTGCTTTCAAAGGTGGTCTAGGTGAGTCAAAATGCAAACAAGGTCAGTGACGCAAAACCGGCATAGCGCCAACTATGACACGCCACCTAATGTGCTGGACAACCCATTTTGATATGAACACTTTTATTTTAGAGCACAAAACAAGCAAAGAAAGTCAAGGCAATAAATATGCGATTTGCAACAGATGAAATCGTAAGTAAATGTTACCACCACGTCCGCTTTCGGTTGTAAAGGTGTGAAAATAGGGCCCACTGTCTCAATATTTTTGTCTTGTTTCCTTCTTTCATTCAAACTCCAGAGCGAGTATGTCTACTGCTGGAAAAAAGTGGCATTCTTTCTACATTCCAGTTTGGTGACCAATTTTATACTTTTATGTTTTGATAATAGCAACAATAATGAAGTTAATCAAGAGGATTTGAGCTGAAAGAAATAGTACTGCAAATACTATGCAAGGGCAAGTGTGTAATCTGTTTCAGTGGTTACAGTGCGCACAGGAGTGTCCCTCACCTGGATGAGGTAGTGTGAGCAGAGATTGAGCAGCTCTAGTAACTGAAGGTGGCTTCCTGCAGACAGGACATCCTGGATCACCCCCGGCTCCAGCATGATCTACAGAGGGAGACAGGTCGAAGGGGGCAGGTTTGGGGGTTCTCTGCATACAATGTATTGGCAGAAGTATTGGCAGTAAAACTTTACTGAAATCTCGTCAATATACATAGAAAATTGACTTGTTAAAATTCTAAGTGTCTAATATTTTAATAAATTTGTCTGTATACAGTGAGAGCAGACACTTTCAGCTTTAATTTGAGAGTATTTTCATACAATATAGCTCGAGATCATCATCCTGCAGCAAAACCCAACTGTGCTTGAGCTTTAGGTCACAAACTGATGGCAGGATTATCTGGAAGAAATAACCAGAATTTGCGGTTTGATCAATAATGACAAGTCTCCAAGGTCCAGAGGTAGCAAAGCAGAACCAAACTACCACACTCACACTATCATCTTTGACGTTTGGTATAATGCTCTTAATATGGAATGCTGTGTTGACTTTGTGCCAGATGTGACGGGATGCATCTTCAAAAAAGTTCCTCTTTTGGCTTGTTAGTCCACAGAATAGTATACCAAAAGTATTGGGGGTCATCAAAATGTTTTTTGGCAAATGTGAGATGAGCCTTTGTGTTTTTTTTTTTTTTGGCCAGCATTGGGTTTTGCCAGGCAGCTTTTCCATGGATGGCATTTTTGTGCAGTATCTTTCTCACTGTGAAACTGTGAACACTGACCGTAACTGAGGCAAGTGAGGCATGCAGTTCTTTAGATGTTAGTTCAGGACCATTTATGAATTCCTGACTGATTCGTTGATCTACTCTTGGAGGAATTTTTGTGGGTCGGCCACTCTTGAGAAGGTTCACCACTGTTCCAAGTTTTCTCCATTTGTACATAATGGCACTCTTCATGAGTTGCTGGAGTCCAAGAGCCTTGGCTTTGTACTGCTTTCGAGGCTTATAGATGCCAACGACGGTATTTCATCTGTTCTTGAATTTCTTTGAATTGTGGCGTCATGTGCTGCTTTTTGCCTACTTCACATTGCCAGACAGCGCAAATTTTTGTACAGTACTGCTCCATGACTTGAAAATTGTTGCCCTTTCTCAATAGGCTCATCTTTCTCACCTCCAATTAGTGTCAAAGGACCCTTCAAGTAAGGTAGGGGGTGAAAGGGTACACAAAGTGCCACAAAATCCCAAAGGTAAAATGGATTTGAATTGCAATACCCACAAATTGAAGCTGGATGTCTATCCCATCAGGCCAGACTCCTCCATCCATGCATTGTCTTCCGCTTATCTGGGGCAGGGTCATGAGGGTAACAGACTAAACAGAGAAGTCCAGGTGCCCCCCTCCCCAGCCACTTCCTCCAACTCTACCTGGGGGACTCCGCGCCGTTCCTAGGCCAGCCGGGAGAAATAATCCCTCCAGCGTGTCCGGGGTCTGCCTCGGGGCCTCCTCCCAGTTGCACATGCCTGGAAAACCTCTAAAGGGAGGCATCCAGACTACATGCCCAAACCACCTCGACTGACTCCTCTCGACGTGGAGGACCAACGGTTCTACTCTGATCCATTCCAGGATGTCTAAACTCCTCACCCTATCCCTAATGGTCAGCCCAGCCACCCTACAGAGAAAGCTCATTTTTGGCCGCTTGTCTTCACAGTCTTTTTCTTTCAGTCACTACCCAAAGCTCGGGACCATAGGTGAGGGTTGGAACGTAGATCGACCAGTAAATCGAGAGCTTTGCTTTTATGCTCAGCTCCCCCTTCACCACAATGGACCGGTACAACGCCCGCTTCACTGTAGATGCTGCAGCAATTCATCTGTCAATGGTTCAGTGAGTGATTTGGATAAAATTCTGAAAAATTAAATTTCCGTATCATTTTTTTCTGTTGTATTTACGGTCATATAAATATTTTTACATTCTTGTGACATCACTGCAGCATACTTATTCTGATAGCCCTGGTTGCTCAAAAAATAATAATATGTAAGACTTGATAGTGGATTACAGGGTGGAGGTCATACAACCATGATTACCCAAGGAGATGAGACAAATCAAAATAAGAAAAAAATAGCTTAGACCCTTGGGCCCGGTTGTTCAAAGCTTTGTTAATTTTAACCAGTGATTAAGTTTTAACCACAGTATCTATATCTCTGAAGGAAAGCACAGAATGTATATTTTTGATGCATTTTGTAGGATTGCCCTTGATTAGTTTAAGTAGTTAAGAGCACTCGCGAGAATCTTATTTAGAGAGTGGTCATGATGTCAGGTGTTTAACGCTAACCAGCCGTTAAATTAATGGAGCCTTGAACAACCGGGCCCAGAGGGTTAAGGCCGCACATGAGGGTTAAGTGCTGCTAAATTCACCTGCCCGGTGTAGGCAAAATCCAGGGCTCGCTTCAGACCCTCGCTGGTCACTCCCTGAAGGGTCACCTCCTCGGCCTCACTTTCCACCATGCACAGGCTGAACATGGCCTGAGAACACACACAACAGACAAAGATCAAGCTTACACCCCAGCCCTGTGAGGACAGCAGGAGGAGGTATTACTGTCACCTTCAGCTCAGACCATCAGCAATCCTCACAACGCAAACAGAGTTCTGTCCTTAACACACGTACACCATAGCACGCAGGTGCTTTAACAGCCAGACAGAGTCCAGATTTCTTCACACCAGGTAAAATCCCAGTTCAAAGCCACTGATTCATGTTGCACAGTGGGCTTATTGGAGAAGTATTGATTCCAGCAGCAAGACTGCAGGAGGTAGGAGGATGACAGATGCTACGGTAAAGGTTTGAAAAACAGCAAGGGTAACAATTTAACGAGCTAAGTAAGTGACTCTTCTCGCTGCTTCCCTGATTTCACAAAGTATCCCAGCAGGCTATACCCTAAAAACAACAGCAACAAAAGAGCTCTGAAAATAGACTAGGATGTTTGATCTGATGACAACACAAAAGCCCTTTTAGTTTTCCCCCAGAATTTCTTTCTGTGCATGTTTTTGTTTTCATTTCTTTTTTCAGTGATTTTTTTGTGCGATAACATATTTCAGATACTCAAGGAAGTGTCCAAGGACCAGCTGGCTTTAATCAGGGTGTTCTATCATGAGTCAAAGAGCACTCTGAGTCTTGTCCAGGAGCATGTCTGATGCACTGGCTCATTACCACAAACCTCACTGACATGGCTTTAATTAAAGGCCATCAAGTAAAAACATTATACCCCAAGGCTGAAAATCCTCTTCAAACCAGTTCTGCAGGCCAACTGAGGATAAGACAACTCTTGTTAAGGTAACGTGATTCCTGTAATGACCTTCAAGCCCTGAGATTGCCTGGAAGAGATATCCTCTGACAGGAGGGCTGGTTTTTATTGCAGAGTTTTTTCCACACCAGTAGATTAACACTCCGCCCAATGAGGCAAGGGCATTGTGCCTAATGTTGACATGAGACAGGAGCATGCAATGTACCACATGGCTGGACAAAGATTCAATTACATTTCATTTCTTCCACTAGCTTCAACAAAAATTGATTGCAAATGGAACAGTCTGGTATGTTGTATTACATAATTTCTGAAATTGTATCTTCTGGGAATTTATCCATGCTTGACCACTAGCGAGCCACACCATAATTTCCTAAGTTCATCTATGTCACATCCTGAGTCTTTCTTAATTGTTTTCCACCTCACTTAAGCCGTTCTAGTCAGATTCTCCTGCTCAGTTCCCCTCGTGCTTATTGTCTCGTGCTTCACCCATCCTTCTGAGCCCCTCCTTTTCCTGGTCTTCTTTGTTAACTGTCGTATTTATTTAAGTTCCTGGTCCACATTTTCCCTCGGATGGATTGTCCTCTTACATGCTTTATGTTAGCAACTAAAATTACTGAAACTACTACAAAATGACTAAAACTACCAATAAAGGTTGCTATTTAATAGGGAATTTCTTCCCGGTTTGTGGTTCTGTGCATAGTTTCTTACAGTCCTTCCTAAACCACAGTCCGAAGGTGTCTATCTGCCTGCATGCCCTGGTTCATTCGGCTGGCCTTCCCGGTAACTGAGCTTGGACCAATCTCTTCAACTACGCCTTGCTCGTACCCCCTGAAATCCAGGTCACCCCTGCCCATCCTAAGCTGTCTCCTGACCGAGCTATACTTAAGTGCCTTGAGTTTAGCTCATCGTCAGTAAATGAGGAGGCCTATTCAGCTTTATCTGTGATCTGTCTCTAGCGCTTGTTCTGAAAATACTGTGTGTGATAATCTAATTGCAGAATGTGAGAGGGTGGGGTTGAACGTCCTACAGTCTGCATTTCAATACCTCTCAATCTGCAACAGACTTGCTGGAACAGTGGTTTGCTGTTAATATTACACCAGCCCAGTAAAGCAATTTCGGCCGACAACTTAGGGAAGAAATGACACAATATGACTGCTGGAATGTAACAAATTCCATATTTTAGCAGAATAAAGTCTTCCGCGTCTTCCAGAACAGAAGTCAACCCTCCCACATTTTTTTTGTGATATAATGTAGGAATGCTTTTTCCATCTCAGAGAGGTTAAGCAACAGTCATATTTAAGTTCTCAGCTTAGTCAGTCTTTGACCACTATACAGGAAGGCGTTTATCATTCATGTAGGGAGTGGTGAAAATCTTTCCCGAGCCTGAAATGCGCCCACCCTTTAGTGGAAAGGGCCAGAAATGACAGAACTGTGCCGGTTGGAAAAAAATCCAAGGAGAAGGATGTTAAATAATGATAGGCAGACTTTTAGACAGATGGACAGGAATATTAAAATGACTGGGAACATGCTTAGGATCCATCTTCCCACTGTTATCCCTAGAATTGTGAAATAATTTTAAAAAGTTTATGGAGACATACAAATACCTCTGTCTGATATCATAAGTAATAATAATAAGTACAGGTCTTCTTTAAGCTCTAAACTTCTCAGAAACAATTACAGTGCACCAACAAAAACTCTTCTGTGTAAAGCGATTTGCATGAATTGGCTGCGGGCCCTACTGGCTAATGAAATACTGACCAATAAAATGTCCTGAATGCTGCATATATCTGCTAACAGGTGATACATACATGTTGAATATTCTTCTAGTCTATGGAATGGTGTGCATATCAACAGGCTGGAGTACATATCTGCTAAGAGTTATATATAACCTCTGATGGCTTTCTATGTATCTCTGCAACAATATGAGTGCTGTAGACCCAGACTCACCCGGAAGTAATCGCTGCATGCGGCCAAAACTGCCTTGTGGGCATGGAACTTCTGATCCCCGGCAACCAAAGTAACATCACAGAGCAGGCCGTCTTTCCTCTGCTGGTTGAGGGCCGAGAGAACAGAACTCTGGTGGGATTTGGACTGACACAACCGCTGCCCAGTCAGCATATCCTGGGCACTGAAACAGAGGCAGAGGCCGTGCCTGAGTGTCAGTCATTTAAAGCAGTCCTCCGGACCTTGAGCAGAGGAAGAATAAGTGGACGGATTACAGGACCAAGCATCTGTGGAGTCAGGGCATGTGGGATTAATCCTCCTGAGAACACTGAAATGCACTCCGCACCCCCCTCCCATGCCCCAGCCTTTACCCCATATACCCTGTCTGTTCATGTGACAGACCACGCCGATGCACTTTAAAAGGATTATTATGGGATGCAATAAGTCCAGACAGAGAGAAGCAGAGAGGTCAAGCATGGAAGGGAGAAAATATTCAGCCTCAGGTGACAGTGATTTAGTAACAGGAAGAGAACCACCTCCAGAGGGTCAAGTCCATTCTTTACATGCTACGGATTGCTTATTTTACACTACACGTCAAATATATCCATAAAAATCCAAAAATTTTAACCCTGTAGGACATGCAAAAATGATTATTTTTTGTTTTACAAAAACTAGGTAAATCTTCATTATCATTCACCAAAGCAACTTCTTTTTGCTAAAATAACTGCCAAGCAGGTTTCTGGCATTTTTTCTTAAAGGACAGCCATATGGTCCAAAGATTTACACCGAGCACTACTCAGGATGTTTCCAATGATACGCTGCATGTGCGGTTTGCTTCCCCTTCATTTTTTGGTCCAAGTTACGCCAATATAGGTTGATTTGACACCCTGTTAGAAAATGGAATTAACTGGTTTACTTGTTAATTTTGCCCAATACAATTTTTTTATTAACAAAAGAATTAGGTCACAATCCTAAATTTCACATCTTCCATTGTACCATTTGAGGTCATTTACATGACTTGAAACTGCTTCTACCTCTCTAAAACATGAAACAAAGACATGAGTAAAGTCAGTGAATAGTCTTCATCTGTAGTGTTCCTCAGTTACTCATGGTACATCATGCAGGCCAGTGGTGGACGGGTTTCCCTTCATACCTCCACGGTTTATTCCCATCAGGGAATTTTTCCTCACTGCCATTACAGGCTGAGTATTTTCCTTTTTTTTTGCTGCTTTTTGATAGTTTTCTGAAAAAAAAAGGGTCAAATAATTCTGACTTGACCAGATCGAGAAAAGCTCCTACCTGAGAGACAGTTCAGAGGGCATGTTTAAGTGAGGCAACAACACTGGTCAGGTAGTCCTTATGTTGTTGGGACCTCAGGACATTCAGTCACCTGCAAGGGCAAGTGTCAAAAGAAGAGTAGATTCAAATGACAGCTGCACCAAAACACTGGGTAGAATAAGACACAATTCACCCAGGCACACGGTGTTAACTCAGGTCTCGCTCATCCCCATACAAAGCAGAGCAACGAGATTCAATTGCAGATTTAATCTCAAGTCAATGTCTTCCTGCCTCTGTACTGTCTGGGCAGCTATTGATCAAGACAACAGAGTGACCTTCAGACACATAACTATGCGCAGAGAAACAGTGAAAGGATCAGAATAACAGGAAGTCTGTGAGAGTCTGTGGGTGTATGTGTGCATGTGTGTGTGTGTGAGTGTGCGCGTGTGTGTGACAGTGGTAAGCAGGGGTAAATACAAATTAGACTTTAGAGATGAAATCCTCTGCCGATATGAGGTCACTGACAAAACTCCTCTGCTTTATGCATTTTCTGCATCAGGCTCTTTCTGTGTATTAACATAACTATGTGAATTATGAAAATGCAAACTTGCAATCACATGCACAACATGCCTCATGATATTTACGGATTAGGCCAAATGAGGCTATTTTCATTTTTGGCAGACCCCAGAATCAAAACCATTATGGAGCTCTTTCTAAACAATGCATACTCCTCACAATCCTAAAAATATGAATACATATTTGCATAATCATAAGTTTAGCGAAAACTAGATATACTATGGGTCATCCATGGTTAAAACTACCTGGTTGGACTAAGTTCTCAAATAAGTAAAGCTACATTTGTGGTTAAATAACAATAAATAATTAGAACAGTAATACATTTATATCACATTATTGTTACCATGGCTATCCAATGCAAACGTTTTCTAGACCATACATTAAATCGTCTACAGATACATTTTCACTAGCGAGTACAATGAGGGGAATCTTCTTACTATCGCTTTTAATCTTCGTTGCTGTCAAGGGTTTCCTAGCAACAGGGCAGCTCAGCTACTGGGTATGTGATAAATCCCAGCTTCACCAGGAATTCTGCCAATTTCATGCAATACGGCATCCTGTTCTTGATACCCTCTCGAATCCCAGATTCACATTCAACCAGGTCGCAAACAAAACTCCCTATCAGTAGCGTCTAGCTTGTGTGGGGTAAACCCACTAACAACCAAGTCAGCAACATTGGCTACGAGATACACAGTGTACGCACCTCATTCGGTTGCAGTTGAACTATCTTTTTCTGTCCTTATTTTTTTCTGTGATTTACGGAGAAGGCACCCTGCTTTCTGACATCCGGCAGTAGTAGTAGCCACAGTAGGAATGGGAGGGTTGCGATGCCTAAGGACGTCTCGGTTATTTGCAACAGCTGTGATAACGGGTCCGCGCACGGTTACATAGCGAGTAATAATAACTAAAATTGTCACAGTCAAACTCCTCCTTTCTTCCCCAGTCACATGCAATTCTCTGGGTGGGACTCAGCGCCCCCTAGCAATATTCTCACCACTGGGCCCGGAGCTTTTTACAGAAAGTGCTCTCTATGAAAATGTGCACCTTCGCGCTGAATATGAAAGTGATTGCCTCCACTGAACAAAAATACTGTGTAAGCGCAACACTCGCCAATTCAAAGATCTTCCAGACTTAAAAGGTAAAAAAAATAAATAAAGTTAAAAAATCCGCTGACTGAAATAAATTTATCAGGACTTAGGGGAGTGAGGTTATCAGGGTTTTGCCTTCTTTGTGGGAGTATTTCCAGTTTACTGAGCTATTTTCAGTGGGGTCTCAATTAGTACTATTAATGCATACAAAGAAATACAGTAGTTGAATAACCAAGAGACATTTTCCTCTCGTGAGTACGAGGCCCTTGAAAATATGAAAGTCAGCTGGCTCAGCTTAACCCCATTGATGGGGCAAATTGATCCAGCCAGTGGGGTAAATTGAGCCATTGCACTAAATAGGTTATTTCAATTGCAAATATTGATAAAACAATTTAGACCCGAGTTGATGAGTAATGAATCTCTCAGTTAGAATTTTTGCTGTTTGGAGAAATAATAAGAATCTCAGTTGCATGTGTTTGGTGTCCTGATACTCCCACTTTGACAATGAGGGACTGCATGGTAGTGTAAACATACAACATTATTTAAAAAAAAAAAAAAAAAACACAAAACAATGACCTCATTAATTCACAAGCAAACTAGCAATAGTGTAAAATAGCTACACGTATGTATCAATAAATAAAAAGAAATTACTATTCACATGAGTCTACAAAGAATGTGTATGCATGAAACATCAACACATAATCTAGGCCTACAAAGCCTAAATGCCTGAATACAAACAACCAGCTGTAACAAAATAATGTACATGCAAGCATATTCATCATATGTTCCCCTTGCTCTGATCTGTTTTGAAAGCTACCTAGCCGCTCTGATGAGCCTCCAACAACTCTTGGCAGTGGAGTTTTTGGAGAATACCCTCTTTGTCAAATGAGGCTGTGTCTTCAGGGCTTCAGTTACTATTATTTATGAAAATATGACCTATTTAAACACTCGGGAAAGTTGATCATGGCTCAACATGCCCCTTAATTAGTCACTCAACTTGCCCCATGTAGGCCAGGCATTTTGGAAATAACTTTTCTTAACCTACATGTGTGCAGAAGTTATTTTAGACACTGCAGAGTTACAGGTTCTCATTTCAATTCTTAATTCCACAGAAGCAGTAGCAAATTTACCCATTCTGAATGTGAGAGAAAACCAATTACCTAGATTAAGAAATTCCACTTGAGGAAATTGATTATGGTAATCCAGCTGCTTCTGCTTCCTGCTTCAGACAAAGAAGTGGGAAATGATGTGGAAAATAGAGCAGGTCAAAGGTCAATAATAGGAAGCACAAGCGACCTACTTTCTCTCCGAGAGATACAGCAGGCAGGCATGATTCGTCTTACCCCAAGTTTAAACTTACCCAGGTCTCCCTTACCAATAGATTTTACATGATTTGGAGATACAGATACAGTGCTGTGAAAAAGTGTTTGCCCCACTCTCTATTTCTTATATTTTTGCATATTTGATAGAATTAAATGTTTTGGATCATCAAACTGATTTTAATATTGCACAAAAATAACCACTTCAAAGCCCTTTTAAATCAAACCATGACTGAAATAGAACCTGTCTGTTAATGTGAGTTAAGCAAAAAAACAGCACGTACTGCCATACTGAAAGATATTCAAGACTAGAAGAGGAACAAAGTTGTTGACATACATCTGAATAGAATGGCTTACAAAGCCATTCTTAACCCCTTTCTGCAGATGTAGATGCTAGCGTCTATAGATATGCAAATTTAGGCACTTAGTTACAGTACTCAACCACGAGATGGCACCCTGGATCAGCTATTGAATATTCACAAGCAGGCAGAGCTGAAATGCGATTTAGAGTATGGAGAAATTCCCTCAAATCCCTGTTTTTCAGGAGTTGCATGAATTAAACTCCTCAGCTAAGCCTGATGTGCAAACTGGTCAATATCCTTGCCCATAGTATCGATCCAGTAGTTTTAAAAAATTATCACTTGCGACAGAAAAAAACTTAGTACTCTGTAGCAACCATTTTAGCTATAGTGAGCCAACAATATTCCAATTAGTGGTTAAAAAAATACGTCTTGTGAAGCAAAAAATCCGACATAGTATTGACTCTCTCACATTCTACTGTCAATTACAGTCATCACACACAAAATATGCGTAGTTCCCTCCCATGGATTAACGCGTAGATTCCTCCATTGACAAATTCAGCGCTTCCTTCTATCCACCCAAGTACTGGTGTCGAAAGCCAGTCTCTCAATTATATACTCAGATTCATCTGTGTAACTCTACAGTTATAGTTCACGCCCTCGTGAAGCTTCCCCGGTAACGATGTATTGATAGACTCTTATCCAGTTCCCGAGTGTTTATGCTTTCCTCAATAACTGAAATACATTGATCGGACAATAAGAATAGGATACAAAGCTAAGCGAAAAAGTAAGGTCGGTTGTGTTCTTCGAACGGTGGCCACAGTTGCGCAGCTGAAAATGATGCGATATCAAAGAAACAAGACACTCGAAACCGGCCTGAAGTGTTCAATTTCATTTACGAGATACATGTTGTATGGACGCGGTCAATGAGAATTATTCCGAATGAAACAGTACTGGAGGGTTCCTTCTACCCGACATGTCTGTCTCTGGAGGAGGGCATCAGTGAAGAAAACAGGTTATACTTCTACTCTGTTTCTATTTCGCACATTTTAGCTTTTTGCTGTAGAATTTATATCGCGTTTAAAGACATCGAATGCCGAGGTTTTCGTTTCTCCAAATGCATGCAGCCCATGCACGTCGGTAGATCCCTCGGTACGTTCATTACACCATTCTGTTGAATATGGAGGCATATATCGTTTGATTTTTCCTGAAAGTGACGTTTCTGTTCTGTTAAAATAAGGAGTATTTCAGAATTCAGATACTACTGAGTTTGTGAGTTTTTACCCTTATAAGGTGTAAAGTTATGAGCTCAGATGTGAGTGCGGTTAGCTTTTCATTGCAGCGTGAATGTTATAGCTTTTTAATCAGCACTTTATTTAATGCTTGGGGGACTTCGAAGAAAAATGGACAATATTGTTAACTTTATTATGGAGAAAAGGCATGTTTTGTGTTTGGAGAGGTCACTGGTGACCAATGATGTTCAACTGCAGTGATATTGATAAATTCATGCTAAACTCAACCAGAAAATCATAAGTTCATGCTGAATTTAATGCCCCAAAAGTTAATTTGTGTTAAATATATGATTAATGTATAATTTGACAGTGAACCATTTTGATGGATCTCAGACTTTGGGGAGACACCTGGATAGCTGTCTAATTTGGCTCATAGCAAGCGGGTAATCTAGAATGTAATGTTCAAGATTAATTGTACTTGTGGTCAAGAAGTTTATGATCCTAAAAATGTATACATTTAAGCCCCAGCAGTTTTTCATTTGTCAGTATTTTTTTTTTTTTTTTTGCTATTGCAATGGTGAATTCTCATGAAAAATTTTTATGTTTGCAGCCCCTTTTCTCCACCAAAATCATAAAAATAAACTGAAATACGATGGGAGTCTAAATGCTTCAAGTGTTTAGACTCAATTGAGCCAAAGTTTTTCTGTCTGTGAAGCTGCAATCTTGGAATTATGAAGCCTTAAATCAGGTAACACCTAAAAAGCCAGTTTTGGCTTCTGCGCAAAGGGGTTAAGGCTCTGGGACTCCAGCAAACTGTGGTAAGAGCCATTATTTGCAAATGGAGAAAATGTGGAACAGTGGAGAACCTTCCCAGAAGAGGCTGGCCTGCAAAATCAAAGACTCATCCAGGACATCACAAAAGGACCTAGACTAACTTATAAAAAACTGCTGGCCTCACATGCCTCAGTTAAGGTGAGTGTTCACAATTTCACAGAAAGAAAGAGACTGGGCAAAAATGGCATACATAGGAGAGCTCCATGGTGAAAACCACTGCAAGCCAAAAAGAGCACAAAGCCTTGTCGCATATTTGCCAAAAAATATCTTGGTGACCCCCAGGACTTTTTAGATAACATTCTGTGAACTGATGCGTCAAAAGTGAAACTTGTTGGAAGTCATGGGTCTTGTGACATCTTGTGTAATATATCATTCAATAAGAACACTGTACCAACATTAAATGACAATTGTGGTAGTGTGGTGGTCTGGGATTGCTTGACTGCATCAGGATCTGGGTGACGCCATAATTGAGGGAAACATGAATTCTGCTCTCTCCCAGAAACACCGGAAGGAGAAAGTCGGGCCATCAGCTCATGAGCTAAAGCACAAGTGCCGTTGGGTTATGCAGCAAGACAATAATCTAAATCACACAAGAAGTCCACTTCTGAATGACTTCTGAGAAATTATGAAAAGGTTATGGAGTGGTGAATGTGATTGCGATGTTGTGACATGACCAAACAGGGAAGACAAGCTTGAAAATCCTCTAATGTAGCAGAAGGGTGGGTCACACCACCTCTATGGTTGACTGTTGTTCTTATTGTTAGCTTAATGTCAGATGCAACAGGACCCATGTCTTTCAAAAAGTTTGACTTTTGACCCAAAAGTTTGCAAAATACTATTCCATAAGTCTTGAGATCATGAAAACATTTTTTTTTTTTTTTGGAAAATGTGAGATGAGCTTTTGTGTTCTTTTTCTTCAGCAGTAATGTTTGCCTTGCAGCATTTTACCCAGTCTCTTACTTATTGTGGAATCGTGAATACCTTAACTTAATCGTTAACTACCTTAACATATGCTGCTTTTTACCTCCTTCACATTGCCAGGCAGGTTCTATGTAGGTGATCCTTAGATTCTGTAATCCTACCTGGGAGTGTCTAGAGAACATTTTTTTTTTTTTTTAATCAAATAAAATAGTTTATTTGGTTTATTTAGTGACTAAGGAGGCAAATACTTTTTCACATAAGTCCAGGTAGGATTTGATTGTTTTTTTCCTTCAATAATTAAATCATAATTTGAAAATTGTATTTTGTGTTTGTTTGGATTTTCGTTGTCTAATATTGATTAAAACTAGTTTGAAGACCTGAACCATTTCAGAATGAAAAATATACAAAAAATATACTTTGAGGCAATGAAAATGCAACACTCTAAATTTTGATTTATTTTTGCTCAGAACCTGAGTAGTCCAATTTGAATTCTTAAGTGACCATTGGGGTCACAATCTGTACCTCGTTACACATGAATGATCATCAAGTAACTCAACAGTGTGAGTTGGACTCTCCTCAATACATATTGAGTAAAACATATGGGATTAGGAGTTGTGGTACAGTGGTTGAAATGAAGGAGAGGTTGTCTTCCCTATAAAAAGGCATGATAAAAGCCTCACCAAAAACATTTTTAAGTGCCATGATGCCACGTCTGTCGACTGAACAGCGGAACAGGGCCCTGGGTATGCTAAAGGCAGGAGTAAGTGCCCGGCAAGTGGCTCACCGTTTTGGGTGTAGTACGTCCAGCATCAGTACATTTTGGGTGTAGTACTTCCAACTGGGACGAGCTCTTTCATCAAGAGTACCCAGACCTCAAACCAGGCAGCAACTCCAGAATGCACCACAGGCAGAGTGACTACAACTTCCCCAAAATGACCTAAGATGCTTAGTCAGGTCCATGAGGAGACGTTGTACTGCCTGTGTGGATGTTCGTGGGGTCACACGACTTGATACTGACTGTTCTTTTGAGTTCATTTTTAAATGTGTGTTCCGTTCAGTCTTGTGATTTTTCATTTTCAACTTGTGCTTGTTATGTTTAATGCATCTGTGATGGCTGCTGGAAATTGGACGCCAAGAGCAGCGGCCAGAAATAAAAGGCAAAACAGCAGCGTGCTGAGAGACTAAAAACAGATAGAAATAGCGAGACTCGCACTACCAACGGACCTAACGCCGTCCGTGGTAGAAAAACAGGCGAGCTCGAAGAAACCAAAAGAAAAGGGAAAATAAAACAAAGATTTCCCTTGCTCACTATGATCTTAAACCTGTTATGCAGCTGAAGTCCCTGTTAATACTCTCTCTAGAGACCTTACCGGCAAAAGCGCAATAGAGACACTGACACTCTAGCAACGAGAGTGAGGCAGAACAGGAGCTTAAATAGAGTCCGGGTAACAACCCCAATTAATCCCAGCTGGCTCAGGAATCTGATAGGGCGCAAAACGATATCGTCGCGGACGAGAGCAACAACACTCTCAATACCTCCAAACCATGACAGCAGCATCTGTTTATTATTGTCTAAATTGGCCCATTAACACATTTAATTCATCAAAGTCAACGCACCCAACATATTTGAATTGTTAAAATAAGAAAATAAATTTGAGTCACAAAATAATTTGAATCCAAACTGGTGTTGCGTTTTCATTGCATCTGAGTATAGATGAAATCTAAGGAGGCAAATATTTTTTCACGTTATTGTATACTCTTCACTGTTTCATCTCAGGAATCACACAGCATACGCTCTCTCACGTAAACAATAATTGGGCCTAAGTGAATTGACTAGTGAACATCATTTGAATGCAACAGTATACCTGCACATTAATCTCTGTATTAACGGATACCTCCACTAAATGTTATATGTAAATGTAACGTGCATGTTATACAGCGCAGATGATCTTATAGGCTAACCGGTGCCCAAGCAAATTCAAGTACTTTAGCGTACACTAGTGGTTCACACCTACTCACATCGTTATAAACGAACCCTAGAGTAGTGTATAGCCTACAGAGAACAATGTCATTGCATTATACTGTTATTATTGGTGGATTTGTATTGTAAGCCCTGATTGGCTACCGGGTCATGTGTCATGTTTTGGTTGCATGCAGACCGCGTAAAAAAAAAGTCCACGTACTGTTAAGAGCGATGCCAAATATAGGAGTTATATGAGCCGTTTCTTCAAGTCATCTTTCTTAGTAGGGCAAAAAATAATGTTCTGACTGTGGAATACAACAGTTATTTGGTGACGAGGACATGGAATTGCCACTAAGAAGAGAGGGTTAGTGCTAGCCACGCAGATAGCTAGCTGAGTCAGACGTAGCAAAGTTATCGTTAGTTCGTTGTGGGAGAAGAGAAACGTGCGCGGAACATGGCTACATTCGGCAAGACCGACGATTTCCACTTCGATGTGAACGAAGAAAGTTTTGAAGCCTACTTGGAAAGGTTAGAACAGTTTATGAAGGCCAATGGATTGAAACTGGATGATGACAAAGTGAAGGCAGTGTTCCTAACAGTGGTGGGTGGAAAAACACACAAATTGTTGATGGACTTGTGTGCACCTAAGAAACCCGGGGAAGTGCCGCTGTCAGAATTGCTCCGGACTCTAAGAGAACATTTTATCCCTAAGACAAACTTCATAGCAGAAAGATGCAAGTTTCATGCATGTATCCAACAAGAAGGGGAGTCAATATGTGAGTTTATGGCTAGGTTAAGAAAGTTGGCCGCAACATGCAAGTTTGGTGTTTGGTTAGATGATTCGCTGCGTGACCACTTAGTGTGCGGTATTAGAAGCCCTGAACTGAGAGACACACTTTTAGTGACTGCACACACAAAAGATTTAAAGTTAGCTTTAGCGATCAAAATGGGCCAAGCATGGGAAGTGACCAAAAGTAACTTACAGCAGTTTACACAGAAGACAGCCTACAAGGCACACGCACTCGATAAGAAGACGAACGAGAGGGGATCAAAATGAGCCAAGCATGGGAAGTGACCAAAAGTAACTTACAGCAGTTTACACAGAAGACAGCCAACAAGGCACACGCACTCGATAAGAAGACGAACGAGAGGGGAAATGAGGCACCGCCGTCAAAACCTTGCTATCGGTGTGGCAGAAAAGGATACCGCCTGGATGACTGTCGCTACAAGGACTTTAAAATGCCGGGGGTGTAAGAAAAAAGGCTATCTGGAACGGGCCTACCGCTCCCGCCAAGAAGAGCGCAAAGGCACGAAGCCCTCGAAATGGACAAAGCACCTGGATGCTTCAACGGAGGACACGGATGCACCACCAGAGCGTGAGAGGGAGTGCAACGCTATTCGGCACCAAGATGCCCCTCCACCAGACCAGTTCAGCACAGAGTACCAGAGCGGTAACATAAAAGGGCCTGAACTGTATGCATTAGATTCTGGTAAAGATGTGACAAAGCCATATTATGTGTATGTGAAAATCAATGATGAAAGAGTGAAAATGGAAGTTGATACAGGGGTAGCAGTGTCCGTGATATAAGACAGGTTGTATCAGCGCAGGTTTAATAAGGTAAAATTGAGCCCTGCTAACTGTGTACTTAAAAGCTACAGCAAAGAAACACTGCAACTTAAAGGTAAAATAACAGTGAAAGTGAAATGTAATGATAACGATACCCATACCTTGGAATTGTTAGTAGTAAAAGGTAATGGGCCTGCCCTGCTGGGTAGAGATTGGATCAGCCAACTTGAACTAGACTGGTCAAAAGTGCACAGAGTAACAACTGAGAGTGTTGAAGGGTTGTGTGAGAGGTACTCCTCTGTGTATCAGTCTGAGTTGGGAATGCTTAAAGGTATAAAAGCTAAGCTACACGAGAAAGGAGAAGCAGTTCCAAAGTTTTGTAAACCACGCTCTGTTCCCTATGCACTTAAAGACGCAGTTGAGCAGCAGTTGAGTAAACTGGAAGCAGAGAAAGTCATATCTCCAGTCAGCTATAGTGAGTGGGTTGCTCCCATCGTGTGCATACCAAAAGCAGATAACAGTGTAAGAATTTGTGGGGATTATAAAGTTACCATTAATCCCTGGTTAGAGGTAGATCAGTACCCTATCCCTAGGACACAAGACTTGTTCACCAAACTATCAAGTGGGGACAAGTATACAAAGCTGGATTTGAACCCAAGCATACCAGCAAGTCGAAATAGAAAATGACTCCAAAAGCTACCTTACTATAAATACCCACAAGGGGTTGTATAGATACAACCGGTTGCCGTATGGGGTAGCCTCAGCACCGGCCATTTTTCAGAAAATCATGGACCAGGTTTTACAAGGCATAGATGGTGTCATATGCTACTTAGATGACATACTAATAACGGGACGGGACACTGCAGAGCACATGCGTAACTTGGAAGAGGTGCTCAGGAGACTTGAGTCTCACAACCTCAGAGTAAAAAGGGAGAAATGTGAATTTTTCCAGAGCAGCGTGTCTTACTTAGGACATGTCATAGATAAAGAGGGGATACACCCTATGAGACTGAAAACAGAGGCCATAGACAAGGCCGCAGTCCCTACAAACACCACAGAATTAAGATCATTCTTGTCACTTGTGAACTATTATGGGAAGTTCATTCCAAATCTTTCTACTCTCATCCAGCCAATGACGGCCTTACTGCAGAAAGATGTTAAGTGGGAATGGTCAGAGACATGCCAAAATGCATTTAATGAGTCAAAGAGACACCCACAGTCAGGCCAAGTGCTAGTTCATTACGACCCTGAGCTGCCGCTCATCCTAGCTTGTGATGCTTGATCTGTGCGTGTAGGTGCAGTGATATCGCATACCATGAAGGACGGTACTGACAAACCCATTGCTTATGCACCCAGAATGCTTACACAGACAGAGAGAAATTACTCTCAGATAGAGAAAGAGGCGCTAGGACTGGTATTTAGTGTAATGAAGTTTCATGACTACTTATATGATAGACAGTTTACTTTGATAACAAACCACTTCTTAAGATCCTAGGTCCAAAGACTGGTGTACCGCCACTTGCAGATGCTAGAAAGCAGAGATGGTCTTTAATCTTAGGTGCGTACACATACAAGATCAAGTGGAAGCCATCTGAAAAACATGGGAATGCAGACGCATTATCCCGTCTGCCAGTGAAAGATAGCCATGGGCCCATACCAAATCCGATATTCAAAGTGTCATATCTAAATGACTTGCCTATTACAGCCAAGGAGGTAGCGCAAGAAACTGAGAAAGATCCCGTGTTGACTCGGGTAAAACAGTATATCATGTCAGGCTGGCCACGCCATGTAACAGATGAGCCCCTACGAAACATTAAGAATAATTAACCTCCGCCGAGGAAGTTTATGTTTTCGGTGCCGTTTGTTTGTTGGTTTGTTTGTTTGTGTGCAAGATAACTCAAAAACTAATGGCCGGATTTTTATGTAATTTTCAGGGTAGGTGGGTATTAAGTCAAGAAAGAGGTGATTAAATTTTGGCATATCTAGGCCAAAGTACTCCTGAGATATACTCCAAAGTTCAAGATTTCAAGTCTTTCCAATGGGCCAGAGTTCCAATTGCCGTGCTTTTGGCTTTGCTGCCCCCTGGCGGCGGAGGTTCTGCGCTCTCTGAGTGCTCTTCTAGTTCAAGAATGTTTCAAGAACAAAATTCAAAATTCAAGAACGTTTCAAGAATTCTTCAAGAACAGTTCTTGAAATTTTTGCAGGGGAAGGCTTAAGGCCTTATTTTAGGAGACGGTTTGAGTTAACCGTAGAGCAGGACTGTATCCTATGAGGATACCGAGTGGTTATTCCACAGACCTTACAGAGTAGGCTCATATCAGAGCTTCATGACCATCACTGGGGTATAGTAAAAATGAAGGCCCTAGCCCGGAGTATTCTCTGGTGGGCCACCCTAGATGATAATATAGAAACAGAAGTGAGTAGTTGTGACCTATGTAGACAACAGCGTAGCATGCCGGCGACCGCCCCAGTTCACACATGGAGATGGAGTGCGAGTCCATGGGAAAGAATACATCTTGATTTTGCAGAGGATCATAAGCAGATGTATCTAGAAGTAATGGATGCTTACTCAAGATGGTCAGAAGTCATCCCTATGAATACTACTACATCCAGTAAGACTATTGAGGTACTTAGGACACTATTTTCATCTTGGGGTTGTCCACAGGAAGTAGTAACAGACAATGGACCTCAATTTACTTCCCGAGAGTTTGAGACCTTTCTAGAGTTAAGCGGTGTAAAACATAAAGTCACCGGCGTACCACCCCGCCTTTAATGGGTTAGCTGAGAGGCTCGCCCAGAACCTCAAGAGGGCGCTGGCTAAGAACAGATCCGGGATAACATGACGCTTCAGCTGTGTGTGGATAGCCTAGACACCAGGCGAGCTCTTTTTAAAGTGACGAGTCAGAACCAAACTGTCGCTTCTGAAACCCACAGCGCAGTCCACGCAGCCAGAGTGTACTGGCAAGGATAGCACTACTAAGCCCAAGCCAGTCAGAACCTTCACTGTAGGTCAGCAGGTTTTAGTGAGAAACTACAGGGGAGGAGAGAAATGGTTAGACGGTGTCATTACAAAAGTGTTGGGTCCAGTCACTTATATGGTGAATGGTAATGTTGTGAAAAGACATGTGAATCAGATTCTCAGTGTCAAGTATAAGGGTGAGGTTCCTCAAGCATGTGCAGAATATGCTGAAGGGAGCTTTGATTATGATGTGGACAGTGATGATGACCAGGATGGGTCACCACCTCCGTCACCCCAAAGACAGGACATTCCACCAGCTCGGAGAGAGCATCCTGTCATGAACAGACATCCATCCGTCAGATTGGACTTATAAGACTCACGAGGCTTTCTCAGAAAGAAATAGTTACTAAAAAATGTCAAAAATGTTTTGTAATTAATGGATACCTGTTGGGTATAGAAAACTGAAAGCATTGTTGTAAAATGTAAATGCTTATTTTATTTATTTATTTATTTTTGTTTACTGTAAAGAAACAAACTGTTTTGAGGTGATCTTAAAAAATAGTTTGTTAATGCAGTTAACTGTAGTGTATAGCCTACAGAGAACAATGTTATTGCATTATACTGTTATTATTGCTGGATTTGTATTGTAAGCCCTGATTGGCTACCGGGTCATGTGTCATGTTTTGGTTGCATGCAGACCGCGTAAAAAAAAAGTCAGACGATGCTGGGACGATACACAGACAGGTGCACGTACTGTTAAGAGCGATGCCAAATAAAGGAGTTATATAGTTGAGAGCCGGGCAAATAATAATGTTTTGACTGTGGAATACAACACCTAGGGTGAGGTAGAATTAAACTGTCGCATTATGCATTTCTGGTGGGGAAAAAAAACACGAAACACAACGAAATTCAGCTTGTTCTGGAGGCTGGCAAACTAAGTTTTTGGATGCCATGTGTATCTAATAAAGCTGGTAAATAGGGCAGTGTTCGCCTCAGGAGCTTATAACCCAGCAGGAAGCGCCGCGGTTTCAGTAGTTAGGTGGATATCGAAAGTGAATCGGGGCTGTGGCTGAAATGCGCGTCTGCCGTTTGACAGCATGCAGCGAGCGCTATTGTTATATTGGAACATAAAAGTGTATGATTTTGAAATTAGGCGCAGGTTTGACGACCAATGGCCTAAAATGGTTGTTCCCTTCAACAACAATAATTGTCATCGACGTTTCATCTCGGTGGTACGTCACAGTTTGTCGAGATTTGACTAGTCACAGGATGTTGGTACAATGGCATATATAAAGGAACTGAAAGTATGCATCACCACCACTTCAAAATTTCACAAAGCACGACATCTACCCGGAAAGGCAAAACTCTTGAAGCATGGAAAAATTCAAAACGGTACTTAACATTGCCCAAAATCAGCAAACGACCTTGGGACTAGGTCTAGTGGCATTGCTTACTGCCGGGGGAGAGCAGATCTTTTCTGCGGTAGTGTTCAGGTGCCCTTGCAGCTCGTGGAATTTTACGTACGGTACCGTGTTTCTGCTCGTGCCGGCTTTGGTTCTTCTTGTTTTGGGATACATTCTTAGCAATAAAACATGGAAATTGTTCACAGGTCTGTGCCACCGTCAATGTACTTCGAAGAGCATGTGTGGATTTTCAAAGGTGTTAATACAGATCACCACCTCTGCCATGGTCGCTCCTGTTAGTTGGATTGCAGTCGCGCTTCTCAATGGAAATTATTATGAGTGCGCTCGGACCGGCTTAAATGCGACTCTATTCGGGGATCACCTATGTTTACACAAATCTGCTGGGTGTCAGAGCGAACTCCACAGGTTTCCATGTGGAAAGTCTTCAGTACCGCTACCCCAGATAGAGGATGTTCTCGCGATCATTCGCGCTGAGTCGCAGGTAAGAAATTCCCGCAGGTTGTCCTATCACTGTTAAAAAAAAAAAAAAAACTTAGACTTTGCAACTTTTAAAACTCAATGCTTGCGGGCTCCCTCGAAATTTGAGCTCTCTCTCTCTCTCTCTCTCTCTCTCTCTCTCTCTCTCTCTCTCTCTCTCAAATAATCCTAATTGTTGACTTGTCTTCAGGTCTGTTGGTATTAATATTTTAGAGCGGCCTTGGCCGTTGAAAAGTTGCAGTGTGGAGTCCACTGAAATAAGTCCAATATGTGTAATATCAAAAATGAACCCTATTGTAGCAAAGTCCTTCAATAAATGATAGAAAAATCTAAAAACATAATCAAGTTATTTTTAATAAAAAAATATGTTTCAACATTGTTCAAGTATTATTTCACTCTTATGAAGGATTATTGAAGATGTGTGAGCACCAAAAGCTCCAAATATGCATCACTTAAAACACAAAGTTGTGGAATTCGAGATTTTTTGGCATTCAAGTTTTGACTGAAATTGTAATGGTAAGAGTCCACAGGATCCATCATTTCTACTCTTTCCATTCGTTTTCTACGCAAGCAGTGCAATGCATTCTGATGGCATCACTTGCAATTTGAGAGATGGGGGGCCTCTGTTTGGCGGCTCGAAAAGTTGTATATTGTTTTAGCTCTGGATATTTTATGCAAACCAGGGGCGTCCAGTGTGACTTGCTGCTTCTGGAAACTCCCAGAAAACGTTTAAACTAACCTTAGTTGATCTGAAATGAATACAAATTCAGCAACTGGATGGCTTATTTTTGGCCTCAATTATTTACGGAAACACATTCTGATTAACTGTTTTTATAATTTAAAGTTTCCAAATGAGTCACCATGTTGTTTGAGATCAGGGACCAGAGAGCCCGCAAGTGAAAGTATTCATCCAATCAGGTGCAGCCACCTTTACTGACCCTTCAAAACATCAAATGCAGCTGAGAATCACATGCCATTTATATACCACCACATTGCTTTCCAGCAAGCCCTTCACACACTCAGTGCTGAGAAGCAATGCATTATAATGACCACTTGGACTCTGTGAATATATCCGCAGTATCCTACATTTTCATGCTTCCCATTCATTTTTTATGTTAGCAGCAGTGCAATGAATTTTAGTTGGTTTACCTTGCTAATCGAGAGACAGGGTGACTCCAAAGTTGCATTTTGGTTTAGGATACTTTATGTAGCTAAACAAGAAGCATTCAGCACAACGCGCCACTTCTGGAAATGCCTGTAACAGCATGTTCTCATCCTGACGCGTCATATAGTGATGCTTTTTGATCGAGCATCGACATACAATGAAAATAGTGCCTTTTGGCCGCCCTATTTTATGTTTACGGTCAGAGTTAGGGTTAGCATTTAATAATGGCGTCAAATAAGGATGCTAATAAGCTCGGTTTTCATCGCATGTCAACGCGTAGGCAAAAAGTGTCACCATATTGTGCGTCGCCATAAGAATGCATTGCCTGAAGGGCTTTTAAACTAACCATTGCTGATCTAACATGAATAGATTCAGCAACTGCAAAGCTTATTTTTCAGAAAGACATATTGGTTAACACAGGGGTGTCCAATCTCATCCAGAAAGGGCCGGTGTGGGTGCTGGTTTTTGTTTGAGCCCAACACTAACAAACCTGATTCTACCCACTAAGGCCCTGATTGAAACCCCTGATTAGTTAATTAATGGAATCAGGTGCAGAAGCACTGCTGGAAAGGACAAAAACCTGCACCCACACCGGCCCTTTACGGATAAGATTGGACATCCCTGGGTTAACAGTTTTCTAAATATAAGAAAAAGTTTCCAAAACAGTGTCGTGTTGGCCTGGATAGACCTGCATGGGAAGTACCTGCACACCAAAAATGGGCAGGAACTGCCACATCAAAAAAAAATCATTTGCTGAGATATATGCCAAAAAAGACTTCAATAGGGCATGGTAAATCACAAGAAAGCAAACATTTCAGTCCAAGACTATCATCAGTGCTACAAGGCTGAGTGATTCACAGCACAGATGAAGACAGGCAGGATCCCCATCAGTTGTGGCCAATCAACCAATTAAAGACACTCAATGCAATTACAGGAAGAAAAACTTGTAAACCTCAATTACAACATTTAAACCCAAGAAAAAGGATTGTATAAAAACAACTATGCTGGTGCAGACAGATGAAAGAGAAAATAAAAGAATAGAAATACACGGCCTATAAGAAGCAAGATAAGTGTTTCATTGAGGCCAAAAGGCCGTTTACTTTTGAGAGTATAAATCCATTTGCTTTTACCTGAATAAGTTAAGTTTCAAGGTCTGTGTGTCAATGACTAGGGTTAATTCTGTCAGTAGGCTACCACAAAACCGAAGTGCAGTTGCTGGATATTTAGCTTCCTGGAAATGTCTAGCAACAGGGGATTTTGGATTCCCATGGATGGAACTTCTATGTTCATTGATTCTAGTTCTGGGTTGACGGTTAGTTTTACGTATATATTGTAAACCACAAGAACATTAAAGGAGAAAAATGACATTAATAGACCGACAAGTGATACATTTATGAATTTTGTATTGTTTCTTAGTAATATAACAAGCAAACGTGTTCACTTTTTTGTTGTTTTGGCAGGAAATACAGTGGCAACACGGAAAAAAGCCACTAGGGCCGTCCATCTTGTCTCCTGGTCTAGTATGAAAGGCATCTGCCTGCACCAGCATGTCACGAATATTACGGCTCCTAGAATGAACAAAAAGAGGCAGATTTGAAAAGAAACTTTTACCCACATCGTCAGCAGGTAGAATATGCCGATGTCTGGTTGTTTACTAATGGGGCTATAGGTAGTGAGGTAGTTAGATTGAGGTTTCTTGAAAGATGGCTTTATGGATAAGTATAAGAATGAACTTTAGATAAAGCTGAGTTGAGCCAGCTTTCAGGGTAGCTCCTGAGAACAAATTGGTAATATTAATTTTTTGCCTCCAGTTCGAAATCAGAGAAATTTGTATAAATATATTTGATACGCAAAAACTGACTGTTAGACAAACCTCTTTTCTTGGCCTGGATTAAATTCCGGGAACAGACAGCCCTGAGGTGAAAGCGTTTGTCCAATCAAGTGCAGCCACCACAACTATCCCCTGAAAGCTTGAAATTCAGCCAGGAATCACCTGTCAATTATCTACCTTGACTCCGCCTCATGACACACCCATCAATCATTTAATGCAGGGATGCAGTGTGACCCCTTTTGTAAAAAAAAGAAAAAAAAGAAAACCGCCTCAGTGGACACTTACCATTAGTAAGGAAAGAGTGCAACTCGCTTGGTTGTTTCATAGCATGGGCCCATCTCATAATCAACCACATACCTTTCACTCAATGTTGTGTATTATATTTATGTGTTCTGGCTTGAGGTAGTATAGTCATACAGTATGTCAACTATAAGGATAACGGGGCAGGGTCACACTCATCGCATTAAAAGGTCCCATGTAATTGAAATAATTTACGTAATTTTTAAATGAAAATATATACACTGATTGATATTATTTTTTGCATGTTTTGTTTGTGAAATCATTTCTTGGAGAGATAAACTGAAATTGCTGTGTACTTTTCAACTTCCTGAGCCCCACCCCTTAAAAATAAGTTCACTTCCCACGAATGTGAGTTCTGTGACCATATAGCCAATGTCATCTCAGGAATGGAAGTCTGCTGGTGCAAAGACAGCGTATCAAAAAAGTACATCTAGATATAGATGTCTTTATTTTTTGTAGAGCATGAAAGATAACCATTTCTAATGCTTATTAGCTTTATCACGTGATTACATTAATAAGTTTAGGGGGAAGCAATTGCTCGTGGAGGGAAATCTATTCTTAAAACGCATCTTTCAGAGAATGGCAGCAAGAAGATTGCATAGCAGTATATCCAATCCCTAATGCTTATTTTCAATCAAAACAGTCCCAATTACCATTTGATACAAAGAACTTATATAAGAATAGTTTATGTAGGAATTTATATAACTAACATAACGTTACTCAAGCATGTTTCGATTTTTTTTTTTTTTTTTTTTTGTGAAAAGCTATAATACTTAGATTGTGCCCCCATCTAAGTTACTTTGGTCTAATTTGTCCACATTGTTTGCCATCTTCAGTGAATGTAATGTGCCATGATATCATTCATGAGCACCTTGTGGCTCTGCATATTGCAGATAGTTTAATTATTTATCTTCTGTCTACGCTTTCATTATTTATGCTCACGTGGACATACAGAGATTGCAAAAAACTTCATCCTGTACTTTGTAGAGAGCGCCGAGAGTAATGAAACAATAGATTTTTAAAAGGAAGTAATAACCCTTTAGCTGTTATGAAACTACTTTCGCATGAACAACGTAGGAATCACTGTTCCTCTCATTGTGTGGTTTAGAGGGTGCTACCACCAATCATGGGTTTGTATGGCTATTATAATGCACAGTGTTTCATTGTGTGAACAACTCCTTCAGTAGTTCTTTCTCAAATTATGTTTGTATTATTTAGGTTCTTGGCTGGCTGCTGATTGGCTCCATAATGACCACAGCCCTGCTCCTAACATGCATGGCCAGGTGTCGTTCTCCAATTAGCTACGTGCAGCTGAAGTTCTGGCAGGTGTACGCCCGGAAAGAGAGTGACTTGCTGGACTGCTATACGGCAGAACATGCTCAGAAACTCGCCGAAAGGAACCTGAAAAGCTTCTTCCAGCAGACAAGCCCTGAGCCCATTGTCACTCCCAGCAGGCAGGCCTGGGAAAAGGTTTCATCCTGTTTTCGCTTCAGTAGTAAGAATCAGCACTACAGTACCCTGCACAAGTACGTGGAGACCAACCTTGCTAGCACTGGATCTCATAGAGACTCTTACCATTCGGATGGAGCGGACTTATCCAACCCAACAGTGCTCAGTTTTGTGGATGAGGGGAGGGCGGTCCTGTGAGTGATCCATTTGGTTTTTTGTACTAGAGCCCCTATATGCCATCGCTGCTGTGCACACATAACAGTAATTGTTCTACGTTGCCTGAAGAGCACAGACTTAATTGACTCATTTGAGACTGCATTTGACAGCAAATGCAAGCTATCCAAATTTTAGTGAGCACCATAATTGATTGGACTGTGACACTTTTTTTTGTTATTTTGGTTCTGTTCATTGAATTAATCAACAGATCTGAACACAAATAAATGTGTATTTAAATGCTGAAAATGAGACTGAAGGCAGTAAATGTAAGGCCATGCCTCCAGCGCTCAAACTCACCAGCCTATTATGACCCGGACTGCATTCCTCAGTCCGAGATCATTACCTGCATCTGTTTCCCATTGTCAGTATGTGGTAGTATTTCCTATTAAAGTCCGAGCTTTGCACTCATTCGGTGTGAAGTCTCGTAAGCCTCACAGGCCTGCGTTTACTCTCTAGTCTTGTTCAGACTTATCTCCCGTATTCACGTGTATCACTAACTTTAACTTCCGCACTGTTACTATTTATGTTCTGTGCTGTAATTAATATCCCGGAACCTCGATTCTGTGTTTCTTACAATTTGTAATTCACAGTACAGTAGCTGTAGTGCCACTTGTATGAATTACTAATATTATAATCCCGGAACCTTGATTCCATGTTCTTTTGTATTGTGTTTTGATTTGCCGCAGTCCGCAGAGGCATAAGAAATAGCAGATCCATCTTCGCATGTGAGTCCAGTCCACATTACTTGATCTCTGTGCACAACATCGGTGCTCAGAAACAAATCCTTACAGTAAGTCCCCAAAACAAGCCAGAACAGAAGATAGCTGCAGCACGGGCCTAGCGGAGCATCACCAGATGCCCAGCATCTGGTGACGTTTATGTGAGACCACGCGTCACAGACTTAGCATTCAAACAAAGGGTACGGGACCGAATGTCAAAAATAAATATTTTATTCCCATTATATTAACTGAAAAAAGATTTTTTTGCTATGCCTGAAAAGGGGATGATATGCACAAAAGGTCCTGCCATTTCAAACCCCCTCAAATTAAAGCTGACAGTCTGCACTTAAACCTAATTGCAATTGTATTCTGTCAAACTGCAAGTGCTAGAGCACAGAAACAAATAAAACATATGTCACTGTCCAATGAGTTAAGGTACTCTCTGTACATGAAAGATCAAATCAAAAGGTGAGAGTGGATTACATGTCTTCTAAACCTTTTACATTGCCCTTCCTTAGACTTTGACTTTCCCAGAGCAAGAGTTGGCGACCCCAGTCCGAGCTCATGATTATTCTGTTGTTTGTACCAGATCTTTATTGCATTAGTCCATTAAGTATAGAATTATGGTAACATTGTGCTGAAGGTTCTCTGCCTGCAACTATTAATGATCTCTGCAACTCAACAGCTAGTGCTGCCAACCAATAGTCCAGTTCCTCTTTCATGAAACCACTCTAGATTAGACACAAGGAACATGCTGCAGCAAGCCACTCCTATCCAGCAATGGGGATTAATGGACTCTAAAGTGATTCTCAATGAGCTTCCTGTCATTTATTGATTTTTTTTTCTGCCTTTTTATTTTTTGAGTCATCCAACATGGTGACTACACGTTCTGTGTTCCGGCTTCTTTCCCTCTGCTAATTTCTCGAGGACACCTTGTCCCTGGCCATGTAATTTCGTATTAGTAAAGTGATGGTTTTAAAGTATCTTTGAAAAGCCACTTCTGCTCAGGAAATACATTTGTTTGATATGTATGCAATTCTTCTGTCAGGTTCATATTTGAGAGTTCAAACGATGATGTTTGAAAATTGCCATGAGCACGATGTGGTAATAGTTCCTTAATTTTACTTCCTGTGCAGAACATTCTTTGTTGTTAGTACTCTGCTGAAAGCCTTTATTATTATTGAAACTGTTTTCCTCTGTACTTCTCGACTTTGAAGTTCTTTCTTTAAAACTGGTTAACTGGTTAAAACATTATGGTTAGCAGTGCCAAATATCATTTTGAGTTTTACTAGTTTCCTATTAATATCTTTGTGAGAATATAGCAAGAGGTGGCCGATGCACTGCAAAATGTTCAGTGCTTCAACTTTTAGAGGACAAGTGGTCTGTTCTGGATTCCTGCAGTGTGTACTCTGTTAGAGGTCAACTGTCTCTAGGCATTTAATTGTATGTTCAGCAGAGAAGACTAGCCTCTCTGCATATCCTTTGACAAAAAGTCCTGACGACCATTTTCTCTTTTTGCAATGACTCAGTGAGTACAGCAAATGTCTTGTATTTTTTATTAATTTGTGTCCCTTGATATCTGAGACATACAATCTATTTTAAAGACTTTGCTGATGGAGACTTTTCATTGCTATTTGTTGTTATTTGTACGTTATTTTTTCAAGGTTTGTGAATAGTTGTTTGCCTGGTATGCTCTTAGGTCTGTTGCAGTCTCACGAAAAATAAACAAGTTCTTCTCCGTCCATGTTTTAAACTCACTTAAACCCTTCAAGCCACTGCTTGCTCACGCCTGAAAACAGTGGGTTCCTTTTTTACCCCTGATCCGACATCTGCATTCTCATCATCCATAGACCTTTTCGTATGATTTTTGTGATCTTTTTTGAAGCAATGGTTCTGCTTGCGAAATTTTATTCAAATGCATTTTGTAAATTTTGAAATTCTCTGCATTCATTTATCTTGGATACACTGTTTTAAGCACTGGTACCCACATTTTTTTTTTCTGAATGTATGTGTGGCTTTTTTTTTTTAATTAATTAATTTTTGCTTCAAATGAATACTGCTCATGGTATTAGTCTGTTCATCTCAAGTTTCTATTCCACAGTTCAGTTTAATCAACATGAAAACACAATGGGTTTATATGCAATAAAGTTCAAGAATAAAAATATATTTGTCTTTATGAGCGTTTCCTCTCCTTTTTAAACTCTTAATTTCAATTAAAACGTAAGAAATATATTTTATAACTGGAATAATCTCTGCTGTAAATTCAAACTTCGGGATTTAAAATATAATGCTCAGTTTGGAAACAAATACAATTGCAGTTCGTGTAAAGATAAAACAGCCAGTGTATGTTTCTGCCGACTGTCACTATACCGTTGTGAGCAGTCAAATATTTTAGACAAAGCACTGAACTGGATTTACAGGATTTCAGCGTGATGAGTCACGCCTTGTGTCTCTCCGTTAGAGGGAGGGGGCAGAGAGGAGCACAGGCAGAGGGAAGGAGGGCATTAGAGGGGAAGAGAGACGAGGGAGAGGAAGGAAGGGAGGGGTTGAAGAAAAACAGCCAAAACAACTGGAACGGTTTGACAAAAAAATCTGTTTGCTATTGCAAGTTCTCGCACGTGTGAAACATGGATGCCTTCAATACCGTCCTGCGGTTCTTAGTGAACCAAAAGGCCACCATCGGCTACAGCTTCATGGCAATCTTGACTATTGGAGGTGAGCGCGTGTTCTCTATGGTGTCTTTTCAGTGTCCGTGCAACCGCAAACAGAATTTCTCCTACGGGATCACCTTCCTCCTGGGCCCGGCCCTGGTGTTGCTCCTGCTCGGGTTCTTCTTCAGTACGCGCATGTGGAGGCTCTACACCGGCTGCTGCCTCAACCCGTTCAAACTGTGTCCTCGGGGAAACTGCCTGGGCTGCATCGCCGTCCTACTGAAGATCACGGCCGGCGCCTGCGTGGCCCCGGTAATGTGGCTCTGCGTGGCCCTGCTCAACGGGACCTTCTACGAGTGTGCCGTCAGCGGGCTGGACAATAACCTGGTCGTGGACTTGTTCTGTGAGAATAAGACGAAGTTATGCCGGGCGGAACTGGCGCGTGTTCCCTGCGACAGGTCGGAGCTGCCTCCACACGAGAGAATGGAGCTCCTGCTCATGTTTCGGGCGCAGTCCCAGGTAGGAACTTCCACAATTGCTCTCAAGAAATGCATCAATGTAATCTAACGAAAATGGCCACATCCACTCACATATACTCCCACTCATGCACACAAACTCAAGTCATAAAGGAATTTAACCAAAATAATAGCTAAAACTACAAATGAAAATCCAACTGTAATAAAATGCGCTGATTCATGAATAATATGCTGTAACAATAATGAAACTAAGTTTTGCCGGATTACATGCCAACCAATATGCTTCTTGCATGAAACAGTCTTTCACTCATCTTGAAAATATTTACTTATCACAGGTTTTAATTAGTTTTATGAACATTTTTCCCCAGTTCCTCATCTGCTGAAAAAGTTCATTTTTGGGCTGATGAGAGGCTCATGCCACTAAAGCCCTGCTGAAATGATGACAAAGCCTCATTGTACAGTAACAAATACCATGCAGTTGGGGCACCCACGGTTCAGTTGCACACTACGTTTACTGGCCATCTGGTTCATAAAATTGTGGCCCATGAAAACAACACCTCATCTAGTTAGAATGTTTCTAAAATAAACCTTTCTTAGTATACATCATTTACACCTTCCAACTATTTTCAAAAAATATACTGAAAGGGTTGGCACCCCATGGATTACAGGCTGATAATGAAAACCATTCAGAAAATAGCTTTCAGTCATTTGTCAGTGTTAATCAGAAAGGAGGTAAATTCAATTTCTTTCATCCTTTATTTCAACTCTAGGCATAGAGCCATTTAAGGGCTTATTGCAAGTGCGCCACATGTACACAAAACCCAACAAGTAGAACTGGAAATAACGTTTACAATGTAAAACGACCATGGAAACCCACAGACCCGCGGCGCATAATGCGCATGCAAGCCCATAAACATCCCAACTAAATGTCCATGTGTGAGTGAGTGAAGGTGTGACTGAATTAGTGAGTAACCAAAATTTAAAATGCATTGCCTATGGCAGCAGTTTGCTGCTTCAATATGAATAAAGAAAATGGTAAAGTCAAACTTAACAGCAAAAATTTTTTTTAACCCTTTCAGGCATGCAGTTCACTACAGTGTATAGCTTTTTAAAAGTGTTTTTTTCTCAATATATGCCTGCAATTTTGGGCACTGCTGCATATTAGCAAAAAAATCATAATTTATAATTTTATAAAATCATAGTTTATCATAATTCATGCATGAGAGGGTTAAGACCAGTAATTATTTTCAAGAGATGTTCAGTGCTTCACCAATTTTTTTCACCATCCATCACTAGTGTACAATACTCGTAGGACCACAGCTGTGTTTGTGGCGTAGCTAGCTGCAACTTGCTTTGATTTGCAAGGTTGCATTATTGACATTTGACCTTTTTTATTCTTGCTGACTGACATGTGATGGTGCATAGTTTGATTTGCAATGTTGCATCAACCTTAGCTATTGCATGAAGATTGCTATGCAAGCCTGCTGCCTCTCACTGCCAAGTAATGTAAAACAAACATGTAAGTACAGCATGCAGCAATGAGAAGGTATTTTAAGGCCATAATCTATGCAGCAAGTAAGCATGAAATAGCTTTATTTTATGTTCCACAAAAAGGAAAGAAATCTATATTGAAATGCACTTTTTCAATCGCCTGACTTTGCACCAGTAAACTTCCCTTCTTGAGATGACATATACGGTCACAAAACTCTTATTCGTTATTTGTGGCAAGTTAACTTTTAACTTGGGGTCAGGAAGTTAAAAAGTGCGCAGAAATTTCAGTTTATTTCTCAAAGTAGCGATTTCACAGACGAAACATGCAAAAAATATCAATCAGTATACATATTTACTTGTAAAAATGAGCAAAATAATTTCGTTATCATGGGACGTTTAAGAGCTCAAGTGGTTCTTAGTTTCAGTGCTCTTCTGGAAGCCCCAAAGGTCCACTGGGTGCCAGCATAGACTGCCTAATCAAAGCATAAAGAGCCCTTGAAAGGTTTTCCTATGACTGCACTCTGTGGTCTGTGGAGTGAGAAGGAACAGCCTCCACTCCTTTTGAGGAGAACAGTAGATCTGTGCACGCATACTAACTGGGAGTAAGGTTTTCATCTGAACATGGCAGTAGGTATTTATTATGCAGTCAAAATAAGGGAGAGAAATGGATACAGTGAGACTCACATTATTCAGAAAGAAAATGCTTTGCATTGATCTCCAACTAAACAAAAGTGGTCTTCTGATGTGTCCACAGGTGCTTGGGTGGTGCGTCATAATAGCGGCGGCATTTGCAGGGCTGGTGACGACCTGCTGCAGGAATTGCCGCTCCCAGGTCAGTTACCTGCAGCTGACCTTCTGGAAGCGCTACATGGAGAAGGAGAGGGAGAAGTTTGAGGTCTTTGCTTTGGAGTACGCCGGCAAACTTGCCGAGCGAAACCTCAAGAGCTTCTTCGAGAACACCAGCCCGGACCCATTCCCGTTCCCCAAACACAGGTCCTGGGAGGAGATATCGGCCCTCTACACGTTCTCTAAGAGCGAGCAGTACTATAGCACACTGCAGCGCTATGTAGAACGTGCAGACCGCGACTACAGTCCTGAGAGGAAGCCAGTACTGGACCTGGAACATGGAATGGAGATGGCCTGAGAGGGCAAAACGGGGAATAAGCATGGGGGTACTGGAAGTTTGGATGGCAGGGCAGGTAGAACAGCACTCATGAGGCAGTTTTATACAATCATTACTGCCATAAACCTGGGTCGTGTGACCAGTGTTTGTGATGATGAATAACCTGGAAATAGAATATCAGTTTACGGAGTGCTGTCCCTCCGACCATTAACTATACCATTTCTTCCATATCGAAGTCACAGCCCATCCCCGCTCACAATGGGCGGAAAGGCAGGAACACACCCCAGCCGTCTCGCCGATCCATCACAGGACTCACAGCAGTCACACCAATGAGCAATTTAATGACTCAGGGAGGAAACCTGTGTGCCTGAAAGAAAACCACAGGGCTGATGGAGAACATTCAAGCTCCACACACAATGGCCCTAGAACCCAAATCCTTCTTCATTTAAGTCAACACTACTACTCACTGCATCACTGCACCTCAGTACAGTGCATATTGCACGTTGATAAAGTTTGAACAATGAACGCTTCACATCTGAATGGAAGCTAAAATCTGAATATATAACTATGACGGACTGTTTCTATCTACTTTTCACTGACTTTATTCTCATATTTTTGGACTGGGCACTGTATCAGCACGAGAAACAATGTAGCTGGAATATATGGACCGGCTCATAAACCAGTGACTCCAGTCCACGCAGCAGAAATCCATCTGAATCGACACACCGTACCTCTAGCTTGGCAAAATCAATTTTGTTCAGCTGCTGTGCACTTCATGTCGTCATTGATTTGATTGACTCATTCAGGAGCTTGTCAGTCATAGGGCTCTGCTGTGCTTGGGCAATAAATAATTTCATCTGCAACATAAGAATAGGTTTCCAATGCAGAAGTGAAAGATTCAATATACAGTGAATGCTGTTCACCTTTTCAAATCTGCATGGGCTATTGACTGATCCCATGTCAACCACAACACTGTGCATTTCTAATATAGCGAAGTAAATAAATAACTTTGTTAAGTTTTATAATGTAAATCTGTATAACAATGTTTTAATTCAGGTAAAATTATTCAATCAGGGTTTTGAACAAGCTACATAAGGAATATGTTGCTCAACGTCTGTGTATGGATGATACTTGAAATTGATAAATGAGGTTCATGCAAGACAGTGAGATTGATGGATGGAACTTTCACTGTAGTATTTCAGTAATCTAATCCACCTGGGAAGATAAAGAAAGTAATGCAGCTAGTCTGCAGGAGAACTGTGGCGAGTTCACCAGAATGCTTGGAACAGGCAAAAAGCCAGTTGGCTTATAAAACTGATTTCAAACTGATATTGATTTAATGCAGTGTTTAACCATTCAATACTCTTTATGGTGCATTTTTGGATACTAAGAAACCTTTAATTTCATAATTTTTGGAAGCATCTTTGTCTTCATGAATAGTCTTCAGGTAGGTAGACACTCCCAAAATATTTTTTTAAAAATTGTTTTTTACATTTTCGTGAAATAACCTTCAGTAAGTTCATAGTGTGTGTATTTGATAGGACTATCAGAAATATGGACATCTGTTATTTCTTGTCAATTTCTCAAAACGTTGATTTTTGACCTGCCAAGCATTGCTTCAAACACCATTTCTCCTCTTTCTCTCATGTTATCATTGTGAAACTTGGCATGTAAGTTGCATGTCACCAGGTGCATGTCTATGGACTGATCAGGAATTTTGAAGAACTCATTCATGTAACTCTAGATTTTGTGGTATTTAGGTACCCAATAAAGTAAAAAAAGAAAAGAAAAAAGAAAAAAAACACTAAAATGCCCATATTTTTTCACAGAAATATTAGTTCTCAAAACCCTCTAATGAGAACATGCACTATATAGTCATAAATGATCTGTGAAAACTTGAGATTAAAGTAATAAAAAGTTTTTGCGATATCCTGCCCGAGGTTCTTGATCAAATTCTAAATTGCAGTAGCCATCTTGGCCTAACTAGCATAATTTATGTAAATGAGCCATGACTTTAATTCTGTATTTAGTAGTTGTTCATATGATGTTGGTACTAAATTGTGATGGATAAAAGAGAAATAAATGTATTTGGGAGTGTCTACCTACCTTAAATGTGCCTCAAACTTATGCATAGTACTGTACACACTCACCGATGAGCAAAAACATTATGATCACCTGTCCAATCTCTGCTTGTTGCTTCATCATATTGACATCCGAATGTGAGCCTGGACGCGGTTTTCTAAACAGAATTTCTCTGAGGATGGCACTCCCTCAATTTGCTTGTTTTCCTCCCACAGTACATCTTGATTGGAATGCAATAGAAAATGGAGCTCATCGGACCAGGCTAGCCTCCTCTTTTGTTCTAAGGTTTAGTTCTGACACTTGCATGCTGTAAAGTAGGCGACTGGAGTTAGAATAGACACTCTAATCAATTTCTTTGGAAGATATGGATACCGCTGCATCTCAGGTACAGCTAACACAGAGCATCATACCATCAGTCAAATATTGTAGGGGTAGTGTGACTGTATTAGGATGCTTTTCTATTTCTTGTCATAACTGTCATGAACAGTTCATAAGTCATGAATTGTGCTCCCATCAGAAAATCCTGATGGAGAATCTAGAAAGTCATGAATCCGTTATCTGAAGCTCCAGCACAATTGGTTTACACAACAAGGCAATAATCCAATAGATGGAAGTGAATCCACTTCCAAATGGCTCCAAAGAGACAACGATAAGATTTGAGTGGCCAACTCAAATCCTGACTTGACATTTCAAATTTGCTGCATGATCAAGCATACAATAAAAAGTCAATGTATTGGAGGTGAAATATACTGGAGCTCAAGTCCGAAGGTAAATGTTTAATGTTATCATTTTAAACTGTATTGTAGATGTCAACCAAGCATGTCCGTAATTTTTGCCAGAGGTGTTTGTTATCAACCATTAATTGTATTTCAGTTAGCCAGCTCAGGTTTAAATTGTTAATGGCAGTATTAACAGAGAGACGCAATAATCCTTCAATCTCTTAGTTTTGACCTTGACACATTCTGCGGTCTAATCGGCTTGATGATAAAATTAAGAGTTTGTTTCCAAAAGGCAATAAGTGCCAAAATTACAAAAATTGAGATAATACCATAAAGCGATAGCCCTGAGCTTCTTACATACGGTGCAAAAATCCATTTTTAGAAATTCATACTATTAGGTATATTTTCTCAAGGTCAAAGTTTATATTTTGTATAAAATGAAAACATAGGCGCCGACATAGAAAAAGCTGATTTACTCAAAATGAACATATCATGTTCTGGAAACAAACTCTTCAAATAAGATATACTTTATTGAACCCCGTGGGGTAATTCGTCCTCTGCATTTGACCCATCCTATAGTTAGAAGCAGTGGGCAGCCTCAGAGCGGCGCCCAGGGACCAACTCCAGTTCTAAAGCCAGTTCCTTGGTCTGGGGTACTGGTTGGAGTGTTCCTATGATGCATGTTTTGAGGGTGGGGGAAACCGGAGTACCCGGAGGAAACCCACGCAAATGTGGGGAGAACATGCAAACTCCAGAAAGAAAGGCCTGGGTCAAATTCAAACCCACAACCTTCTTGCTGTGAGGCAGTAGTGCTAACCACTGTGCCACCGTGCCACCCCAATATTCAAGGCCCATAGGTGACCATCGCTGGGCCAGGAGTCCTGATGGTGAGTGATGGAGTTGCAGAGTGCCATACAGCATAGCTGCAGGCAAAGACATTTTTTGCGTCCCAGGCGGAGTGTGAGAGCAGGTCATATGGCCTGCCTGACACAGAGGCGGAGCAGTGTTAGTGAGAGTGAGTGCACATCTCAAGCTGTCTCCCTTCTGCATGATAAAGAAATGACAAAAACAATGAAATAAAATATGAAAATAAATGCATTCATTTAAAATGACATGGTTCTACCGCATGATTAAATTTAACATAGGGATTATACAGTGTGTTTTAACACAGGGGTGGACTAAATATCAGAAGCACCCCAGTAAAACAGCTTTAATTTTGAAGTATCTTTCTCGTAATTACAAAAAAAAAACCTACATGGGCAACCCTTCTGAATTTGAATCTTTATTATCAGCCCATACGTGCTAAAAGGAGGTCTAGCCAGCCACACATTGCATGGTACATACAGCACCCTCCATAATTATTGGCACCCCTGGTTAAGATATGTTCTTTAGCTTCTAATAAATTCATTTTTTTTTGATAATATAGGACTGCTATGAAAAAAAGAGGAAAATCCAACCTTTAATTCAAGCGCATTTATTCAGTGGGAAAAAAAATCCCACATTAAGAAATAATTATTTTACATCAAATCATGTATGCTACAATTATTAGCATACATTAGCATATAGATGTTAATACTTTTTACAACTCCCTATTGCCAACAGAAAGAGGAATCTTCACCCATTCCTCTTTGCACAATCTCTCTAAATCATCCAGTGACCTGGGTCCTGTCCTCTGCACTCTCCTCTTCAGCTCACTCCACGGGTTTTCAATGGGCTTGAGGTCTGGGGACTGAGATGGCCATGGGAGGAGCTTGATGCTGTGTCTGCTGAACCATTTCTGTGTAGATTTGGCCACATGTTTAGGGTCATTATCTTGCTGAAAGACCCAGTGACGACCCATCTTCAGCTTTCGGGCAGAGGCCACCAGATTTTGATTTAAAATGTCCTGGTATTTCAAAGCGTTCATGATGCCATGCACCCTAAAAAGGTTCCCAGGGCCCACAGCATCACAGATCCTCCCCCATACTTCACAGCAGTAGCGGCTCGAGACCCGGGAATGGCGGGGCGCAGACAAGTCCCTTTATGACAATTAGTCCTGGGTAGTTCGCAATCATTTTCCTTTACTGACGCGTTTTCCAATTATCGTACTTAGCAACTTAAGACACGATCTCTCCATATGTGATCGAACAGAGATGAAATCATGGGCGAAATTCAGTACAGAAAAAAAATCTACTTATTAATAGGCCAGTGCTTCGCGTTGATTGATCAGGTCCAAGTTCCAGTGAAATATCACCTTTCACTCTCGGTATTGTTTGGGTTGATAAAAAAGTGGCACTTGGCAGTTAAATAGGCAGCCTGCAGCTCAAGCTGTTTGCGTGAGAGGCGACAGGTATGCAAGTTTGACTAATGTTGATTTAAATGCAGCAAATAAGCGTCCAGATGAATGATTGTCTTCTTACGTAATCGGGGAGAACAAGCAGCAGCTCATAACTGCGGAGTGCTCTCGGAGCGAACCTTCGGTTACTCATGAAAATGACAGAAAACAGGTCAGGACTAACGACTGTTTTAAACGGATGTTTTGTCACAATTCTCAGTTCAGGTTCTGCCACTGAGCTGAATTGAGCCCATGATTTCATCGCATACGGAGAGACCGTGTCTGAAGTTGCCAAGTACGATAATTGGAAAACGCGTCAGTAGAGGAAAATGATTGCGAACTACCCAGGACTAATTGTCATAAAGGGACGTGTCTGCGCCCCGCCGTTCCTGGGTCTAGAGCCGCTACTGCTTCACAGTGTGCATGAGGTGCTTTTCTGCATACTCATCTTTTGTGATCCGCCAGACCCACTTAGAGTGTTTGTTGCCAAAAAGCTCTATCTTGGTCTCATCTGACCAAAGCACACGGTCCCAGTTGAAGTCCCAGTACCGCTTCGCAAACTCCAGACGTTTCCGTTTATGATTGTGAATGAGAAAAGGTTTTTTCCGTGCGTGCCTCCCAAACAGCTTATTGGCATGTAGACGGCACCTGATGGTTGTTTTGGAGACTTTGTGATCCCAAGATGCTACCATTTGTTGTAATATTTTACCAGTGAGCCTTGGAGAACTTTTTATTTCTCTTACCATCCTCCTCACTGTGCGTGGTGGCTCTGACAGTAGATATGGGCAGGGGCAGGCGAGTAGCTATTTTCTAGTAGCCATTGCCTGACTTGTGAAGGTCGACACACATCTGCCTTACTTGAATGGTGTGTTCCTTTGTCTTTCCCACGGTGAAGAGTGGATAAGAGAGATGGCCTCTGTGTCATGTCATACTTATACCCCAGGGAAACAGAAAGTGATGAATTACTACTTAAATATTCCTAGATACTCTGATCAACTTTGTAAACTACTGTAGAAATGACAGAAATACTTCAATTACATTTATTTCCCAGGATTTGTTAGGGGTATCAATAATTGTGGAACAGGTGATTTTATTAAAAATAATTATTTCTTAGTCAGGGATTTTTTTTCCCTTAAAATTCACTCGAGTTGAAGTTTACATGTTTCAACAATTTTCAGTGTGAGAGTATGTTTCTGCAATAAAAATTGAATTTATTTTAAGGCTTTTAACACATCTTAACCAGGCGTGCCAATAATTATGGAGGGCGCTGTAATTCTCCAAAGCAATATAAGGACAATAAGTTATAAATGTGGCAAGATAGTAGGTGCCCGAATGGCAGGTGTGTCAGTCATAAAAATTGTGATATTATTTCAGACGAGAACATTATTTAACATTACAAGAACATACGCCAAAAACAAAACAAAACAAAACAAAACAAAAAAAAGCAGAAAAGAACTGTGGCTAAAAGTTGAGGCTCTTAAAGAGGAACAGACAAAAACCTGGTGGGAAAGTTAACCCAAAAAATAACCACTAAACCCAGTTCTCATAATCAGTACAGAATTGGATCGGTCCCTGTCTGAAGCAGTCTCAACATAAGCAATGTGTTGTGGGCTTCACAAAGCTGGTGTTTAGTTTGTGGCAGTGTTTCAAAATATTTGATTACAAACAGCCTTTTTCTTCAATTTTATCAAGGGTGCCAATCACTCTGGACCTGGTCTGAAGCGGTAGCCATGTATTTTCTGATATACACTGAATTTGTTTTGAGCCATAGAGACAAAACATATTGAAAGGTACAAGCTGCCACTCAACAGCCCCCTCCCATCTGATCTTGAGAGTTCATTTTCTCCGTTAGTCTGCCTGCCATACTCAAATTAGAGAATACATTCCATCTGGGTTCATTTGAATACAACGACAGAAAAAGCCAAGCAGGTACTATGTAAAAAGGACTTTTTCTGAAGAGATCTATCAATCCTGGAGCTGCATTTTGGTTAGCTGTCTGGTGGGCTCATAATTTCTTTACCAAAAGAGAACAGCTACAGTGCTGTGAAAAAGGGTTTGACCCCTTCCCCATTTCTTCTATATTTGCGTATTTGTCACACTTAAATGTCTCCCATCATGAGTGAAATTTTTGTTTTAATTTTAGACCACGATAACCAGAGTAAACACAAGATGTAGTTTTTAACACCATACCACTCCGGTAACATTTTCTTAAAAGGACGTACTCAAGGTAAATTGAAATCTTTTCTTGTTTTTTACTTCCCTGATGGGACTGTATACGGACCTGTCGGAATGTTAAGGGGTTAAATTTCGGTTTTTGTTATTAAAAAAAAAACGCTGGTCCGGGCCCACCTGGGCTTACATGAAAAGGTCATTGCCCCCATAGTTTCTAATTCAGCCAATTAAACAAATTCAATGATAATTGGGTAAAGGCTTGATTACTGTCCGCCCTGTTTTATCTAAGCATCACTTCAACAGAACCTGTCTGAAAATGTGAAGTAAGCAAAACCCAGCAAATGACGCTGTGATCTAAAAACATTAAAGAACAGATAAGGAACAAAGTTGACATCTATCAGTCCAAAAAGGGTTACATAGGAATATCTGAGGCTGTGGACCTCCACGGAGAGAGACATTATCCACAAATGGAGAAAACAGTGGTGAACCTCACCAGCCTTCCAAATTCCTCTAAGAATACGTTGACGACTCAGAAGTGGAGTCAAAAGTCAAAAGTAGAACTTTCTGCAAGATAGGGGTCCCCTAGCATCTGGCGCTAAGCTAAAACTGCATTCCACAATAACTTCTTATGAACAGTCAAACACGGCGGTGATAGTTTGATGGTCTGGGTTGCTTTACTGCTTCAGGATCTGGTTTATTGCCATGATTGATGGAACAATTCTGCTCTCTACCAGAAAATCATGAAGAAGAATTTCGGCCATCAGTTTGGGACCTAAAGGTCAAGCATAGTTAGGTTATTCAGCAGGACGGTGATTCAAAGGATACAAGCAAATCCACCACTGAGTGGCTCAAAAGAATGAAGGCTTTGGATTGGCTTAGCCAAAGCCTTGATTTGAAAGCTGCATTTTGTGTGAACTCACATTGTCTTTGTCTTATATTAAAATTAGTTGGATGATCTGAAATAATTAAGAGCCATTCCATGAAAGATTGACATTCGGTGCACAGTTGACCCCACTGGAATTGAATGAAACTTAGCACATAGGTACATATGGGCGTCTTACAGATAAATCCAATTTTTTATTTTGCCTGCCAGGAGCGTCACCTGAAAGCCACTAAAGTGGCTCAGTTTTGCTGTTGACATCATATTTTACATCAACTATCATGACTTAAGGGTACACCGTACCAACTACGTTATACTTTTATCATGACCTGATTCAAGTCCAGTTAGACATCAGCACCAGATCAGCGCCAAGCTGGGTAACTACATTATCAAGCCAGAATTATTTGAGAAATAATAATAAAAATTCAAAAAGGGAATGGGAATAAAATAATAACCCAGACATATACCAATCTAGGATGCTTTATTGTGTTTTTACTCACAACAAGACATAAACTAGACATATCATTTTCAGTGAATAGTACCTTGGTTTCTCGCTGGTTTAGTGCAATAGACCTTCCTTCAGGCGAACGTCTGCGGAGCATCAGGGCACGCACCAGTCGCCTCAAGGACAGCTTTTATCCACAGGCCAGAAGACTGGTTAGTAACAGCCCTTAGTGCTATGGGTGCTGTTATTAATTTTCATCCTTATTTTCTGGTATTTATTATCTTTTATTGTGTTATTATTTTATTTATTCTTAATGTAATGTGAGGGTCGAGGGAGGGTGTCTGGCAAAATGCATTTCATTGCATCGACTTTTAATGCATATGACGACAGTGTACAAAACTAAACTAACTAGACGGCCAGAAAGATGGCCTAAATTGACTTTTGGCGCGCATTTGCGGTATACTTTCTCAGTAACCTAGATATGTTCTGTGGTGGTAAATGCTGTTTATTGTGCTTTTGGAACTCTATTCTCAGGAATACCAAGCATTTCTATGGCAGTATCTACCCTTTGAAGCTAGATAGAGCCAAAGTTGGAAGAAAACTCAACACGGACCATTTCATAGTTTCATTTTCTCAGAGAATGAAGAGTTTAGCTTGGTACTGTGCTGGGTGGATAGCAATCTGACCAAGGGTGGCGCTCTAAAGAGGTAATGTCCTACCGACAAATCATTCCATATTCCCAGACATATAGCAATGTTTTGTCTTTTGACAAATATAAAGTAAATGCATAGTTGTACAGAAAATTAAAGCTGGTATAAAGCTGGGTTGGTTATAAATTAGAAAAGAATGTTGGCGGTGATTGTTGAATTGTGTCAACGTGCAAGACTTTTACCAGTAGTCAGTACAGTGTAAAGTTTTGTAGCGTTGGTGCATTTTCAGAAAAGAACAAATTCTCTGCATTTATCCTTTTATATTAGAATTGGACAGCAGGCTTCAGTGTTAATTCTAGAATTTCCCTAAGGCATGGTGTTTGGGTATGACAAAGGGCACAGCAGTTGCATCGAGCGAGTTGTTGTCCTGAAAAGGGGCACAGAGGTTGTAGCGAGCAAAGAGCAGCCTGCCAAGAAAAGGGTCCTTCATTGTAGTGGTAACTTGCATGCCATCTTTCCTGCCCTTGATGTCTAGCCTACGGGATGCCCACAGGGTGGGATGGTGGGGTTTCTTTTACAGACTTCCCATTTCCGTGCAAGCCGTGGGTGTTCACATAACTATTGTGCCATATAGGCTGCAGCCTGCTTTCCAATTCAGAGGCAGACAAGCTCACTATCAACGGCCCATAAACAGCCCTTTAGAGATCCAGGATCTAGTGTAGTAGGGCTTACGTCAGGCTCAACTGGCTCCACAGATAACATCAACTCGGATCAAACGAAGAAGGCCATGGATGGATATTAACAATCAAGGCCTAGGAGCACGTCTGGCACACACCACCAGGTGCCACCAACCCGTAGTCGAATTCCAAAAACTGACTGAGGGATTGAGCTAGTCACATGCTGGGTTGACATCATTTCGCTTTGGATAACATGAAAAAAACAGTTTTAAGTTTTGTACTGTATATTTTGTCTTCATGTACACAGTTGTGTGACTAAGATTCTTTTTCAGAGTTCAAATTATGGACTGTCAATTTATACACGTGTACGTACACTGTTGATGCATGTCAGTATACAAACAGCACCAGTCAAAACTTTGGACACGCTTTGCTTATGTCACAGCACCCTGTTTTAATTGAAATTTAAACAGCTTAAGTTCTCTATATAATCTCAAATGGAATCTTGTAAAAGGTAAACAGTCAGAAGTGAAAAGAGAATAGTGTCCAAAATTTTGGAATTCTCAAAGAAGCCATATTTTGCAAAGTAAACAGATTATTTTCCAACAGCCGAATTAAAGTCAAATGGTTTTGGGACTTGTTGGGCGAAAAGGTTGATGAAAAGCACACCTCAAGTGCAGTACATCTTTGGGAAGTTAGACAGCTGTCCAGCTGCCAATTCATTACAGTCATATGACTGCCATTGTTTAAAAAAAAGGTGAGAATCTCTGTAAATATGATGAAAAAATGATGGTTAGTTTGATGGATTGAGGAATTAGATAGCTTGACCTCCTAAGTTTGAGAGCTGATTAAAAGTGTTACCATAAAGTGCCGAATATTGTTGCTGGTGAAACCCTGAGTACTCTTTAGCACAGGGTCAACAACCTAGTGCATAACAACCAGATTAATTTGAATCTATATTCAACAATTGTTTTGTGTGGGACAAAAACCAAAAACAGTGAATTGCTTTTTAGTATGAAATTTCACAAGGTGTAGATAATTCTGCATGGATGCACTATTTCCAGTAAAAGGTGCGTATGAAAGGAAGAGCACTTAGTGCCTGGAGGCAGATGACTGAGGTGGAAAGCCCTGTATTGTATCAGTTTGTTGTGACTCCAGTGAACGAGCAGGATACGTTTCTCTCTCAGGTATGTGGTTAAGACCTGTCTGGTGCCTCGTCGGTCTACCAGCAGCATTCCGGTGCTTTTGATTATTCATTAGCGCACTATCAAACGTGGGAGCCGGCTACAACATTCCAAGATTTAGCACGCAGCATTCACTGTTTCTGCAGATTTCAAGCAGCAAGAAGATTCAGAAACTCAGACATATAGTCAGATCCATTAGTAATTGGACTGTGATGCTAATAAATATTGGTAGTTACAGAAAAGACAACCTCTGACACTTTTAACAGGAAATTTTGGGTTGATGGACTACATTGTGGTCAATTTCACTGCACCAAGCCTTTGGGGTTGTGGATGAATCCTCTTGAATCAGATGGATGTTTGAGAGTCCGGAGGCATATCTGATAGTTTGGACTGCCAAACAAATCCCCAACACACAAATTTTGGGTTATAAAGTGATTCCCCTGTGTGGAGATGGCAAGGGAAAGTGGAGGAGGGAAATAATTTTAAAGGAATGAATAGATCTCATACCCCTAAAGATTCTTGTAACCTCATCAGTTCGCAGAATGAACGGCTTTCAGTCTCACCATCACATCTGTTAATACTAGAAATATAAAATAATCCAACAAACAACATTCCATTTTCTCAACAATTCAGCAACTTCCCTGAGACATCACTCTCCTCCTCTAGGAGTGCGATATTCCTTTTCGCACAGTGGATGGGGTCCTGAGGAAGGAGTGGAGAAGTGGTGACTCTTCGGACAGACTGTAACATCGCTCAGGCTAGTGCTGTTCACAAACCACTGAACGGAACACATATTCCCCAAACATAGCAGTTCTCTGTCAAACAGAACACAAACTTTACAAGTGGTTCGAATGATGTTTCAGAAAAGACAGAGCGACTGTCGATTGATGGCTTGATTGGTTTCGTGACTTTTTTTCTAGTGCCGCATTATTACGCATACACCCAGGATACTAACTGCACAGTCATAACCAGTGATGCCAGTCACATGGCGCACACTTTGAAAAATGACGGCAGCCAAAAAAAGAAAGTTGCACATTAGGAGCTACTTCTATACAAGTGAACGTGCAAGTCACTGAAAGAAAATAAATTTTTCTTTTTAACTCGTAGAGAGAATCGCCAAAATGATATTTAATAATGATGAAGAAAACTTTCAATATTTATCACTGGTCCATAGGCGTAGATTTGCATAGGGATGGTCGGGATATGTACCAAGATACTTTCAGACGTGGCAAGAATATCCTGACTAACTTAGGATCAATAGGGAAAACAAAAGAAACGAGTTATCATAAATGTAACAAATTCCAGTCCAATGTAATACTTGGAGCGCTACGGTTTGTGGCTTTGTCCAAACCATACGAAGTCAACGGTCCAATCTGAAGAGTTCACCTTAGCTCCAGCTGCGTAATTAATGTTGTTTCAAGAAAAGGATACTGCACATGAAGATGCTTAATAGACAGGATTGCAAACTGGCCAGTTAACATTGCTGTATTTTAACTCAATTGGTCTCAATGTCCGTTCTCCTAGAACTAAGCAAGTTTTGGAGGTTCAAAGAGGTGATTTTCAGCGATCAGTAAAGGTTGTGGAAATGAATGTGGACAAATTTCAAACATTAACTGACATTCATGGAGGTCTAATAAAACAAAGCAGGAATGTATGCAGTATACAGAAACATAATTTTCCCCTGATCCAGCCATCCATGAGAGTCTCGTGGTTTGTCTCTTGAAATTAATGTATTGGTCTTGTCCATTCCCACACCCTTCATGTGCTCTATTGTACAACACCGCTTCTGTGTGACTGTCATGACTATAGAAGTTGCCATGGCGTTCTTGTCAGTGTTGGAATGTGAAGATTCATTCCCACTAACTTTTCAGTCAGTTAATGCCTTCTAGTATTAAGCTTAGGGCTCTTCCGTGTGTTCGGTGTAGTTCTCTCCCAGAGACCAGCCGATAGTGCAGAGGTGGGCAGCGAGGGCCGTATCTGTCCCTGGTTTTCACACCAACGTCTGGTCTTTAATTAGTTGATTATCTCAATTAGCCCAACCATTTATGAAATCTGACGTTTCATGCGAATTTCTTTAAATTAACATGAAACTACAAAGACTAGTCTTGTCTCCCTTCATAAAACATTTTCCTTTGATCGAATCATTGCGAAAATCTATATTTGTGCATGCAATCAATTAACTCAATTAGTCAGGGTAATTGATAGGAATGAAAACCTGCATACACACCGGCCCTCCAGGACCGTGATTGCCCACCCCTGCGATAGTCAGATCCACTCATGTGACCTCTCAACAGCTGTGTCCTGCAAAGAGAAATTATTCCATTGGAGATTGTGATCTGTAAGCAGTCAAGTTGGCGTCTGAGAAGTTGAGGTACTCGCTGGAGGGAAACGCCATCCTCTTCCTCGTTTCAACGGATCACCGCAACCTGGATTACCTCTCCACAGCCAAGAGGTTGCATCCCAGGCAGATCACTGGCCCCTCCTGATCACCAGATTTCATTTTGTCCTGACTTATACTAAATTTTGAGCGCAGAAAAATATATTTTGCAAGCGCACAAATCTTGTTTTGAGGAAAACTTACTAGTGAGCAAAAAAAACCTTCCGATTGAGCAAACAAAACTCTATTCTGTGCTCAACAAATGTTTTTGCATGTTTGCTATGATAAATATGAATGTGCAATATTAACCCCCTCCCCTCAGTTTCACTCTGCCCTCTCACAAACTCATGTTCTGCACGCTGGCAGAAGGCAGCATTCTCGCTCAAAGCATGTCTCTACCCCCCCCCCCCCCCCCCCTCTGTCTGCCCTCGCTGCTGCGCGCTCGCTTGAGATATAAGAAAAGATATAGATACAAGATATAAGATATAAGAGATATAAGAAAACTAGAGTGGACATTCCTGTAACTTCCGAGGCGGTATACCGCCGCCATCTTGGGGATGTATATCGGAGCAGTCTTTTGCAAAAGTGTTGGTGTGACCATGCTCGCTGTCTGCTGTCGTTTTACCGCCCATTTCGGCACCAAGGTCCAACTGGCGGTTCAGCGAAAATGGCGTTAGCTACAACGGTTTGTGTACAGTATATACATGATGGCATTCTACGATATCGATAACTGCAAACTCAGCACAGTGTAACATTTTCGGCTTCCTTTTCTAAGTAAGCTAGGCATTGTGCGATGCACTGACCCAGCTAGCAAGCACCTCCGCTGCGGACGTGCACCGGCTCCAGCTAATCCGGCTCAGAGCCAGGGCAGATCCAGTGCGGAGGAGCTTGCTATCTTGGGAGCCTTCGAAAGTCGTTCGATGCTTTGGCATTGCCTGACGATGATATGGCCAGTATGTAGAAAACGAAGGCCATCCAGTCACCAGATCAACGATTTGTCCTGGGATATACAATATATTTCGTAATTGAAAACATGGTGGTAACATTACATAGTTTTATTCGAATAAGCTGGCGGTACAGCGTTTGGAAAATATATCGGTTTAACGATACTGGTACGAAGGGAGGCACATGGCGGAAGCGAATGCATTGGGGATTCTTATGCAGATGGTCCAGCTGGCGAATCACTGGGTAACTGAGCGAATATAAAGGGTAAGGCAATAATTCTTTAGCTTTGCCAAATAATGGAGCATAAAAATTGTTGTTCAATCACAATTCCTTATTCGTGTCATTTTTATCCCCCCGGCGTGTAATGCGGGGGGATATAGCGATAGCTATGTCTGTCTGTCTGTCTGTCTGTCTGTCTGTCCGTCCGTACGTCCGTAATCATTTCGTTTCCGGAGCATAACTCAAAAACTGTTCAATATTTCTTCACGAAATTTGGTGTGTACATCTGATATGCCATGTAGATGTGTCTTTTGGCATTTAGGAATTTCTGAAATTTTTATTTTGTGTGTTTCCATGGCAACAATTCCCATCACACTGGTGTGTGAAAGATGTGCCTTTTGCCATCGCTCCGTCTGTCTGTCCATCTGTAAACATGAGTTTGTCTGGCCCATATCTCGGAAACTACATGTGCTAGCTTCACCAAACTTGACACACGTCAATCATGATGTGTAGATGTGCCTTTTGCTATTGCTCTGTCTGTCCGTCTGTAAACATGACTTTGTCCGGGCCATATCTCGGAAACTGTATGTGCTAGCTCAGAGGTGGGCAGCGAGGGCCGTATCTGTCCCTGGTTTTCACACCAACGTCTGGTCTTTAATTAGTTGATTGTTTCAATTAGCCAAACCATTCATGAAATCTGACGTTTCATGCGCATTTCTTTAAATTATCATGAAACTACAAAGACTAGTCTTGTCTCCCTTCATAAAACATATTCCTTTGATCGAATCATTGCGAAAATCTATATTTGTGCATGCAATCAATTAACTCAATTAGTCAGGGTAATTGATAGGAATAAAAACCAGTGTACACACCGGCCCTCCAGGACCGTGATTGCTCACCCCTGTGCTAGCTTCACCAAACTTGACATGCGTCAATCATAATGTGTAGATGTGCCTTTTGCTATCGCTCTGTCTGTCCGTCTGTCTGTCCGTCTGTAAATATGAGATTGTCTGGCCCATATCTCGGTAATTATATGTGCTAGCTTCACCAAACTTGACACACATGTCAAACATGATGTGTAGATGTGCCTTTTGCTATCGCCCTGTCCGTCCGTCTGTCCATCTGTCTGTCCGTCTGTAAACATGCGTTTGTCCGGCCCATATCTCGGAAACTATATGTGCTAGCTTCACCAAACTTCACACATACACTCAACAAAAATATATACGCAACACTATTGTCTTTGCTCCCATTTGTCATGAGATGGACTCAAAGATCTAAAATTCATTCCAGATACACAATATTACCATTTCTCTCAAACATTGTTCCCAATTCTGTCTAAATGTGTGATAGTGAGCACTTTTGCTTTGCTGAGACAATCCATCCCACCTCACAGGTGTGCCATATCAAGATGCTCATCAGACACCATGATTAGTGCACAGGTGTACCTTAGACAATAAAAGGCCACCCTGAAATGTGCAGTTTTTGCTTTATTGGGGGTCTCGGGACTCAGAACCAGTCAGTATCTGGTGTGACCACCATTTGCCTCATGCAGTGCAACACATCTTCTTCGCATAGAGTTTATCAGATTGTCAATTGTGGCCTGTGGAATGTTGGTCCACTCCTCTTCAATGGCTGTGCGAAGTTGCTGGATATTAGTGGGAACTGGTACGCGCTGTCGTATACGCCGGTCAAGCACATCCCAAACATGCTCAATGGGTGACATGTCCAGAGAGTATGCTGGCCATGCAAGAACTGGGACATTTTCTGCTTCCAAGAATTGTGTACAGATCCTTGCAACATGGGGCCGTGCATTATCTTGCTGAAACATGAGGTGATGTTCATGGATGTATGGCACAACAATGGGCCTCAGGATCTCATCACGGTATCTCTGTGCATTCAAAATGCCATCAATAAAATGCACCTGTGTTCTTCGTCCATAACAGATGCCTGCCCATACCATAACCCCACCACCACCATGGGCCACTCGATCCACAACACTGACATCAGCAAAGCGCTCACCCACACGACGCCACACACGCTGTCTGCCATCTGCCCTGAACAATGTAAACCGAGATTCATCCGTGAAGAGAACACCTCTCCAACGTGCCAGACGCCATCGAATGTGAGCATTTGCCCACTCAAGTCTGTTACGACGATGATCTGGAGTCAGGTTAAGACCCCGATGAGGACGACGAGCATGCAGTTGAGCTTCACTGAGACGGTTTCTGACAGTTTGTGCAGAAATTCTTTGGTTATGCAAACCAATTGTTTCAGCTGCTGTCTGAGTAGCTGGTCTCAGACGATCTTGGAGGTGAACCTGCTGGATGTAGAGGTCCTGGGCTGGTGTGGTTACACGTGGTCTGCGGTTGTGAGGCCGGTTGGATGTACTGCCATATTCTCTGAAACGCCTTTGGAGACAGCATATGGTGGAGAAATGAACATTCAATGCCCGAGCAACAGATCTGGTTGACATTCCTGCTGTCAGCATGCCAATTGCACGCTCCCTCAATGCTTGCGCCATCTGTGGCATTTTGCTGTGAGACAAAACTGCACAATTCAGAGTCGCCTATTATTGTGGGCAGTCTAAGGTACACCTGTGCACTAATCATGGTGTCTGATGAGCATCTTGATGTGGCACACCTGTGAGGTGGGATGGATTGTCTCAGCAAAGCAAAAGTGCTCACTATCTCACATTTAGACAGATTTGTGAACAATGTTTGAGAGAAATGGTAATATTGTGTATCTGGAATGAATTTTAGATCTTTGAGTCCATCTCATGACAAATGGGAGCAAAAACAAAAGTGTTGCATTTATATTTTTGTTGAGTGTATGTCAATCATGATGTGTAGATGTGCCTTTTGCTATCGCTCTGTCTGTCCGTCTGTCTCTCCGTCTGTAAACATGACTTTGTCCGGGCCATATCTTAGAAACTGTATGTGCTACCTTCACCAAACTTGACACACATGTCAATCATGATGTGTAGATGTGCCTTTTAAAGGTTGTTACACAACCTACAGCCGGGGGGATTCGCCATTGCCAGATGGCTCTTGTTAAGTACAAAAAGATATAAAAAGAATACGGAAAAAAGTCTCCACCCCCCTCAAAGGAGAAAAAAAAAAGTCTACACCCACGTTCAGCCTACTGTAAACATGTGTCTCAATCGGACATTTATACATACCCAAGATGGCGGAGCATATATATAATATATAATATATAATTATAATTATATAATTAGCTCCTGGATTTTAGGAGCTAGTTTCTGATTGGTGGAACACAAAAACTCGCTCGAGTGCGCAGACGTTGTATGGGTAGGTAAGTTAACTGAACACCATAAGACGTCTGCAACGGAGGCTAGGCCGCCGCCCGATTTGAAATTCTGAACAAGACTCAACTCATTGGCTTGGCATGATGTTCTATAATGTCATTGTTCCTCCAGTTCTATTCAGTTTTTACCTATGCTGCCCTTTGGTCAGGTGCGGTGGTTATTTCCAAGGTCAGTGGTTCGCATGTAAATGGCCTCTGGCTTGGCCTAAGCTCTATTTCTCAGCACTGCACGAAATTTAACCATTGCCGTAGCCGTTGCATTTGGAGCACGTTCTGGTATTGCAGTATTGCAGTTCTGTGCGTCGATGAAGCCGCAGTTGCATCATTGTCAAAAGTTAGGGCGGCACAGGGTCTGCGCAGCTGCCTCCCAGCAGTGAGTTTGTGGGTTTGAAACCAGCCTGGGGCCTTCACATGTGGAGTTTGTGCTCTCCTCGTGTTCGCGCGGGTTTCCTCTGGGTTCTCCAGTCCCCTCCCTTGGTTCAGCTTCCCTTTTTGCCTTGTTTAAATTTCACTAGATTCTACATGAGAAAGGGTCTAGCTCTTACTGCTCTGACACTGCATGATTTTGCTGGAGGAAGTTTTGTGTTTCTCTGCTTTTGCCACTTCAACCTATTTCAGTCAGTGTTGTCGGTGTATCTATTGCAATTATTTGTATATTTGTAATTGTATGTCTGCCTGCTCGCATAACTCGTCAACTGCTGATCAGATCATTTTGAAGTTTCTTTTTTTTTTTTTTAGGTCATGGGTGTCTACTGTTGCTAGGTCCTCCTCTGAGATGATCTGGATCCTGATCTAGACGGGATTTGGGAACAATTTTCTGAATCTTTGCTATATGTCTATCAGCCTGTATTACTCAAAAAAAAATCTTTATTTAATTTGAAGTTTGCTCATTGTCACCGCTACTGATTCCTTAAGGGGAGGGGGGTCTGCAATCTTTGTCTTGTTCGTCACTGGTTATGTTTGTTTCTTTAAACTCCTCTATATAAGAGGTCTATTAGCTGGGGTTCAGTTTGGTGCAAGATGTTTCGACCCATCTTTTCCAAGCCCTATTTCTAATAGCCCCCAAGCAACACCTAGATCATTTGCTCAGAATAAGCGCCGCTCTTCAGCGGCTATGTAAGGTATACGTACGGCCTCTAACAACTAGGCCACTGGTCATATTCAGCATTCGCATCCTACGTTCACACCGAAGCATCTGCAATCATCATAGCCCAAAGATCTCTGAAGTATTTTCAGTCCAGAGTAAGCTTGCAAATAACTGGTGGTCGGTGGTTTGCTCTTTTTTGTATTTCTGCCGTCACTACTAATTGCATGCAGGGTCATGCAGCCCCCAGCCACTGCTGGCTATCATCATGCCGAAATAAATCAATATATTTTCTCTGCCAGGTTACGCAAATATCTTGGCACACTTCCAGGTTGTCAGGAACCTTGGCCTGAAAGCAGCTCATCTCCGGTTTCAGTCCCCCCTCTAGGTTCAGCCTCACATGCAGCCCTGTTTGAATTCCGTTAGGTTCTATATGAAGAGTTTTGCTCTCTGCTCTAAAACTGCATGATTTGCCGCAGGATATTCGTTGGTGTTTCTCCGTTTTGCCACTAAATCCTGTTTCAGTCAGCGCTGTCTACGCATTTATTACTTTCGTCCCGAAGGGGAGCGAGGGTATTGCAATCGGCAGTCCGTATATATTCCGTCCGTCTATCTGTCCGCTCGCGTAACTCTTCAACCGTTGATGGGATTAACTTGATTTCCTTTTTTTTTTTTTTTTTACAGATGAGTGTCTACCTTTTCTTGGTCCTCCTCTGCGATGATCTGGATCAGGATCTAGATTTGGGAACAGTATTCGGGATTTTCTCCATATGCCTATTTGTAAGCTCGTATACTCATAAAAAAAAAATGCAGGGCTTTGCAGCCCCTAGCCATTGCTTGCTAGTGTCTGGATTGTGTAGTTCATTAGACCTCATTTTTGTCCCATGTCATACTCATCATGTTTTCCTCTCTCAGCAGCCCGTGCTTCTCGGTCTTTATGATGTTCCTGCTTGGTGACTATTCCTTCCTTTCTCTGGGGGATTTATAAGGCCATGCTTCCGGGAGGCTTCCGTCTCTCATTTCTGGGGGATTTCCTGTGGCTGCTCCGGGCAGTACTCCTGATCTTCGAGTCTTCCCAAAGAGTCCAAGCGCCAAAGACTTGATTCGATTATAAGCATGTTACCCCTTTATGCTCAAAGGATAGTAAATATTTTCTTGATTTCACTTGAGTCTCTTTTGGTTGAAATTTTAATATAAGACAAAGACAATGTGAGTTCACACAAAATGCAGCTTTCAAATCAGGGCTTTGGCTAAGCCAATCCAAAGCCTTCATTTTTTTGAGCCACTCAGTGGTGGATTTGCTTGTATCCTTTGAATCACCATCCTGCTGAATAACATAACTATGCTTGACCTTTCACAGCGTCATCTGCTGGGTTTTGCTTACTTCACATTTTCAGACAGGTTCTGTTGAAGTGATGCTTAGATAAAACAGGGCTGACAGTAATCAAGAACTTGGTGTTTCTAGTGAAAGTGAATGCAATTATAATTTAATTTGTTGAATTGGCTGATTAAGTAACTATGGGGGCAATTACCTTTTCATGCAAGCCCAGGTGGGCCCGGACAAGCGTTTTTTCTTCAATAACAATAACCAAAATTTAGAAACATCTTGTGTTTGCTCAGGTTATCGTGATCTAAGATTAAAACAAAAATTTTACTCATGATGGGAGACATTTAAGTGTGACAAATACGCAAATATAGAAGAAATGGGGAAAGAGTCAAACCCTTTTTCACAGCACTGTAGCTGTTCTCTTTTGGTAAAGAAATTATGAGCTCACCAGACTGCTAACCAAAACGCAGCTCCAGGATTGATGGATCTCTTCAGAAAAAGTCCTTTTTACATAGTATCTGCTTAATTGGCTTTTTCTGTCGTTGTATTCAAATGAACCCAGATGGGATGTATTCTCTAATTTGAGTATGGCAGGCAGACTAACGGAGAAAATGAACTCACAAGATCAGATGGGAGGGGGCTGTTGAGTGGCAGCTTGTACCTTTCAATATGTTTCGTCTCTATGGCTCAAAACAAATTCAGTGTATATCAGAAAATACATGGCTACCGCTTCAGACCAGGTCCAGAGTGATTGGCACCCTTGATAAAATTGAAGAAAAAGGCTGTTTGTAATCAAATATTTTGAAACGCTGCCACAAACTTAACACCAGCTTTGTGAAGCCCAAAACACGTTGCTTTTGTTGAGACTGCTTCAGACAGGGACCGATCCAATTCTGTACTGATTATGAGAACTGGGTTTAGTGGTTATTTTTTGGGTTAAGTTCCCACCAGGTTTTTGTCTGTTCCTCTTTAAGAGCCTCAACATTTAGCCACAGTTCTTCTCCGCTTTTTTTTATGGGGTATGTTCTTGTAATAATGTTTTCGCCTGAAATAATATTACCATTTTTATGACTGACACACCTGCCAATCGGGCACCTACTATCTTGCCACATTTATAACTTCGTATCCTCATATTTCTTTGGAGACTAATGTACCATGCAGTGTGTGGCTGGCTAGACCTCCTTTTAGCACGTATGTGTTCATAATAAAGATTAAAATTCAGAAGCGTTGCCGATGTAGGGTTTTTTTTTTTTAATTGAGTAAGGTACTTCAAAATTAAAGCTGTTTTGCTGGAGTGCTTCTGATATTTAGTCCACCCCTGTGTTAAAACACTTTATAATCCGTATGTTGAATTTAATCATGCGGTATCATGTCATTTTAAATGAATGCATTTATTTTCAGCTTGAGACTGCTTGGAGACAGCTTGAGATGTGTTCTCACTCTCACTAACACTGCTCCGCCTCTGTGTCAGGCTGGCCATGTGACCTGCTCTCGCACTCCGCCCAGGACGCAAAAAATGTCTTTGTCTGCAGCTATGCTGTATGACTTTCTGCAACTCCATCACTCTCACCATCAGGACTCCTGGCACAGCGGCGGTCACCTATGGGCCCTGAATATTCTCCAGAACATTGAATATTTGAATAGTTTGTTTCCAAAACGTGATATGGCCATTTTACTCATTTTGAGTAAATCAGCTTTCACTATGTTGGCGCCAATTGCATTTTATAGAAAAATATAAACTTTGACCATGAGAAAATATACCTTGTAGTATGAATTTCTAAAAATGGATTTTTGCACCATATGTAAGAAGCTCAGGGCTATCGCTCTATGGTATTATCTCAAGTTTTGTAATTTTGGCACTTATTGCCTTTTGGAAACAAACTCTTAATTTTATCATCAAGCCGATTAGACCGCAGAATGTGTCAAGGTCTAAACTAAGAGACCGAAGGGTTATTGTGTCTATCTGTTAATAGTGCCAGTAACTATTTACACCTGAGCTGGCTGACTGAAATGCAATTAATGGTTGATAACAAACACCTCTGGCAAAAATTACGGACATGCTTGGTTGACATCTACAATACAGTTTAAAATTATATTAAATTAAAATATAAAATTAAAATATATTTATAATATATTAAACATTGACCCTCGGACTTGAGCTCCAGTAGATTTCACCTCCAATGCATTGACTTTTTATTGTATGCTTAATCATGCAGTAAATTTGAAATGTCAAGTCAGGACTTTGAGTTGGCCAATCAAATCTTAACGTTGTCTCTTTGGAGCCATTTGGAAGTGGATTCACTTTCATCTATTGGATTATTGCCTTGTTGTGTAAACCAATTGTGCTGGAGCTTCAGATAATGGATTCATGACTTTCTACATTCTCCATCAGGATTTTCTGGTGGGAGCACAATTCATGACTTATGAACTGTTCATGACAGTTATGACAAGAAATAGAAAAGCATCCTAATACAGTCACACTACTACTACAATATTTGACTGATGGTATGATGCTCTGTGTTAGCTGTACCTGAGATGCAGCGGTATCCGTATCTTCCAAAGAAATTGATTAGAGTGTCTATTCTAACTCCAGTCGCCTACTTTGCAGCATGCAAGTGTCAGAACTAAACCTTGGAACAAAAGAGGAAGCTAGCCTGGTCCGATGAGTTCCATTTTCTATTGCATTCCAATCAAGATGTACTGTGGGAGGAAAACAAGCAAATTTAGGGAGTGCCATCCTCAGAGAAATTCTCTGTTTAGGAAACCGCGTCCAGGCTCACATTCGGATGTCAATATGATGAAGCAACAAGCAGAGATTGGACAGGTGATCATAATGTTTTTGCTCATCGGTGAATGTGTACAGTACTATGCAAAAGTTTGAGGGACATTTAAGGTGGGTAGACTCTCCCAAATACATTTATTTATCTTTCATTCATAACAATTTAGTACCAACATCATATGAACAACTACTAAATACAGAATTACAGTGATGGCTCATTTACAGAAATTATGCTAATTAGGTCCCAAGATGGCTACCGCAATGTAGAATTTGATCAAGTACCTCAGGCAGGATATCGCTAAAACTTTTTATTACTTTAATATCAAGTTGTTCTCATCAGAGGGTTTTGAGAAATAATATTTCTGTGAAAAAATATGGGCATTTTAGTGGTTTTTTTTGTCCTTTTTTTTGTTTTTTTTTTTACATTTATTGGGTACCTAAATACCACAAAATCAAGAGTTACACGAATGATTTCTTAAAAATTCCTGATCAGTCCATAGACATGCATCTGGTGAACTTATATTCCAGGTTTCACAATGATAGCATGAGAGAACGAGGAGAAATGGTGTTTGAAGCAATGCTTGGCAGGTCAAAATCAACTTTTTGAGAAATTGACAAAAAACAACAGATGTCCATATTTTTGATAGTCCTATCAAGTACACACACTATGAACTTACTGAAGATTATTTTACAAAAAATGTAAAAAACAATTTTTTTCAAAAAAAAAGTCTATTTTGGGAGTGTCTACCTACCTGAAGACTATTCATTAAGGCAAAGATGCTTCCAAAAATTATGAAATTAAATGTTTCTTAGAATCAAAAAATGCACCATAAAGAGTATTGAACGGTTAAACACTGGATTAAATCAATATCAGTTTGAAATCAGTTTGTTAAGCCAACTGGCTTTTTGCCCGTTCCAAGCATTCTGGTGAACTCACAGTTCTCCTGCAGACTAGCTGCATTACTTTCTTTATCTTCCCAGGTGGATTAGATTACTGAAATACTACAGTAAAAGTTCCATCCATCAATCTCACTGTCTTGCATGAACCTCATTTATCAATTTCAAGTATCATTCGTGCACAGATGTTGAGCAACATGTTCCTTATGTAGCTTATTCAAAACCCTGATGGAATAATTTTACCTGAATTAAAACATTGTTATACAGATTTACATTATACAACTTAACACAGCTATTTATATACTTCGCTATATTAGAAATGTAGTGTTGTGGTTGACATGGGATCAGTCAATAGCCCATGCAGATTTGAAAAGGTGAACAGCATTCACTGTATATTGCATCTTTCACTACTGCATTGGAATCCTATTCTTATGTTGCAGATGAAATTATTTATTGCCCAAGCTCAGCAGAGCCCTATGACTGACAAGCTCCTGAATGAGTCAATCAAATCAATGACGACATGAAGTGCACAGCAGCTGAACAAAATTGATTTTGCCAAGCAAGAGGTACGGTGTGTCGAGTCAGATGGATTTCTGCTGCGTGGACTGAAGTCACTGGTTTATGGGCCGGTCCACATATTCCAGCTACATTGTTTCTTGTGCTGATACAGTGCCCAGTCCAAAAATATGAGAATAAAGTAAGTGAAAAGTAGATAGAAACAGTCCGTCATAGTTATATATTCAGATTTTAGCTTCCATTGAGATGTTAAGTGTTCATTGTTCAAACTTTATCAACATGCAATATGCACTGTACTGAGGTGCAGTGATGCAGTGAGTAGTAGTGTTGACTTAAAGCAAGAAGGATTTGGGTTCTAGGGCCATTGTGTGTGGAGCTTGAATGTTCTCCATCAGCCCTGTGGTTTTCCTTCAGGCACACAGGTTTCCTCCCTGAGTCATTAAATTGCTCATTGGTGTGACTCCTGTGAGTCCTGTGATGGATCGATGAGACGGCTGGGGTGTGTTTCTGCCTTTCCGCCCATTGTGAGCAGGGATGGGCTGTGACTTCGAAATGGAAGAAATGGTATAGTCAATGGTCGGAGGGACAGCACTCCATAAACTGATATTCTATTTCCAGGTTATTCATCATCACAAACACTGGTCACATGACCCAAGTTTAAGGCAGTGGTGATCGTATAAAACTGCTTCATGAGTGCTGTTCTACCTGCCCTGCCATCCAAACTCCCAGTACCCCCATGCTTATCCCCCGTTTTGCCCTCTCAGTCCATCTCCATTCCATGTTCCAGGTCCAGCACTGGCTTCTTCTCAGGACTGTAGTCGCGGTCTGCACGTTCTACATGGACTGCAGTGTGCTGAAGTACTGCTCGCTCTTAGAGAACATGTAGAGGGCCGATATCTCCTCTCAGGACCTGTGTTTGGGGAACGGGAATGGGTCCGGGCTGATGTTCTCGAAGAAGCTCTTGAGGTTTCACTTGGCAAATTTGCCGGCGTACTCCAAAGCAAAGGCCTCAAACTTCTCCCTCTCTTTCTCCATTTAGCGCTTCCAGAAGGTCAGCTGCAGGTAACTGACCTGAGAGCAGCAATTCCTGCAGCAGATCGTCACCAGCCCTGCAAACGCAGCCACTATTATGACACACCACCCAAGCTCCTGTGGATACATCAGAAGACCACTTTTGTTTAGTTGGAGATTAATGCAAAACATTTTCTTTCTGAATAATCTGAGTCTCAATGTATCCATTTCTCTCTTATTTTGACTGCACAATAAAAATCTGCCGCCATGTTCATATGAAAACCTTACTCCCAGTATCTATGCGGGCACAGATCTACTGTTCTCCTCTAAAGGAGTGGAGGCTGTTCCTTCTCACTCCACAGACGACAGACTGCAGTCATAGGAAAACCTTTCAAGTGCTCTTTATGCTTTGATCAGGCAGTCTATGAGGGCACCCAGTGGACCTTTGGGGCTTCCAGAAGAGCACTGAAACTGAGAACCACTTGAGCTCTTAAACGTCCCATGTAAAAGAAATAATTTTTCTCATTTTTACAAGTAAATATGTACAGTGGCTCCAATAAGTATTTGTACACTACTTGAAAATTCGACAACATAACAGCTTTTGTATATTCGGCTAAATGCTTTCTATTGTGTGTAAAAGTGATTAAAATATTTGATAATCAATATGTTTTAAACAAATATTTAATGTCAAAATGGCATATTTGGTCAGAAAGGCGATTATCTGACCCAATAAGTATCTGTACAGTTCCATTAGTGAGTCACAAAACTTATAATACTCACCTAAAATTGACTCAAGATGTTTACAGGACATGGTTGACTCACTTGGTCTGATTTGGTCAAGCGTGACCATACTGGACACTCCCTCTGTACACAGACTGGCCTATGTAAATGGCCTGACCATGCCCATAATGTATTCCTGTGATATATGGCTAAGACAGGCGAGATACCCCGTCGAATGCGGGAGCAAATCATTCAGCTACAGAAAGAAGGCCAAAGCACCAGAAAAATTGGAACTCGGCTATCGTTACGCCACACGACCGTGCAGTACATCATCAAGAAGTGCAAACAGTCTGAACGCATAGCCAATGCAGCCAGGAAAGGATGTCCCAGGAAGACCAGCCAGCACACTGACCGGTACATCTCCCTGCTGGTACAGGGGGAGAGACAGTCCTCCGCCTCCAGTCTTGCCACCAAAGTGGAGGAAGTAACTGGAAGCCCTGTTTGTGCCCAGGCCATCCGTAACCGGCTCTATGAAGTACAGTAGTGCACAAATACTCATTGGAGCCACTGTATATTTCATACAGAATTGTTCATAAGTTAAGAAATTGCCATTCGTGTCCATCAAGTCAACTATAGACCATATATATTCCTCTCATACCAATCTTCAAAAAATAAGGATTTACAGTGGATTCTCTCTCTCAAATTCTCTGTTTTTCTTTTTCCTCCCTTTCTTTCTTTCTTTCTTTCTTTCTTTCTTTCTTTCTTTCTTTCTTTCTGCCCTCTCAAATTCTCTTTGTTTTTCTTCTCTTTCAATCTCTAGCATTTTTAATTTAAGTTCAATTTCTACATTTGGATTTTCCACTGGAAACAGTTCCAGATCTCCAGGTGCAAACACATTTTCATCAATGTAATATTCAACAATCTCTCGCCAGTCTTGCTTTTTGCATGGCTGGTTTTACCTCTGTCAGCTCTAACTGTCTGCATATTTCCAGCAGTTCTGTCTTTTTAAAAGACTTTAAAACCTCTACGGTTGGTGATGCCAAGAAATCATCCATTGCTGTTGATCTGTCAATATGAAAATTAAAAAAAAAAAATTCACAATTTGACATTTTTGGTTTTCCATAAATGACTCACACAATGGTCTATCCCGGACGAGCCCCCAATTTGTTATGGCCCCAATTTGTATGAGACAGCAAGGGATGACAGACTAAATTTTAAAACTTAAACAGATTTAATTAAACAAAGACTGACAGCAAACCTACAATTTATACTACTGACCAAGATTGACATATACAAGAAAAAAATATTTACAGTCCCTTGAGATGGGGTTGCTTGGTGATGTCTTGGGACAGGAAAATGCTCCAACACAGGCAAAAATCCACAAAAAAACTTGAAATGAGTGACAGGTCTGGTCAAATGTATCCTTCTTCTTGCAATTTCTCCTACTACTTTACTCTCTCAATTTTTCTCCTTATATACTCTTTTGCAGCCCCCTCCTGCCTTTTAGACTTTTTTCAATTCTCTAGGACTTCCCCTCTCAGACATGCCCAGGACATGCCCAAACCTAGCTCCAGACTGGGCTTAACAAAAAATATATTGCCATCTAGTGGCATTTTTCACATTACAGCATGCATCTGCATATGCGCTGCGGGTCTGTGGGGTTTGCACAATGAGGCTTTGTAATCATTTCAACAGGACTTTAGTGGGATGAGCCTCTCATCAGCCCAAAATGAACTTTTTCAGCAGATGAAGAACTGGGAAAAATTATCATAAGACTAATTAAAACCTGTGATAAGTAAATAATTTCAAGATATGTGAAAGACTGTTTCATGCAAGAAACATATTGGTTGGCATGTAATCCGGAAAAACTTAGTTTTATTATTGTTACAGCATATTATCCATGAATCAACGCATTTTATTACAGTTGGATTTTCATTTGTAGTTTTAGCTATTATTTTGCTTAAATTCCTTTATGACTTGAGTTTGTGTGCATGAGTGGGAGTATATGTGAGTGGATGTGGCCATTTTCGTGAGATTACGTTGATGCATTTCTTGAGAGCAATTGTGGAAGTTCCTACCTGGGACTGCGCCCGAAACATGAGCAGGAGCTCCATTCTCTCGTGTGGAGGCAGCTCCGACCTGTCGCAGGGAACACGCGCCAGTTCCGCCCGGCATAACTTCATCTTATTCTCACAGAACAAGTCCACGACCTGGTTATTGTCCAGCCCGCTGACGGTGCACTCGTAGAAGGTCCCGTTGAGCAGCGCCATGCAGAGCCACATCACCGGGGCCACGCAGGCGCCGGCCGTGATCTTCAGTAGGACGGCAGTGCAGCTCAGGCAGTTTCCCTGAGGACAAAGTTTGAACAGGTCCAGGCAGCAGCCGTTGTAGAGCCTCCACATGCGCGTACTGAAGAAGAACCCGAGCAGGAGCAACACCAGGGCCGGGCCCAGGAGGAAGGTGATCCCGTAGGAGAAATTCTGTTTGCGGTTGCACGGGTACTAAAAACACACCATAGAGAACATGCGCTCACCTCCAATAGTCAAGATTGCCATGAAGCTGTAGCCAATGGTGGCCTTTTGGTTCACTAAGAACTGCAGGACGGTATTGAAGGCATCCATGTTTTACACGTGCGAGAACTTGCAATAGCAAACAGATTTTTGTCAAACCGTTCCAGTTGTTTTGGCTGTTTTTCTTCAACCCCTCCCTTCCTTCCTCTCCCTCGTCTCTCTTCCCCTCTAATGCCCTCCTTCCCTCTGCCTGTGCTCCCCTCTGCCCCCTCCCTCTAACGGAGAGACACAAGACGTGACTCATCACGCTGAAATCCTGTAAATCCAGTTCAGTGCTTTGTCTAAAATATTTGACTGCTCACAAAAGTATTGTGACAGTCGACAGAAACATATACTGGCTGTTTTATCTTTACACGAACTGCAATTATATTTGTTTTCAAACTGAGCATTATATTTTAAATCCCGAAGTTTGAATTTACAGCAGAGATTATTCCAGTTATAAAATATATTTCTTACCTTTTAATTGAAATTAAGAGTTTAAAAAGGAGAGGAAACGCTCATAAAGACAAATATATTTTTATTCTTGAACTTTATTGCATATAAACCCATTGTGTTTTCATGTTGATTAAACTGAACTGTGGAGTAGAAACATGAGTTGAACAGACTAATACCATGAGCAGAATTCATTCGAAACAAAAATTAATTAATTAAAAAAAAAAAGCCACACACATACATTCAGGAAAAAAATGTGGGCACCAGTGCTTAAAACAGTGTATCCAAGTTAAATGAATGCAGAGAATTTCAAAATTTACAAAATACATTTGAATAAAATTTCGCAAGCAGAACCATTGCTTCAAAAAAGATCACAAAAACACAAAAATCATACGAAAAGGTCTACGGATGATGAGAATGCAGATGTCGGATCAGGGGTAAAAAAGGAACCCACTGTTTTCAGACGTGAGCAAGCAGTGGCTTTCAGGGTTTAAGTGAGTTTAATACATGGATGGCGCAGAACTTGTTTATTTTTCGTGAGACTGCAACAGACCTAAGAGCATACCCGGCAAACACCGGAGACTCTCAACTATTCACCAACCTTGAAAATATAAATACAACAAATAGCAATGAAATGGCTCCATCAGCAAAGTCTTTAAAATAGATGGAATGTCTCATACATCGCGATACATAAACTGGGCTTATGCCGTCAGAGGCGACAGCTTGGGGTATATCCCCGAACGCCCCAATCCTCCAATTCCCTAATCCTTGAATAGACCCAATACAATATAAAGCCCCTCAGGTCATGACCTTTAATTTGAACTTAATTTCGGGTCAATCGGACAAATGGTTCCGAAGATATGGCCAAAATGGTAATTTTCCATCACAAAGTGCTACCTGGTGGCAAAATATTGAACCATACAGGTATGATGTCATAATGTGACACGTTGTGAGGTCATGACCTCGCAGTTGCACATCATGTCAATTGGACAAATAGTTCCAAAGATATGGCAAAAATGGTGAATTTTATGTGACAAAGCACCACCTTGGGTCAAAATTTTGAACCAAACCGGTATACTGTCATCGTGGGATACATCCTCAGGTCATGACCTTTCATTTGCACTTGATTTGAGGTCAATCGGACAAATATTTCCAGAGATATGATAAAAACAGTGATTTTTTTCAGTTTTTGGACCCTGGTGGCCAATCTAGAAATTTTAAATTGTCCAACATCGAATCAGTTCTTCCTCTTTATGATACCTACTTATATGCAAAACATGGAATTTCTAATTGAAATATTACTGAAGTTATCGCGTTAACACGTATATCAGTTTTTGGCCCCTGGTGGCCAATATAGACATTGTAAATTGTCCAAAATCGAACCAGTTCTTCCTCTTTATGATACTTACTAATATGCAAAACTTGAAATTTCTAATTGAAATATTACTGAAGTTATTGCGTTAACACGTAGGGCGGCGCAGCGGTGGCGGCATCGGTCGGACCAAAAACATAATGAATGAAAAATGCAAGATATTTGCTGTACTCACTGAGTCATTTCAAAAAGAGAAAATGGTCGTCTGCCAAAGGACTTTTTGTCAAAGGATATGCCGAGAGGCTAGTCTTCTCTGCTGAACATACAATTAAATGCCGAGAGACAGTTGACCTCTAACAGAGTACACACTGCAGGAATCCAGAACAGACCACTTGTCCTCTAAAAGTTGAAGCACTGAACATTTTGCAGTGCATCAGCCACCTCTTGCTATATTCTCACAAAGATATTAATAGGAAACTAGTAAAACTCAAAATGCTATTTGGCACTGCTAACCATAATGCCAGTTTTAGAGAAAAAACTTCAAAGTCTAAAAGTACAGAGGAAAAAAGTCTCACTAATAATAACGGCTTTCAGCAGAGTACTAACAATAAAGAATGTTCTGCACAGGAAGTAAAATTAAGGAACTATTACCACTATATTATCGTGCTCATGGCATCATCGTATGAACTCTCAAATATGAACCTGAGAGAAGAATTGCATACATATCAAACAAATTTATATCCTGAGTAGAAATGGCTTTTTCAAAGATACTTTAAAACCATCACTTTATTAATACGAAATTACATGGCCAGGGACAAGGTGTCCTCGAGAAATTAGCAGAGGGAAAGAAGCCGGAACACAGAACGTGTAGTCACCATGTTGGATGACTGAAAAAGGCAGAAAAAAAATCAATAAATGACAGAAAGCTCATTAAGAATCACTTTAGAGTCCATTAATCCCCATTACTGGATAGGAGTGGCTTGCTGCGGCATGTTCCTTGTGTCTAATCTAGAGTGGTTTCATGAAAGAGGAACTGGTTGGTTGGCAGCACTAGCTGTTGAGCTGCAGAGATCATTAATAGTTACAAGCAGAGAACCTTCAGCACAATGTTACCATGATTCTATACTTAATGGACTAATGCAATAAAGAACTGGTACAAACAACAGAATAATCATGAGCTCGGACTGGGGTCGCCAACTCTGAGAAAGTCAAGGTCTAAGGAAGGGCAATGTAAAAGGTTTAGAAGACATGTAATCCACTCTCACCTTTAAATTTTGACCAAGATTTGATCTCTCATGTACAAAGAGTGCCTTAATTCATTGGACAGTGACATATGTTTTATTTGTGTCTGTGCTCTAGCACTTAAAGTTTGACAGAATACAATGGCAATTAGGTTTAAGTGCAGACTGTCGGCTTTAATTTGAGGGGGTTTGAAATGGCAGGATATTGTGCATATCGTCCCCTGCCTTTTCAGGCACAGCAAAAAATCTTTTTTCAGTTAACATAATGGGAATAAAATAATTATTTTTGACACTCGGTCGCGTACCCTTTGCATGCAATGCTAAGTCTGTGACGCATGGTTTCACATGGACATCACCAGATGCTGGGAATCTGGTGATGCTCCGCTAGGCCCGTGCTGCAGCTATCTTCTGTTCTGGCTTGTTTTGGGGACTTACTGTAAGGATTCGTCTCTGAGCACCGATGTTGTGAGATCAAATATTGTGGACTGGACTCCCGTGCGAAGATGAATCTGGTATTTATTATGAATTATAATAAATTCATATTATGATGAATGCGGTACATACACAAACAATACAAAAGAACATGGAATCAAGGTTCCGGGATTATAATATTAGTAATTCATACAACTGGGACTACAGCTACCGTACTGTGTATTACGGATTGAAAGAAACACAGAATCGTGGTTCCAGGATATTAATTACAGCACAGAACATAAATAGTAACAGTGCGGAAGTTAAAGTTAGTGATACAAGTGAATACGGGAGATAAGTCTGAACAAGACTAGAGAGTAAACGCAGGCCTGTGAGGCTTACGAGACTTCACACCGAATGAGTGCAAAGCTCAGACTTTAATAGGAAATACTACCACATACTGACAATGGGAAACAGATGCAGGTAATGATCTCGGACTGAGGAATGCAGTCCAGGTCTTAATAGGCTGGTGAGTTAGAGCGCTGGAGGGTTGGATCTATTGGGTTGGATAAGTCCGCTCCATCCGAATGGTAAGAGGCTCCATGAGATCCCATGCAAGCAAGGTTGATCTCCACGTACTTGTGCAGGGTACTGTAGGGCTGATTCTTACTGAAGCGAAAAAAGGATGAAACCCCTTCCCAGGCCTGACTGCTGGGAGTGACAATGGGCTCAGAGCTTCTCTGCTGGAAGAAGCTTTTCACGTTCCTTTCAGCAAGTTTCTTGGCATTTTTTTCCACATACCTGTCCAGCAAGTCACTCTCTTTCTGGGCGTACACCTGCCTGAACTTCCGCTGCATGTAGCTAATTGGAGAACAACACCTGGCCAGGCATGTTAGGAGCACGGCTGTGGTCATTATGCAGCCAATCAGCAGCCAGCCAAGAACCTAAACAATACAAACATAATTTAAAGAACTACTTAAGGAGTTGTTCACACAATGAAACACTGTGCATTATAATAGCCATACAAACCCATGATTGGTGGTAGCACCCACTAAACCACACAATGAGAGGAACAGTGATTCCTACGTTGTTCATGCGAAAGTAGTTTCATAACAGCTGAAGGGTTATTACTTTCTTTTAAAAATCTACTGTTTCATTACACTTAGCGCCATCTACAAAGTACAGGATGAAGTTTCTTGCAATCTCTGTTTGTCCGCATGAGCATAAATAATGAAACAGCGTAGACAGAAGATAAATAATTAAACTATCTGCAATATGCAGAGCCACAAGGTGCTGATGAATGATATCATGACACGTTACATTCACTAAAGATGGCAAAAAATGTGGACAAATTGGACCAAAGTAACTTAGATAGGGGCACAATCTAAGTATTATATTTTCACAAAAAAATAATCTGAACATGCTTGAGTAAAGATTCTTTGTTACGTTATGTTAGTTATATAAATTCCTACATAAACTACTCTTATTTAAATTCTTTGCATCAAATGGTAATTGGGACTGTTTTGATTGAAAATAAGCATTAGGGATTGGATATACTGCTATGCAATCTTCTTGCTACCATGCTCTGAAAGATGCGTTTAAAGAATAGATTTCCTGCCACGAGCAATTGCTTCCCCCACAAGTTATTAATGTAATCACGCGATACAGCTAGTAAGCATTAGAAATGGTTATCTTTTATGCTCTACAAAAAATAAAGAAATCTATATCTAGTTGAACTTTTTTTGACACGCTGTCTTTGCACCAGCAGACTTCCATTCCTGAGATGACATTGGCTATATGGTCACAGAACTCACATTCGTGGGAAGTGAACTTATTTTTAAGGGGCGGGGCTCAGGAAGTTGAAAAGTACACAGCAATTTCAGTTTATCTCACCAAGAAATGATTTCACAAACAAAACATGCAAAAAATAATATCAATCAGTATATATATTTTCATTTAAAAATGACGTAAATTATTTCAATTACATGGGACCTTTTAATGCGATGAGTGTGACCCTGCCCCGTTATCCTTATAGTTGACATACTGTATGACTATACTACCTCAAGCCAGAACACATAAATATAAAACACAATATTGAGTGAAAAGTATGTGGTTGATTATGAGATGGGCCCATGCTATGAAACAACCAAGCGAGTTGCACTCTTTCCTTACTAATGGTAAGTGTCCACTGAGGTGGTTTTCTTTTTTTCTTCTTTTTTTTTTTTTTTTTACAAAAGGGGTCAGGCTGCATCCCTGCATTAAATGATTGATGGGTGTGTCAGGAGGCGGAGTCAAAGTAGATAATTGACAGGTGACTCCTGGCTGAATTTCAAGCTTTCGGGGGATAGTTGTGGTGGCTGCACTTGATTGGACAAACGCTTTCACCTCAGGGCTATCTGTTACCGGAATTTAATCCAGGCCAAGAAAAGAGGTTTGTCTTACAGTCAGTTTTTGCGTATCAAACGTATTTATACAAATTTCTCTGATTTTGAACTGGAGGCAAAAAAATAATATTACCAATTTGTTCTAAGGGGCTATTCCAAAAGCTGGCTCAACTCAGCTTTATCTAAAGTTCATTCTTATACTTCATCCATAAAGCCATCTTTCAAGAAACCTCAATCTAACTACCTCACTGGTTGCACTACCGATAGCCTGATTAGTAAACAAATTAAGGACATCATAACCAGACATTGGCATATTCTATTTGCTGACGATGTGGGTAAAAGATTGTTTTCAAATCTGCCTCTTTTTGTTTATTCTAGGAGCCGTAATATTCATGACATGCTGGTGCAGGCAGATGCCTTTCATACTAGACCAGGAGACAAGATGGACGGCCCTAGTGGCTTTTTTCGGTGTCGCCACTGTATTTCCTGCCAAAACAACAAAAAAGTGAACACGTTTGCTAGTTATATTACTAAGATACAATACAAAATTCATAAATTTATCACTTGGCGGTCTATTAATGTCATTTATCTCCTTTCATGTTCTTGTGGTTTACAATATATTCGTAAAACTAACTGTCAACTCAGAACTAAAATCAATGAACATAGAAGTTCCATCCATGGGGATCCAAAATCCCCTGTTGCTAGACATTTCCAGGAAGCTAAATATCCAGCAACTGCACTTAGGTTTTGTGGTAGCCTACTGACAGAATTAACCCTATTCGTAGACATACAGACCTTGAAACTAAACTTATTCAGGGTAAAAGCAAATGGATTTATACTGTAGCGGTCTCGCTACTGAGGGACTGAGACTGAGGCAGGAATAGCGGTTCTCGCATCGCCCGGGGCGGGCTTCGCTTTATTCGTTGTTCGGCCCTTAAAGGGGCCATTTCTTCCCCTCGAACAACGCTCATTTTCTCCAGCTCACACAACATTTTTAACAACACAACAGTAACTCCCCTCATGCTGGCGACTCAGCCCTCTTATACCCCCACCCCGGACCTGATTGGCTCTCTCTCCCTCCCCAGGTGCAGCCAATAGCGACACTCCGCTATTTTCTAAAGTTGAACATGCAAACAACTGGGGCAGGATCGCCACAATACTCTTAAAACTAAACGGCCTTTTGGCTTCAATGAAACACTTATCTTGCGTCTTACAGGTCGTCTGTTTCTATTTCTTATTTTCTCTTACATCTGTCTGCACCAGCATAGTCTTTTTATACAATCCTTTTTCTTGGGTTTAAATGTTGTAATTGAGGTTTACAAGTTTTTCTACCTGTAATTGCATTGAGTGTCTTTAATTGGTTGATTGGTCACAACTGATGGGGATCCTGCCTGTCTTCATCTGTGCTGTGAATCACTCAGTCTTGTAGCACTGATGATAGTCTTGGACTGAAATGTTTGCTTTTTCTTTTGAGCATTCTTTTTGTGATTTACCATGCCCTATTAAAGTCTTTTTTGGCATATATCTCAGCAAATAAAATTTTTTTTGATGTGGCAGTTCCTGCCCATTTTTGGTGTGCAGGTACTTCCCATGCAGGTCTATCCAGGCCAACATGACACTATTTTGGTAACTTTTTCTTATATCAAGAAAACTGTTAACCAATATGTCTTTCTGAAAAATAAGCATTGCACTTGCTGAATCTATTCATGTTAGATCAGCAATGGTTAGTTTATAAGTCCTTCAGGCAATGCATTCTTATGGCGACGCACAATATGGTGACACTTTTTGCCAACGCGTCGACATGCGATGAAAACCAAGCTTATTGGCATCCTTATTTGACGCTATTTTTAAACGCTAACCCTAAATCTGACCGTAAACATAAAATAGAGAGGCCAAAAGGCTCTATTTTCATTGTATGACGATGCCCGATATAAAAGCATCACTATATGACGCGTCAGGATGAGAACATGCTGTTACAGGCATTTCCAGAAGTGGCGCGTAAACCAACTAAAATTCATTGCACTGCTGCTAACATAAAAAATGAATGGGAAGCATGAAAATGTAGGATACTGCGGATATATTCACACAGAGTCCAAGTGGTCATTATAATGCATTGCTTCTCAGCACTGAGTGTGTGAAGGGCTTGCTGGAAAGCAATGTGGTGGTAAATAAATGGTATGTGATTCTCAGCTGCATTTGATGTTTTGAAGGGTCAGTAATGGTGGCTGCACCTGATTGGATGAATACTTTCAATTGTGGGCTCTCTGGTCCCTGATCTCAAACGACATGGTGACTCATTTGGAAACTTTATATTATAAAAACAGTTAATCAGAATGTGTTTCCGTAAATAATTGAGGCCAAAAATAAGCCATGCATTTGCTGAATTTGTATTCATTTCAGATCAACTAAGGTTAGTTTAAACGTTTTCTGGGAGTTTCCAGAAGCAGCAAGTCACACTGGACGCCCGTGGTTTGCATAAAATATCCAGAGCTAAAACAATATACAACTTTTCGAGCCGCCAAACAGAGGCCCCCCATCTCTCAAATTGCAAAGTGATGCCATCAGAATGCATTGCACTGCTTACATAGAAAACGGATGGAAAGAGTAGAAATGAGGGATCCTGTGGACACATACCATTGCAATCTCAGTTGTTATGGCCCCAATTTGTTGTGATATATAAGACAGCAAGGGATGACAGACAAAATTTTAAAACTTAAACAGATTAAATTAAACAAAGACTGACAACTAACCTACAATTTATACTACTGACCAAGATTGACATATGCAAGAAAAAAAATATTTACAGTCCCTTGAGATGGGGTTGCTTGGTGATGTCCTGGGACAGGGAAATGCTCCAACACAGGCAAAAATCCACAAAAAGCTTCACAGGTCTTGAAAAGAGTGACAGGTCTGGTCAAATATATCCTTCTCCTTGCAATTTCTCCTACTACTTTACTCTCTCAATTTTTCTCCTTAATCTTTTGCAGCCCCCTCCCACCTTCCAGACTTTTTTCAATTCTCTGGGACTTCCCCTCTCAGACATGCCCTACACTCCATCTGCAGTGGGTAGGTTAAGTCCCTCTACTCACTGCACACTTTCGTACTCTTTTCTAATAATGGCCACCAGGTGTCAACCACAAGTCGACGACGACTGAGGACCAATCAGCGTCGAGCTTACAAATGCGTCGCCAGCAGCAGACGGAATTGCGGAAGCAACATGTAAACGGTAAACAATCCGCGATGATCATGGCAGAAAATGCTCCCAAAAAAAGGATATACCGTTGTGCCGAAGGGCTTTCATGTTTCTGCGTGGTATGTCAAGATAAGATTAGGAAATACGTTCACGTCCGGTGGGAAAGCGACTCTAGAATGTTAAATAACGTAACATTGGCATGCTAGCTAAAATATTATAGTTATCGATGTCTCTAGCAAAACAGCTCGCTCGTGAGTATTCAATTGTGAGCGAACTGTAGCCTTTAAGCTCTCTAGCTATTTGGCCATGTAGCTAAATACAATGACGCGCTAATTATGACACACAGCTTGGCATCACTTTGGCTTGGCCTATTATCACTTTGGCCTATTATCAGTTAGGTAGCCCACTAGCTTGCTAGTGAGTAAGGCTCAAACCGTAGCCTTATTTCGCCGGCGTAATTATGACCCAAATTGAGCCCTGTTTAAATCAGGATAATTAGACTGTCACTTCACGGCCTGAATTTTAAGATGATACTTATAGATCTAGACAATTATTATAACAGATTTACAAACTTGTTCCCAGACTCAGTCTCCAACACCCGGTCCAAGTTGTCACTGTCAGCATGTAGATCGATCGCCGTGATGCCGATGCTCCTCAAATGAGCAACCTGGGTGCTAATTAATGTCACCAACGGAGACACGACTAACACGGCTGGATCTGCAGCCTGGCCGAGGGTGACAAAAGTGACAGGCCTGACTCACGAGCGGTTGAAATCGCTGAAGTCAGGCCTTCGAAACACAAGGATTTGCCGCAGCCAGTCGGCATACAGTCGAGAACATCTTTCCCCAGCAGCACAGACTTTATAGCTTCCATCTGGTAGGTTCTTAAACTGTCGATAAGCCATAAACCGCAGTTTTTCCTCAACATTTTTCATCAAAACGTCCATGACGTCGCTTGTCGTGGAGGAAGCCATAATGTTTGATCACGTGGGTCGCCCGGAGCCAATGACAAAAGATGTCATAGATTCTGAATTTTAAGGCAAGATGAGGGCGCTGATTGGATGGTTGTGATCATGTGACCTAGTGGCCATTATTATGAAATGGTATGACAGCGTGCAGTGGGTAGAAGGACTTAACCTACCCACTGCAGATGGAGTGTAACATGCCCAGGACATTCCCAAACCTAACCTATATGATATAGCCGTTCGGTTACGCTCTAATGCGTCCGGTCGCTTCACTAACGCCTATACGCACTATAGCCTCACAACGGTTCACAAGTGTCGATGTAAGCCTCGATGTCGACTTGCCGGTATAATGCATTGTGGGTCGTGTTGACATTTGGCGGGAGAAGTGCAATTATAATTTTGATGTCACCGATCTGAAAAATGAAAGCAGACGGAATGTATTCTAGCAGTACGGAAATATTGACATTGTGAAAGAATTGTCCCTATCTTTAGGTACTGATAGTAGCACGCTCCGTACTGTTCTCCATATGTTGAAAAAGGATGGGAAGTGACGTCACCCAGGTGAAAAAATACTACACTTGAATTATACTTTTACAGACTGTATTAAGTAAGGTGTGTCTTTTTCGCCCCCTTTATGTGTAATTAAGTGTGCTCAAGTAGTCATTGAATACTACTTGTTCAGTACACTTAAAGTGTACACTTTCTAAAAGTATATATTAAATACATTACTTTTAGTGCTTAATTTGCAAAAGTATATTTGTAATAACTTTTGTATGCAACAAATATACTTTTAATATAATTAAGTGTAATACTTTTTCACCTGGGTTGCAGACTCGGCTCGCATGCTGATTGGGCGGTCATGGGGTGACTGTACGAACCGCAGGCAGGTAGGAAGGGATTAACGCCCTAGTGAGTAGGCTGCCCTCGAGCGGCCGTAACGATCAAGGGCGGTAATCATTAACGTTAGCCCAAACCTAGCTTCAGACTGGGCTTAACAAAAAAAGGTAAATACTGCCATCTAGTGGCGTTGTTGTCCATTACACAGTCAAAACTTGAATGCCAAAAAATCTTGAATTCCACAACTTAGCGTTTAAAGTGATGTATATTTGAAGCTTTTGGTGCTCACACATCTTCAATAATCCTTCATACAAGTGAAAAAATACTTGAACAATGTTGAAACATATTTTTTATTAGAAATAACTTGATTATGTTTTTAGACTTTCCTATCATTTAAGGACTTAGCTACAATAGGCTTCATTTTTGAAAACAGACACATTCTTCACGATAGTGGCAGCAGCATGAATGTACATATATGGGATGTATGTACATGTATGTACATATATTGGACTAATTTCAGTGGACTCCACACTGCAACTCCACAACGGCCAATGCCGCTCTAAAATATTAATACCAACAGACCTGAAGACAAGTCAACAAATAGGAATATTTGAGAGAGAGAGAGAGAGAGAGAGAGAGAGAAACTCTTCACAAGCTCACTCAAATTTCGAGAAAATTTCGAGGAAGCCCGCAAGCATTGAGTTTCATAAGTTGCAAAGTTTAAGTTTTTTTTTTTTTTATAGGTTATAGGACAACCTGCTGGAATTTCTTACCTGCGACTCAACGCGAATGATCGCGAGAACATCCTCTATCTGGTGTGGCGGGACTGAAGAATTTCCACATGGAAACCTGTGGAGTTCGCTCTGACACCCAGCAGCTTTGTGTAAACAAAGGTGATCCCCGAATAGAGTCGCGTTTAAGCCGGTCCGAGCGCACTCGTAATAATCGCCTTTGAGAAGCGCGACTGCAATCCAACTAACAGGAGCGACCATGGCAGAGGTGGTGATCTGCATTAACACCTTTGAAAATGCACACATGCTCTTAAAAGTACATTGACGGAGGCACAGACCTGTGAACAATTTCCATGTTTTATTGTTGAGAATGTATCCGAAAACAAGAAGAACCAAAGCCGGCATGAGCAGAAACACGGTACCGTACGTAAAATTCCACGAGCTGCAAGGGCAAGTGAACACTACTTGAGAAAAGATCTGCTCTCCCCAGGCAGTTAGCAATGCCACTAGACCTAGTCCCAAGCTTGTTTGCTTATTGTTGGCAATGTTAAGTAACGCTTTGAATGTATCCATGCTTCAAGAATTTTGCCTTTCCGGATAGATGTCGTGCTTTGTGAAATTTTTAAGTGGTGGTGATGCATACTTTCAGTTCCATTATATATGCCATTGTACCTACATCCCGTGACTTGTCAAATCTTGTCAAACTGTGACGTACCACCGAGAGGATGAAACGTCGATGACAATTATTGTTTTTATAGGGAACAACCATTTTAGGCCATTGGTCATCAAATCTGCTTCTAATTTCAAAACCCGACACTTATATGTTCTAATATAACAATAGCGCTCCCTGCATGCTGTCAAACAGCAGGCGCGCATTTCAGCCACAGCCCCTGATGAGAGGCAGTAAGAGCCGAATCTGTCCTGTGTCCTACGCGCTGTCCTGCGCAGTGTCCTGTGTCCTGTGCGGTGTCCTGCGTGCTGTCCTGCGCAGCATCCTGTGTCCTACGCGCTGTCCTGCGCAGTGTCCTGTGTCCTGTGCGGTGTCCTGCGTGCTGCCCTGCGCAGCATCCTGTGTCCTGCGCGGTGGCTTGCGGCAATTGAGCAGTGTCCTGCGCACTTGTAACAGGATAGGACAGTTTTATTTATATACATTTCATGCAGTCAGAGAGATGAGTGAGTTTATATTTATTTTCTATCTTGAGAACAACGACGTTCGAATAGCACACATCCTTGCAGATTTTAGCTCTGCGTTGTAGTTTATAGGCTACGTTAACCGGATCAATCATGAGTACTAACCAGTTCAGTATATCAAATCTAGCACGCTGCTCCTGTTGCAGTAAAGTCGCTATCTGTACAGCATGTCTAATTTTAACATCGGTATGTTTCAAACACGTCCCGGTCTTACGTAGGTTCAAAATGTTCTTTCGAAACTGTAATCACGTTGCCTGTACATAGGCAGAGATACGACATAGCTTACAGTTGTTTCACTGAGTTGAATTGGCCAGCTTGGAAAAACAATTTTGCCGTTCCTTCCGACAGATGACATTTGGCTTGGGCTAATAGGCTGTGTCATCACCTCGTCCCCCGTCAAAGCAACAGTTCCAAACTTGAATTGCAAACCGATCCTTCCCATCAAATAACATAAATTAAACCAAGTCACTGAGTTAGTAGCTCATTTAAGAGGGGTTTGGATTGACTTAATAATAGCCTACCGGTCATTCCGAAGGGAGTAAATAAACTCCAGATGCATCATATGCCTATTCAAAAATATCTCAGGCGAATAAGAATTAGGAAATGACCGTGCGTATCGTTGCGCATGCTTTATTATAATGTATGGCAGAAAACCATGTGTGCCTCTGATTTATTGTTGAGGGTCGTCCTCTCCTGTGAGATTGACGCAGGACACTGGCATACTTCCACAGGACAGTCAACCGGACACTCGTCCAGTGCTAGACAGTCAGCAGGACACTCGCGTTTGGCGCAGGAAAGTGAGCAGGATTTTATTGAAAGGGATTATGAAAGAAAAGATCCGCACATGGAAACCAAGCTTATGTAATCCTGGGGCCTATATTCGTGCTATTCGTACTGACTATCATCAGTGAATAGTACCTTGATTTCTTGCTGGTTAGTGCAATAGACCTTCCTTCAGGACAACATCCGCGGGGAATCAGGGTACACACCAGTCGCCTCAAGGACAGCTTTTATCCACAGGCCATAAGACTGCTTAGTAACTGCACTTAGTGTCATGGGTGCTGTGATTCATTTTTATCCTTATTTTCTGGTATTTATTGTCTTTTATTGTGCTATTATTTTCTTTATTCTTAATGTAATGTGAGGGTCGAGGGTCAAAATGCATTTCATCGCATCGACTGTACACTGTACTTTTAATGCGTATGATGACAATGAACTAAACTAACTAGACGGCCAGAAAGATGGTCTAAATTGATTTTTGGCGCACATCTGTGGTATATTTTCTCACTGACCTAGATATGGTCTGTGGTGGTAAATGCTGGTTATTGTGCTTTTGGAACTCTATTCTCGGGAATACCAAGCATTTCTATGGCAGTATCTACCCTTTCAAGCTAGATAGAGCCAAAGTTGGAAGAAAACTCAAACGGACCATTTCATAGCAGACTGTGCCTATGTGTAGGAGGCATTATTTTGTTTACCCAGCAAGATAGAGATCTGAACTTCCCAGGATACATGGTGTCTTTGGGATATATTACAGCATTAGTAAAATCACCAGGATCTAGTGTAGTAGGGCTTGCGTTAGGCTCAACTGGCTCCGCGGGTCACATCAACTCGGATCAAACAAAGTAGGCCATGGATGGATATTAACAGTCAAGGCCAAGGAGCACCTCTGGCGCGCACCAGCTGCCTCCAGCCCGTAGTCGAATTCCAAGAACAGACTGAGGGATTGAGCTAGTCACATGCTGGGTTGACTTCATTTCGCTTTGGATAACATGAAAAGTAAAAAACAGTTTTAACTTTTGTACTGTATGTTGTCTTAATGTAGACGGTTGTGTGACTAAGATTCTTTTTCAGAGTTCAAATTATGGACAGTTATTTTATACAAGTGTATGTATACTGTCGATGCATGTCTGTATTCAAACAGTACCAGTCAAAACTTTGGACACGCTTTGCTTATGTCACAGCACCCTGTTTTTAGAGAAATTTAAACGGCTTAACTTCTCTATTTAATCTCAAATGGAATCTTGTAAAAGGTAAACAGTCATTGAAAGTGAAAAGAGAATAGTGTCCAAAATTTTGGAATTCTCGAAGAAACCATATTTTGCAAATTAAACAGAAAAAATAAGCTCCTTCTACTTTCCAACAGCCAAACTAAAGTCAAGTGGTTTTGGGACTTATTGGGCAAAAAGGTTGATGAAAAGCACACCTCAAGTGCAGCACGTCTTTGGGAAGTTAGGCAGCTGTCCAGCTGCAAAATCATTAGTCATATGACTGCCATTTGTTAAAAAAAAAAGTGAGAATGCTCTGTAAATATGATGAAAAAATGAAGCAGTTTGATGGATTGAGGAATTAGATAGCTTGACCTCCTAAGTTTGACAGCTGATTATAAGTGTGACCATAAAGTGCCGAATATTGTTGCTGGTGAAACCCTGAGTACTCTTCAGCACAGGGTCAACAACCTAGTGCATAACAACCTGATGAATTTGAATCTATATTCAACAACTGTTGAATGTGGAACAAAAACCAAAAACAGTGAATTGCTTTTTAGTAAGAAATTTCACAAGGTGTAGATAATTCTGCATGGATGCACTATTTCCAGTAAAAGGTGCGTATGAAAGGAAGAGCACTTAGTGCCTGGAGGCAGATGACTGAGGTGGAAAGCCCTGTATTGTATCAGTTTGTTGTGACTCCAGTGAACGAGCAGGATACGTTTCTCTCTCAGGTGTGTGGTTAAGACCTGTCTGGTGCCTCGTCGGTCTGCCAGCAGCATTCCGGTGCTTTTGATTATTCATTAGCGCACAATCTAACGTGGGAGCTGGCTACAACATTCCAAGATTTAGCACGCAGCATTCACTGTTTCTGCAGATTTCAAGCAGCAAGAAGATTCAGAAACTCAGACATACAGTCAGGTCCATTAGTAATTGGACTGTGATGCTAATAAATATTGGTAGTAACAGAAATGACAACCTCTGACACTTTTAACAGGAAATTTTGGGTTGATGGACTACATTGTGGTCAATTTCACTGCACCAAGCCTTTGGGGTTGTGGATGAATCCCTGTTGAATCAGATGGATGTTTGAGAGTCTAGGGGCATATCTGATAGGTTGGACTGCCAAACAAATCCCCAACACACAAATTTTATAAAGTGATTGCCCTGTGTGGAGATGGCAAGGGAAAGTGGAGGAGGGAACTAATTTTAAAGGAATGAATAGATCTCATACCCCTAAAGATTCTTGTAACCTCATCAGTTCGCAGAATGAACGGCTTTCAGTCTCACCATCACATCTGTTAATACTAGAAATATAAAATAATCCAACAAACAACATTCCATTTTCTCAACAATTCAGCAACTTCCTTGAGACATCACTCTCCTCCTCTAGGAGTGCGATATTCCTTTTCGCACAGTGGATGGGGTCCTGAGGAAGGAGTGGAGAAGTGGTGACTCTTCGGACAGACTGTAACATCGCTCAGGCTAGGGCTGTTCACAAACCACTGAACGGAACACATATTCCCCAAACATGGCAGTTCTCTGTCAAACAGAACACAAACTTTACAAGTGGTTCGAATGATGTTTCAGAAAAGACAGAGCGACTGTCGATTGATGGTTTGATTGGTTTCGTGACTTTTTTTTCCTGTGCCACATCATTACGCATACACCCAGGATACTAACTGCACAGTCATAACCAGTGATGCCAGTCACATGGCGCACACTATGAAAAATGACGGCAGCCAAAAAAAGAAAGTTGTACATTAGGAGCTACTTCTATACAAGTCAACATGAAAGTCACTGAAAGAAAATAAATTTTCCTTTTTAATTCGTAGAGAGAATCGCCAAAATGATATTTAAAAATACTGAAGAAAACTTTCAATTTTTATCACTGGTCCATAGGCGTAGATTTGCATAGGGATGGTCGGGATATGTACCAAGATACTTTCAGACGTGGCAAGAATATCCTGACTAACTTTGGATCAATAGGGAAAACAAAAGAAACGAGTTATCATAAATGTAACAAATTCCAGTCCAATGTAATACTTGGAGCGCTACGGTTTGTGGCTTTGTCCAAACCATAGGAAGTCAATGGTCCAATCTGAAGAGTTCACCTTAGCTCCAGCTGCGTAATTAATGTTGTTTCAAGAAAAGGATACTGCACATGAAGATGCTTAATAGACAGGATTGCAAACTGGCCAGTTAACATTGCTGTATTTTAACTCAATTGGTCTCAATGTCCGTTCTCCTAGAACTAAGCAAGTTTTGGAGGTTCAAAGAGGTGATTTGCAGCGATCAGTAAAGGTTGTGGAAATGAATGTGAACAAATTTCAAACATTAACTGATATTCATGGAGGTCTAATAAAACAAAGCAGGAATTTATGCAGTATACAGAAACATAATTTTCCCCTGATCCAGCCATCCATGAGAGTCTTGTGGTTTGTCTCTTGAAATTAATGTATTGGTCTTGTCCATTCCCACACCCTTCATGTGCTCTATTGTACAACACCGCTTCTGTGTGACTGTCATGACTATAGAAGTTGCCATGGCGTTCTTGTCAGTGTTGGATTGTGAAGATTCATTCCCACTAACTTTCCAGTCAGTTAATGCCTTCTAGTATTAAGCTTAGGGCTCTTCCGTGTGTTCGGTGTAGTTCTCTCACAGAGACCAGCCGATAGTGAGATCCACTCATGTGACTTCTCTCAACAGCTGTGTCTTGCAAAGAGAAATTATTCAATTGGAGATTGTAAGCTGCAAGCAGTCAAGTTGGCGTCTGAGAAGTTGAGGTACTCGCTGGAGGGAAACGCCATCCTCTTCCTCGTTTCAACGGACCACCGCAACTTGGATTACCTCTCCACAGCCAAGAGGTTGCATCCCCGGCAGATCACTGGCCCCTCTTGATCACCCGATTTCATTTTGTCCTGACTTATCCTGCCGGCTCAAAAAAATCTCAAGCTTGACTCCATGTCCCGTCTCCTCTCCCCTCTGTCCAAAGAAACCTCTGAAACTATCCTACTAGCCCAATGCCTTCTGACAGCCAACAAGGTACAGATAGAGAGGAGGTCAAAAAGGCTTTTCGGTCCTACCTTCCACCATCAGACACCCACCTAACCGCCTCTAAGTTCCTGAAGGAGTGAGAAGCAGTGTCCTGTCCTGGGCCCATGTTTCTCAGCCGCATGCCATCCCAACATCTCCCATTCCCCTGGCACTCATCAGTCGATGCTTTTGGTGGCCCAACATCCATTAAGACACTTAGGAGTTTGTCGCAGCCTGCCCTGTGTGTGCCTGGTCTAAGTACAGCAATCAGCCCCCAGCGGTCTTCTCCATCCCTTGAAGGTCCCTCATCACCCCTGGGTCTGCACAGCCATGGACTTTGCCATCGGGCTGCCTTTGTCCAATGGGTTGACAGTGACTCTAACCATCGAGGAATGGTTCTTGAAGGCAGCCCATTTCGTCCCTCGGGCTACGCTGCCCACCGCTATGGAGACTACCAAGCTCCTACTACATTACGTGGTGTGCCTCCACAGCGTCCCCCAAGAGATGGTCTTTGACCGTAGTCCACAGGTTGCCAGCAGCTTCTGGAGGGCCTTCTTTTCCCCGATCTCCTTTTCATCATGGAATCGTGAACACAGACTATAACTGAGGCAAGTGAGATGTGAAGTTTTTCAGATATTAATCTGGGTTGTTTTGTGACCTCCTGGATGAGTCATCAGTGAGCTCTGAAACTTTGGTAGGCAGGCCACATCTTAGAAGGCTGACCACTGTTGCACGTCATTTCCATTTGTACATAATGGCTCTAACTGTGGGTCGCTGAAGTCCCAGAGCCTTAGAAATGTCTTTGTCATCCTTTCCAGACGGATACATGTTAACTACTTTGTTTCTCATTCTTCCTTGAATTTCTTCAGATCACCAAATCATAAGCTGCTTTTTGCTTACTTCACATCGCCAGGCAATTTCTACTTAAATGATGTTTAGACTCCGTAGGGCTGGCAGTAATCATGGCTGGGCATATCTAGCGAAATTGAACCCAGTTAATCAATTAAATTAGTTTAATTCGTAGGAGTCAATTACGTTTCAATTTATTGCCAGGTAGGGTTGGATAGCTCTTTTCCTTCAATAAATTTATTCATCACTTAAAAACTGCATTTTGTGTGTATTTGGGATATCTTTGTCCAATATTAAAATTATTTTGATGAACTGAAGCATTTTTGTGACTAAAAAGCAAAAGTAAAAAAAAAAAATTGGGAAAGGGAGAAATACTTTTTCATAGCATTGTACCTGCGGGGATATAGGAGTACAGCATTAGCAGCATATACATGCGCAAAACCCTTAAGTGTACAACAATTATTCATTTTGCTCATTGACAGGCATTATCCTGACAACAGACAGAAGTGCACACTTCCAATTATACTCAGACTGGTCCGATGAACAACATACAACCCTACCAACACAACAGTATAGGTATTTACAAGGGTAGGTGATCTCAAAAGCTGTGTAATAGTTTTGCTGTGACCTTGACTGGGTGTGTAGTCAGCCAAATGCTATAAGGAGCCTTATTTCAATCCTTGGCACTAAAATATCCTGAAGAATTCCTACCCATCTGGCTAATGATTCTTGTTAGTGTCAGAGTTATTAAAATGGACCTGGTCTTTTGCCTGTGGGCTCAGTCACATCTGCACATGACTTATGAAAGAGTTTCACATTTCCCAGCAAAACTGGATATAATGCAATTGCCTTTGGCTGTCTCAGTGCAGGCCATAATCTGTGCCTTTTTCCAAACATTTGTTTTCATAATCAACCAATGCATTATTATACATTTCTGAACACGAGAGTGCCTGAATGATGTATTCTTCTATTGAAATATGTCAACAACAGCAATCAGAATTTCTGTTGCCTGACATCAGGTGGACAGTGCAAATGCACAGGTCTTGTTCAACTTTCTAAGATGAAAATGTGCAAAATCATTTAAAAACTGGACATAGTGTGTATTTTCGCCTTATGCACAAATTTAAAGTGAAAGACAATCTTTGCTTGAATTGAACTGCAAACAAAATAACTGTCCATTAGGTGTTACAAAATATGCTTCTGGTTATTTTAGGACAAAGCTGAAATGAATAATAAATACTTAAATATCCAGATCAAAACAAACTCGGAATCTGCCATTTTCCATTTAATAGTGATGCAAAATATCCAATCGCTTTCTATTAGCAAAAAGTTTTTTTTTTTTTAAATAAGCTTTCTTTAAAGACCTAACATATGCTCTTTCCCTTGGGTATTCTGATACCCAACAGCTGAACATAGAACATACTAGCAATTTAATAAACAACTTTATTATATTGTCATTATATATTGTATATAATGTAAGGATTCGCTCCTGACAGTGTCAATATTTTGTGTTGCTTCCTCCCTGTGAGGAGCTTTAGGTTAGTTGTCACCCTTCTCTTATTTTATATTTTCAAGTGGAGTCATAAATAAAAGTTATTGTCTTCGGTTATCAGTGCGCCATGATTAATATCACTTGTCCAAGGTGGATAAATCATTGGAATCACCTCAACTGAAATCAATAATTGTATAGTATCTGCCGATACAACAAATGCTCCGTTTTATGACTAAACAAACGCAATAGTAGTGTTAAGTAACCTATTGCACAGGCATAGCAATTGAAGACCAATGCCAGCTAGGCTAACCACATAAGCTAAAACATAAACTTGTTCTCTTAACATGCTTGCAGCATGTAATTATCAAATCTGCTGATAATGTATGGGATTTTTAGGTCCAGCACACAAAACGCCCATTACCCGCAAAATGGGAGTGGCATATTACCTTGCGAATGTAGTAGTGGCCTTCTCAACCTTCTGCCTGTTCTGGACCAGTTTGGCCAGACCCTGAACCATGATGATATTTACCAGTCACAGACCATAAGTGCTCCAGCTCTGCAGTTCACGCTTGGTGTGGCCAAGAGCCACCTTCTTGCTCGTATGGGCCTCACCTCCTGTCAGATGGGTCAACACTAAGAGCTTGATGCTACCTCTGCACACAGGGAAAAAGTATTGTAATGAAGTTGTCTGGTGGAGGGATATGCAGGTGGAAGCAATCGTCGGCGAATTGTAGGATGATCACGTGGGGAAGGAGGTTTGAAAAGGGGGGAGGGGGAGAAGGAGTGAGGCTGGCTGTTGGCGAGGAGAGTGATGTCTGGAGTGCTGGGGAACAGAAGGAGGCTGGGGCAGCGTACCTGAATTTGGGGGGCTCAACGTGGGACGTCGCTGGATTGCTGCCGTTTTGGGATCCCTTTCGGAAACGGAGCTGTCGGTATTTTTTTACACGGACTGGTTTTGTGCTTTGGGCAGTCGGGACGCCGATGCCCATGAACTGAAAGACTTGGGGAGGGGTGTTAAAATGGTCACTGGATGTAGCAAAGTGGGAGTTTGTGTTCTTAGTTTATGAATTGTGTGTGCGCGAGTGTGTGTGTGTGTGTGGGGGAAGGGGGAGTTGAGGGAGAGTATTGTGTGATTAGGTTGGGTGTGTTGGGTGGGGGGGGGGGGTTAATGAATTGTAGTATGATGCTCAAAAAGAGTATAGCTGAGTCGTTTGTGCTGGCATTTTAATGAATTTAACGCGTGATCGAATAATAAAGAATGTCGTATTGAGCTGTGTGTTCTGGGTTTGTGTGGAAGTTGGGGACGACTGCCGGACCTTACCGGTTAAAAAAAGGTGGTGGTAGCCCTTAATTAAATTATTCGGATTGGTCTTATTACAGTATTTAGGCACCCACACTAAAATGGAGACAGAAACCGTTCACTCTTGTCTGGGGTGACAAGGGTGCCAGTAGCTGCTCGGAAGTCATCAAGCACCATGGAAAACAATGGTGATGGACTCTCTCAGTGGAAATGATGGTAACGTTGTCCATGTACGCCATCACAATGACGAGGGTAAAATGCGTATCCTGAACTGCTGCAGTGAACCCTGGTGGACTGAAGAAACAAGTAAAGATAGACGATGTACAAGAGAGATGCGAGGGTGTAGGGTTGTCTAATGGGTTCAACTGCAAAAGGGTCATAGGGTTGCTGGTTAACAACTACTTTATCCAAAATGTCTGTTAAACAAACATCAACCCAGAATAGGAGGGGGCCAAGGAAGTTCAACTTTTCGGGAACCCTCCTAAAGCTCACACGACTTACCCAGTCAAAGGCCATCTCTTGGCCATGTTACTTTATTAGAATTTACCTGTAAAAGCCTGTTCATGAGGTCTCATAGACCAAAGAGACAAACAAGACCTTGCATTTACCAGAATGATGCATGCTGTTGAAGGTACTTCTCCGCAAATTACTACTTGGCAAGTTTACTTTTTTCTTATTGTTTTGTTCTTCTTCCTTGTTTATCAGCTTGCAGTGAGCTTCTGAACATCTGTTTCTGAAATACTCCGTTAACTGTTGCCATATTGACTTAAACCCTGTTTTTGGTCTGTTGACTAGTGTATTCACGTAATGCAGTAGTGTCTACATGCTGAAATCAAAAGGCATGATTTGACCCTTCAAATAAAAGCTTAAAGTCAGTCCTTAAACTACATCTGAATTATTGTCTGATTGAAAATGTAAAATTGTGGCGTACAGTGCCAAAACGAGAAGAAGAAGAAAAAAAAACCTGTTCCAAGACTCGCAATATACGACACAAATGCACTAATTTTTAGCACAGCGACACAAGACTTCTCAATTACAAGTTAAGAAATCAGAAAAATACGCAAAAAAAAATCGTATTAAGGTAATGTGAGACTATTCTAAATCTATAAAGGGGACCACTCCGTCCGAGACTACAACGGTGGGTGAGGTCGTCGGTGGCACGTCATGTGATCACTTCCACTTCATACAGCCATATTAATCAAGTACAGAACCCTTACTTCAGATGGATATGTCATTACAAAATACAGTTAACGTGTAAAAATATACCCTTTGCCCTTTAACAAATATTAAAGGCTGCAAAGGAACAATTTTGTTTCGCTTTGAGCGGTTTAAATTAATTAATTAATTTATTTTTGAGTGAGTCCCAACTAGTTGCTAACAGAATACTCGATTTTTCCTTGGCCCCACTTGCAATTCACCAATGCCTTCCACTGAATGTGTCTGATGCTTGGGTTTTGTAAATATTGAATGAAGTAGTCGATGGACAGTTGCAGACAAAAATGACAGATTACGGCGAGGAGCAGCGGAACGAGTTGGAAGCTATCGAGTCTATTTATCCGGACTCATTTACACGTAGGTTACCGGCTTTAGTGAGCATGTGAATTAGCTACGAAGCTAACTTGCTAACTTACTTACTATCTATTTGCATTGCTTTCAGCTGCATGAAAACGTGCTCCCTGTGCGGTTGCGTTAGCTTGCAAGCTAGGTTAATCAGGAGACATACAATCACAGGCACCGCGCACTTTGGCCAAGTTCAATGTAATGTTCAATTATTGAACCAAGCCAAACGAAGGAAAGTTGGGCGTATCATTGTTAATAAACTAACTTAATGTTAACTTACGCTTAGCTAGCTGTCTCTTCGCTGACATTCTTGATGGTTGAGCAAGGAGAATCGTCATCTTTAATTAGCCTGGTATCGTTAACATTTAAGTAGCTGACTTTTTTTTTTTTTTACCTGGGGAGATTATTGTTTTAACTTAGTGACGTAGCTAGCCATTATCCTAAGATCTAACGTGTTTGGGAAGATGGGTTGTAATGTGTGACATATCTATTTTATATGAGCTCGTCGCGTATATTAGCTTGCTAACTAGCAAGATGAAGTGTTGGTATTAAGTTGCGTGCAAGTTAGCTAAGGCCGTCCATTAGCTGGTAAATTAACATGTGCCCCATGTAGGGAAAAAAATAATACTATAGCCAACCAGTCAAACATACTAAAAGTCAAATTCATCATCGAAACCGTCAGTGTGCTGCCATAGCATTATATTAAACCATGATGGAAATGTAATGTTGTCTTTAACAGGATGAGATAATATGAGCGAAAAAAAACTTTCTTGTTCAAGTGATAATTTGATGAATAGTGTCTTGATGACCAGCTGTACTTTGTTTAGCTTTCAGTCGTGATAACCAGCACATTATTATTTTCTCAGTACTGTCAGAAGACCCTGTGAGCTTCACGATCACCGTTACCTCGGACGCAGGGGAAGATGACGAGAGTAAGTCGTCATTGGTCGTGTACTCTTAAGAACTCGATATGTGATTTAGGATAGGTTTGGGAACCTTTTTGGGTTTTAACAATTCTGGTTCCTTGACAGTTTCCTCTTGACGGTAATAGAAAAAATGCAAATGGGTATTTTTCTCAATATGGGCACTATTCGTGAAATGCAGAGTCAAAATAATCCCACAGGGTTAGTTTTTTTACCTATGAAACTATAGGTGAGTGTCATTAATAATTGGAAATAAAGAATCATGGGTGTATTTTCATTCTATCCATCATTTTTGGGGTGAAAAAAGTGGATTTTATTTTTGAGGCATTTTGGGAGTGTCGCAAATCTGGATGATATATTTTTTTAAACTCGCAATACTCCCAATGATTTCAATTTCCTTTGGCTGGAAACAGAATGCATACATTAAAAGACACTATGAGATAAACATCCTAAGCAAAAAAAAAAAATCAAAGGTGGTAGTTTTCTGAGAAAAATCACCGAAAATAGGCGTGTCCAAAAAACACACTGAACTCCATGACCATCACTACACAGAAATGGTAATGGTGGTAAATGGTAATGGTTTATCAGTTTCAATCAGAGGCACTGATAATGGTGATATTCGCTCAGTTTCAGAACTCTGGTATATCACAATGTACCGGGAGAGAGACTCACTTGAAAAGTAACGTAGTTGAGTGGATCTGATGACACGGCAATTAAAATAAAAAATTAATAAAATGGCCTGCCCAAAAAAATTCTGCCCTGGTTTAAGCTCTGCCTCGTGGTGTTTTGAGTATCTGAGGGGCAACCCTACCCCTGGGGGGAAAAAGAATCAGAATGACATCCAAAAAGTGCCCATATTCAGAAAAATACCCAAATACAGATTTTGTTGTTAGGAGGACAAGCAAGGCATTCCTTTTCAAAAATATTCTCTCAAATTACTTTGGAAATCTGTATTTTTTTGGAGTGGAACATCATATACTTTAAGGAAAAAACACTAAATTCTGTATTTCTGGCCATCTGACACAAAAAGGGAAAAATCCAGACTTTCATAATTGACTGGCACAAAATCTTAGACTGGCTGCTGGAACCGGCAGCTCAATTATGTTTTGATGCTGTCAGATCTGGCAAAATTACCCTGCCCTAATTTTGGACCTGTAACTTAGTAGTGATTGATTTGTGTTTTACCTCTTTGCTTCTTCCAGCGGTGGAGACGACATTGAAATTTACATATGTGGACAAGTATCCGGATGAGTCGCCACTTTATGAGATACACACTCAGGAGAATCTTGAGGACGCAGATGCTGAAGATATTTTAAGTTTGCTGCAGCAACAGGTCTGTTTTTATTCTTCTGCCTCTCTGTATCTACCCATGTTGTCTATGAGTCATTCCATGTCACATCATCAAATGGGTCTCACCACCACCTTCTCAATTTTGCTATTTTTTTGTATGCAGCTGTATAAATCTATATCACAGACAAATCCGAAATTTCAGCTCATTCGGACCAAAAATGAATTTTTGGTGAATTATTTTCTAAGGGTACTGTCTGTCAGTTTTTTTGTCAATTGACATTTTTCTTGTATTTAGCATGGCATAACTTTTTTTTTTTATTATTACACCTTTAGCTTTGAAACTTTGCATCTAAGCTAATGTTATACTGCTTAATCAGAAAGTGCTGTCCAATGTATTTTATCTTTCTTGGTTTTGGAGCTATGAGTACACCAGAAGTGCCTTTTGTTCAGGCAGTTCCATGTTTAGGTCCCCAAAGCATCCCCAATAGACCCTTTTACAGCTAACGTCATCAAAAAGGTGCGTGCACATCTTGGCAAGGGAAGTAGCTGTCTCTCCGATTCAGTCTGATGGGTTATGAATCTGCAAACATTGAAATCGATATTTTTTCCAGCACCGAAATGTCTGGTTGTTGCGTGTAGGGCTGTCAGAATCGATATTCCATCGGTGGACTCAAGTTTGACAGGATTCCGAGAGGATCACATTCATATAACGCCCACTGGCCGTGAAGCGTCATGTCAAACGCTGAACGTTGCCTTGATGCTTTTAAACGCCCACTGAATACGTCAGCCGCATCAACATTGACAGCTCTCAACACGGCCGAGAAGCCATAGGTGTCACTCTCAAAATATTCAACAAGAGAACATTTAATTTTCAAAACACCTACCGATAAAGCTTATTTTAAGGGACGAAAAAGTGCGACATTCAGTTCAGATTACTGCGCACTATATGTTACATACAGGCATAATTTTCCTCCTAAATTTAGCCGTCTAGTAAATTAAGATTGATTCACTACTTCACCCAGCAGTGAATTGGCTTGCTAGCTATCTTAGCAGTGTTAAATTCTTACCAGTGTACCTTGAGTTAGGTACTGTCTAACTGTAGATCGCTTGATAACTTAAATGCGCACAAAATAACGGATTTCCTCTCAAAACTGCGACTTGGTTAAAAAGCAGGTTGACAAGTGCATATGAGGTTGCCGCTAAATGTGTGTCACCAACCATGACAAGGCGAAATAGTAAAATAACCTAAAAGACAAATGAGTTTCTATTGAGTTGATGCTCAAGAAATTGAGCAGTGGCGAAAAGTAAAATTCTTCAGCGCGTCACATGCTGCTAGTGGGCTTTGCTCCATTGAAATTAATGTAACAAATTTTTTGATGTGCGTCTCACGCCTCCAGTGGGCATTGAGGTAATCAGAGCAATCGGCGGCGTCTATGGTTGCGAGCTATCAAACGCGTTGACTGGACTGAGGACACGATCAAAACTGCTTGTGTTTGCAGTGCCCATTTTATATCAGGTATGTTATCTATTTACTCACTGATTTCACTGGAAAGGCTAGTTTATGTAAAAATTTTTTGTAAGATGTAAACCACTAATTTAATTCAGCTAAAATTTGATAATTAGCATTAGCTTGTCTCACGGTTACAGACATTAAATGAAATATGTGAGAATAATGGTTAACCAAAGCAGATTTCATGTTTGTATGAAACTCGCTAGTTAGCAAGCCAACAATACAAAATAATACTTACCCTGCCATGCAGATTCAATTAGCTGTTAGGACATAGTTTACTGGTTTTTTTATTATTATTTTTTAAGTATAATCCACGCGTCATACACGGTTTTATGCCCTTGTCTTTGACTAGGAAGGACCTCTGATTTCGAGACACAAAACCCCAAGTCTGTTGTGGTATTTAACATTCTGCTTATGTCCGCAGATAACGTAGTCATAAGCATCCAGTGACTTGTATGCTTGTAGATCCTCCCTTGTGTACAGGCTAGGTTTCTCGATCAAATAGGGATATATATCAGGCCACGGAATACTGGGACACTAATTAACTTCATCTACCCACTCACTGATGCCGTATGCATCTGGAAGTTGGTTGCCATTTGTCAAAGTAAATTTGTTTAGGTAGAATCTTTGATGGCTAATGCCCTCGCATAGCTTGACAAGCTATTATGGTCCGCCATACTTCCGTTGCCAAGCTGTGCGCGCAGCCTGTCTTGTTTGTAAACCCTAACATGGGCTCTCTGGCATTTTTTCCATTCATTTGTGTCTGCTGAATCTAATTCAGGCTGAATTCACCCTGATTTCATCACCAACTGCAGTCATCACCTTGCCAAATGTGGAAAAAAATGCTAAAATGCCACCTGTTCAACCCCCATATCTCCAGGGGCACACCTTGGATTTTCTTCTATTTTTTTAAACTGATTCCTATATTATAGTAGGAAGACCACTCCAAAAATTGTTGATGTGTTTTGATTAATATAAATTTTGCAGGTGTCTGAACAGGGATGGGGTAATCTCAAGAATCGCTTGGCATTTTCAGCCAAGTTCTCAATTCATCAGTGCATGACACATTCACAGAAAGGTCAGAATATGCAGGTTGGTAGATCATGTCGGCAGGGAGAAACCTGAACCAGTTATTGATCAATAATTTCTGATTATTGCTATAGTCTCTCATGTCAACTCCGGATGTCACTGGATGCACATCCGGCAGTATAAGTTGGACAAAACTGGGACAGACAACATTGTTGTGCTCTTCGCTGAATTTAGGAAGCAATAACACTGTTAACATAGCATGGAATACAGTTTTAATTTGATAGTCAGTTTACAAGAATTGGTGTCAGTAAATTTTATTGATGCAAAGAAGTGTGATTAGCAAAAATTACCTGACCCCTATTTAGACAGTTCTGAAATGTATGTCGTTCAAGTCACATCAATAAATTTTGTTTTGTTATGTCTACTATAATACAGGAATTGGTACAATTTAGTATGTGATTGCCTAATGATTGAAAACGCTTAAAATGTTGCATAGTTAAATGTGTAAGAAGCTGAAAGTGCCACGCGATTCTCGAGACTACCCCACCCCTGTTCAGACTCCTGAAAAATCAATTTTGGTCAAAACACATCAACGATTTTTGGAGTGGACTTTCTGCTATAATAGAGAAATCAGTTTAAAAAAATAGCAGAAAATCCAAGGTGTGCCCCTGGAGATACGGGTGTTTGAACAGGTGGCATTTTAGTGGTTTTTATGTATTTTTCCACATTTGGCAAGGTACTCACTGCAGTTGGTGATGAATTAATGGTGAATTCTGCCTGATTTATATTCAGCAGACACAAATTAATGGAAAAAATTCCAGAGGGCCTATGCTAGGGTATATATTGGGGGTGCTTTGGGGACCTAAACATAGAACTGCCTGAACAAAAGGCACTTTTTGTGTCCTCATAGCTCCGCAACCAAGAAAGATAAAGTAAACTGGACTGGATTTTCTGATGAAGCAGTATAACTTTAGCTTAGATGCAAAGTTTCAAAGCTATAGGTGTAATAATATATAAGTTATGCCATGTAAAATACGAATAAAATGTAAATTGACAAAAAAAACTGATGGACAGTTCCCTTAGAAAATCCGAATGAGCTGAAAGTTTGGATTTGTTCATCACCAATACATATTTATCAAATGTGAAAATATGGAAGCAATCTATGACTACATGGTGACAGATGTTTTGAAAATCTGATGATTTGACATGGAATGACGCCTATCCATCTGTTGGTCTCCATCGCAAAGTATTTGGCTTGTGATTCTGCAGCAGTACGCCAATAACTTGTTTAGCACTTTCTGATAGTCAGTGTCATTCACTCTTTGTTTGCGTCTTACTGTTGATCTCTGTCTTATTTACTCGGTCTGAATAATGGATTTATACTAGGGAATAGTCTTGCGTGTTTTTAAAGTGATTGCTGTTCTGCAGGCTGAAGAAAACCTGGGCATGGTCATGATCTTCACCCTGGTGACTGCGGTCCAGGAGAAACTGAACGAAATAATCGACCATGTAAAGAACAGAAGAGAGGAGGAGAAAAAGAGAAAAGAGAAGGAGGCAGAAGAAGCAGAAAAGGTCTCTCCAATATTGAGAATTTATCCATTCTGTTCAAAATCCTGGAACTATGTATATTACTAATATTTTGGTTTTATCTTCTGCTTGTGTATTGTATTGTTGACAATTCACGGGGTTAAATGTATGACATTGGTACAATTGTTTGTGTGTACCTCAGGTGGCCTTTCAAGGTACTATAGTAACGATTGAGAATTTCCTCACATGGAAAGCTGCATTTGAGGTGGAGATGGCAGAGCTGAAGAGGAAGAGACAGAAAGAGGAAGAGCAGTCCGGGAAGAATAAGCTCACCGGTAAATTCTTGCCGCCAGTTCTTGGCTGCGGAAAATAGGAGAGACAGATTAGCCCTTGCTGGCCAGGAGAGTGGTGTTGCCGATCAGCTAGCTGTAATTCACTCCAGTGGTTCTCCATGCTGATCCTTGGGACCCCCCAAGTATCCTGCTATTGTTTTTGTTTTTTTTTTTTCAACCAAAAATGCAATCACTAAACTTTAACAAGGTGTAAATTTTTCTTATTTGCACCATTATGTTTATGAGGATTATTTAACTTTCTAAGTCACATTGTCCAAAATATATGTGCATGCTCTGAAGATTGCCGTATTAAAGTCATATTACTCAGCGAATGTTTTTAAGCCCCTGACCTCGAAAGAGTGGGTCGGGGGCATTATGTTTTCACCCCTTCTGTCCGTCCGTGCATCCTGTCGTAAATTTTCCTTTGTTGCACTCTAACGTGAACACCGCTCAATGGAGGTGTATGATTTTCGGTGGGGTGAATGGTCATACATAGGGGATGATGCCTATCGATTTTCTGCTCACTCCACCAATGAATATGGCTGCCACGGCAGCCATCTTGAAATCCTCTAGCACACTTGCCGGAGGTTTTTCTTTTTGGTGACCTGAATGGTCATTCATAGCAGCAGATGCCTAACACTCACTTTCTGTACATGCTCTTCAACTGTTTCAGTCGGGGGCATATGCCACGCCTTGCATTGTTCTTGTTTTTTATTGCTCAGAACATGGAAAAATTGTGGCTCAAATCAAAGAATCAGTTGGATTCCAATAGGTGAATGTGTAGATTCTTTATCGTTGACAGATTTAATGGCAAGGCTATTTATCACGAGGCAAACTTGCTTTGTGTAGAAGGTGGAAAAGTCATGTTTAACAATGTGATAAAGACCTTATGCCGCGTTTCCATCAAGCGGAATGGTTCGGTTCAGTGTGGGTTGTGTCACATTTCAGAGCGTTTCCGTTACAAAAGTTTTGGATGGTACTTTTGGAACCGCTCCCAACCGTTCCCATTTTTCGTCACCCCTCCGGTTGGGGTACCAAGGGTTACCATCCGATGCTAATCAGATGGAGCTAAAACACGCCTTCTGTATTGGTCAGGAATCGTCATCACTGCCCTCTGTTGATTGGCTTACAGAATCGTCACTCTAACGCGACTTCTATAAGGAAAAGGCAGGAAAACACCCGTCTTGCTTACTGTTTTGAGAAAAACATTTTTGGAAATGTCTGTTCGCAGCCACGCGCTATGGAGCAATGAGGAGGTGCAGATGTATATTGCATGCATTTAAATTTAGTCAATTTGAAACGCGTATATTTCCATTATTATGCAAACTAATTTGGCTGAAGTTGCTCCGCAAGCATTTAGCTCGCTAGCTGGCATTAAATTGCGGCGAATAAAAAGGTTGCCAGCTAAAGCCGCTTTCACACCGGACGCGAAGCAAACAAATTTTTCGCACGACAGATTACATTCAAAGTCAATACGTTTTGCGTGTATTTGCATGTTTGCATTGCATTTTACCATCCGGAAAACCTTGCCTACATTTAAGGGAACTGTCTGCAGTGGCAACGCAAACCAGATCTAGGGGTTTGATACCAAAAGTACGGTTCCAAGGGTACTATAACGAAAGTACCCCAATGGAAATGCGGCTTTAGATTCCTCATCGTCTTTACTTTGGTCAGTTACTGTGTTCCCATAAAGTATAATTATTTATCAGACATGACTTACTGCTGGAGTTATAGAAAATGTGGCACAAGTGGGCATTTAATCCCTTTGTAAAGGAAAAGGACTTTATTTGGGAAACTCAACAGTTGGAACAAAAACCCACACACACAGGGGGGTCCCCAGGAATGACTTTGAGAACCACAGATATACACCAAACTCGGGTACAGATTATAAGCATTTGCGATTTTAAAATGTCTTTTACTGTGATTGCCGCACAGTTTAAAGGTCCACCAAGTCATTTTTAGACAAAAATATGCAGCAAAAGTGATAAAATAATCACCTTCACAAATATGTTTGAAATTATGTACACTAGCATGAGATTAGGTGTCAAATGGCTTTATAAGATGAAAATTAGTTAATAGTCATGGGTACGGTACGTTTGTCTGTCTGTCTATGAACATTTTGTTTACGGAGCATAACTTGAAAACCGTTCAATATTTCTTAACAAAACTTGCTGTGCACATTAATCATGACCTGAAGTGGTGTCTTTTGCTAAAGATGTGGGGAAGGGGGGATATGCCTTCTCCTGATGGCTCTTTTTCTGCTAGTCATGATCTTAACAAAACTTTGCATACTTACTACTCAGGTCCAGAAGTGGTGCCTTTTGGTATGTGACTGTCTGTCTGTCCGTCTGTCTCTGTGTTCGCTGGGTTAGCTAGGGAAGGAGGCAGGGGCGGAGATGTCTGTTTTTACGAGTAAAAACACATTTTAGTTTACATTTGTGTTTTTATTTCTTTTAGGGAAGCAACTGTTTGAACGAGATCATAACCTAGACACTTCGGATATCCAGTTCCTGGAAGATGGTACGTTTGGAAAGATCAAAGTAGCTAGCTTTCTGGAAAGAAACATAGTTGTAACACAGTTATAAAGATGCAAAACTAACTTGTCCTTGTGTGTATTTATGTTGGCTGCTTGTGGATGTGTATAGCTTACTTCTAAATTGTCTTCTTCATCTCATCTTTTCAGCTGCAAACAGCGTGGAGGTGGATGAGTCTCTATTTCAGGACATGGATGATTTGGACCTGGACGAGGATGACCCAGATTTTGACCCTGTGGGTCTGGGGAGTGATGAGGACTAGAGAACTGAGTGGAAGAACAAGTGTGGTGGCAGTTCCCTAGGAGAGGTCACATGACTACTGACTGTACTCTAGATGGGAACTCCATAGCCCACTGGCTGTAATCAGCAATGACATCACTTTAATAAAGGCTTTCATGTACAAATGTAAAATAATTGGACATGGCCACCTGAGAGGTCCAGTAAGCCCACAGATTATTCTGTTTACTAGTAAACCATGTCTGACTTCCTTTGATTGCTGGTGATGTTAGAACATCAACCTGAATTGGACAACAATCTTGGGGTGGCAGAGCTGCAGTGCCCTTTTGAGCCAGTGGGGGACAGCAGTGCCTTGGCTGATTCCAAATATGGGATGTCATTGCACAGCGCAAAGGAATAGTGTTTGCTCCGAGTAAGTGTTTGCTCTCTGTAACAAATAAAGCAGGTTTTATGAGGGGAAGGCATCTTCAGTGCAAGGCATGTTATTGTTATTTGTAATGTTTCTATTATTTTCAGTCAAAGGTCTTTGAACATGGGTCTTGAATTACACCCTTGACTGATTGCCAATGCTAATACCTTCATTGCTCTACACACCTTTCATAATTCTTACCCAGGCCTCCTTGCTTTTAAATGTCTGAAGAACATTGTTTGTATTTCATTGCATAAATGCTTGCAGTAGTCTTTTGCAGTCGCGTCTTTGGTCACTTTAAATGGGTATGCAGGAGATGGGCCTTACTGCTACTTAACAGCTGATGGTGATGACGGTTTGTTTCCCATGGAATGAACCGGGAGCCTGTGCATGGTAATGGCTTAAACCACTGCAGTTGCAGACCAGCAAATTTTACTGGCACATTCCAATGAAGTCAAAAAGGGCTTTGACTGCCCAGTATCTCAATCATTTTGGTAATGGGGACCATGCTTACTTCCAGAGATAATACTCAGTTGCAGACTTCCCCCGTTTGCCACAGGGATTTCTCAGAATTTATAGTGGTAATGAAGTTGTCATGGAGGCGATTCTCAGAAAGGGAATGAAACATTGAAGTTCAGTGGGGTGGCGGGAACACAACAAAATAATGTATCAGTTCATTCCTATGTTCTTGCTCTTTCAAACTGCCATCTAATCATACCCTAATTTATGTGCAGTAACTTCTGTTCACTGCCTTTCCAGCACTGAGGCACCATGAGGCAAAATGGCTGTCTTGAATCAGCTACATGTCACAAAGGAGGTTTTGCAGGGTATAGGCAAATTTGCCCACAGCCCAATTTGAACCATGTTCTGGTTATATGAACCTACTGTCCAGAAAATAGATTTGAAATGTGAAATTTTCAAACAGGAAGTGAACTGTGACCTATTTAGTCATTTCTAGATATTTGTGGGGTAAGGCCTTGAAAAGTCCACATTTAATCCCATGAATGATTGTTCTGAAAAACCTGATGATTTTAATGGCTACACAACAACATTACAGACATTTTGATGCCACACATAAGTATATATGTGAAAAACTGAAGAATTTTCAGACAGTTTTCCATTGAAAAATGCATCTGTCTTAATGCAAAACGTAAAGTTCATCTTGAAAAACAGCCAGGTAAATGAAAACACACCTAAGATATTTTCACAAAAGTTGCCTCATATAGTTGGCTAAATAATGTGCGAGTGTCCTTAAATTGCGGGACTGGTAACATGGTGTATTCAAGCAATTTTCATTATATACTATATATATATATATATATATATCTCAGAAAACTCATTTAGATGTTTTCATAAACTGTTCTATATCTTCCAGGCCTTGTTTTTACTCCACTGAGCAAAGCGTAGTCTGCGCTTGTGGTCACACTTCAATGATTTTGTGAACCACAAAGCATTCAGCGTTGTTGTATCCCAGGGGTAGGGAACCTTCTCCAGAAAGAGCCACTGTGGCTGCAGGCTTTTATACCGACCAAGCTGCTACATGCCTGATTCTACTAATCGAGGCCCTTAACAAACATTCCAGAGGCTGATTAGTAGAATCAGGTGTGCAGCAGCTTAGTTGGTATGAAAGCTGCACCCACAGTGGCTCTTTCTGGAGTAGGTTCCCTGTCCGTGTTGTATGCTCACGCTCTACATACTGCTGCTGTTTCATGTGATACATTTTATGAATTGTATATACAGTGCATTCGGATTGCAAAAACACTATTATGCCAAAGAAATGTGTGATAAACAATTGCACCTCGAGGTTCATTGATGGTGTGAAGTGTAGTAAGGGTGCTCGTAACCTAAATGGACAACAAAATCAATGGCTGTACTCATTGTTGGTGAATGAGGGGATGAAAATCCAAAACGGTGACAAGATATGCAGCAAATGTAATTTGAAATACAACCCCAATTCTGAAATAGTTGGGACAAAGTGTAAATTGTGAATAAAATCAAAACGCAATGACTTTCAAATCACACCAGCCAGTATTTTATTCACAGTAGAACAGAGATAACATCGCAAATGTTGAATCTGACAGATTGTACAATTTTAGCCTCAAAATGAGCTCATTTCAAATTTGATGGGTGCTACAGGTCTCAAAAAAGTTGGGACAGGGGCCTGTTTACCATGGTGTAGCATCCCCTCTTCTTTTTAGCACAGAGTGGAGGTGTCTGGGCATTGAGGATACAAGTTTCTTGAGTTTAGCCATTGGAATTTGATCCCTCTCTTGTTTAATACAGGCTTCCAGCTGCTGGAGAGTTTTGGGTCTCCTTTGATGGACTTTTCTTTTAATTATGCGCCAATTGTTCTCAATCGGTGAAAAATCAGGACCGCAGGCAGGCCAGTTCAGCACACTTCTACTACGAAGCCATGCTGTTGTAATAGCTGCAGTATGTGGTTTTGTATTGTCCTGCTGAAATACACAAGGCCTCCCCTGGAATAGATGTCGTCTGGAGGGGAGCATATGTTGCTCTAAAACCTTGATATACCCTTCATAATTCATGATGCTTTTTACCCCTCAGCCCTCAAGGCTGACGGGGTATTGCTATCCTTCGTGCAGTTGGGCGGGCGGGCGTCTCCAAAAAATTTGACATCGGGCTGAGGGGTATTCCGTGCATTGCACGCCTATTTTTAAAACATGCAAGTGTCCGACACCACATGCACAAATGTATCCCCCTGCCATCAGAGATGCTGGCTTTTGAACTGGACGCTGATAACAGGAGGGGTGGTCTTTCTCCTCTTTAACCCGGAGTACCTGACGCCCATGATTTCAAACAAGAATAACATGACATGAGTGACGAGAACAGGTCGTTCAGCCCAACAAGGCTCGCCAGTTTCTTTTAACTATTGTGAATATATCACTTCAGATACTCAATGTCTCTACCTCAACAATATGGTCAAGTAAGCTGTTCCACATCGAAATTATTCTTTGAGTGAAAAATTTTTTTCTAATATCTGTGCTAAATTTACCCTTTGTCAACTTCCATTTATGACCCCGAGTTCTAATAACAGAACTTGGCCAAAGGAATCCTACATAATTCACTTTGTTAATCCTTTAAACATATTTAAAGACCTCAATCAGGTCACCCGAGTCTCCTTTCCCTAAGACTAAAGAGATAAAGGATCTTCAGCCTGTTCTCATAGCTTTCATCTACAGTAATATACCCGGAATCAGCTTAGTTTTCTAGATCCTCTATATCTTTCTTAAAGTATGGTCCCCAGTACTGTACACAATACTCCAGATAAGGTCTGACAGATTTATTGTGCAAGAGAAGTATCACCTCCTTGGATTTGTACTCAATACTTCTGGCATTGTATCCCAGCGTCCGATTGGCTTTTTTAACTGCTACGGCACAATGACGAGAATCTGAGAGGGTTTGGTCGACTATCACTCTCAGATCTTTCTCATGTGGAGCACATTCCAGTTTTAAACCTCCCATGAAGTAATCCTGTCTAATGTTTTTATTACCTACAAGTACAACTTAAATTTTGCTAAATTAAATTTCATTTGCCACATTTCTGCCCAACTCTGGATTCTATCCAAATCTTTCAGGATCATTTTAGGAGAGTCTAAACTATTTGCCAAACCTCCCTATTTAGTATCATCCGCAAATTTAACTGATTTGCTCTCAATATTTCTATCAAGGTCTTTAATGTAAATGGAGAACAGCAGGGGTCCCAACACTGATCCCTGACGGACGCCACTCCCCACCATACCAAGCTGAGATGAGATTCCACTGACCACGACTCTTTTGTGTGCTGTCCTGTAACCAGTTTTGAATCCACTCCAAAATACCTCCTGTATCTCCAATGGAGCTCATTTAAAAAAATTTGTCTATATGTGGTTCTTTATCAAATGCTTTCTGAAAATCCAAGTACATGATGTCATAGGTCCTCCTTTGATCATGTTTTGGTGGCCTCTTCAAAAAATTCCAGAAGGTTTATCAGGCATGACCTTCCCTTACGGAGACCATGTTGTCTATCTCTCAAAATATTATTACGTTCAAAACTACCACAGAGGATCTGCTCGTAAGCTTCTCAACTAATTCCACAAATTTGTTGTGCAGAACCTCACACCCACAGGTGTATGTCATTTGTCCCAACATGGACCATGACAACTGGATCCCTCCCTGGTCTGGCCAGGAGCTTGTCCGCACGCTCCAGGAGGTCTCCTACCTGGGCACCAGGCAGGCAAGATACCATAAGAGACTCCTTGTCGCGCAAATAGACTAAGCTGTCTATTCCTCTAATGATTGAGTCACCCACTATCACTCTCTGTGGGGAAGAGGCTAACAGGGTGCCCTGATGCTCATCAATCCCTCCACTCTCAGGGTCAGGGGCCAAGTCGAGTTCCTGCAAGGGCCAGAATCGGTTGGACACCTCAACCACTGGAGGAGCTGTCGCTGTACAGTGTGCGCGCCCTGTGCTATCAACATATAACATAACATAACATAACATGGATGGTAAGAACAGGCCGTTCAGCCCAACTAAGCTCGCCAGTTTCTTTATACTATTGTGAATATATCCCTTCAGATACTGAATGACTCAATGGTATCTAGCTTTAGGTCAAGCCTGCTCTTGAAAACCCCCAAGGCCTCTGCCTCAACAATATGGTCAGGTAAGCTATTCCACATTGAAATTACTCTTTGGGTGAAGAAATGTTTCCGAATATCAGTGCTAAATTTACCTTTGGTCAACTTCCATTTGTGACCCAGAGTTCTACTCACAACACTTAGTCGAAGGAATCCTACATGATTCACTTTGTTAATCTCTTTAACACATTTAAAGACCTCAATCAAATCACCCCTGAGTCTCCTTTTCCTAAGACTAAAGAGATTAAGGATCTTCAGCCTCTTTTCGTAGCTTTCATCTTTTATACCTGGAATAAGCTTAGTGGCTCTTCTCTGAACTTTCTCTAGAGCCTCTAGATCTCTCTTAAAGTATGGTCCCCAGAACTGTACACAATACTCCAGGTGTGGTCTAACGAACGTGTTGTACAAAAGAAGCATCACCTCCTTAGATTTGTACTCAATACTTTTGGCAATGTAGCCTAGCATCTGATTGACTTTTTTTAACTGCTACGGCACAATGGCTAGAACCTGTGAGGGTTTGGTTAACAATCACTCCCAGATCTTTCTCTTGTGTGGCACATTCCAGTTTTGAACCTCCTATGAAGTAATCCTGTCTAATGTTTTTATTACCTACATGTACAACTTTACATTTTGCTAGATTAAATCTCATTTGCCACATTTCTGCCCAATTCTGGATTCTATCCAAATCGTCCCGAATCACTTTAGTGGACCCTAGACTATTTGCCAAACCACCCAATTTAGTATCATCTGCAAATTTAACCAATCTGCTCTCAATATTCCTATCAAGGTCATTAATGTAAATGAGGAACAGCAGGGGTCCCACACCGATCCCTGGGGGACCCCACTCCCCACCATATCCAGCTCAGATGAGATATCACTGACCGCTACTCTTTGTGTTCTGTCCTGTAACCAGTTTTGAATCCACTTCAGAATAACTCCTGTAACTCCAATGGAGCTCATTTTAAAAATTAGTCTCTTATGCGGTACTGTATCCAAAGCTTTCTGAAAATCCAAGTATTTGATGTCATAAGCCCTGCTCTGGTCGTTAGTCCTGGTGGCCTCTTCAAAAAATTCCAGAGGGTTTTTTAGGCATGACCTTCCCTTCCGAAAACTATGTTGGCTATCCCTCAAGATACCGTTACGTTCAAGAAATAAGTCTAGCTCATCTTTTATGATAGATTCCAATATTTTGCACGAAATGCAAGTTAAACTGACTGGCCTGTAATTTCCTGGCTCGGTACAGTCCCCTTTCTTATATATTGGTATTATATTGCCCTGTTTCCAATCATTTGGTATTTCTCCAGTTTCTAAAGACCGTCTGAAGATGGCGGATAGCGGCTTAAAGATGAACTCACCAGCTTCCCTGAGTACTCTAGGATATAAGCCATCAGGACCCGCTGCCTTATCTGCTTTTAGTTTATGCAACTTATCTAATACTTCTTACCCAAAATCCATAAGTGTCTTGATGACTCCCCCTTGCGTCCGATTGTTTCTGGTATAGGGAGTGTTACTGAGCCTCTTTCACAATTTGTTGATTTTTTTCAAAAAAAATATCTCCACAGTTTACAATCATATCTTGGGGATTCCACAGATGTTTTGAACCTGATTAACAACTGGAATTGTGAAAGCAGTGATATCCTTGTGTCTTTGGATGTGCAAAGCCTCTATACTTGCATACCCCATCATATAGGTCTACAAGCTATGTCTTATTACCTTGCCAAACGCCCTTCTGATGTTTTGCCTCCTTCAGAGTTCCTTGAAAGCTTAGTCGAGATAATTCTATCAAAAAACTTCTTTAGTTACTCGGGCAAATTTTATTTACAACTACAAGGGACTGCAATGGGGAGTGCTTTTGCTCCATCTTATGCCTGTTTGGTAATGGGTTTATGGGAAGAAAAATATATATACAATACTATGCATAACCCATTTCATTCTAAAATATCTTTGTGGCGTAGATATATAGATGATATTCTTCTGATATGGAAGGGTACACTTGATGAATTGAATGATTTTTTGAGTTATGTGAATTCCACAACAAATTACTTGTCCTTTACTATGGAATATAAAAATCAATCCATTGATTTTCTAGATCTTACCATTTTTAAGGACATGAATAATACATTACAATCCACCATATACAGAAAACCCCTCAGCAGGAATACCTTATTGAAAGCAGATAGTAATCACCCTTCTCATTTACTCCGCAACATCCCCGTAGGACAGTTCTTGCGAGTTAGGCGGAATTGTAGTATCACGACTGATTTTATGTCTAAAGCTTCTCACTTAGCTCATCGCTTTGAACAACGCGGTTATCACAAAGCGGACATTACTAAAGCATGGGATAGGGCTTTCAAGCCGGAGCGTGCTGACTTGTTAAAGAAAAAATCCAAGTTACTTAGTACTACGTCTAGATCATCCTTCTCCACCTGCTATACACCGGCAGCTGGAAGAATAAAACAAATTATTTATAAACATTGGCATATTTTGAAATCTGACCCGACACTTAAAGCTTTCAGCGCCGAACCGCCCAGGTTTATATTTAGGCGTGCTCGTAACATCAGAGATCGATTGGTCCATTCTGATATGATCATCCCATCCCCAACCACTTGGCTGCCCAGTCCACCTCAAGGCTTTTTTAAATGTGGAAATTGTGCACAATGTTCCAATTTGGCCAATGCGAAATATTTTTTACATCCTTGCACTGGTAAAAGATTCCCTATCTCTTCGTTTATCAATAGCAATAGTACACATGTAATATATATTTTAAAGTGTCCTTGTGGGCTGGCTTATATAGGCCAAACAAAACGTCAGTTGAAGTTAAGGGTGGCTGAACATAAGACAGCTATTCGGACCCAGAATTTAGCTTATGCCATGGCGCGGCATTACAAGATGGCAAATCATGGCTCCCCTGCGTCTTTAAGATTTTTGGGGATTGAGAAAATCACACCCCCACTTAGGGGTGGTGATATTGTTAAAAAACTCCTATGCAGGGAAGCATTTTGGATACACACACTAGGCACTTTAGAACCTCAAGGCCTAAATGAGGAATTAAACCGATCTTGCTTTCTCTAAAATTGAATAATGATGAGGATATGTTTTTGATTATGCATCTATTTTTATTTATGTCTGTTAATGCTGATTTTATCACTATTGACTTGTTAGTGGGCGTTGCTCTACAATTGATGTAATGAGTGTAGCACCTTGGTTGATATGGGTGAATATTCAGGTCGCTCACGCCCTCTTTAAGCACACCTGTTGAGGATTTCATTACAATTTATCAAAGACTTCTTCACTCATTTCCTCCAAGGACTCTGATGAAGATGTAAGGTCTACATCGAAACGTTAGTCACTATTGTTATGTACCTTTTTCAATAAAAGTGAGAATTTAGCGGATATCAGTGCTGCACCGGCATTCTTTTTACTTCATATTGTTTTGGTCCTCTCCTGGTTGCACCGAATTATCTGGATTGACTTAATTGGCTGAAGCGCGGAGAACGCTCTTTTTTTCTATTATCTAATACTTCGTTATACCGAACCTCAATTTCTGCTAAATAATCTTGAGCATTTGACATGCCCTCTGGCCAAATAAAGACCCCCTCTGAGGTAAAATTCTCAACAAAGTAACTGTTTAAGGCATCCGCAATATGCTTGTTATCTTCGAGTGGCGATCCATTTTTATTCTTTATGCACTTAACCTGCTCTTTAACTTTCCTTTTATAGTCACCCAGCTTTCTCTCCCTACCTGTTCTGTGGTCTCTGCACATTCCCGCTTTGGCGTGTACACCATTTCTCTGAACCCCCAACCAAATGACCTCGCTCACCCTAGAGAGCAAGGAAAATTAATTAATGCCAAGACAGAAGCTCAGGTTCCACAAATTATTAATCTGAGAAGCCCCAAGCAGCAGTCACAATCAAAACCGAGGGGAGACTATGCAAGTGGATAATACAGGAGCTTAGTTTCAGTTAACAAGAAAAAAAAAAGAAATACCAAATTGAGACTAACTCGATATGTAATAGGCACTCTGAATAAGCCGACTTGACTTAATATAGTCCCAGTACTATTAATATTTGTACTAATCTAAAAATATCCAGGTCTTAGCTGAGAATCCAGATAAAACAGACTGGCTACAGCGCCCAGGAGAAATGGGGGGGGGGGGGGGAGCACTCCGGTAAACCTTACTGTTCAAAATTCCAACCTAACTGAATGAACGACTTAAGTAACAGCTGCCGTACTGACTAAATGCTTTATCTCAGATCCCAAGTCAAAAATGCAAACAGTAAAAATCTAGCTAACAAGCCACAAATACAACCAAAGGCAACCGAAACAAAGTAAAGCTCCGGTTCCCTTTAATTCAAACGGACCGAAAAAAAGTAGTTTACTATGTGAGCGAACTAAACACGGTATCTCCCCCTACAAGCTGTCGCGCAGCACTCAAACAAGCAACCAAACTTTCATTAGCTGAATGAGGCACCGCAACCGGAGTGAAAAACAAAAATAATGTAATTTGCTATGTGTTTAATCAAAAGAGGACTTCAGTAATAATGAGATGTGAAAAAGACAAAAACCCCGGATCATATTTAATTCAAGCTTGGCAATGCATTTATGCAGTAAAGAGAAAGACCAAAGAAGACTAAAAACCCTGGTGAACGTCTGCGACTAAGTATGAAACCAACCCAGAAAATAGTTCGCTAGATATCCAGGTTATTCGATAATATTCTTAGCGTTGAGAGCATGCTGAAGTTGGTAGCTAAATCAGCTGCAGAAAAACCAAGCGACAGGTAGCTCAGTCCTTGAAAACAACTCTGTTTTAATATGTATATCATAGGCTACAATTCATTTAGTTGGCCAATTATTTAGTGTTTAAATTTATTTAACTTTACTTTGCTCCCAGGAGACTGAAACCCCCCGAAAAAAAACCCTCAAAAAACCCCCGTTGCCTTTGTTTGACTAGATTAGTGACAATTAGCTATTTGCTAACCGAGTTGTTACAAGGGGGGAAAGGGGGGAAAAAAGAGGAAGGGGGGAAGATTCTCCCTGCCCCTAATGCGACAAAGATTATACCTCGGGAGCAAATCGTCTTACCTCTTTTAATGTTTGAGCTTCAACACACAAATTAGTTTTAGAAAACCCCGTTTAAAGAAGAGTAAATCGTCTGCTACAACCAGCCCTGCACACCTCCCTCCCCCTCAACTCAAGCAGAATGAACACCGATGAACAGCGCTACAGCACAACCAAGAGGTGAGCAACAGTAACGGCCGTACATGCTGTTGAAGAAGAATGTCAAATTTGGACTCGTCTGACCACAGGACACTTTGCTGCAGTCCATTTTAAATGAGGCTCGGCCCACAGAACACAGCGGCGCCTCTGGATCATACTCAACAATGGCTTTCTTTATGCATGATAGAGTTTTAGGTGGCATCTGTGGATGGCACGGCGGATCGTGTTTACAGACTGTGGTTTTTTTAAGTATTCCTGGGCCCGTTTAGTAACGTCAATGACAAAATCATGCCGGTGAGTAATGCAGTGGCGTCTGAGGGCCTGAAGATCACAGGCATCCAATAAAGGTCTTTGGCCTTGTCCCTTACGCACAGAGATTTTTCCAGTTTCTCTGAATCTTTTGATGATGTTATGCACTGCTGATGATGAGACCTTCAAAGCCTTTGCAATTTGACGTTGAGGAACATTGGTTTTAAAGAATTCCACTTTTTTTTTATGCAAGCCTTCAAGGGTTGGAGAGCGTCTGGCCATCTTTACTTCTGTGAGACTCAACCTCACTAAGACATCCTTTTTATAGCCAGTTTTGTTACACACCTGATACCAGTTAACTTAATTACTTGGTAAATGCTCTTTCAGCTGATTCTCTCGTATATTAATAGCTTTTTCAGCCCTTTTTTGCCTGTGTCCCAATTTTTTGGGACCTGTTGCAACCAGAAAATTAGAAATAAGCTCATTTTGTGGATAAAAATGTAAAATGTCTCAGTTTCAACATTTGAACTGTTATCTATGTTCTATTGTAAATATCATATTGGCTTGTGTGATCTGAAAGTCATTGCATTTTGATATTATTCACAATTTTCACTTTGTCCCAACTATTTCAGAATTGGGGTTGTATGTCAAAAAATGACCAAAATCGGACACAGACAAAGACAATGACACAACAGATGATGTTACTACATCAAGCAATGACATTGATGAAACAGACGGTGTTTCTTCAGGAAATCTTGGCAGATGAGGAAGACCTTATCCAAGGAAATCCTCTCTATGTATCTTGTCCAGCAGTTGATTTAATGTATGGAACATCATCACATCGAAGGTGTTCCATTTGTAAACAATACGATGACCAATGCTGAACAATAACAATGGCCTCTCCAAAATTCTCAGAGTCTATAATTACATCCTAAAATCCACAAGGCCTGTATACAACCTATACATGTCATGGTTTGTGAATGTGCTTTTTACTTTCTTTGTTACTCTCGTCCCTGACGACATTGTTTTCTTTCCACATCGGATTCTTTACCCAGCGGGCTGATTATTTCTGGGCGTTCCTTCCCCGGAGTCTATTTAAGCTGGATGTTGCCACGCCTTCGTCGCTGGAGTGTTTGATATTTGTGACTTTGCTCACTTCAGCTCGATATATATCTTTATTCAGGGGTTTGCCAATTTCTATATATATATATATATATATATATATATATATATATATATATACACTACCGCTCAAAAGTTTGGGATCACTTGGAAATTTTCTTGTTTTCCATGGAAACACACATGAAATTAGTCTGAATAGGAAATATAGCAAATGAACAGAACATACTGACATTGTCAGAGTTAGAAATAATGATTTTACTGGAAAATAATGAAAAGGTACTTTAAACTTTGCCTTCATCAAAAAAAAACACCTTCACTGTTGATACTGAAACTGGTGTTTGACGGGAACTATTTAGCGCAGCTGCAAGTTGACAACCTGTGAGGCGTCTTTGTCTCAAACTCTCTGAAGGGAGTAGTTGACAGCATGGTAAGAGATTTTAAGTTTTCAGTTTCTCGCATTGAATAGCCTTCTTTTCTAAGCACAACAATAGACTGACGGGTCTCTAAAGGAAGTTCTTTCTTTCTGGCCATTTTGAGCCTGTAAACAAACAAACAACTGCTGATGCTTCAGGTACTAAACCAACCTCAAGAATGCCATGCTCCCTTTTGCGCTCCCTTATTAGTTCAATGGTTTTCAGCTGTGCAACACATTTGCGGAAGGGTTTTCTAATAATCAATTAGCCTTATAAAATGCTTAACTTGGATTAGCAGCCACACCAGGAGATTGATGCAGAGGACTGACAGTTGCTGATAACAGGCCTCTATGCAAAAAAGTAGATCATTCTTTGAAAACATCTGATTAATTCTAATTGTTTGTGAAATGGATAAAAATGTTTGTGAAATGGGAAAAAATGTTTTTGAAATGCATTCAAATTGTATTTTTCTTTGTAAAACAGAGAAATTTGCAAGTGATCCCAAACTTTTGAGCGGAAGTGTGTATATATATATAAATATATATATATATATATCTTTTCTTTCTGGTTGCTTGCTCTGTTTCTGCCACTTAAGCCTTTTGTTTGTTCAGAAACGCGAGCTTGTTTCCTCTTTTATGTCGCCCAATTACTTTCGCCTGCCGCGGCATCTGAAACTCCGCTCTAACCAGCCATTACAATACAATCTACAACAGTTTATGAAAACATCTAAATGGGATTTCTGAGAAATATATAGTATATATAATGAAAATGGCTTGAATACACCATGTTACCAGTCTCGCAATTTAACGACACTCGCACGTTATTTAGCCAACTATATGAGGCAACTTTTGTGAAAATATCTTTGGTGTGTTTTCACAGGAACCTGGTTGTTTTTCAAGATGCACTTTACGTTTTGCATCAAGACAGATGCATTTTTCAATGGAAAATTGTCTAAAAATTCTTCAGTTTTTCACATATATACTTATGTTTGGTATCAAAATGTCCGTCATACTGTTGTGTAGCCATTAAAAATCATCTGGTTTTTCAGAACAATCTGTGGACTTTTTGAGGCCTTGCCCCTCAAAAATCTTGAAATCACTAAATAGGTCACAGCTCACTTTCTGTATGCGAATTTCACATTTCAAATCTATTTTCTGGACAGTCCCACAAGTAGGTACATATAACCAGGAGATGGTTCAAATTGGGCTGTGGGCAAATTTGCCTATACCCCGCAAAACCTCCTTTGTGGTGATTAAGGTTCACTTCCCCTACTTTTTCTTTATGATGCATTTTGACTTGCCACAAGTTAGTGAGACTATAGGTTGAATATCGCTTATGCTTTGTGGGTTAAATGCTATACTATGACAATATTTAAGTCAAAATTTTGTCTTAGACTCAAAAGCCTAGTTCACTTTTTTCTTTCTCATTACTCTATTGCAGGGGTTGGGAACCTTCTCCTGAAAGAGCCACTGTGGGTGCAGGCTTTCACACCAACCAAGCTGCTACACGCCTAATTCTACTAATCAACCTCAGGAATGTTTGTTTAGGGCCTTGATTAGTAGAATCAGGTGTGTAGCTGCTTGGTTTGACCCCTGATCTGTTGTGTAATGAATGATGTGAGATAACTGATTATCAGCCAAGATATGAAAAAACTAATAATTTTATGGTTTCAAAGAGAGTTCATGATGAGGCCATTTCTAATGTCCTAGCTCTAGATATTCTTCCAGTGGTGACCTGTGGCCCCCTCATGTGGCAATGGTTGGAATCACGATAAAGGGGAGATGGCTTGGGGTTGAATGTCGTTGTAACACAAACCTGAAAAGGAAAACAAATTTTCAGTCATTCTCAAATTGGAATGTAGTTAACTCATCTATAGCCCACTCTCTGAATGTGCCATCGTCTACAGTCTAATGCAACCACGAGACTGCTTCAAAACGCAGCACAACCCATCATAACACCACAGGAACAATTTAGACTGTATCGTGGAAAAATACTGTCTGGTTTTTCAATACTAGGCCTACCTCTTCAAGTAAAGTCAATAACAATGCATGTTTTTTGAGGACACAGTATACAATCCGCAGAATTGTACTATACAGCTGACCATATCAAATTGTGGGCAATAAAAATGAACAACAAAAAAATAAATTTCTAATACGTTCAAGCATTCATTTTTAATGTTTATTTTGGTGATAGAACAGACAAATATAAAGAAATTGTCATTGATAATTTTGGTAACTGCATAATTAGATCATAATACACACATTTTTTAAAATTTATTTCATGGATAAACCCCTTGAAATGCACCATCTTGTTTTCTAGGGGATCCTTAGACTTACTGGTTAATGTAGTGGCCAGATCTTGTTGGGGATGGCAGAAGATCGTGATGCTGCTTAGATAGGGCAGTGAGACAACATTCAGATTGCACCACACTATGGCTCTCGTAACTGCTGATTGTGAAGGAGTCCAACTCACCACTTGCGTTTATTTGCACTTTTCAAGTGAACAGCTACAGCAGGAATCTGTGGAACTGGGGAACAGAACCCTATTCCAATGGGACAGGAGCAGACAAAATAGAATTTTCCCTTAAGCTTTCAAAATCCAGTGATTGCAGGAGGTTTTGCAGCTCAACCGGTTATTGGAATGTGGCAACGTGTTCTTGGAAAAATGTTTGTGAAATTACAGACAAAAAACCCCCAATAAAATCAATCTTTTAAGCCCTGTGATGATGACAATGATCTATTTCATCCATTGCACATTGATTAGAACTGAGGATAATTCCTCATCTTTTCATTTCAACTGATGAGGGAGCTAGTAGTTTGGAGTCCAGGGTATTGGGGAGAAAAACCACACAAACTCAAAGAAATCATACAAATTCAGGTCAAGGGCCCCAGGAAAGGTTAAAACCTATAACCTTCTTGTTAGGCAACAACGCTACCTGCTGTACCACCATGTTGCCCACATCATATTTATATTTATAAACATCATAATTGTAAATTTGTCATATTTGGAAGTCACTTTATAAGTGTTCTCATTTGCTATCAATAAGATTGGTGTTTGGTCTTGTGTTTATGCAAATTGTATAACAGATAATGATTTTAGACACGTATAATATACGTCATTTAGGGCCAACGCTGCAGACACTTTTTTTGAGGCTGACGAGGGTTGAAGTCGGGTAGAATAAGTGTAACAAATGTTCAGAATTGATTAAATCAAATTAGGACACTCGCCTTCCCCACACGCTCCATAACTAAAAGGTTCACAGCATTTGAGCAAAGAAGCACATTTTTATTTTGGCAATAATGCTTATCTCAATGAAGAGACTAAGCATTGCAATATGAACCAGAATGCACTGGCCATGCTTAAAAAATGCTCATTGTATGCAACTGGAGCTCAGGGGATGGTGGATAGACAAATTGGACTAACAAGCTCCAGCTCACCATGATACAGGGCAATATGGCTTTGGGTTTACTTTTAGAGAAATACTCCTTTCAATACGCCTGAAGATGAAACTGCACAAACTTTGACAGGACTCATTGAAAAGTTTTTTCCCCCAAAAGAAGAATGAACCTCAGCCTGAGATTATCAAATAAATGAATAAATTATATAGAAAGCAAACCTACAAACCTCAATATTCTTGATATACCTTTCTGAAATACACAACCCGAAGTAGGGGAGTTCAAGTATTTCAGGGTCCTGTTCACCAGTGAGGGCAGGATGGAGCGTGAGATTGACAGACGGATCGCTGCAGCGTCTGGATTGAAGCGGGCGTTGTACCGGTCTGTAGTGGTTAAAAGGGACCTGAGCGTAAAAGCGAAGCTCTCAATTTACTGGTTAATCTACATTCCAACCCTCACCTATGGTCATGAGCTTTGGGTAGTGATAACTGATAAGATCGTAAATACCAGCAGCCGAAATGAGCTTTCTCCGTAGGGAGGCTGGGCTGACCCTTAGGGATAGGGTGAGGAGCTCAGACATCCGGGAGCCGCTCAGAGTAGAACCGCTGCTCCTCCGTGGCGAGAGGAGTCAGTTGAGGTGGTGCGGGCATCTAGTCTAGACGCTTCCCATTAGAGGTTTTCCAGGCATGTCCAACTGGGAGGAGGCCCTGAGACAGACCCGGGACACGCTGGAGAAACTATATCTCCCGGCTGGCCTGGGAACGGCTTGGGGTCCCCCAGGTAGAGTTGGAGGAAGTGGCTGGGGAGGGGGGCGCTTGGGCTTCTCTACTCAGTCTGTTACCCCAGCGAACAACTCCAGATAAGTGTTGGAAAATGGATGGATGGATGGATGGATGGATGGGTGAAATAAACACATAGAAGGCATCCAATAAACTGCAACTGCAATACTTTGTGGTCCTACAGCACCACTTCAGAATTTCTATTTCCAAAGAATCATTACACAGGTATAATCCATCCAATACACACGGCAGTGGATATGAGTACGTCTGAATTAGTCAATTATCAATAGATGTACCGTGGCTCCTGCTCGCTGCTTAGCTCCCGACATAGATGCTTTCAGCTACATATTAAATTTTTCAATGAACTGGAAAGAAAGAATACTATTGCTAGAATACCAATTCGAAAGACTGAGTCATTCATCACTTATATTTATGCCTTTAAGCTTATATTTGAGCCCTGCATTGCATACATTTTTTAGATAAAATCTATATTCAGGCAGAAAAAAAAAAATCACACATTGTAAAATCATCCATGCTTTAATGACCTGATTCATGATTTCAACGTACATTTTCATGAAGACCACATTAACCAATAGATAACATCATTTCATGATTACATAAAAATTGAATGCTGAGATAGAGTATGTGCTCATTCGCAGATCAAATAATAAGGCAGTAACAATACAAACATGGCCATAGAACAACAGAGCAGCAAACTGTCCAGTAACAATAAGAGAGGTTCGTATAAAATGTGTTGTAATTCCTACATTGTTCACCTGATTTGGATGCAAACACCCCCATATAAAAGCACCTCGAGCAAAAATTCATTATTTAATTAAATCCTTGAGTTTTCAAAGGGCCCAACTCCAAGGGCTTCTCTTTTTCAAGAAAGGGAAAAATCCACTTCTTTTTTTGCCCGTATGTAATGACCCATGTGTTTTTAGTTTATTTCTTTACAAGAGAGTCATTGGGATAGTTTTGGCTGAAATTTCAAGAAAGTACCCCTTCTAATTCCTTGGAGTTGGAAACTCAATGATTCAATTTCAATAGGAAGTATGCTCTAGTAAATAGCTTAATTAAAAGTAACTTCAGATATTGTATTATACAGTCAACATGCAAATATTACTGCACCTGACTGCACTCATTTAGAAAATGCATCATTGGTTCAAAAGAATATTCTATACATTCAGACTATAAATGCTAATAAGCATTTACTGACAGAATTTTATGCCATCATGACTGTCACTTCGTGATATCGCCGATGTCCCACACGAAATTGAGTGGCAAGTCTCTCATTTTCTCCTCGAAGATTCTGTCAAATCTCTCATTGTGAGCCACGGTGAAGTAGTTTTTCCAGTCCCCTATGGTGCCTTTTTCAGAGAGCACAAAAAAGTAAAACATAAGTTGGTGTTATCTCAACACCTAGAAAAATATGGACTATGAATGATCTGTATATTAATAAGTGGATAAACAAAATATGCAATTTTCCTTGCATACATCATGCTGATGCTTGTAAAAAATTGTTGCATGAGCTTGTAACAACCCCCCAACAAGCCGTTAATTGGTTTTAATTAGACACAAGTCTACTGAGGGATATTTTACACTCAGGGTCAGATTTACTCAAGGGATTGTGACTGCTTCCCCAGAGCCAAAGTCGCTACAAGATCATAATACAAACATTGACTTTATGAAACAGTTTTAGGTACCAGTGGATAGTACATGAAAACCTGATCGATTAAATTTTTCAAGAGTTCTCAGCGGGGTTAAACCACCTGAAAATATGGGCACATGGTACACAATGTATACATTTGTGAAAAAGGTCAAACAAAGAAAAGATCAAGGGTTAGAACTAGGGGTGTCAACATCTACACGTGAAAACGGTTACACGGATAACAAATCATAACCGTTTAGAAAAATCAATAATCGTGTACAAGTCATTTTTTCCTCCTCGTTCATTTCTCACCAATACATATAGTCGCCTATTTTTAGGGGTGATAATGTTGCCTGAAAGCTTCAGATAATAACATTAACTAACAATACACTTAAATGTTCCCACTAGTGCAGTTATCTGCAAACAGATGCTTGGAGCTCAATGTTACCTTAATATAATAAAAAAAAAAAAAAAAACCAGCAGCCACAGCCAGTGTCGCGCCACATCAAGAATAGGCTGCGGAGGACTTGAGAAGAGCGCGGCGCTCATTATCATCTCCATGTGCAAATGTCGTGCAGCTGAAAACAAAAACTGTTGATGGCTTTTTATTTTAGCCTATATTGTTGCGTGTTGTTGTACATTGATATTGTTCGTTGGTGTTCTGTCGGCTTTTCACGACCTGATCACGCATCCTCGCGTCTGAAGAGGAGGAAGAAAACATATTTTTTTCGCCAATTTTAGTGAATAATTGTGAGAGTCCCCCTCTACTTTTTTTACTTTGTGGATATAAAGGTGAAGTTTTTTCCTCTCACTTCAGCTTACTTTGGCTTCTTTTTGAGTTGCTTTCTCTCGCCAATTCCACATTACTTTTACTATGAGACGTATATTAAAATTCAGACGCAGCTCCCGTTGCGAGAGAGGAATGCAGTTTGCACTTTAAGTTTAAAAAAAAAAGAACAAAAGTGAGCAATAGTTAAAAGAGTGATTAAAAAAGAAGGTTAAACCTTTTTCAGCTTTCACTTGTACAATTTCTTATCTGTCAAAATGATAGAGGATTTTATTTTCAACTCCTTCTGCTTTTTGTGGTTATACAGCGCAACTGCCATAGAAAAAGCTCATAAATCAAACGTGTACCTGGGTACACGTCGGTTAGTAGTCCCATGTACACGTGTAGAAAAAATTGTAAACGTTGACACCGCAAATTAGAACCCGTGATCTGAGTAACTCTCGATGCTTGAGTGTGATTGGGTCACACATTCGATGAAATGTTGCTCCAAAGGCTTTATACACCATGTATAATGCCTTCATAAATGAGACATAATGTCTTCATAAATCTTACAGAAGCAAATGTCATGCCCTGTAAAGGATGAATTAACACATGCTTAGTCAGCATGTTATGCCAGATGCAGCAATGATAGTGTCACTTAACTGACAATGTCACCCTTTATAGAATTTAGCCACTAGCTAAGTGATAATATCAGTTATATCTCATCTGGCATCACATGCTGAATAAGGATGTGTTTTTTCACCCTTTACAAAGCATGACATTTACTTATGTATGATTTATGAAGACATTATGTCTCTTTTATGAAGGTATTATACATGCTGTACAAAGCCTTTATGAGCAACATTTCATCTAAAGTGTGACCAGAGATCGTTTAAAAGACTGAGCGAACGACTTCTGCAATTTGTTTTACTTCTTTGTTTACAGTGCATGAGTTTTGTGGGTTTACGGACAGGGAGCGTAAAGTTTTGGATGAAAGACCTTAGTCACCTTTTCTCATGAAGGCACCCCTGCTGTGATCAAGGAGAGAGGTCGAAATAGCTTCGTAATTAGCAGTGGGGTTATTCCTCATGTTCTGAAAAGTGCTGTGTTCCACCACCTTCGCCTTCTGCTCGGCTGTCAGGGTCCTTTCCAAGAAGACACAGATCCTGTCCACCGCTGAAGGCAGATCCTGTGGCAATATAGACACACACCAAGCTTGGAGGCTGAAAGAACACGCACATTAACAATAAAAAATAACAAGACATAATCAAAATGTGATCCCTACCTGAATCATTTCCTCGTATGTGACGTACAGGAAATTCATACTGTCTCTCTGTGAGTACCAGGCTTTAATGTGGTCAAACCAACAGTTCCCGAACACTAACACATAAAGAGACAACATTCAATGCTACAGAACAAAACTTATTATAACTCAAGGCTATTATCCACAATATTTTTGTTAAAATGCATTTCTCCCCACTACCTTACACTGTGCACATTTCAAAATACCTTCTACTATTTTAAAAGCAACACAGTAGAGCTGCCCACCAGCAAAATTCACTTTAGCCACAATGAACGAAGAAATCCATCATGCTAAAAAACACTCTTTAAATGGTTTGGCAAGCAAACATAGAACTATGCACTTGATGCGGTGTTCACTTCAAATTTCTAAGAACACACTACAGCTCAACAATATGATACTTCTACAGTTCATATACACACACACAGAGGGATTAACCTTTTCCATCCAAAAACTTTTCATAAAAGGAGTTGAAGTCCACTGGTGTCTCCAACATGGAGGCGTATTTATGGAAATGGTAGTAGGACACCAGAACATCTTTTGGGTTTCTCGCCACATATATGACCTGTAAATAACATGTTGTTTGGAAAATCAGTTTTATTAGTATTATATTATTATTACTGTTATTATTATAGTTTTATTAATTCTAGTAAATTTGGCCTAAAACTGGAGAAACAATCCACCATTTCTGCCTGTCTCAAGAAACCCTGTCAATAATGATACTGATGATAATGATATAAGTCTGCATTAGGTAAAATAAACCTCAGTGTATTATTGTAATTTATTGAGAGTTACAGTGTAACTACATAAGAGGCAGATTCAGTACAGTACATGATGAGAGACATTAGTAACTGTGTACTTGCTATTTAAAGATGCCAAGTATTGCAGTCTGTTTTGAGGATTGGACATGATCATGCAAAACCCCAACTCCAAAAAAGGCACATCATGGGAAAACCAAATTTAAAAAGGACTGATTTGAAAAGTCTATTCACCCTCTGATACCATTGAGAAAAGTACAACAACACATTATTTGATGTTCTAATCGGAATGTAATTGTTTATTGAACATATGCAACAAGATGACAGCAACAGAGTCCAAAAAAGTTGGCGAAGTCGACTATTTACCACTGTGTAACATGATCACGGGTTTTAATCACACTCATTAATTGTTTGGGCTCTGATGACACCAGTTAGTCAAGGTCAGCAAGCAGAATTCTCCCCCATTCCTCCATTATGCAAGTCAGCTTCACAACCGAACAGGGCCTTCATTGCTTCACATTTTGCTTCATAATACACCATACTAATCGGTGATAGATTAGGACTGCAGGCAGGCCAATCTAGCACCTGCACTCTCTGCTTAACTTTTACAGCCAAGCACCTGTAATCTATGCAGAGGGTAGTTAGGCCTTGCCTTGATGAAAAATGCAGAGACATCCATTGAATGTCAAGGTGGTAGCGTATGATCCAAAATGCATTGCGCACTGATGCATCCCCGTGACAGATTCTGGCTTTTTCGACCTGAGACTTATAACAACTTTGGTTGTTCTTTTCATCTTTCGTACAGAGAATTTCTGAAAAGAGAAAAGCTACTTTAAATGTTGCCTCATCAATCCAGAAGCTGCACTTTTACTGCTTTTACTGAGCTACAATCAATTTCAAATGACATCAAGCCTAGAGAAGTTTGCAGCACTTCTGGACAGTGTTGATGTTTGGCCTCAGCTTAGCATAGTTAGCTAAACGAACATCTGAAGATGCAGCAACAAATGATTGGCAAAGGTTTACCAAAATATTTCAAATTACACGTTCTGATATCCATTGCAGACATATGACAGTTCCATGCATTCAGAAGTAGTTTCCAGCATTGCCCTTTACACACTGAAATCCAGATTTCTTCCATCTTTTTATTACACACTGCAAAGGGTGAAAGAGCCAAAATCCTTGATGACTATAAACATGCACATCAGTGGGCAAATTGATGATCCATCTTTGATCTTGAGGGATTAGGCCTTCGTTTGAGGCCCCTTTTACACAAGTCTTGCATTGATCTAAGTGTGCAGATATTCTTTTTTACTAGCTGTCTTCAGATTTGAAACATGCATGTATTGTCAATAAGCAAATTAATTAACAACTTAAAGCATCGCATAATGAGTTGTGCTGTTTTCAATATAGTAGAGGGTGAATGGGATTTTCAAATCATTCCTTTTTTTAATTTACTTGCATTTTCGATAATGTGCAAATGCTTTCAGAATTTGCTGCATGAATATTTCTCAAATGAAAATGAGCGGGGATCTCTGATGTTACCAGAACCCTGGCCCCATTCCACTGACCTTTCCCTTTTTCTGTTTCAGCTCATGGGGGACGAACTTGTAGTCCAGGTGAGTGACACGAATACGAGGGGAAGGGGTGCAGTCAAAGGAATCTTTTCTTTTATCCAACTCAATCCACGGGATGCATTCACTGTTCAGCTGATTCTTTGTTGTTGCAACATCTCCCTTAGCCTCTATGAGCCTCAAGATCTGCTGCATCCAAATCGTCCCTGCCAATCAGTGCACAGGGCAAAAGTGAAAGGTCAGAGGGCCAATTAAAGACCCCAGTGCTAAAAGTACTAAAGTCCCAAAAAATCTATTTTGAGAAAAAAAAAGTTCAGAATGTATAATAGATCTATAAAATAGATCTGCTAATTGAAGACCCCAGTGGTAAAATTACTTGGTTCGCAAAATCACAATTTTGAGAGAATTGAGAAAATCTTCTTGGGTAACTCCGAAACACATTTTCCTATCCTTACCACACGGTGTGCGAAAATTTGACTAAAGTACGCTTCGCACCTTTTAAACTGCAACAGTGAGATATGTACTGTATTTGCTGCAATAAGAAGGATCAATCAATTATTGCTTTTCCAGTGAGATACAAATGGAAACAAGTGCACCGCCTATCGGCGAATGTCGTATTGCTGCGCAATACTAGTCCCCTACCGGTGTATGCATGTTATATTTCCTAAAAAGTAGGTCAAAGTGACCTGAATAGGGTACATGACACATCCTCTCCCCAAGCTGCATCCACACAGCAACTTTGATGTTCCTAGGTCATACGGTATTGAAGTTATGGAGTGGACACGAATGCGTACGGACGGACTGACGGACGGACAGAGTGCAATCCTATAGTCCCCTCCGTTTCTGGCAGGGGACTAATAAAGAAAAGCCGGCGTGGTATTGTAATCCTGACGCGTGCCACGTGCACGCACCAGCACTTTAGTGATAACAAACACTGAGCTGTTTGTGATGTGTACAACAGTGACACTTGACTTGTTCTTTTTGGTGTGGTCAATAGCCTACATAAAGCCAACAAAAAAAAGAACAAAAACAGAAAAATGCTACTGCATCAAGAAAATGGAACAGCTTGTGACACAGCAGAGAGTAAAAGAGCCATTGGCATGTTACGGGCAGGTCCCAGCCACCGAGAGGCAGTGCATCATCTGCACTGTCACCGGTCAACAATCAGTTGGCTGTCTGTTTGAGAATGGAAAACAGGCACCGTCACTGACCGACCCTGCTTAGGGCAGCCACGAGTGACTGTGGTAGCTTAAGAGCGCCACAGCCGGTAACAGTGACAGATTCCGGAAAGCAACCCAAACTGACCACTAGACGAGAGGTCCGAGACAACTGAGAGCGTGCGCAAGTACTGTTCGACGCTGTGTACGTGAGCAACATATGTCTGCACATGGCTTCTACAGAAAACCCATTTTTCACCCTGCTGAATTCTGATACTGTCAGCACACAATCACAGGCCTTTGAAGAATCCTGAATGACCTTATGCAGAATGGTTAGGATCTGCCACTATCTACTTTGATATTATAAAACATAAAGATAATTATTGTTATATAATAATAAGTTGTAGTTTTAGAACTCCCAATGGAAGATGGACTTGTGGACTCGTAACCCTCTGTTTTCAAAAGTTTGATTACTAAGGGAAATGCATTTGTAAAACATACTAGACGGTGGTGCAACGGTCCCTGGAGAAGCATGTATATTTGATTAAGTAGGTAGGTATATCACAACGAACAAAGTGGGTATACTCTCCTATGTATTTCAATGGCTTTTTGGCTGATAGGTATACAGGCTGTCTACTTTCTCACACAGAATTTTAATGTAGCCTCAAGACACATATTACAGTGTTATTTGTATTGTCAAATGTAGAGTGTTAAAAATGTAATATTAGAATGGGATCCAAAATTACTGGAAACCCTGACCAGCAATGCTCAAACAATAATAAAAAAATAAATAAAAATATCTATAGATAAACTCTAAATGGCAACATGTGAGAACTACTGGATGATATTAATGTTCCAACGGAACCAACCAAAATCATGAACTGATTTAATTAAAAAATCATTTCCCTCCAAATCAAGGTTTCACCACAACAGCAGTTCTTATATCAAATTTACAAATGGCGGACAGCTAATAAGAATTAGCTAGCACCAGGGGCATGTATAGACATTTGAAATACCAGGGGCTGAGCTCCAAAGGCAGGACGTGATTCGGTGCAGATTGAAATGAATTAATTTGTCGATGGTATAATGAAGTCTCACACCTGGATTAAATCAAATCCAGTGTATTGGCCTAAAATTTCACATTTCAAATAAGTGACTAATGCAAAAACCGTATGGGATTTTGGATACAATACTGCATGTAGACATTAAATGAAAAATGCCATGATGATTCCATTTTTTTCAAATGTATGCTCTAATGACCCTGCTTTAGTGTCCATATTAAAGCCCTCCCAAATCGTTTACAGCCAAAAAAATGTTCATTTAAATCACAATCTTTTCGAGAGATGTAGCGCACACAAACTGACAGTTGTTCTGAATTATTGTCCCAGGCCTCATCAGCCGCTATAGCATACATGCTGGATTCTTTCAGTTCAGCTTCAATACTCTCAGTGACTTCTTCAGCTCATCACTGAATCATCTACAGCGCCCTCCATAATTATTGACACCCCTGGTTAAGATGTGTTAAAAGCCTTAAAATAAATTAAATTTTTATCGCAGAAGCATACTCTCACACTGAAAATTGTAGAACAAGAGTTGTCAGAAAGACAACAAAGCTCGCCGGGGCAAGGTTAAAGTTTTTCTGCACGCGGACGGACGCGGACGCCGGGGGTACAACAATAGCTCTCCGGACATTCGTCCCGGCGAGCTCAAGTGTATTTTAAGGGAAAAAAAATCCCTGACTAAGAAATACTTTTTTTTTTTTTTAAATTACCTGTTCCACAATTATTGGCACCCCTTAGAATTCCTTGGAAATAAATGTAATTGAAGTATTTCTGTCATTTCTACAGTAGTTTACAAAGTTGATCAGAGTATCTAGGATCATTTAATTAGTAAATCATCACTTCCTGTTTCCCTGGAGTATAAATATGACGTGACACCGAGGCCATTTCTCTTATCAACTCTTCAACATAGGAAAGACAAAGGAACACACCATTCAAGTAAGGCAGATGTGTGTCGACCTTCACAAGTCAGACAATGGCCACAAGAAAATAGCCACTCACCTGCACCTGCCCATATCTACTGTCAGAGGAATCGTTAAGAAGTTCAAAACAACTGGAACAGTGGTAAACAAGCCTGGACGAGGATACAAGGTTATTTTGCCACCACGCACAGTAAGGAGGATGGTAAGAGAAATAAAAAAGTTCTCCAAAGCTCACTGTTAAAGAATTGCAACAAATGGTAGCATCTTGGGGTCACAAAGTCTCCAAAACAACCATCAGATGCTATCAACAGGCCAACAAGCTGTTTGGGAGGCATGCATGGAAAAAACCTTTTCTCACTCACAATCATAAACGCAAATGTCTGGAGTTTGCTAAGTAGTACTGGGACTTTTAACTAGGACCATGTGCTTGGGTCAGATGAGACCAAGATAGAGCTTTTTGGCAACAAACACTCTAAGTGGGTCTGGCGGAACACAAAAGATGAGTATGCAGAAAAGCACCTCATGCTCACTGAAGTATGGGGGAGGATCGCTGATGCTGTGGGCCTGTTTCTCTTCCAGAGGCCCTGGGAACCTTGTTAGGGTGCATGGCATCATGAACGCTTTGAAATACCAGGATATTTTAAATCAAAATCTGGTGGCCTCTGCCCGAAAGCTGAAGATGGGTCGTCACTGGGTCTTTCAGCAAGATAATGACCCTAAAGATGTGGCCAAATCTAAGCAGAAATGGTTCACCAGACACAGAATCAAGCTCCTCCCATGACCATCTCAGTCCCCAGACCTCAACCCCATTGAAAACCTGTGGAGTGAGCTGAAGAGGAGAGTGCAGAGGAGAGGACCCAGGTCGCTGGATGATTTAGAGAGATTGTGCAAAGAGGAATGGTCTAAGATCCCTCTTTCTGTATTCTCCCATCTTGTGAAACATTATAGGAGAAGATTAGGTGCTTTTTTGTTGGCAATAGGGAGTTGTAAAAAGTATTAACAATAATTGTGGCTCACATGATTTGATGTAAAAGAATTATTTCTTAATGTGGGATTTTTTCCCACTGAATTAATGCACTTTAATTATAGGTTGGATTTTCCTCTTTTTTGCATTGTGGTCCTACATTATTTCGAAAAAAAAAACTGAATTTATTAGAAGCTAAAGAACACATCTTAACCAGGGGTGCCAATAATAATGGAGGGTGCTGTATAACATTTCATAGAAAGGTGTTCAAAATTTGACTAGTTACCAGAGGAAAATGAAGAACTAATGAGAAACTAACTGCTTGAAAACCACAATGAGCAGTTCTTGAGTAACTCTAACCAGATTTTTATAAAATGATCAGTTCATTGAAGAACAAATAAGGAATAAATGGTTATCTGATCTATAAAATTTGATTGAGAGTTACTCCAAAACCTCCATTTAACTAATGGTTTACAAGCAGTTAATTTCTCATTTCTTCCTTGTTTGTTCCCTGGTAACTACTCAAATTGTGCACCTTACTGTAAACTGAAATGAAAAAATTTCAAGTCTGTGATGTGTTTGAAAGGCAAGTGGCATAGGAGAGCATGTACTGCTGAGGCAGAAAAACTATTTTAGGACTTAATTTAGCCAATTGTATTTCTCATTTTTGTTCTTTTTGAAAGAATCTCTCCCTTTTAAGCTTTTCAGTATACTTGCTCATTTAATTCCAAAGTGGATCTTAATTTCAACAAGACAATAAACTAACTCCATTCAAAATTTTTGACTTCAAACATCAAAACAGCAGAATTCACAAATGGGTAAAACCGATTTTGAATGTTTTAATCGCACGCATTAAAAATTCGTCAAAGCCAGGCACTTGACATTATTATAGTTCCAATAGATTTATATTAGCAGAATCAAGAGTTGTGTGCAGGTAAATATGGAAAATTGTTTAAATCTGTCGCAGTATCCCAAGTTTTTAAAATCAGTTTATCAATGTTAATCGATGAAAACCCTCCAAAGTTAGAGTACACCAATGTGGTTGATCAAGCTAGCTCATGTAGCGGTCGCTAGCCACAATGAGAATTTATGTTTTATATATCTGTGGGTGCGAAGACCTTAAATTGGCTTATAAAGTTTCCGGGCTTCCGGGTGGAAGAGGGGGGCACAGACACATAACCGTCTCCATAACTACAGTAACTTTCTAATGCATGCCATGAATAAATTACAATATTGACTAAAGACTCAGTGGTTGCAAGAGCTCAAAGTTCATATGCATCTTATTTTTTAGCCACAAGAAAAGACCATGGACAAAAGAAAAATACCCTGGGCTATTGCCCAGTAGCCAGGCCCTAAACACGACCCTGGCTAGCACTCTGATTTTGTTCAATATGAAGCCAAAATGCTCCCAAATTGGAGACATAAGTAAGACTTCTTTTTTTTTTCCAACTAGCCACATCCATTAATGTTTTCAGAATGTCTCAAAACTCTGGAGAATGTACTGAGATGTGTGAGAAGGTTGTACTTTCCAAACTCTATTCTCACGGCAAGAAGTCAATTATCTAAATTGAAGAACACCCATATCTTCTTGACCAGTAAGTGGCAAAAAGATGCTGGAGAGAAAAGTGACAACCGTGGTAGTTCGCATATTTGCCATACAGCTGCAAGTTGCTGATTCCATTTTGGTGCCACAGCCATACCAACAGCATATAAATATGAACGGACTATCAAAACATGGAAATCCTATGATGAATTCATGTAATCTGTTACTTGTACGATTAGTACTTAATTTAATGCAAAGAGAATACTATTCACCTGACATTTATATCTTACCTGATTTTGGATATGTGATAATGAAGATATCAGAATCTCTGATCTTCCAGTTTTGTATCGCATCCACAACCTCCGGATGATGAATCCCAGAGATCAGGTAGAACTCTCTGTGTGGAATAAGTTTGTACTCGGGAGTGTCCGGCTCATTCCCAACCCCTGCGTCTGAGACAGCACACAAATGCACATGTACACGCAACAACAGAAATACTGCACTCACATGTGCTCACACTTACTTTGCACATTAAAATGAGCACATGCAAAACAGCATTATATTTGAATAGATTGTTCGATTTCTTTGTAATAACAATGCTAAATTCTGAATTTCCTAAATTCTCCTCATTTACGATGCTCTCTATTGATAATAGCAACAGTATGCATCTCCAAAACTATGATCATTCTTACATCCAACATCTGTGACAGCAATTGCATTTAAAAACAGAGTTAAGCCTGTCCATTCAATAAAGAATGATGTACAGAGACATCTCGCACGATTCAATATTGTCAATATCTCCTGTTATAGTAAATCACATTTTTCGGAATAGGAGATTCATGACTGTCAATCAAATTCACAAAGACACCACAGCTGTTCGTAGATATTAACAACATAAAAAGAGCCATTCTTTGGAGTAGGCAAACAGCATTTGCATCCCTCTTGTGCTTTATAGTGGGGCAGATAACAGAACAATTGTGCAAATTGTGATACAAGCACCAAATTTGGCATGGGTGTTCTCTATGGGGTACTTGTCAAATCTGCCCTATTGGCCATTTGAAAATCCAAGATGGCAGCCGTTTTTTCAAGATGGCCACCAAAATGAACTTCCGAAGTCAGATTCTTTCATAGAAATGCATGTATTTGGTCGATTTGAGAGATCTTGGTGTCAATATGTGTGTTTACAAGCATGCTGGATCTATTTTTACAACTTTAAATGGCATCAAAGATGAATTTGTTCTTAATTCTGCATGCATCTCATCAAACAATAAAACTTTTAATGATAATTTTCAACCAAACAAACACATACATGTAATTTTGATACTTGCAACATACAGTACTTAGATCATACAAATCTGGCTGGCAATGTAGTAAATCACATTTGAGCAGAATGCATATCTTTCATTATGCTGTAGTGAATGTCCCTGCAGAACATATGGCAATTAACAGAAAGATGAAATTAAAATGAATAAATGACCGTGGTATGCATGGTCCTTGTGCATGTACTTTTAGAGGCTGTGTAATCAAGGTCAAGTAAAATCAGTATTCAAACATTAAGATCAATTTCACTTTCATGGCAAATATTGAAAATTGTCTAGAGATACATTAGTTGTGTATTTCTGAGCGTCACTAGTGCTGGCACATGCGTCCAGTGCTTGACAGTCCAGAACGAGAAGATTTGCATCTGCGGCTGCAGCCTTTCTTGCGTGAACACTTTGTCAGTTCCTGGCAGCTTGCGGTAATTGATGGAAGGATCGTCCAACAGACCTGCCACATCTCCCCTTTCTGTGTCCAACCCCAGTTAGCAGGACTGATGAATTCTGGATTGCGTATAGTTGCTTGGCCCCAGATGACTCCGGCCTGGTAGGCAGCACGTAGGCAGCATGTTCCTTGAGGGCTGCACATGTCGGTGGGATGGCATCATAGGGCCTCTGCTTACGACCGAAGAGATCCAGCCATGCCTCATCGACACCAGTGACTGCACTTGATCTGTCATACATGATGACAACAAATTCCTCCAGCTTCTGTAGGTCATTATCAGAAACGTCTGCTGGACAGTTACTGAGCTTTTTGAAGGTTGCAGAAACCTCACCACAGTCATCTCACATCTGCTATGCAGATTTCTTTGCTTTCCCATGGAAAGAAGACACCACATCACAGCCTGTGAAAGCGTGGAAATACAGAATTCCACTGGATTTCTCAGGTCCGATTGCAGAGACGACATCATGGACTGCCATGAAGGGACATTTTAGCTGTCGTCGCAGTAGGGTTGTGGTCTATGTTATCCACTGCTGAAGTAGTGAAAACATCCTTCCTCAGTGCTGGTAGGCAGACGACTCCATCTTCCACGTACTGGGATACAACAGCCTACACACAAGCCAATTTATACGGCAAATGGTGTCTCCCTGTCCTTAGAATGTCTGTGGACATAAGATCCGGCCTTGTTACTTTGCAAAACAGTTGTACTCTAGCAGCTGTGCCACTGCAACATTAGACTTTGAGGCACCATTTTGGAGTTGTTGTTGTCATGTAAAAAAATTGTAGCAGAGACGGAGGTACAGCATCTTCGGGGCTTCCATCGTAGAATGTGCTGTTGAAGTGTGATTAGTGTTGAAGCATGTCACGCCTTATTATCCCAGCTGCCTTTGCAAGATGAATTGCTTCTCCATATTTGCTTGCCTGTGCGAGAATGGAACCTACATCCTTCTTGAAGGCCAGTAGCACAACACGTCCTTGATGTTGGGCTTGTAGCTCAGGGATGTGCATCAGCAAATTGTCCTTCAGTCGTGTAGAATGGACATCGGGAGTGTCAATGCCAAGCTGCTGAAGTCTCTGCTTGTAGAGCAGACATAGGTCGCCAAGACGGAAGATGGGTGGATCTGCACCCTCACTTGCAGCTTTGAAGAAGAAGAAGTAAGCCTGTGCGAGCCTAGTGGCCCATCAGGCCGGTGCTTAATCCCAGTTTCCATGGCATGAAGCGACTAGGAGTATTGCTACTCCCCCTGGATGGGGGATACACCTGGGTGGAGTGAGGCGTGGAGTGTGGGAGTAAAGTGTTTTGCCCAAGAACACACCGCGAAGGCCGTGGCCGGGGCTTGAACTCAGGACCTTACGATCTCAAGTCTACTTGACGACTGCGCTACCACCACTTGCACCTTTGATATATGTCATGAGCTCAGAGAAAGTAGTGGGATGTGCTGTTATGTTTTCCCCTTCTTTTTTTCTCAAACTTTTCAGCATGGAAATGACCTCTTTCCCGGTTGTAAAGATGGGTCAAGCATGCAGCATGGTACTTGAGTTCTTGGGCAACGACATCTCCAGCACTAAGTTTGGCAAGCAGCTTCCTTTCATTGAGATTCCATGCACAGTCATTCACTCGCTGGTTCAATTTCATGGTCATCGCTGCTCTCAGATCATTAAGGTCTCCTTGCTCTTCACATAGGAAGCACTCTACCCATTTAGGGTCTGACCCTCTTCTTGGTATTTTTCTGATGCTACTGCTGTCATCTCCATCAGTTGAAGGAGTAGATCCTTTTTCAGCCCTTTGTAACTTAGTGTTGTTAAAGAGAAGCTTGCAGGTCTCGTGGTAGTGACCGTTATGTTTTCTCAAGGTTTCTTTAATGCCACTGCCATCATTAAGCCTTCTTGGGTCGATCATGATTGGCATCTGGCTGAGGGAATAGAACCGGGGAATGTTCCTCGCTAAGAGGCTATACGCATCTTCTACCCTTCAGGCCGAATGTGTGAGTGGGGATGTTAGGGGTTCATTTCTCTCTGTTTGACAAAGGCAACACTTGCTCCAGTCTGTCAGCCAAGACATACTAGCTGATGGTCTGTTTGAAGCCATTGCTTTGAACAGGGTCGAGGGATAATCCTTTTACCAGCCTGAGTCAATATTGGGCACTTTCTTGTATGGGATACAACTAGGTTTGTGCAAACATGTTGCCTTGGTTGCTGAAGTTGAAACAAAAAATGTTCGGCCTACTCCTAGCCCAATCATTCATCCAATGCCATTCAAGTCCCGTGCGATCTGTACACCATCCAGATAAATTTGAACCCCATTATCCTTGGCTCGGCTATCCCGTGCTGGCTCATCCTGTCAATTCAGGTGCGGCTGCTAACCTGATCTAGGGTAGGTTAAGCAACATTTGGGACGCTAAATAGTTTTATAAAGCTCGCTGGCATTGAGCCCCATGCTGAGGTTTCACAGCAGTAATCATCACCAGTGTGCCCTGGTAGTGCCCGACAAAAGCTCCTTTAACGAAAATGGCTTTATGATGGATCAAGTACGTCTGGAGTGTTGACTTCATGCACCTTTTACAAATTTGAGCTAGACTAACTCCATCACATTCAGAGACCCTCACCTAGTTTAGCCCGCGAGCGAACACGAGGTACCGGGGTGTGGCCGCTGCCGTGCTCTAGCAACTTCTTGGAGCCTTAGGTGAGAGATAGATGTGTAGCAAGAACCAGTGCCTGGAGTCCATCCAGAGGATGTGGCTGACTGCTCAAACAAAGGTACTACCTCTACTACAACACCCTACAGCCCAAAAACTGACCAACATTGATATACACAAATAAGCACTCATCCTAGCTGAAAATGCCAGAAAAAGTACCTTATTAAGCAAAAAAAATTGAAATATATTCATTTTGGGCTGCTGAAACTAAAAAAATTGGATCCAGCATGCAAAAAGACATGTATTTGGACACTAAGATCACTCAAATTAGATCAAATACACACATTTCTGTGAGGGAAACCTTTCTCAACGCTCACGTTTGGCGGCCATCTTGGATTTTCAAGTGGCCAATCGGGTAGATTTATTCAGTAGACCAATGGGAATTACCATGCCAAATTTTGTGCTTGTATCACATTTTGCACGATTCTTATGCAAAATTGCTATTATCTGCCCCAAAATAAAATGAAAATACCAAAACTCCCAAGAGTCTAGCTGGTAATAAAATTAAATCAGCAACACCAGTATATTCCAGTAAAGATCTACAAAATGTGACATTGTGACTCAATGTCCATGAAACTATCTGGGGTGGGTACCTGTGTTCAGTTAATTGCATGCAGGATATTACAAGTTGGAATTAAAGCCAGGAAACACATTAGGATCAGTGAACATGTATTAACACCACTGATCTATTTGGAAGATTTATGTGTTACTTTACATCTGTGATCATCAGCCCTCTTCCTGGAGATTCACTGTCCTGTAGTTCAGTCACTATTGGGTTTATCCCCTGCACACATGTGCTGTGCTAAAGATTTTCAAAAGATTGCGCTTGTATGAAGGACGGGCCTGAGCTCTGCAGCCAGTTTTTCTTGGTAAAATTTGAAGCGCCCCTCTTAGGTGACTTTTCATAGGTCATTCTTGTATTCTTAAAGCCTACAACAAAAGGATTAAACGTGTCATTGTTTAAAAAAAAAAACACCTGAGTTTTCTCACGCTGGCCATTTCTGCAGTACCTATCTGTAAAACGCTCCATTGAGGTCCTGCCCCCGCCTTTCCGAAAACACCAGTGTGCTGTGATTGGTCAACTTGATCACTCACTTGTGATTGGTCCACCGTTGGTGTGTGTCCGACACACCCCTTACCAAAAATGGATTTCCTCTCCAGAGTGGAAACAAGCTTTAGATGCAAATACCGGTGTAGCCTTGTGGGCTTAATCCACTTGAATCAAGGGCATGCAAAACTATCTGCTTGGCGTGAAAATTCAATGGTGACATCACCGAATGATGAAAAAAAATGCCCTGAAGCTATTGGGGCATTTCAGTCAGCTCTGGAGCAATGCATTTTGTGGCAGAGAGCACTTGTTCTGGAGATGACTTTGAGTTGTTTTCTGATGCAGACCTTTTAAATGCGCATAACAACAATATGATTCACACTATGACATTAAAATAATGAAAAACCACAATAGGTGCACTTTAAGAAAGCCCTGAAGATGAATAAATTCAAGAATTTGGCAGCGGTTTGATGCTGCCCAGTCTGCTGGACTGGCTAAATCCAACTGGACTACCTCCAACCTTGCTGTGAGGCGTGCCTCAATGTGACCCATGATGGCTTGGCTTTAATGCCATGGGCCACCTGCTAGTACTGTGCTCTCCTACATCTGCAAGAGCTGCAACGGCCAGCAGTTGCTTTTACTGTTCGTCAGTGGGAAAGAGCAAGCGCCGTGTCCTGGGCAAACTGAGCTTCCTTCACCTTGGAGGGAGACATGGAGGTCTAAGACCGCTCCAGCCCCGGGGAAGAAGAGAATGTTGGGCAGGGGACAGTCAGCTTCATTCCCTCCGCCCTGGTTTCCCCTCCTGGCTATCCCCTCTCCCCTATGCCAGACTTGGAGGCCGATCACGACGAACAGGGACACACAAGCGCGCGTCTCCCACCTCGCCAGACACTTCTAGCAAACCAATCCCCAATGGCACGCTCCCTTGGGACCTGCTGGGAATCATCCCTGAGGTGGCAGCCATCTTAAACATCTTGCTATTAGCAGAATTGCCAACCCCAGCCGGCAGCATGCTAATGGGGGATTACTACATCCCAGAAGCACAGCCCAGGAACCCAGGATGTGCACAGTGCCATCAGTGCCATAGCCAGGATCATGGTGTGCAGACGATTTTGCGGAGGGATATGCAGCGGCAGAATTCTCAGCTCCCAGAGCAAGTCTGTTAAAGGTTGCTTAATGGTTGTCAACTCCATGGGGCTGCTTTGGCCACTATACTAGTATACTCCAGGAGCCAAGGGGTGTTCGCATGCTAAAAAGGGCCCCTAAGTTACTCTCTATTTTCTGAAAGAGCATCACCTGGGGCATTATTTAAGCGAGGGTAGACATTCTGAAACCCGGCCAGGGATGGTTATTTAGCTATTGACCATACGGAAAGTTTCCGCAAAAATTTGGGGTAGGGGAAATTCAAATCTTCATAATTCCGTAAGGAAATGAGCTATTTACATGAAAAACCCTTCAAAATGTAGCTTATAGGGTATGCCACAAGATTAAAGTAAGAAAAATAAAATTGGGTCAAGGTCAAGGTCACCAGAGGTCAAGCAATGACGTAATTTCACACTTGCTTAAAATCTGGGCCTCTAAAAACTTAAAATTACACCAGATCCCAGTTGTAAACTGATTTATTCCTTTATTTGTAGATTCTAGTAGAGTAATACATAGGAAAGTTTTTAAAAATTATTTTGAAGAAAAAAAACTTTTGTTTTAACCCCCTCAGGCTCAAGACGAAAATATTGGAAAAATCGCAAAAATGCTGTTTTTACCGCTTAACAATTTGATATGATGAATTGTTCAAATAACCAAAGAAAATCAGTTGCCGGTGACACAGGGCTATCATGCAAAGCCCACAGGAGTAAAACTAAACCAATAAAAACATCCTCATTGCTGTTTCACTGAAGTTTCGCAACCTAGGAAAGTTCCTTAATGAAAGTGGAGCTGACATTCAAACCACCGTGAAATCTGATTGAATCTATTCTGCATGATGATCTATCCTACATTCTTGCACCCCTTGCCTGAAGCTTGGCATTGACAGTAAGGGCAGCATCTGATGCCACGCTTCCTGCAGGAACAACGTTTTGTTGCACATGAAGTGCATGTGCATGGCATTGGAAAGTCATCTGGCAGCAAAATTTGATCCCGCACAGGACGCAGTAGGCCATGCTGTTCAAAGAAACCAAAGTCTTTGGGATCAAGATGTGGATTATCCAAACAGTGTTTCTGCATGTACGACCCATAGACAGCCCTCTGAATGTGGCCTCTGATCAATCTGCTGGTTGGTGGAAGGATTGTTTTGGAACTGTGGTGGACTACGTAGTATCTGAGGTGGTCCATTGTTTGACAATCACTTGGAGCTTTCAATGGATAGACTTGCACCAGAAATTCTTCCACTAGGTTGAAATCTGTATCATATGGATTCCTGGCAAAGTTCTGGAGAAATTTCTCAGGCTTGGCCTTCAAACCCGCCGCTTTCGTTCCAAATTTACTTGTTGAGTCACATCCAGTCAGGTGATGAAGTGGGATGATAACTTTGCACTTCTCTGGGCCCATTCTAGTTGCCAACGCATGGAGGGGAATATATCTTGTGGTGGTTGCAACGCCAGCCTTTATCCACAATTCCTTTAACCCATGTGCCTTCATAATACTCCAGTGATGCAATCCAAGAACTACCACATCTGTGTCATTAGAAAGCAGAACAACTCGTTCTGCCCCGCAGTTGGTAGCATCAAGTGCATGAGGGATTGTTCTCACATCGGCTTCTTCAATGTCAAGATCCAAATCTAGCACAGGGGTTGGGTCACTGCCATTGAAAATGCCCTGACAAGGGTCAATATTGGGTGAGAATCCAATTCCACTCAAAACAATATCAGTCATTGGCCTTGGGTGTGCTAGTACATAGTTTCTCAAGAGTCCCTGGAGCTTTGACTTGTTCGCAGATGATGCGCAGAAAGCGTCCATAGAAACTAACAGTGGTGTCTCTTCACAATGGACATTCAAATCAATTGGACTGCAACTTAGTCTTCTCTGACGTTCACTGTCTTTTACGGAGCCTTCCACGAATGTATCGAAGACGAAGTCAATACGACTGGAATCTTTACTCAGTCCATATGCCATCTGTAGGAACCGTGCACAAAGATCTCCAAATGTCTTCAAGGATGATGTGTTCATTTGGCGTAAACAACACATCACATCAACGATGCAAGCAGTTTTCACTTTTTTCCATTCATCTGGGGGCAGATAGTCTTTCTTCTTGTCTAAATGCTCATCCTCCAAGCCTTTGCAAAGTTCACTTTTATTTGGCTTCAACATACGTCCTTTCTCATCAAACAGGTAGCTTTTCTCAATTAAGTCATTCCTCAGCAGTTCCTCCAGATCATAATTTCTAACTCTAGCAATGTCAAATATCTTTTGAGCTTCAGCAGGTTTTTTGCTTCCCTGTTCTCCAACCTGCTGCTTTCCTTTCTCTGGTTTCATTGATTTGAATGTCTTCAAATTATTCCTGTGGATTGGGTCAAACAGTGATTTTTCCTTTTTGACCAACCGTTCACAGCGGATCTTGTGATAGAGATCGCTGGATTTCATCTTGAAATTCAGAAGGTCATCACTGATTTCACTTGACACAATTTCTTGGGTAAGAATGTTGTGCAACTTTGGCTGCTCCACCTGAATGTCTGCTTCAGACACACCTGCTGGGTTTTCATTCTGTTTGATGTATTCTATTACATCACCAGCTAACATTTCAGAGTTCAACGAGGCCGAGGCATTGAACTCATGATCAACTGTAAGTTCAGTACTTGGGACTGAAACACCACTGATCTGCCGTTGAATATTGACCACTGCCAACATTTCATGATATATTATCTCCCACTGAGCAACGAATTCCTTCGTCTTGGTGCTACCTATGATTCCACTGGCACTCTTCTGTGACCTATTGATGGTCTGTTCTAGGCACATGTCAGCTCCAATCGCATTGAACTTTCCAGCAGTCCTCTTTAGGCTGAACTTTTCCGGCAGCAAAGTTCTCATACACGTCTAGTGCGTCCCTCTTACAACTGACCTCCGACATTCATTTTAAATCTGTACGCAATCTATCTGTGAAAACTGTACACGTACTTAAGATTCTCATTCTGCATTCTGACATGCAATGCAACATCTTCTCATCTCTTCACATCAAATGCCCAATAGCTTTAAATTACATAAGAAAGTACCCACCCATGGAAGGCAACATGTGTTATGATTCTGCCCTTTCGTGTGTTGTCCCATGCGTTTTTTGTGCTTGTGATTTACTTTCGTCTCGTTTATTTTCCAGCCGGCTGATGATCCGCTTCCAATCTGCCGTCATTGGTGTCGTGTGACTGCCTTCAGCATGCCTGTGTCTCGTCGTCCAATCACCTTTCTACTTTCGGTTTGGCTTTGGTATTTCATTCATTGCTTCCAGCTGTGCTTAATTCCGGATCTCGCTAAACTGAGTGAATGCGTTCTCTGATAGGGCATTACTAACCGTACTAATTTTCACGTATTTAAGGGTGATTGTAAATACTTCGTCACTTTATATTAACCTTGATTAACTCATTTAGCGAACGTATGTGTTTCTGACTTTCGTGATTTCAATCTGAGCTTTCTGAGTAACTGCATTTAAAAGACTGCGCTTTTCCTTTCGCTTTTCTTGTGGTGCTTTTTACTTGTCACGTTTAGATTGCCTTAATCTAAACCGTCTAGCTTGATTGCTCGTCTCAGCGTCTTGTCTCGAGTCATTATTGCATACCCGGTCCTCGTGTGATTGTTTATTAATCCCCATGTGTTTCTGTTTCAGTGTGATTGCATTTCGAGTCCCCGCCTCCTCTCGTGATCCTTAAATGTGGCAGTATTGGAAGTCTTCATCAGACGGATCCTTGTTTTGACTTGTCTACATGGTGATATCTCTGCTCCAGCATTCCTGTATTTTTCCCCGAGCCTGTCCTGAGTCTTGCTTTTGCTACACCCCAGTCTTGTCTTCTTTTATTTAGTCTCCCAGTGTGGTTCGTCAGTTAGTTAGGTTCAGTTTTTGTTTTTTTAGTTTAGCCACTCATTGAGTGTGTACCTCAGTTCTCCCCCTGCCTTTGGCAGTGTTTTTCAGTTCTCCCTTTTGTTCAGTGCATGTGCACGGTGTTTTATTTCTGGCGTGCCAGCCATATTCTCCCCTTAGTGTTCTTTTGGTGTTTAATAAATACCTCTGCATCCTGCGCCTGGTGTTTCCGGCTCCCTTCTTACAGAAGGATCCGTCTCCTGTACACCAGCAGGATGGACCCCCGTGATGCAGAGCTCCAGCGCCAGAGACAGCAGATCCAGCACTTGACTGCTGCTCTGACGGCGCAGCAGGCCACCGTCCCTGGGAGCACGGTGCCACCCCATCCTCCTGCTGGAGCTGCTGCACCTCTTCCTGGTCCTGAGCCTCGGCTACCCCCACCCGAGCGATACAACGGTAGCCCTGGTTTCTGCAGACCGTTCCTGACGACGTGCGAAATGCACTTTGCGCTACAACCTAGCACTTACGCCACGGAGCCTGCTAAGGTGGCTTTTGTAATCTCCCACCTGACTGGTCCTGCCCTCCAGTGGGGAACCGCTGCCTGGTCGGGCCGCCTACCCTGTATAGCGTCCTTCTCCGCCCTGGCGTCTGAGATGGAAAGATTATTCGACCGCTCCAGGTGCGGCGCTGCTGCAGGGAGGGACCTGACCCGGATCAGACAGGGAAGCCGCTCAGTGGCCGAATATGCCATTGAATTCCAGACCCTAGCGGCCCGGTCCAAGTGGAACTCTGAAGCACTCCGTGACATTTTTGTGGAAGGTCTGGCAGATGACATCAAGGATCACCTACTATTCCATGAGCTACCCAAGACTCCCGAGGCTGTGGCGGATCTGTCAATCCGGATTGAAAACCGTCTGGAGGAGACTGCCACTCGCTTGGGGCGAAGTCGGCTAGCTTTCTCCACCAACCACCAGGAGGAAGCTACCACTCGCTTGGGGCGAGGTCGGCCAGCTCTCTCCACCAACCGCCAGGAGGAAGCTGCCACTCACTTGAGGCAAGGTCGGCCCGGTTCCTCTAACCCCTCCAATACTCCTGTCATCTGGTTCCCGTCAGCTACTCCTCCCGGTCAAGCATCCTCCCGAGCCCACCAGCCCGAGCCCATGCAGTTAGGGCGAAGTCGCCTGACGAAGGAGGAGAGAGATCGCCGTATGCAGTCCAAGGCCTGTCTCTACTGCGGCCAGCAGGGGCACTTCATTGCCAACTGTCCGGGAAAAGCCAACGCCCACTAGTCACTGGAGGAGCGCTAGTGGGTACCTCCCGTACTGAAGTCTCCTCCAACAGCCGGACCATCATCCCGGTGACCCTTTCCTGGGGCAATCAAAGTCGTCGCTCTACTGCCTTGGTGGATTCCGGAGCGGAGGGGAATTTTCTGGATGCTGAAGCCGCAGCCTCCTGGGGTATCCCGTTTTCTCCACTGGCACAGCCTCTGAGCGTCTTTGGCCTCGGGGGCCAAAGACTGGCTCAGATTCAACATCAAACTGCTCCAGTCCAGCTCCTGGTCTCAGGAAACCACCGTGAGACCATATCCTTTCTGCTCATCAGGTGTCCCAGATCCCCGGTGGTTCTGGGACACCCCTGGCTCCGCGAGCATGGCCCGGTTTTGGACTGGTCCACCCACGAGGTTCGTGAGTGGAAGTCCCCCTGTTCTGCCAGCTGCCTGCGCCATGCATCCTCATCTGCGCCTGGGTCACAGGTGTCGTCTGAGTCTGCTCCTGATCTCTCCCGAGTCCCTGCCGAATACCATGATCTGGGTGCGGTATTCAGCAAGTCCAGGGCGGTGTCCCTACCTCCTCACCGGCCCTACGATTGCGAGATCAATCTCCTGCCAGGAGCAGTTCCGCCTCGGGGGCGGGTCTTTTCCCTGTCCCGGCCTGAGATAGTCGCCATGGAGAAGTACCTTCAGGAGTCTCTCGCGGCTGGGATAATTCGGCCCTCCACGTCGCCAGCAGGAGCCGGGTTCTTCTTCGTGGCGAAGAAGGATGGTTCGCTCCGGCCCTGTATCGACTATAGAGGGTTGAACAAGATAACCGTCCGGAACCGTTATCCCCTTCCCCTCATGTCCTCCGCCTTTGACATCATCCAGGGGGCCCAGGTGTTTACCAAGCTGGACTTGCGGAACGCCTACCACCTGGTGCGGATACGTGAGGGGGATGAGTGGAAGACCGCATTCAATACCCCCAGCGGCCACTGGGAATATCTGGTGGTTCCTTACGGCCTTACCAACGCGCCCGCGGTGTTCCAGCATCTGGTGAACGATGTCCTGGGTGACATGATCGGCCGGTCCGTTTATGTCTACCTAGATGACATCCTCATTTTCTCACGTACTCGGGAGGAGCACATTCGGCATGTGCGCCAAGTCCTGAAACGGTTGTTGGAGAACCGCCTTTTCGTGAAGGCCGAGAAGTGCGAGTTTCACACCTGCTCCACAGCGTTTCTGGGCTACATCATCTCTCCCGGGTCCCTGAAGATGGATCCCGCCAAGGTGCAGTCTGTCCTGGATTAGCCCCAGCCCAAGGACCGCAAGGCTCTCCAGAGTTTCCTGGGTTTCGCGAACTTCTACCGCCGCTTCATTCGAGGGTACAGCACGGTGGCAGCCCCCCTGACCGCGCTGACTTCCACCAAGCAGCCATTCCGCTGGAACCCTCAGGCTGACCAGGCGTTCCAGCAGCTGAAGCGGCGGTTCACGACTGCACCTATCCTGATGACTCCGGACCCGGCATCCCAGTTCATCGTGGAGGTGGATGCCTCCAACGTGGGCGTGGGAGCGGTGCTGTCCCAGAGGTCCACCAAGGACGGTAAGGTACACCCCTGTGCCTTCTTTTCGCATCGCCTTACGCCTACGGAAGCCAACTATGATGTTGGTAACCGGAAGTTATTAGCAGTCAAGTTGGCTCTGGAGGAGTGGCGTCACTGGCTAGAGGGAGCCACTACGCCATTTCTGGTGTGGACGGACCACAAAAATCTTGAATACCTCAAGACAGCCAAGAGGCTTAACCCCCGCCAGGCCCGGTGGGCCTTATTCTTCGAGAGATTTAATTTCGCCTTGGCTTACAGGCCCGGGTCCCGTAATGCCAAAGCCGATGCCCTTTCTCGACGGTTCGAGACGGGGGCCACTCCGGAGGACCCTCCCGAGACCATTCTTTCCCCTAACCGCTTCCTCAATGCCGTCCAGCTCCCCATTGAGGAGAGGGTTCGGGCAGCACTGGGCGGGCAGGCCGCGCCCAGTGCCTGTCCCACTAACTGTCTGTTTGTTCCCCAGGGCCTCCGGTCTGAGGTGCTGCAATGGGGACACGGATCCCAGTTTTCAGGCCATCCAGGGGTCAAGAGGACCACAGCCTTCATCCGACGTCGCTTCTGGTGGCCGTACCTCCAGGACGACGTCAGGGGTTTTGTAAGTGCCTGCTCGGTCTGTGCTACTGCTAAGTCACCTCACACACCCCCTTCTGGCCTCCTCCAACCACTCCCTATCCCCAGTCGCCCTTGGTCCCACATAGCCCTAGATTTTGTCACTGGTCTTCTGCCCTCCCAAGGTAACACCACTATCCTCACCATCGTCGATCGTTTTTCCAAAGCAGCCCACTTCATTGCACTCCCCAAGCTCCCCTCCGCCCAATCCACAGCCAACCTCCGGATACAACACGTTGTCCGTCCCCATGGCATCCCTACCGATATTGTTTCTGACCGTGGCCCCCAGTTCACCTCTCATTTTTGGAAAGCCTTCCTGTCCCTCCTAGGCCCCTCCTGTTCCCTCACTTCTGGTTTTCATCCACAGTCCAACGGCCAGACCGAGCGGGCCAACCAGACCCTGGAGACCATGCTACGATGCGTGTGCGGTAGGAACACTGGTTCATGGTCGGTCCATCTGCCTTGGGTTGAATACGCGCACAATTCCCACGCATCTGCAGCCTCTGGTCTCACCCCATTTGAGTGCTGTCTGGGGTACCAGCCTCCCCTGTTCCCCTCTCAGGAGGCGGAGGTGGGGGTCCCATCCGCTGAAGCCTTCGTGAAGCGGTGCCGTAACACCTGGCGCACCGCCCGCCGCGCCCTCGTCTGTGCTGGGGAACAGATGAAGGACGCGGCGGACAAGCGACGTAAGCCGGCCCCCACCTACCGTGTTGGTCAGAAGGTCTGGCTCTCTGCCCAGGACATTCCCCTCCGTGTTGAGTCTCGCAAACTCGCCCCAAGATTCCTCGGCCCCTTCCCAGTGGACAAGATTGTCAGCCCCACCGCCATCCGCCTGAAGCTCCCCCACACCATGCGCCGCATTCACCCTGTGTTCCACGTCTCCCGAGTCCGCCCCTCTGTCACCCACCCCCTCCACCCGGATCCCGAGCCTCCCCCTCCGCCACGCATCATCGACGGTGGTGAGGCGTACACCGTGCGGAAACTTCTGAATTGTCGGCGGAGGGGTAGGGGGCTCCAGTATCTTGTTGACTGGGAAGGGTACGGTCCCGAGGAACGTTCCTGGGTCCCCGCAAGATTTATTTTAGACAAGAAACTTATTTCTGATTTTCACATATCCAACCCCAAGCCTTAGCCCCAGTTTATTAAGTATTCTTGTGAATGTTTAGTGTTTCTTGTGCCTGTGTGTATTTCTTGATTAGATATTTCGTGTGTTGGTCTTTTTTGGGTTTTGTCTTTATTTAGATTTTTCTTGTTAGTATTTAGGGGTTTTTGTGTTTAGTATTTTTAGGTGTACCCTGTTTTGTTTAGTCTTGTGGGGTTTGGTATTTAGTTTTTAGTGTTTTGTGTTTTTTTGGTAAGCGCCAGGTGGCGCTTCTTAGGGGGGGGGGGTACTGTTATGATTCTGCCCTTTCGTGTGTTGTCCCATGCGTATTTTGTGCTTGTGATTTACTTTCGTCTCGTTTATTTTCCAGCCGGCTGATGATCCGCTTCCAATCTGCCGTCATTGGTGTCGTGTGACTGCCTTCAGCATGCCTGTGTCTCGTCGTCCAATCACCTTTCTACTTTCGGTTTGGCTTTGGTATTTCATTCATTGCTTCCAGCTGTGCTTAATTCCGGATCTCGCTAAACTGAGTGAATGCGTTCTCTGATAGGGCATTACTAACCGTACTAATTTTCACGTATTTAAGGGTGATTGTAAATACTTCGTCACTTTATATTAACCTTGATTAACTCATTTAGCGAATGTATGTGTTTCTGACTTTCGTGATTTCAATCTGAGCTTTCTGAGTAACTGCATTTAAAAGACTGCGCTTTTCCTTTCGCTTTTCTTGTGGTGCTTTTTACTTGTCACGTTTAGATTGCCTTAATCTAAACCGTCTAGCTTGATTGCTCGTCTCAGCGTCTTGTCTCGAGTCATTATTGCATACCCGGTCCTCGTGTGATTGTTTATTAATCCCCATGTGTTTCTGTTTCAGTGTGATTGCATTTCGAGTCCCCGCCTCCTCTCGTGATCCTTAAATGTGGCAGTATTGGAAGTCTTCATCAGACGGATCCTTGTTTTGACTTGTCTACATGGTGATAGCTCTGTTCCAGCATTCCTGTATTTTTCCCCGAGCCTGTCCTGAGTCTTGCTTTTGCTACACCCCAGTCTTGTCTTCTTTTATTCAGTCTCCCAGTGTGGTTCGTCAGTTAGTTAGGTTCAGTTTTTGTTTTTTTAGTTTAGCCACTCATTGAGTGTGTACCTCAGTTCTCCCCCTGCCTTTGGCAGTGTTTTTCAGTTCTCCCTTTTGTTCAGTGCATGTGCACGGTGTTTTATTTCTGGCGTGCCAGCCATATTCTCCCCTTAGTGTTCTTTCTGTGACACCATTTATGTGTATGTTATAAATGACTTGCAAAGATCTCAATGCAATCAATATGTTCATTTAACAGGAGAAACACTGACTTTTCAGTGCCAACGTCACTCAAAACGAAAAATGTCATTTTCATGCGTCATGAAGCACTTGTCTGACGTCTAACCAATTGTGACCTTCACACTTCAATACCGGGTGTGACTTCCTCGTGCCATGATGCAAGCAACGCATCTCCGGCGCATGGACCGAATCAGATGTGCCAGAAATTGCTGTGGGATGTCATTGCAAATCTGACGTAGACGTTGTCGCAATTCCTGGAGTGTAGCTGGCGGGTTATCCAACCGCCGCAAACGTCGATCCATCTCGTCCCAAAGATGCTCGATTGGGAACATGTCTGGGGATCTGGCTGGCCATGGCAGGACATTGACATGTTGTTGCATCAGATACTGCTGTACAATCCTTGCAACGTGTGGTCTGGCGTTATCATGTTGCAGCGTTATTTCGGGACCATGTTGCATCAAAAACGGTACCACCAATGGCCGTAGCACTTCATCGCGATATCTTTGACCTGTCAGATTTCCATCAATAACAAGCAAATCTGTTCTGTTTCTAGCCGTGATCCCTCCCCAAATCATGACACTACCACCTCCAAAACGATCAAATTCCTGAACACAGTTGTTGGCATAACGTTCTCCACGTCGACGGTATACACGTAAACGACCATCACATTGGTTAAGCATGAATCTTGATTCATCAGTGAAGAGTACAAGATCCCACTGACGTTGGATCCACCGTCGATGTTGTTGTGCCCACTGTAGACGCAGTAGTCGGTGTTGTACTGTGAGCATTGGACGTCTTGCTGGCCGACGTGGGACAATGCCAAAATGACGGAGACGGCGACAGATTGTCTGTGCAGACAGTCGCCTCAAACCAGGTATCGTTCTTGCAGTTATGGTTGCAGGTTGGAATGGATTTCGGAGATGGGTTGTACGAATCCAGTTGTCCTGTCTGGGAGTGGTTACTCGTGGACGGCCGCTGCGAGGACGGTCTCTGACATGTCTTGTCTGCTGATGACGCTGCCATAAGTTCCAAATGGTGTTTCGGTGGACATTCAGGCGATGAGCAACTTCCCTCTGCGAGGTTCCGGATTCAATCATCCTAATGGCCCTCCACCGATCATTTTTAGACAGTCTTGGCATTTAGAGGGTAGAGTTCCTGATCCGAAATGGCTGTGTTTTCGATAAGTGATGCTTCCGTCGTTCATCAGGCACAATGTGAACATTCCAAATATTCTCCTCTTTTATTGCCATCCACAAGCATGATTTACGCACATTTTCACGTGCAAAGTCATTTTCTCGCATTTTCATGATTTCCATTTCAATGTTGTGTTTACGTGTACTGTTTCAGTCTGATATCACCATGAATGACAATTTCATAATTGCGTTATGAAAAATAATTAACAATATTGGTGAAGCAGAAACTTTTGTTGCTGAGTATAATTTAAAAAAAACTTTCCTATGTAGTACTCTACTAGAATCTGCAAATAAAAGAATAAAACAGTTTACAACTGGGATCTGGTGTAATTTTAAGTTTTTAAACGCCCAGATTTTAAGGAAGTGTCAAATTACGTCATTGCTTGACCTCTGGTGACCTTGACCTTGACCCAATTTTATTTTTCTTACTTTCACCTTGTAGCATACCCTATACGCTACATTTTGAGGGGTATTTAATGCAAATAGCTTATTTCCTTACGGAGTTTTGAAGATTTGAATTTCCCCTACCCCAAATTTTTGCGGAAACTTTCCATATGGTCAATAGCTACAAAACCATCCCTAGCAAGATTACTGCCGGGTTTCAGAATGTCTACCCTCGCTTAAATGATGCCCCAGGTGATGCTCTTTCAGTAAATAGTGAGTAACTTAGGGGCCCTTTTTAGCATGCGAACACCCCTCGGCTCCAGAAATAGTAGGCTAAAGTGCCGTCAAGAAGACTCCTTCCTGTTCCATTATGCAGCATGTAAATGTACCTTTAATAAATTAAATGATCAGAGTTATTCAAAACCCATATCACCCATGTGAAAAAAATAATTGCCCCTGCTTAACCTAATAACTCCTTGTCCTACCCTTATTAGCAACAACTGCAATCAGAGGTTAGCAATAACTGGCATTGAGTCTTCTACTTTGCTGTGGAGGAATTTGGCCGACTCTGCAGAATTGTTTATATTCCGTCGCATTGAAGGGTTTTTGACTGTGAAGAGCTTAGGGTCATGCCACAGCATCTCAATTGGATTCTAGTCAGGAACTTGACTAGGCCATTCAAACCTTCATTTTGTTTGTTTTGAGCCATTCAAAGGCAGACTTGCTTGTGTGCTTTGGGATAGGATCATAGTCCTATAATCCAACTGCGCTTGAGCTTTAGATCACAAACTGATGACTGGACTCATCAGTCCACAGAATATTATCCCAAAAATCTAGGGGCTTATCAAGGTTTTTTTTTGCAAATTTGAGATGAGCCTTTATGCTGTTATTAGTCAGCTGTGGTTTTTTTTCATGCAAATCTCCCATGGATGCCACTTTTTCCCAGTCTCTTTCTTATTGTTGAATCGTGAACATTTCCCTTAACTGAGGCAAGTGAGGCAAGCAGTTTAGATGTGAGGCTGGCTTCATGGAGGAATTGTGGTTGGCCGGCCACTCCTGGAAAGGCTCACTACAGCTCAAAAGTTTTTTTCATCACTAGATGATGGCTCTCACCATGGTTTGTTGGAGGCCAAGAGCCTTAGAAAGGGCTTTGTAACTTTTTCCACAGTTGATGAATGTAGAAAACTTTGTTTCTCATCTGTTCTTGAATTTCTTTAGACTGTGGCATTATGTGCTGCTTTTCGCTAACTTCACATTGCCAGAAAGGCTGTATTTAACACTCTTTTTCCTTTTATGTTCAGTCAATCTAACCCGACTCAATGTCTTTAAATGTCTCTAAAAACATGGTTAACAAACTTTTTTCAGCAAGATTCTTTTCCTCACTTTGCGGGTAAAACATGAATTTAACTTCATAATATATTATCAATATATTTATAATATATTGATTTCATAAAATTGATAATATATTATGAAATAATATTATCATTCTGGTTTATGTATTTCTCCATGCCATGCATTGCACATTGTCTCCCCAGTCTGGTCATATGTGTTGAGACAGTTTTGTTCCCCAGTTTTGCGTGCCACATTTTCAGGTGATTTCGTGGTTTCAGGGTTTCCAATAATTCCTTCCAATCTCGTTTGCTTCCTTCACCTTGCTGTTCTTTCTTTACTAATAAATACAAACAGTTTATTATTTTGAATTACTAACAATAACTAACATTGTTTATAGTACTAACTTGCTAACAAGCACTAAGGGATTGTATAGCTGCACATTACTAATTGACTAACAAGCTCTCAGCACTTGCTCTGCACTTATCTCCACCCCTTGCCTTCACTCACTTTACTTTGCTGCAATTCGGCGGATTCTCCGCACCTTGATAAACACTGTTCTGCCTCTCACTCTGTGCACTTTAGAACTCCCTAACTGAAGTCGTCTGTCTGTCATAGGCTGTCTGTGTAATCCCTGTCCGCATTTTGGCTTTCGCCAATTTCATGTGGTTAGGAACTTCCTCTTGTTCATTCCCTAGTAAATTAGTCTGATCCAGCTCACCTGTTCCCAGTTATAGCATGTGACTTCCCACATGTGTATTTAAGCAGTCAGATCACAGCCAGCTCTTGTCAGAACGTTTTCTCTTGTCTGCTTGTGCTACTCTGTTCATGCCCTAAATTCATGGCTTTACACTTCTGATTGGAACATCCCGGATTTTGATTCTGCCTCTGCCTATGATTATACTTTGCCTGTCTACCGAACCTGCCTTGCATGACTTCGAGATTTGTGATTGCTGCCCTGGTAACGAACCGTTTCTGGCCATCTGGATTGTGTTTTTGGATTCTGGACTTTGTACTGTTGCCAATAATCCGGCCGGAGTTTTTACTCCTAAATTCAATAAAACTAATTTTGCTGCACTTCCTGGTACTCGCGTGTGGTCCCAGAACGCAACCTCACAGACATTCATATTTTATCGGCACTGAGTGTTTTAACTCCTACCCTAACAAGGTACGTCCCCTTCAAGAGCCAGGGACTTGCACTCAGCTGATAGTCAGTTGAGTCAGGTATGACAAATTAGGGCAGGAATGAAAAACAACAGGATCTTAAATCTCCAGGAACAGGGCTGGTGACCACTACTCCCGATCGTAAAGAAACCAAATGGTAAGATAAATTACAAGAAGTCATATTCATATAAATTTATCTATACCAGATCCTGATCTATTACTGCTTCTCTGGCAATCTTTGAAATAAAAAGTGTATGTCCAGCATCAAGTTAACCCACTCACCTGGTGAATAGCAATAAGTTTCTTTCACAGTCTTCGAAATGAGAGATATTAAACATTCACTTCTTTTATGACTATTCACAATTCACAAGTGAATTCACTATTCACAAGACATAAGTAAACAGCTGTTGTTCTTAAGTATTCAGCTCTATTTGAACAAACAGATGTGCTGCTAAGGCCATAATTAAAAGCTCAGAAGCTTATGGGGTACACCAACCTGCCATACTGGTCGAGTCCTTCCCCAGGAGGTTTTTGGCAGTATGTGGGCTTTGCTTTGTCTTTTTAAGCCAGAAAAACTACTTCAGGAAGCGTCCTGCAATCAAATTACAAACAACAAGCTTTGGCGTTGGTCACACAGATGAACTTATATAATGTCTGTATATTTATTGGTATATGTGTACATATGTATATGCCTTTTGTATGTATGTGTATGTATGTATATATATATATATATATATGTACTAATGTATGTGTGTATGTGTGTGTATGCATATGTTTATATATGCATGGATATTTTTGCCCCACCTATTTTATATCAGGCCTGAGAGAGGGTTCTCCTTTTTTTTTTATATTACGTATTCTTCTTTTTGTCTTACTGTTTTGTGTTTATTTGTGAAATAATATAAATATTAAAAAAAAAAAAAAAAAAAAAAAAATTACAAACAACAAAAGAAAGGAAATTGGAGCACAACATTTTGGGCAGAGCCCAAAGATATTTTATGGACATTTCATATAAAGTGATACACTGAATAGAGCCAAAGGCCTTATTTCAGTCAGGAAAAGAAGACGTATTGAAATGTAAAGCCATTTGAGTATGATCTGCAACGTTATTATTGTTTTGGCGCTGAGTAAATCTATTCTAGGAACTGGTTGCACATACTCGTACACAACCCTGAATACAGGGAGAAGCAAAATGACAAACACAAAATGACAAAATGACACACAATTTCCCTTTTCGTACCCAAAGATAATCTCAACAGATGGAGGGGAGGCAGTGAGGGGAGAACAGGAAAATGAATCAGTGCAAAAATGACAAAACTAACACACTAGTGGTGAACGGCAAACAAGCAGCAGCACACAGCCGCAGAAAGTGCGCAAAGCAAACAAAGCATAAACAGGTGCTCAATGTTAACCTGACTGCAATTTTTGAAGAGTGTGCTCTATTACTGATGCGATGTATGTAAGAGTAATTGGTTGGTGAGAAAGGGCTCATGTTTGGCCGTGCAGCTTCAGCGAGAGTTTCCTGAATGAACTTCAGTACGCATTTTATGTGCCTCTTATTTCAGTCAGAACGACCCACAAACTGAATTGCAAAAACAGTAATTGATTTTGTTGTAGAGCATTTTTATTATCCCCAAAACAGATGTTCATCCAGCCATGATCTATACCACTTCCTCCTCATGAGGGGTTAGGGCTGGAGCCTATCCCAGATATAGGCAGCAGGGACCCACACTGGACAGCTTGTCAATCTATTGAAGGGCGCACATGCCATTCTCACACTTATAGCTATGGGCAATTTAGAGCATCCAATTTGCCTGGTATTCATGTCTTAAGGAGGAAGCCTGAATACCCAGAGCAAATCCAAGCAAACACGCAGAGAACATGCAGACTCCAGACATGAAGGCCCCAAGCCAAGTTTGAACCCATGACCTTCTTGCTGAGAGGCAGCAGTGCTACCCACCACCCCAACCTCTCATTTAAACTTTTGAATTCAATTTTATTTGTTTAGCTCTTTCAAAAATTGAGATTTGATTAAACAGTACGGGGCCTGAACCCCCACGGAGAGAGCCAAAGGTGACAGTGGCAAGGAAAAACTCCCTAGTGGGCAGAAATCTTGTGCAGAACTCCACTCTAAACAAACTAGGATTCCAGTTGCCCGAGGTTCACTCCGGAGAAATGAGGTGAGAAGGGATGTCTACGTGCACGGCAGAGTGCCTGCTAATCTCAGAAGATCATACTGACATACCTCCAGCATGAACATGGGACATAACTGTGATCCTAAATCAGACAAAAGCCATGCCAACCTTATGTAATTGTGTAATAACCATTTGTACAAAAATCTCAAAAATGGTGAGATCATACCGATATCCTTCCCACATGCAGACGGAACACGATTGCGATCCCGGATCGAACAATAGCCAAAAAAACATGATGTGACAAACTGTGCATGTCGCAGAGCACCTGCTGTTTCCTGAAAGATCAGGAGGACTGTACTGAACCATCCGGTAGGGAGAAAAAGCAAAATTGTAATCTTGGATCAGACGATGTCTATACTACCAGAACCTTATATGACAGAACGGGACCGTGTGCATGCCAGAGTACCAGCCACTGCCTGAAAAGCATTTAGTCCAAAACGATACCCCTGTAGCAAGAATACAGAACAAGGGATCAGAAGAGGACATACTCATTTTGCATACTAATTTTACATGCCATTACCCAAAGAGGCAGTCTAACCCTGTCAGTACAGTGCCGTGCTTCACAGGTCCATCTCAGTAAAACCAGAAGTACAGACAAGCAGCAGCGCGGGAACTACTGTTCTGGCACACAGCAAGCAGCACACTAGTACTAGTCCAATCAAAATCGCAGTCTGATCGACAAATTGGCAACTAAGAAGGTACCTCAAGATGAATGAAACGTTTTGTATTATCACAAAGCTGTAAAACTTATTCCATAGCCCAGCTCATGACATAACTATGATATCACCCTTGGCACAGATCACTTTTGCAAAGGTCTTATGTTTCATTGACTGAGACCTTGGGGGAAAAATTGCTCTGCGTTATGTCACGCTGTTGATATTTAGCCAAACTGAATACAAAGTGTAACGTTGATTATGGCTTTGGGCAGTAGCAAAATAGAGAAGAGTCCCTCTCATAATTAAGTTAATGTCACTTAGCTAGTTGGTGTGCATGCAGTATCTTTCCATAACCATTATGTGACATAACTTTGTGTGCTAGCTAGCTAACAATAACGAGTCACTCAGTTGACTGCGAATTTACAGGCCTTAACAAGTTCAAATGCAAACATGACTCAGTGATGGACTAAGTTAGCAATGAGATGGAGTTAACTCAATGCTAACATATAATGGGGATTATCATTATGACGCTAATGGAAATAACATTTGTTTTCTATTAAATTACAAATTCAGTTATGTGATAAGCAAAATCTTTTATGTTTGGTTGTGTCATAGGAAAGTTACTAAACAAGTTGAGTAAATTTTGGGTTTGTTGCTCACTTAAGCTCGCAACAAATGCAAAATTTACTCAGCTCGTTTCATAACTTTCTTATGACATGCCCACTCAAGTAAGAGCCTCTATTTATTTGATGATTATTTGGCACAATTTGAGCGATAAATTGTCTGACATTAACTAAATAGATAGTATTTTTAACTTTTTGATGATCAATCATCAGAAATAAATCTCAAAACAGATTTACTGCCTTACGTCCTACTTTGTTAAGCACTTTTATTCTTTATCTATTAAATACTTGGTGTCAATTAGTCTTTCATTATCTGTTAAACCCATTTGTGCTTGACTGCGAAGCAATTTGAATTGCCTTGCATTCTAGAACTGCTTTACGTGTGAACCTGGAGAGAAATTGAAGTAACACATAAATGAGTTAGATTGGTTTGGGGGGTTCAGTGCGCAGCACAGCAGCCACTGTGCAGGTGTTGTGCCAAATTGTGATTTCTTTTTTTTTCCCCAAAACGTGTTTCTTGTCAGCTGTCATGTGCACAGCCTGGTAAAACTGTATCCCCCAATGTATATTCATCTACAACTGCTTTTATCAGGAAAAAAAAAAAGCCATGACATGCAAGTAAGGAAGTGTTTGCAGTTTATCGTGTAATCAGGCATTGCATTTCCGTGATGATAGGCAATAAAAAAGAATTCTCTTTTAGATTTGTTTTTATGACTGCAATATTTTATCCGCTGTGTATCCAAGATAAGAACTAACCCCGTCCATTTAAGGGCGATTCCATGCCTGTCGTACGGGACATTCAGACAGTATTTTACATCCAGAAAATGAAATGATGACTGGCTTTGAAGTATAGGCTGTGACCTTTAAATTGTGTTCCCATACTTCAACATTATTCAATGATCAAACCGATTCATTTCCATTTTTGGGGGGTGAAATAAGCAAAAATGTGACGTATCGTACGGGATGCAGAGAAATCACATTTTTTTTCTTCCAACAATGTCTTTTCAAGAACTCTGTGAATTGGCTACAGAAAACTTCTGGAAAATGGTCAAGAAATACTGAAGAGATGCAGTACTGTGTTCAAGCAGTTTTATAAAAAAAAAATCAACAAGACAGGGTTTAAAAATTCTAGGGGGTACTTGTCATACGGGGCAGAAAAAAACCTGTTGTATAGGACGCTCTGAATTGAGCTCAGGTGTTTACTGAAGTACTGCCCCTACCTGTGATTGCACTTGAAGCTTGAACAGCTAAAGCTAAATAATTACGGATTACTTTCTGACAATTCATGTCCCCTCAGTTAACTCTGGTCCTGTGATAATTCAGTACCTGTCATAGAGGACAAAATATTTGTCATACAGGACAACTATTATCTGTAAAAACCTGTCATCCTTTCCTGCCTCATTATTTACCAACTTCTTTTCTTCAGAACACAGTTTGAAGTTCTACCATAACAAAAAGTACACAACTCACTAGATAAAGCTCAGAATGATTGAGAAATGGCAAGATGTGAACCATGAAACACACTTACTAGTTACACAAATTACTATCGGTTCATCATTCCATTGCCAACTTGGACGCAGCAAGTAGCCTCAGGGTGCTTTCACACCAGGGACTCGGGCAGAGATCCGAGTACACTTGACCCTTAACAGGACTTCTACTTCAAACATTTTTCCAAGATATTCACTTTTTAAACAAAGAATTATTATCAAAATAAATCTGTTAGAAATTGCAACTTAAATCACTGAGTTTCTGTAGCATCACATCAGTGGTTGTCATGGCAAGGCTGTTTTAATGAATACAGCGCCCTCCATAATTATTGGCACCCCTGGTAAAGACGTGTTCTTTCCTTAGCTTTTAATAAATTCAGTTTTTTTCTAAATAATATAGGACCACAAAGAAAAAAAGAGGAAAATCCAACCTTCAAGTTCATCTATTCAGTGGGAAAAAAATCCCACATTAAGAAATTATTCTTTTACATCAAATCATGTGTGCCACAATTATTAGCACCCCTGATGTTAATACTTTGTACAACCCCCTTTTGCCAACAAAACAGCACTTGATCTTCTCCTATAATGTTTCACAAGATGGGAGCATATAGAAAGAGGGATTTTAGACCATTCCTCTTTGCACAATCTCTCTAAATCATCCTGCGACCTGGGTCCTGTCCTCTGCACTCTCCTCTTCAGCTCACTCCACAGGTTTTCAATGGGATTGAGGTCTGGGGACTGAGACGGCCATGGGAGGAGCTTGATGCTGTGTCTGATGAACCATTTCTGTGTAGATTTGGCCACATGTTTAGGGTCATTAACTTGCTGAAAGACCCAGTGATGACCCATCTTCAGCTTTTGGGCAGAGGCCACCAGAGTTTGATTTAAAATGTCCTGGTAGTTCAAAGCGTTCATGATGCCATGCACCCTAACAAGGTTTCCAAGGCCTTTGGAAGAGAAACAGGCCCACAGCGTCACCGATCCTCCCCCATAATTCAGTGAGTATGAGGTGCTTTTCAGCATACTCATCTTTTGTGTTCCGCCAGACCCACTTTGAGTGTTTGTTGCCAAAAAGCTCTATCTTGGTTTCATCTCACCAAAGCACACGGCCCCAGTTGAAGTCCCAGTACCGCTTAGTGAACTCTAGACGTTTGCGTTTATGATTGTGAGTGAGAAAAGGTTTTTTCCATGCATGCCTCCCAAACAGCTAGTTGGCATGTACATAGCGCCTGATGGTTGTTTTGGAGACTTTGTGACCTCAAGATGCTACCATTTGTTGCAATTTTTTAACAGTGAGCTTTGGAGAACTTTTTATTTCTTTCACCATCCTCCTTGCTGTGTGTGGTGGCAAAATAACCTTGTGTCCTCGTCCAGGCTTGTTCACCACTGTTCCAGTTGTTTTAAACTTCTTAATGATTCCTTTGACAGTAGATATGGCCAGGTGCAGGTGAGTGGCTATTTTCTTGTAGCCATTGCCTGACTTGTGAAGGTCGACACACATCTGCCTTACTTGAATGGTGTGTTCCTTGGTCTTTCCCGTGTTAAAGAGAGGATAAGACAAATGGCCTCTGTGTCACGTCATATTTATACCCCAGGGAAACAGGAAGTGATGATTTACTAATTAAATGTTCCTTGATACTCTGATCAACTTTGTAAACTACTGTAGAAATGACTGAAATACTCCAATTACATTTAATTCCTAGGAATTGTAAGGGGTGCCAATAATTGTGGAACAGGTGATTTTATGAATAATAATTATTTCTTAGTCAGGGATTTTTTATCCCCCCTTAAAATTCACTTGAGTGGAAGGATACATTTTTCAACAATTTTCAGTGTGAGAGTATGCTTCTGCAATAAAAATTGAATTTATTTTAAGGCTTTTAACACATCTTAACAACGGGTGCCAATAATTATGGAGGGCGCTGTATATTCAGTGCCGCAAAAAAGTATTTGCCCCCTTCCTGATTTCTTTTTTTTTTGCATATTTGTCGCACATAAATTTTTCAGATCATCAAACAAATTTTAATATTAGACGAAGACAACCCGAGTAAATACAAAATGCAGTTTTTAAATGATGATTTCATTTATTAAGGGAAAAAAGCCATCCAAACCTACCTGGCCCTATTTGAAATCGTAATTGCCCCCTATATCCTAATAACAGGTTGTGCCGCCCTCGGCGACAAGAACTGCAATCAAACACTTGCGATAACTGGCAATGAGTCTTTCACATTGCCGTAGAAGAATTCTAGCCCATTCATCTTTGCAGAATTGTTTTAATTCAACCACATTAGAGGGTTTTTGAGCATGAATGGTCTGTTTAAGGTCATGCCACAGCATCTCAAGCAGATTTTAGTCCGGACTTTCACTAGGCCACTCCAAAATCTTCATTGTTTTTTATTAAGCCATTCAGAGGTGGACTTACTGGTGTGTTTTGGATAATTGTCCTGCTGCATAACCCAAGTGCGCTTCAGCTTGAGGTCAAAAACTGATGGTTGGACGTTCTCCTTCAGAATTTTCTGGTAGAAAGCAGAATTCATAGTTCCATCAATTGCCACAAGTCATCCAGGTCCTGAAGCAGCAAAGCAGCCCCAAACCATCACACTACCACCACCATGTTTGACTAATGGTATGATGTTCTTTTTATGAAATGCTGTGTTAGTTTTATGCCTGATGTATCGGAACGCATACGTTCCAGAAAGTTCAACTTTTGTCTCTTCAGTCCACAGAATATTTTCCCAAAAATTTTGGGGATCATCTACATGTTTTTTGACAAATGTGAGACAAGGCTTTGTATTCTTTTTTAGAAGCAGTGGTTTTCGCCTTGCCATTTTTGCCCAGTCTCTTCCTTATTGTTGAATCATGAACACTGACTTTAACTGAGGCAAGTGAGACCTGTAGTTCTTTAGATGTTGTTCCGGGTTCTTTTGTGACCACCTGGATGAGTCGTCGATGCGCTCTTAGAGTAATTTTTGAAGGCCAGCCACTCCTGGGAAGGTTCAGCACTGTTCCAAGTTTTCTCCATTTACGGGTAATGGCTCTCACCGTGATTCACCGGAGTCCCGAAGCCTTAGAAATGGCTTTGCAACCCCTTACAGACTGATAGATGTCACTTTCTTCGTTTATCATCTGTTCTTGGATTTCTTAAGTTCACGGCATGACTTGTTGCTTTTTTGAGATCTTTTAGCCTACTTCACTTTGTCAGATAGGCTCTATTAAAGTTATTTTTTGATTCAACTGGTCTGGCAGTAGTCAGGCCTGGGTGTGACTAGCAAAATTGGACTAAAGAAAATGCGGTTAATCACAGTTAATTCATTATATAAGAGGGGGTGGGGATAGCTTTTTCCCCTTAATAAATGAAATCATCATTTAGAAAATGCATTTTGTATTTGCTCAGGTTATCTTTTATTCCAGGTTTCTATGTTCTAGTATTGATTTTGACCCCCCAAATCAATTTTGGCGGAAAACCGCTAATTACTGAATATTCATATTTTGATTAACTTATATGCAGAGGTACATATTACAAAAAAGCTCTGTACAGACATAGATCATCATAAAATGAAGAAAACTGCCAAATATGAATCTAATTGGATGTACAGTTGCTAGGAAATCTATATTTTTTTGCAATCAATTTCATCAAGGTTTTAAAGTGCTTTTTAGTGTTAATAAGTAATTTCATAGCAATTTTAGGGCAACTTTAAAGATGCAGTCCGTAACTTTGAGGAGAGAGAGGACTTCGCACAAAAATTTGAAAAAAAAAAACTACTTTCAGATCCCTACCCCTCCCTCTCCACTGCACTCCTCAAACCCTCCCCTAGAAAGCTATGGAATTATATTTGTGCCACAATCCTGAGCGAGCAATTGGACATTTTGAGCGCGGAAAAATATATTTCGCAAGCACAAAAATCTTGTTTAGAGAAAAAAGAAATTTTGTGAGCAAACAAAACCTTCCGATTGAGCGAACAAAATAATTCTGCGCTCAACAAATATTTTTGCATGTTTGCTATGATCAATATAAACGTGCAATATGAACCCCCTTTCCTCAGTTTCACTCTATATCCTCTCGAAAACTCATGTTCTGCACGCTGGCAGACCGCAGCATGCTCGCTCAAAGCATGTCTCTCCTTCTCTCTCAGTCTGACCTCTCTGTGTGCGCTCAGCTTCACCTGCGCGCTCGCTCGAGCTGTGCAGAGTGTTACAAATGTGCCACAATTCTGATTGGCTCATTGGTCTCCAATTAAATGCATTATGCCCAACCACCAAAGAATAGGGGAAAAGGTAATGACGAAATTCGTCTGCGACTGGATAATAGTGCTGCCCTTGTTTGGGACGGGTTAAGGTTAATGTTATATCTCTATGTATCTTGAGACATCGACTGTTGTGTGACTCGTGTCCCTCTTTAGCAACACTGGCTGCTGCTAACTATAGCATTGCACAATGTCTTCTGAACATCAAAACCAAAATGCCACACCGCAGCCACGAGCACCACGTTTTATGGACCTTCATGAAATTTTGTTGGTTAGTCTGTACACATTCGGCTTGCGAACCAGGTTAGCTATCTAGTTAGGTTGCTAGCGTCAGGTCAGCCAACTAATGTCCGGAGACCCCATCCGAACCCATCTAGAATTAGCCAGGATTAATTATTTTCAAAAAAGGAGGAATATTATCCCCAGATTTTTCAGGTCCAACGACACGCCTGCCAACAAAGGAGCAGAAATAAATCATGTTGACATAAACAGTAATCTACCGCAGTATGTAGGCTATTAATTAAAAACCCAGCACACGCTTATTTCAGGAAATTACCTGTTTTTTGAGAACAGAAACTGTCGTGAATCCAGCTGAATGGCCAGTAAATCATGTATGTCAGCATTTAGCTGTGAGAGCACAGAAATGTTACACATATTTATAAGGACAACAACACAACTGATAAGACTGCCAGGACACTTCATGAAGAGATTTTCTGCTGCTTTCCAATAAAACAACGCCAGTAACGTTAGCCCTAGCATCTGAAACAGGCTAACGTTAGTTCGACTGCAACATCACAGTAACATCACATGCACTGCAGGGTACTATAACAATTAAAAGACTCTGGCTATTCGAACAGCAACTGTGCTTGTAAGCGACGTTCACTCGCTTATTTGCAGGGCGAAAATGAATTGATGCTGGTTAGGGCTGGGGTTAGTTTGGTGATCATGTCAGCGACGCCAGCTCGCTTATTTGCAGAGCAAAAATGAGCCAACAAATAAAGCAGGTGTTTACCTGTCAAGGACAAATGTTGCAAACTCCGCGTCAGTTTTTAATCCTTCCAGATCACGGAGTTCCTTCCACTCTGGTTTTATCCTGGGTTTTGTTAAATTCTTTCTTTTGCACTTCCTTTTTCACAAGTCTTAGCCTTGTGTGCCATTTCTGGTAACTGAGGTATCGGTATTTTTTTCCTCGCTGATGGCTCTAAGCTCCTGAATCCGCTCTCGGAGATTTGAACTTGAATGAGCACTGGCGTGAACTGAGGAGAAAGGGGGAGGGGGCTGTCTGCAGCGCGTGCATGTGCACTGTTTGACGGCTGTCAGACACCATCCTGGCTCTAATTGGCTCTTTCTAGTCGGTCCGAACGATTATTTTAAATTGCAGTAGGGGCATTAGGTGGGTTTAAATTAGCCTTTTTTTTAATTATAGAGTACTAGTTTTATGTAATACTGTCTGTACACAGTGACAGTTTTGCCAAAAATGACAAAAAGTTACTTTTCTAAAACTTACCAACTGCTGCTTTAAGATCAATCAGGCAGAAAGTGAATATATGTCCTGAAACTAGACCATTTAAAGGACCACTTCATGTTCTTCCCTCAAAACAAAAAAATTGAACCAAAATTGGTATATGCTTAGCTATAGGTCCCCTTAAGTCTGGTTTATTTGGTCAGTGTGAACACAAGCGTACCGTGCTCGAGCATGGTATGCAAGTCTGCTCAGAAGAGGCGGACACGGGCACGGTTCATCTATACTCGCACCAAATGTGAGTATCGCGTGACATTCGACTCTTTTGTTCTGACACATATAGCGGCAAGAAGATCTCTCTGGTTGAACGACGAAATAGGGAAGGCGAATCTCTGCATCACAGTTTGTAGACATATAGGGCTACCCAAAAGAAAAGGTTTCATCAAAATCGATCAAAATAGGATGAGGGCACATGGAGAACTTTGCCATTCCAAAATCCCAAAATTTCACTTTTTCCCTGACTGAAGCACCACCTATATTCTTGCACCCTCAACATCCCACGCTTAATGTGTGTTGATTACATAAAGGACATCCCATGGTATTATATTATGAATAAATCGTCTTGGGATGTTGAGGGCACAGTCTGGAAATGTCCCTGATATTACAGCTCAAATAACCAGAAGTAGCATCTTGCAGCGCCCCCCATAGGACGCGCCCTCGACAACCCACAAACTTTTTCAGATTCTTGTGAGCCCTACTCACAGTAGATTGACGAATGTGAAAATTAATGTGGGCTGTTGATATAATTGCATTTGAAAATTGAATTTTTTTCAGCGCTCATTTCTCATCTCTGAATCCTTGGCCCTTCTGGTACCTCTAAAAAAGAAACCATTGGCACCTAAAAACTTGCAGTTTTTCTATTGAACCAACCATCTTTCAACAAAAATATTAGGTCAATCTGAGACTGTCATATATCACCCTCTGCCTGATTCTTAGAAAAACTGGCTCTTAAAAACCACCTAGGTGCATACTGCTACCTTCTGTATCAGAATTTTGACAAAGTAATCCACACTCGTATCAGTACGACGTCGCTAGTGTGAAAGCTGACCAGCAGGGGGAGAGGGGAGAGGGGAGGGGGGACAATAGTACTGTGGCATGGTACGGAACAATCGTACCTGGTTTAAAAGTGCCATTAGGCTTAGGGCCCTTGGAGTTTTCAGGGGCAAAAATGTCCTCACCTAAGTGTTGACAAAGTATTATCCTCTTTTCTCAATTGAAGTGTTCATTACATGCACTATATTTAATACATTTTTATTCAGCCAGTCTGACAGAGCATAAAATGTACACAAACACACTGCATGTTCATGCATGAAACAGTCAGTCAGAACAGTCAACTCTTTTCTGTCTTTCTAATGCAAAAAACTAATGAAATACAAGTACACAGACATGGCAGATGTTACTTTCACAAATATCTTTAACAATTCTTTTAATTTCAAAACATTTTTAATGTTTTACTTACCTCTGAATCGGTGACGGATACCATAAATAAACTCTCTACAGCCACTAGCATACCCTTGAAACAGTCACTTGCCTTCCCTCAGAGGAATTTTCCATTCACTAATGCCCACTATTGTCTCAGAGGTGAGGAATTAAAGAGACACCTATTGTTTTTCAGGCAGAACTAACCAACTGAGAAGTAATTGCCTTGAGATTTTGTTTAAGCGGTTCTGTAAAGGTCTCTACCAATGATCTGTCGTACGGGACAATACTTTTAAGGCTAATTATGTGAAAACTAATATATGTAATTTTGGGGAGACAGTAGCATTTTAATACCTTTAGTCTAAAATTAGAGGATTTGAAATAAAAAGTTTCCAGCTCAAAAAATGAAAAAATGGCAAGAATGTTTGGCCTTCAATCTGTCGCACAGGACATGAGAATTAACAGCCCGTGATTTATCATATTTTTCTCAGTCAATCAAAGGTTCATGTGACATTCACATTGCAAGTGGACAGTCTTTGCTCTAGATAGGTGACGCTAAAAGACTAGGAACTTGAGTGATATCAATTAGCGGGATATTAACGCAATCGATTGAAAATTGTGGAAAATTGAAAATTTGATGAAATTTCATGTCTCCTGTAACTGTCATGTTAGATGAGAAAACCTACATGTTCTAAATGCCTTGGGTATTCAGGGTTACAAATCATGATAGACCAGTCAGTTAAAAACTTAAGTTTTTAACTTAAAAAAAAAACTTAACTCAAATTAAGCATTTTTTCAGTTCCTAGCATGGAATCGCCCTTAACCATTTTAGCGGCATCAGGCCTACATCCCATAAAATGCAGTTTTTAATTTTACAAAAAGTGATTTGAGCTGTTAAATGGCACTTGGAAGGTTGTTTCCACCTCAAAATGACTTGATTTTACTTGTGGGAGTTTATTATGAGGAATATAACCCATGCAACCCTTTTTTAACCAATTAAAATACCTTGAAAGGGCCAATGCAACCAATAAAATGCAGTTCTCCACTTGTCAAAATAGAGTAATAGAGGAATCAAGAAATGTAGATATCGAAAAGAGGGAGAGAGAGAGAGATTGAGTTGGGGGAAAAAAGAAGAAACAATAATTTTTTTCCCGTATTATTATTACTGCTGTTATTAATTTCAATTGTTTATATTGATGCTGGGGTTTTTCGTTGAGTTAGGCAATAGTTGTGTACATAAAACACCAGGAAATTGAAAAAAGGCAGGAGTCATGGTAGGGCATATAAACAAAAACAAAGCAAACAGGTCCAGTGGGTTTGCAGGTTTTCACTGGGCTGAGATGGAATGTTAAAGGTGTGGCCCAGTTCCTCAAACTGTCATGATTCACTTCATAGTTAGTGTGTGGTCATAAAGTAGGACTGCTGCCTCTTTCTGGCAAGGGGAGAACTACATTTTATCGGCTGTATTGTCCCCTTAAAGGAATATCAATTGGTAAGAGGGGCTGGGTGAGCCATAATCTTTAGAATATAATCCCCATGAATGAAATCATTTTGAGACAGAAAATAACCTCACATCACTTTCTGGCAAGTGAAAAACTGCCTTTAATGGGTAGGCCCACTGATGCTTTAAATATATTTAAACTGGTAAAAAGCACTGAGATTGGTCTTAACTTACCACACAGAGCATGTAAGACAATGCAGAGTCAGAAGAATAAATGGAAAATATAATTTATGTTTATTAAACAATTTATATATATATATATATATATATATATATATAGCGACTTGTTTTGAAAACTGACCACGCCAAAAAAAGAAGAAGTGTTAGTGACTTCGGTACTTCTTGCACACAGACGCTACCTAAAAGCAAAAAGGAAGCCGTTGTTGAGCATGATCAAGAAGCGCCGGCGTATTCTGTGAGCCAAGCTCATTTAAAAAATGGACTATAGCACAGTGGGAAAGTGTCCTGTGGTCAGACGAGTCCAAATTTGACATTCTTGTTGGAAATGGGCGTCGTGTCCTCTAGGCTAAAGAGAAGAAAGACCACCCCACCTGTTATCAGCGTTCAGTTAAATAGCCAGCATCTCTGATGGTATGGGGATGCATTAGTGCATATGGTGTGGGACACTTGCATGTTTTAAAAAGCACCATGAATGCTGAAAGGTATATAAAGGTTTTAGAGCAACATATGCTCCCCTCCAGATGACATCTATTCCAGGGAAGGCCTTGTGTATTTTAGCAGGACAATGCAAAACCACATACTGGAGCTATTACAACAGCATGGCTTTGTAGTAGAAGAGCCCGTGTGCTGAACTGAACTGCCTGCAGTCCCAATCTTTCACCGATTACGAACATTTGGTGTATAATTAAACGAAAATTTTGTCAAAGAAGACTCAAAACTCTCCAGCAGCTGGAAGCCTGTGTTAAACAATAGTGGGATCAAATTCCAATGGCTTAACTCAAGAAACGTGTCTCCTCAATTCGCAGATGCGTCCACTCTGTGTTAAAAAAGAGGGCATGCTATACCATGGTCAACAGGCCCCTGTCCCAATTTTTTAGAGACCTGTAGCAGCCATAAAATTTGAAATGAGCTCATTTTGTAGATAAAATTGCAAAATTTCTCAGTTTCAACATTTGCTATGTTATCTCTGTTTTATTGTGAATAATATACTGGCTGGTGTGATTTGAAAGTCATTGCTTTTTGATTTTATTCACAATTTACACTTTGTCCCAACTATTACAAAATTGGGGTTGTAATAATGTATTAGCATTTCAATGGAAACAAACAAAATTATAAAAATCATTTGATTAAAAAAAAATTTTTTTCAACAAAATCAAGGTTTCATTACAACTGGCATCCTTCATTTATTTCTTAGTGCAGCCACCTCTGGCAAGGATAACAGCTTGGAGTCTTTTCCTGTAATTTTTGACAATGTTAAAGCACATATCCGGGGGAATTTTGGACCATTCGTCTGAGCAGATTCTATCAAGATCCTTCACATTCTTGGGTTTGCATATCAACTGCCCTCTTCAACTCAGCTTTGAGGTTTTCAATTGGATCAAGGTCTGGCGACAGATCAGGAAACCATTTCTGTGTGGATCTTTAGGTATGCTGTGGGTCATTGTCTTGTAGGAAAGTCCAGCTACAGCCAAATCCCAGCCTTCTGTTGGAGGAAACCAGATTGTCACACAAAATATCCTCATATTTTGTGAAATTAATTTAGCCACTAATCTCAACCACTTCCCCTGGACCTCCTGAATTCAAACATCCCCAAAACAGGACTGACCCACCGCCGTTGAGGTGGGTATGAGGTGCTTCTTTTTGTATGCATCTCTGCTTCGGTGCCAAACATGCCAATGCTGAATTTAACCAAAATGTGCGATTTTGGTCTCATCTGGCCAAAGCATCTTGTTCCAGTCACAATTTAAATGAGGTTTGGCAAACTCCAACTGCTTGCTTCTCTGCCTTCTGGTCAGAATCGGCTTTCTTCTGGCAACCCTCCCAAAGAGCCTGTGGTTGTGGAGGTGCCCTCCAATCACTTCACAGGAATTCTTTGGGATTTTGATGCATCTCCCGCCATCCTCCTCAGTATCCTTGGGGAGAAAATGCAGTTGCACCCTCTACCCTTGAGGTTTTCAACAGCTCCATATCTTTGGAATTTAGGAATAATTGCCCTGACAGTGCTCAGTGGCATATTCAATCATTTGTGCGTCTTTTTGTAACAATTACCAGATTTATGAAGGTCTACTACGATCTGCCTCTTTTAAACTGACAGTTGTTTTGTTTTCTTCATGGTGCTAGATGACAAAGGGATATTGCATGTGTATTACCTCATTTTTATACCCTTGTGAAACAGAAAATGATGTAATGGCTCGATGTAGTACCTTAACACTCAGGTAAAACATAAATAAGTGGAATTTAATACCTGGTGTAATTTTGGCAGATGTAATTTACAATAATCTTTAAGAGTGCCATTAATTGTGAAACCTTGATTTGGAGAAAATTGATTTTTAATTAAATCAGTCAATAATTTTGGTTGGTTCCATTGGAACATTAATATCACTATTTCTCACAAGTTGTTATTTAAGTTTCTCTATCAATATATCTTTTAGAATTTTTTAGAGTATTTTGTGCGTACATTGCCAGTCAGGGGTGCCAGTCATTTTTGAGCCTACAGTATGTGTAAAATAACTGAGCCCCGAGATATCAAATTTATGAAACGAGAGTTGTAATTTTAATTTATTCGGATCCTAATATACTGTATATATAGCACCCCTAAATCAAGTTAATCTCAATTTGTTTGACAAGTAAATTAGACATAATAAACACACACTATAGACATTGGATACAATGCATAGTATGGTTTATATCAGGGTTTCTCAACAGGGCGGTACCGCCCCCCAGAGGGCGTTCTAAACATTGTGGGGGGGCGCAGGGAGCATGAGGGCTGGAGGGTGGCGCTCAGGCACGAATGGGGGGAAAAGTTCATTTGAACTCTACATTTTAAGCTTTCATGGTTTCACAACTTTTTTAGTGCAAATAACTGACCTAAATAGTCTACTTTATTACACGGCTCTATTGACTGCTGCCCTATGATTGGTCAATCGCTGCGTTCTACGGTCCATCATTTCTATAATGACCGTCGTCAAGTATAATGGACCGTCGTCAAGTATATCAGACCATTGTCAAGTAGGAACACACCGTTGCTTAGGATGCTGTTCTGATCAGAGAAGGACAGAAAAGAGAAACAATGCAGGATATTTACTTCATGTTTCATTTTTACCTTCATTAAACAGCTCCTGATTAATTGTTATGTTTATTACAAGAAAACGTCGAACACCAGAACATATAGTAGATTTGCCTCTCCTTTTTTGGGGGGGGGGGGGGGGGGGGCGGAATAGAGGATCATGGTAAAGTCAGGGAGCATTTCTTCAAAAAAGATTGAGAACCACCCTAGATAGTAAGCACCTCCGCTCCGGGTCTGGCCTGGCTCTGTGCCGACTCCAGCTGATCCAGCTCAGAGCCGGGGTAGATCCGGAGCGGAGGAGTTTACTATCTGGGACCAGTCTATATAATCACTTAAGCTCATGCCTGTAAGCTGTAAACTGTAAACACCTCTTTATTTCTAAGTTATGAATGTTAGTTAAAAGTAGCTTTATAGACATAAATAAACTTTGACAGGCTGTGTTCACGCCAATGGATGGGAATCACTTTAACAGGAGATCACTTTTTGGCACAACACCGGTCATTCATTAAACTTGTAGCAAAGTGGAGAAATGCAATCATTCAACCTAAATCATTGTCAACTAATGGCCAATCGCCCAATTTGACAGCACTTACAATAAATAATAAGCAATAAAGCTTTAAATAGTCCCCCCAGGAATCTGCGGACAAAAAGTGTTGATTCCGCGGACACCATTCCTAATTCTGCGGAGAGCAATTCTTGATTCCACGGCTTGAAAGTAGATTTTCCGCGGGCATTATAAAAAACCCTAAAATGACCAGTTATAAAGCAAATTTATGTAATAATGAAGCAAAAATTCTCTTATGAAATTATTTGCAATACCAAAACACTGCAAAACATTGTGGTTATAAAATAAGCAGCATCAATATTCTTTTTGTACCTCTTGAGCAGATTTATTTGCATAACTTATAAAGTGCAAAACATTTCACCAAACTATGGGTGAACGAGGCTTAGTACTGAACAAGCGCCAAAGATCAAAGTAAAGATTTAAACAAAGTGTACACTATTCACTGTATCCTCAGGATATTGTAAACGTTATTGCATACCATAGACTGTATAAAAAGATGGATGAAGCTACCGTGATGTCACCCACTGGTTCGAAGATGAGGAAGTGAATCGAAGATCCGGGAGGAACGTGGCTCTGGATCTGACCGTATCGGACGAGGACCAGAGGATAGCGACGCCCCAGAAGCATATTCTGGCTTTATACTTTATTCTAGTTTATATGGGACCATAATTCACGAAAATGAATGTCATAATATATCGAAGGAGACCCGAAACTTGCTATAGCTAACATAAAATGATGTGAAAAATCATTTTTTAAATTAAAAATCAGGTCGGAAAGTAGGATCATTTTCTCATAGACTTCTATTGCATTGAACTTCTTTCTCCAACCACTGACGTCGCCATCTGCTGGCCATTAAATAGAATGCCATTCTACGGTACTTCCACATGGGCTTCTTCTTTCAAATCAGGGTGCTGCGTCCATCTTTTTATATAGTTTATGCTGCATACAGCAGAAAAAAATCAGTTTCCGTAACCGGCAGCATCAGCTGTGAGTCTTAGATCCAGATTATCTGACCGCAAAATCTAGCGGCCAGGATGAAAAATACATGTAAAATATAAAATTCTGCACCTCGCCCTATATTCCGCGGACTGCTTTGATTTCCGCGGAGGGCTTTGAAATCTGCGGTAAATTCCGCGATCGCGGAATCGCGGATTCCTGGGGGGACTATTTAAAGGGGCCCTGTCATGGCCGAGCATGGGTAGTGGACGCTCACTGGTTATCGGAGAAATTCTTTGGCTGTCCTTGATCTCAGTTTTAGAAGCCCAAGGAACTTCGATCTCTTGCAATATAATTGAGGATAAAATGCTTTGGAGTTCCTATGATTTTTAACATTTTGGTTTCCCTTTTAAAATATCACGTGTAATCCAATATTATACACATTGAAGTCAGTTGGGATTCTGTAAGGGTACGTTTATTTTGAATTCCATCACCAGACATAGCTCACAAATAAATGACTCAAAGTTCGAGCAAGCAAAATGGATGAATAGAAATTCAATTCCAGCTAAAATTACGGCAAATGAGATAAAACGGCACTTTGAAGATGGCTCCCCCGTGGTGGCTATATTTGAAAATGAATTGCAATAATGTGCTGTATAAAACCTGTTGTTAAGAATGCATGTACTATGTGTGCTTTCCTAATGGGCTGAACTTCAGAAAAGTTGCCTCAGTGTCTCCTCTGTAAAACATATTTTAACGAAAACTCAGTAATTGACATAACTGGGAAAAAAAAAAAGAACATTTTAATGAATGTATTCACTTAAATTTGCAATTCTTCTGTGGAGACTAAAAGACGAAAGCAGATTACAATCATACACGTTTCACCAAAAAATAAATAAAAATACTCTGTGGCAGTCAGCATCTTCCACTGCTTAAAATGGATGGCAGATGGAAACCCTTTCCTCCAAAAAATAGCCACCAAACCCATCTCAAATATGCCAAAAAAAAACAGACATTTAATCAACTGGATATAATACACTTTTGTGGGGGAGACTTCTTTCAGCCTGCTAGGACTCATTCCTCAGAGATAAACAGTAATGTAATGTGGAGTACCAAGGCTTTGAAGCTTGTGTTGAAAAATGCCAAAAATTGCTGCAAGAGGTGTACTGAAACCCATGTTATTTTGGACCAGTGACGTAATCGATGATGTGTGAAACCTCGTGGTAGCACATAACTACTCTGGACAATGGTTTGAATTGAGGCACAAGATTTGAGAGCGTACCAAAGAAAGAAGTCTCAGCCCTTAAATAGTTGAGAAGTATTAATTTTAAAACAAAAATGAATAAAATCTTCCCTCTGACATTCTGCTTCTCAAGATGCTCTTCATCCAAAGGAAACAGAAGCACATAGCTTTGTGCAACTAGTGAATTTCCAGTCTAAAATTCAATCTAAAATTAGAATAACCTCACAAAAGGACTGATACACACACATTAAATTAATTGCTCATGAGGTTATTGTGATTTATGATAACATCTGAGTATTAATATGTGCTGCTTAGGGGGAAAATGCAATCACTCAAATATTTTCCTTATCACTATACCAAGGCAAGTTAAATCCAAGACCTTGCGAAAACCATAATAGCACTTGGCTGTTCACAACAATGGTATTGACTTGGCTTGTAATTTACGACAATTGAAATGCATGGGATTTATTACACTTCAAGCTTGAATTAATGTATGCAATAAATCCTGGCGTTTGTTAGGGGCGGTGAACAGAACACCTACGCCCACGAAAGGGCTGTAAAACATAAAGTCGAGCTACATTTGTCGGGGGGGGCGGGGGGGGTGAGCACAACAGTAAATCGTTGTTCATGGTCTAATGTATGCCTTTTAAAAGCGAAGTAATTAATTATGAGAGGTGTTGCGAATACCAAAAGTAACGTTAAATAACGATGCACTCGAGAGGGCAGGAAACCGCAATCACTGCCATCAAAAACAAACTAAATGATGACAGTAGGAGAGACAGGAGGGAACTGAGTTTTTTTTTTTTTTTGGTAGAATCAAGTCTTAGAAATATCTTTAATGATATCAGACATTCCCAAACTAAAATGGAATTTTTCAGATTCAGCAGACAGCCTGTTTTCAGTTGACTGTGATAGAGAGAGAATATTAACAAATTATTAACAACTAACAATTGTTAACAATTATTAACTATTAACAAATAGGCAGTTGCTACGGGTACGGCAGTTTTTCAGTGCATTTCAAAGTGGAGAGGTTCGGCAGTCCCCATTTCAAGCCCTACCCTACCCTAACTCTAACCCCTTACCCAAACCACAACCCTTCCCCCAACCGTTCACCCTTCTCCTATCCATTTTCTATTCCCGCTTATTCCTCACTAGGGTTACAGGGCGAGCTAGAGCCTATCCAAGGTGAATACGGGCAAAGGCTGGGACCCACCCTGAACAGCTTGCCAATCCAACGCCGGGCACACACACCATTCACACACCATTTGCTCTCACACTCATACCTATGGGCAATTTGGTGTCTCCTGATATGCATGTCTTTGGACTGTGGGAGGAAACCCACGCAACGCGGGGAGAACATGCAAACTCCACACAGAAAGGCCCCAGGCTGGATTCGAACCCACGACCTTCTTGCTGTGAGGCAGCAATGCTAACCACTGTGCCACCTTCGATACAGGAAGTTGTTCCCTGTGGGACTGAAGGTCGTGAGAAAGACACACAACCGGCCCTCCTTCTCCTCGAGAAGGCTGCACAAGATTTATCGTGGCATTTTAATTTGCGCCTAACAGAATTGTTCCATCACTTCAACATCAAACACCCGATACAGGCAGCACCATAATGCATCATCCAGCGTTCACAGTTTGGGAGCTTTTAACAAACACATGAAAAAATCGAAAAGAAGTTTTTAGGGCAGAAAAATCGTACGTACGGCACTGTATTTACAGAGATTGTAGCAGAGTTGTCCTGAGAACATGTGAAAAGAGGAAAGCCAAGGACAGCAGAAAATTTGGCTATTTCCATAAATCTGTCTGGCTGCAAAACGTAAGAATTACAAGGATGTGTCCGTTAACCCCTGTCTCCTCTATTAATTGCAAATGAATGCTCAATGTCAACTCGCTACCCCCACAGAACAGAATAAGTTTTTTTTCTTCCTTTTTTGCGATAGCTCGCGCATGAAAAGTGGCAAAGCTGCTTTCACACTGGACGCGAAACGAATTTATCGCATAACAGACTAGTTTCAAAATCAAAGCCAAGACGCGAATACACGCGTTTCACCTTTGCATTGACTTTGAATGTAATCTGCCGAAAGAAAAATTCATTTCGCGTCAGGTTTGAAAGCATCTTAAGTGCACGAAACGTCAGCATTTTCGGCTTGATAAGTGAATAGGCGACGCGTCGGGGACTCGCCAGTATCCTCTGTGAGTTCTCATCAAGTAAGCAGTTGCCACGGGTACGGCAGTATTCCTATGCATTTCAATGTAGACAGGTACGGCAGTCCCAAATTCAAACCGTGCCCTAACCTAACCCTGACCCCAACCCACACCCTAACCATAATCCCCAATCCTTATCCTAATCCCTTAAAATCGACTACCCATAAAACTACCGTATCTCTACACACATCCCATGAAATAATGAATGAATATTCGATGGCGACATTAATTGCATCATTTGTTCACTACTTACACGATCGATTGCGATGCGCTTCCGCATGGAAATCAGCAACTCCGTTTATATCCCGTCAGCTGCAGCCAGCTCACGTTAGTTTCTCGTTGTCTCTCGACATTTCAGTTTTTAGGTTACAAGTCAATAGTCTGTATACCATTAGAGCTGAATCACTCTGTGTTGTTAATTGCTTATAGATTGTTAGAACGCAAATTAAGTTCACAAAAACGTAGGCTTAAACAGAACTCTTCTTCCACGCTGTCACAGATAAGAAATGTAATAAGTTACACCAAATATGCAAACTGTTGGTTGCAAACTGATGTCAAATTAAAAGGACAGAGCTCAAATGGGACATCGAGGTCTTTCAACCGGTACAAGCGTCCGGTTGTACCGCAGTTTCGGATAGTGGTGGCATCGTAATGACAGCCAGCTGAAGGTGAGCGGTACTCCTTCGGCAATTGAGAAACGCCTCCATCGACTCACTGCCAACGAGGGCGGAGACAAAAGTCCTGGGAAAACCGCAGAAAAGAAGTGTGCGCGGTGTGCGGACACCTCAGGTCAGCAGCCGTAAAGGTACATGATGGTCCTCGCAAGTGGGCAACGGGAACGCATACGCTTCAAGCTATGCAGGCTGAATTCCACGGGTCGTTGCGACCCGGAATGTGCCATCAGAAAAGCTTCCTGAGAAAACCGTTAAGTGCTGAAACAGGGTTCTCGCAAGTACGCGGACGCAAATGTCAACGCCCAGCCCTGCTGTCACTAAGGCGCATTCTTATTGTACACAAAGTGCCGATGAATATAACGAACGTAGGTCGTCAAGGCAGCGAAATGCATTTATCAGCCACAATATTATGACCACTGATAGGTAAAGTGAGTGACATTGATTATCACTTTTCAATGGCACTTGTCAGTGATTGAGACATATTAGACAAGTGAGCGTTTTGTCCTCACAGTTGATGTGATGCAAGCAGGAAAAATTGGCAAGCCTGAGGATGTGAGCCACTTTGACAAGGGCCAAATTCTGAAGGCTTGATGACTCGGTCAGAGCGTCTGCAAAACTGCAGATCTTATGGGGTGTTCCTGGTCTGCAGTGGTCACTACCTACCAAAAGTGGTCCAAGAAAGGAAAACCAGTGAACTGGCACCAGTGTCATAGGCTGCTCATTGATGCATGTCGGACGCGGAGACTGCCCGTGTCGTCCAATCCAGTAAGAGCTATCGTGGCTCCAATGGCTGAAAAGGTTATGGTAGAAAGGTTTCAGAACACACAGCGCATCACAGTTTGTTGCGTATAGGGTTGCGTAGCCACAGACCGGTCAGGGTGCCCATGCTGACCCCAGTCCCTGCTGAAAGCACCTACAGTGAGTATGTGAGCATCAAAACTGGACCATGGATCCATATGGAAGAAGGTGGCCAGGTCTAATGAATCATGTTTTATTTTACAAAACCCAAAACCAGTGAAGTTGGCACGTTATGCAAATTGTAGATAAAAACAGAATACAATGATTTGCAAATCCTTTTCAACTTATATTCAATTTAATACACTGCAAAGACAAGATGTTTAATGTTCAAACTGAGAAACTTTTTTTTTTTTGCAAATAATCATTAACTTAGAATTTAAAGGCGGCAACACATTGCAAAAAAGTTGGCACAGGGGCCTTTTTCCCCCGCTGTGTTACATCACCTTTCCTTTTAATGACACTCAGTAAATGTTTGGGAACTGAGGAGACCAATTTTTGAAGCTTTTCAGGTTGAACCCTATCCCATTCTTGCTTGATGTACAGGTTAAGTTGTTCAAGAGTCCGGGGTCTCCATTGTCGTATTTTACGCTTCATAATGCGCCACACATTTTCAATGGGAGACAGGTCTGGACTACAGGCAGGCCAGTCTAGTACCCGCACTCTTTTACTACGGAGCCATGCTGTTGTAACATGTGCAAAATGTGGCTTGGCATTGTCTTGCTGAAATAAGCAGGGGTGTCCATGAAAAAGACATTGCTTGGATGGCAACATATGTTGCTCCAAAACCTGTATGTACCTTTCAGCATTAATGGTGCCTTCACATATACTCAGCAACAAAAGTTTCTGTGACACCAATATTGTTAATTATTTTTCATAACGCAATTATGAAATTGTCATACATGGTGATATCAGACTGAAACAGTACACGTAAACACAACATTGAAATGGAAATCATGAAAATGCGAGAAAATGACTTTGCACGTGAAAATGTGCGTAAATCATGCTTGTGGATGGCAATAAAAGAGGAGAATTTTTGGAATGTTCACATTGTGCCTGATGAACGACGGAAGCATCACTTATCGAAAACACAGCCATTTCGGATCAGGAACTCTACCCTCTAAATGCCAAGACTGTCTGAAAATGATCGGTGGAGGGCCATTGGGATGATTGAATCCGGAACCTCGCAGAGGGAAGTTGCTCATCGCCTGAATGTCCACCGAAACACCATTTGGAACTTATGGCAGCGTCATCAGCAGACAAGACATGTCAGAGACCGTCCTCGCAGCGGCCGTCCACGAGTAACCACTCCCAGACAGGACAACTGGATTCGAACAACCCATCTCCGAAATCGATTCCAACCTGCAACCATAACTGCAAGAACGATACCTGGTTTGAGGCGACTGTCTGCACAGACAATCCGTCGCCGTCTCCGTCATTTTGGCATTGTCCCACGTCGGCCAGCAAGACGTCCAATACTCACAGTACAACACCGACGACTGCGTCTACAGTGGGCACAACAACATCGACGGTGGATCCAACGTCAGTGGGATCTTGTACTCTTCACTGATGAATCAAGATTCATGCTTAACCGATGTGATGGTCGTTTACGTGTATACCGTCGACGTGGAGAACGTTATGCCAACAACTGTGTTCAGGAATTTGATCGTTTTGGAGGTGGTAGTGTCATGATTTGGGGAGGGATCACGGCTAGAAACAGAACAGATTTGCTTGTTATTGATGGAAATCTGACAGGTCAAAGATATCGCGATGAAGTGCTACGGCCATTGGTGGTACCGTTTTTGATGCAACATGGTCCCGGAATAACGCTGCAACATGATAACGCCAGACCACACGTTGCAAGGATTGTACAGCAGTATCTGATGCAACAACATGTCAATGTCCTGCCATGGCCAGCCAGATCCCCAGACATGTCCCCAATCGAGCATCTTTGGGACGAGATGGATCGACGTTTGCGGCGGTTGGATAACCCGCCAGCTACACTCCAGGAATTGCGACAACGTCTACGTCAGATTTGGAATGACATCCCACAGCAATTTCTGGCACATCTGATTCGGTCCATGCGCCGGAGATGCGTTGCTTGCATCATGGCATGAGGAAGTCAAACCCGGTATTGAAGTGTGAAGGCCACAATTGGTTAGACGTCAGACAAGTGCTTCATGACGCATGAAAATGACATTTTTCGTTTTGAGCGACGTTGGCACTGAAAAGTCAGTGTTTCTCCTGTTAAATAAACATATTGATTGCATTGAGATCTTTGCGTGTCATTTATAACATACACATAAATGGTGTCACAGAAACTTTTGTTGCTGAGTATATGTGTAAGTTGCCCTTGCCTTGGGCACTAATACACCCCCATACCATCACAGATGCTGGCTTTTGAACTTTGCGCCTATAACAGTCCGGATGGTTCTTTTCCTCTTTGGTCCGGAGGACACAACATCCACAGTTTCCAAAAACAATTTGAGATGTGGACTCGTCAGACCACAGAACACTTTTCCACTTTGCATCAGTCCATCTTAGATGAGCTTGGGCCCAGCGAAGCCGGCGGCGTTTCTGGGTGCTGTTGATAAATGGCTTTCGCTTTACATTGCAGAGTTTTAACTTGCACTTGCAGATGTAGTGACGAACTGTAGTTACTGACAGTGGTTTTCTGAAGTGTTCCTGAGCCCATGTGGTGATGTCCTTTACACACTGATGTCGGTTTTTTAAGGCAGTACCGCCTGAGGGATCGAAGGTCGCGGGCATTCAATGTTGGTTTTCGGCCTTGTCGCTTACGTGCAGTGATTTCTCCAGAATCTCTGAACCTTTTGATGATATTACGGACCGTAGATGATGAAATCCATAAATTTCTTGCAATAGCTCGTTGAGGAATGTTGTTTTTAAACTGTTCGACAATTAGCTCACGCATTTGTTCACTAAGTGGTGACCCTCGCCCCATCCTTATTTGTGAATGACTGAGCATTTCAGGGAAGCTGCTTTTATACCCAATCTTGGCACTCACCTGTTCCCAATTAGCCCGTTCACCTGTGGGATGTTCCAAATAAGTGTTTGATGAGTATTCCTCAACTCTCTCAGTCTTTTTTGCCACTTGTGCCAGCTTTTTTGAAACATGTTGCAAGCATCAAATTCCAAATGAGCTAATATTTGCAAAAAATTACAAAGTTTACCTGTTCGAACATGAAGTAACTTGTCTTTGCTGTGAATTCAATTGAATTTAGGTTGAAAAGGATTTGCAAATCATTGTATTCTGTTTTTATTTACGATTTACACAACGTGCCAACTTCACTGGTTTTGGGTTTTGTACATTATGGATGGCCTGGTACATGTACGCTGCTTACCTGGGCAAGACATGGCATTTAGTCGCACTATGGGAAGAGATCAAGGCAATGGTAGCAGTATGATACTTTGGGGAATGTTCTGCCTAAATAACCCTGGGTCCTGCCATTAACATGGATGTGACTTTGATACGTTCCACCTGCCTAAACATAATTGCAAGACACCCCTGCATGGAAACATTACTCCATAATGGCAATGGCCTGTCTGAGCAGGATTATGTGCCCTGCTGCACTGCAAAAATGGTTAAGGAATGGTTTCAGGAACACCATGAGTTCAAGGTGTTGACTTGACCTCCAGATCTCAATCCAATCGAGCATTGGTGGGATGTGCTGTATGAACAAGTTGGATCCACGGAGGCCCATCTCTCAACTAACAGGACTTAAAGGATCTGCTGCTGAAGTCTTGATGCCAGATACCACAGCACTCCTTGAAAGGTCTAGTGGAGTCCATGCCTCAATGGGTAAGGGCTGTTTGGGCCACAAAAGGGAACCTATACAATATTAGGCAGGAGGTCCAAATGTTATGGCTGACTGGAGTAGTGCCAGTCAGTGTTCCTATGACCACTGAAGTAAAAAGTTTACCCTAACAGAGGGGATCAACTGGAGCTCTTCAACAGTGAGCCAGTCCACTCCCCCTTAAAGCCATTGTATCCAAGTTGGCTGCAACTCACCCACAATGTGCTTTCGAGATAGTCCTCAATGAATGGAGCAAAATAGAAAAAAATATTTGCACTTGTCTCAGACAAAAAAATGCATAATTTGATTTTAGTTTTAGCAAATATAGCATTGAGTAAACATCAGAACTGAAATACCAATGTCCTTTCATTTTTATGACATGGTAAGCGATTTTGCTCTTCAATCTGCTAATGTATTACTTCACAACTGATTGCGACTGAGCACCCTCCCTTGAGGTCACTGTTGAGTCTTCAGTTACTTAGCAACATTACCATAGTCTAATTTATTTACCCCACAACAATTATACGACTACAATCAGAATAATTATGGTTTCGGCTTTTTAGTTAATTACATTCCTCATGTATTTCCCAAACAATGAAATTAGATGCGGGCGTCAGGTTAAATTAAAAAAAAAAACTTGCAGGACTACTATCAGATGGCTGGGCAAATTCCATAAAGGGGCTGGTGATGTGTGACATTACTTACAATTTCAACAAGATTACAGTGTCATCACTATCCCCCGCCACTGTTAAGGGCCATAACTTAGTTAAAAAAATACGCTTTGAAATCCATGTTCCAACTAAACATAGATCATGAGTAGCTTATTAGGCATACAAAATTTCACGTATCTAGGAATAATGGTTTCTGGGAAATCTTGTCCCCATTTTGGCCTAGAAGGACGTACACATGGACAGATGGATGGACGTCCTGACCCTAGTCCATACCCCAAGTTCTCCCCAGAGAACAAATTGTACACTATATATGCCCCAACAGCATAAGCAGTGCATTTTTGCGGTGCCACAGCATTGTGTAAAAAAAAATATATAGCCGCAAGTGGCAATTCCGGGGTTCAAGCAAAGAAAGACCATAAGTTGTTGAAAGCTATAACAGCTTAATTAAAAAGTGTTGCCACTAAACGTGGCCATGTCCCCCGCCAGGTGACGGAAATCGACTGGGGTCAGTGAATATTACAAATACACATCGAAGTCAAAGATGAATTCAATCGGTCAAAATGTTCTTGAGATTTCGCGTTCACAACAAATGGGACCGTATGGCCGGACGAATGGACTGACGGAGCTGAATACTTTGTCCCCCGGCCCTAATACACCTTGACACCAAAGATGAAGGTCAATTCGTTCTTGAGATATTGTGTTCACAACAAACGGGATGGGACGGACGAACAGCCGGACAGATGGAGCTGAATACTATGTCCCCCGCCCCTAACACACCTTGACACCAAAGATGAACGGATACCGTCAAACCGCTCTTGAGATATCATGTTGACAAGATATTTGAAAGTAGTCAAATGGTCGTAATGACCTTGAGAATAATGCTAAGGTCACGTAGATCAAGTGGGCTGTGATCACCCCCCAAATACACCTTATCACCAAAGATGAATGGAATCGGTCAAACCGTTCTTGAGATATCATGTTGACAAGGTATTTGTAAGTGGGAAAATAGTTATAATGACCTTTAGAATAATGCCAAGGTCACAGAAAGTGACTGGGGTCGGCGTACCACACCAGTACACCTTGACACCAAAGATGAATGAAATTGGTCAAACTGTTCTTCAGATATCGCGCTCACAACAAACAAGATGTGACGGACGGACGGCAGGATAGAGCTGAATACAATGTCTCCTGCCCCTAATACACCTTGACACCAAAGATGAATGGAATCGGTCAAACCGTTCTTGAGATATCATGTTGACAAGGAATTTGTAAGTGATCAAATGATCTTAATGACCTTGAGAATAATGCCAAGGTCAGGGAAATCGACTGGGGTCAGTGTATCACACCAATACACCTTAACACCAAAGATGAATGGAATCGGTCCAACCGTTCTTGAGATATCGCATTCAGAACGAACGGGACATGATAGACGGCCGGACGGATGGAGCTGAATAATATGTCCACCGCTCCACTCAATACCATTGCAGCGGGGGACAAAAACCACTTTAAGAGGATACTGCAGTTATTTATGTGGACCTTTTTTGCCAGTGTAATGATTGGACTAACAACTTATGATGTATAGTCTGATTTGTGTTTATATTACGCTATTTTGTGCATTTGTGGCGCCCCCTACTGGTCGATTTGATTGAAACTTTCAGGCTATGTTTCAGGTTCTTATGTGGACATATCCTGAGAGTTTTGTAATGATTGGGGAAACTATTTATGATTTATAGTCTGATTTGTGTTATACCACGCTGCTTTGTTTTGCATTTTTAGTGCCCCTTATTGATCAATTTGAATGACATTTTCATGGTATATTTCAGGTACTTATATGAATGTATCCTGTGAGTTTTATGGCTATAGGACAAAGAATTGCTGACTTCTAGTCTGATTTGCGTCATGCAATGCCCATTTTTTGCATTCATGGTGCCCCCTATGGGCTGTTTTGCATGAAACTGTGAAGTAATGCTCCTGGTACTTATAAGCATATATCCTGTGAATTCTGTGATGATTGGCCAAATGCTTGTTGACTTTTGTCCTTTTATGAGCTAAGCCACACCCCTGCTGAAGTTCATTTGTCAATATCTTGGAAACGAAATGAGATTTCAAGACTTATGCAATCTTTGATAAGCTTTGCACAGTGATGATCCACAGCAAATTTAGAAGGAATCAGACCTATGGCCTAGGAGATATCTCAAAAACGTGTTTTTCAAAAAATTCAAAATTCCGGAAAATCAAATATGGCGGACATTAGGGGTCTTTTTGGGAAAGTTGTAAAGTTTGGACCAAGGAATGTCTGTACCAAGTTTAGTGGAAATCAGACTTACAGTGTAGGAGTTATGACCTTTGGAGTGAAAAATTGTTTTTCTTGAATTATAGCGCCACCATCTGGCCGATTGAGTTAAAAATGCCTTGGCCAGTACTTACACACAACTTCCAACCATTGTGAAAAAATTTCAGGTCTCTATCATTTACCATCTCATGGGAATTTGCGAAAATATTTCTGAAGAAGAAAAGAAATAATAATAATAATAATAATAACAATAAACCAGCACAAAAACAATAGGGTTTTCGCCCTACAGGCTTGCACCCCTAATAATAATAATAATAATAAACCAGTACAAGAACAATAGGGTTTCTGCCCTACGGGCTTGAACCCTTAAAAAAAAAAAAGGTGAGAACACCAGGAATCACGTTCAATGGCAATGGCATCTTCCTCTCGAAACAATGGGAGGTCGTTTAGTCGCTGTGGTAGACTAAACAGTCCGGATGTGTTCAGGGTGGGGGAAAAAGCAGAAAAGGAAGAACCGTCAACACACTGGACACAAATTAAGAAAGCATCATAATTTATTTCCTCAGTAAAACCTCAACAATGTACACACAATGATCAAATCAGTACTTTATCACTCATCATATTAATGCAAATGGGGGGGGGGGGGGGCTTTTACACTGAGCATCAGGGAATCCTTTCTGCACACAGGCGTCTGGAGTTCACAATCCGCATCTGGAAAACACAAGAACAAACATGAATATCAGGGCAGCCATGAGCAGTGGTGTACACAGTAAACTTGAGTTTGTTTTGCAAGTAAGTCACGAACAACACTAGCTCCAAACGGCTTTCTGAGAAAAATTCTGTGGAACACACAGTGAGTTAAAACTTAGTTAAGAGACGCTGTTCCATCTGGTACAGAGGCTAGCAATCCAGTGCGTATCAAAAAAAGGCAATCCAACTTCAGGGGGTTACTATACCACGTTTATTTCATTTCACTATTTCTATGCAATTTGCCAAGGAATAGGACATCCTTAACTCTTCATGGATACCACCGACTGCAACATTACTGTTGCACATGCCTGATTAAATGATCTTTGAAAATGGCAGGTTCAAATTTAACTTTTCCAAGTTTTGTTTTAGTTGGGCGGCTTAGCTGATCAATTGCGCACTTTCCCTTAAAGCTGCAGTCGGTAACTTTGAGGAGAGAGAGGACTTCGCACAAAAATGTGAAAAAAGCAACTTCCAGATCCCTACCCCTCCCTCTCCACTGCACCCCTCAGACCCTCCCCCAGATGGCTACTGTGCACGCGAAGGCACGCGAGCTGTATGCATGCAACTGCGGAGAGATTTTGCACGTTCACATTATGAAAGCGGCCAACTTCCCGAGGCGAGATGTTACTGTTCCGAACAGTCTACACTACTGGCCAACAAACCGACGCGTTGTTAGACCTGAAAATTCCGGGGTGTTCCGAGCCAAAAAACCTCGAGGTATATATCGGCACGCACAACGTCCCATGCGTGCCAAAAAGCCTCGTTTGCCCAGACGTCTCATAATGGGACAAAGCTTTTCGGCACGACGAGGTTTTTAGGCACTGAACACCGGGGCTAATTATCCCTCCTTTTATTGAAAACAAGTCTTTGCCACTAACATGGCAATATCCCCCGCCGCCTCAATTTTATGTGTCCGTACGGACGGAGCCAAATGCTATATCCCACGCTTCGCACTAATCGCGCGGAAAGGGATAATAATTAGTCCTGGCAAATTCTAGATGGTTTTCCTTCATTCACACGTTTTCCAATTCCAGAATAATCAAGTGGCAGTTGAAGACACGGCTTCTCTCCCCCATGCAATCTAAAAGCGACAAAATAATGGGCTATATTCAGTACCGAAAAATAATTTGATTATAATTCGGTCTATGCACCATCACTTGGCGACGGCATTTCATAACTCTTCAGCGAATTAAGGTAATTTCGGCGACAAGTACATACACCTGTTTTTGCAGCACGGTCGCTCAATTTGTAGTAAAAAAAAAAAAAATAAAAAATTGACAGCTGTCTGATTGGAAAATGTAAACTGACGAAACCACTCACTAGTCTGAAATGCCGTCGCCGAGTGCAGGTGCATAGACCTAATTATAATTAAATTATTTTTTTGTCCTGAATGCAGCCCATTATTTTGTCGCTTTTAGATTGCATGAAGAAGAGAAGCCGTCTTTTCGATTGCCACTTGATTATTCGTGAATTGAAAAATGTGTTAATAACGGAAACCCATCTAGAATTAGCCAGGATTAATTATTTTCAAAAAAAGGAGGAATATTATACCCAGATTTTTCAGGTCCAACGACACGCCTGCCAACAAAGGAGCAGAAATAAATCATGTTGACATAAACAGTAATCTACAGCAGTATGTATTCATTAAAAACCCAGCACATGCTTATCTCAGTAAGTTACCCGTTTTTTGAGAACAGAAACTGTCGTGAATCCAGCTGAATGACCAGTAAATCATGCATGTCAGCATTTAGCTGTGAGAGCACAGAAATGTTACACATATTTATAAGGACAACAACACAACTGATAAGACTGCCAGGTCACTTCATAAAGAGATTTTCTGCTGCTTTCCAATAAAACAACGTCAGTGACGTTAGCCCTAGCATCTGAAACAAGCTAACGTGAGTTTGACTACATCACAGTAACATCACATGCACTGTGGGGTACTGTAACAATCACAAGACACTTGCTATTCGAACAGCGACTGTGCTTGTAAGCATCGTTCAGTCGCTTATTTGCAAAGCAAAAATGAACCAACAAATAAAGCAGGGGTTTACCTGTCAAGGAGAAAAGCCGCTTACTCTGCGTCAGTTTTTAATCCTTGGTGGATTAAAACATTAAAACTTGGTGGTTCCTTCCACCTCTAAAAAGCCACTCCGATGTTCACTCTGGTTTTATCCTGGGTTTTGTTAAATTCTTTCTTTTGTGCTTTTTTTTTTGTTCTGGCTTCCTTTTTTACTTGTCTTTGCCGTGTGTGCTGTTTCCAGTAACGAAGATATCAGTATTTTTTTCCTCGCTGATGACTCTAAGCTCCTGAACCCGCTCTGGGAGATTTGAATTTGACTGAGCACTGGTGTGAACTGAGGAGGAAGGGGGAGGGGCTGTCTGCCGCACATGCATGTGCACTGTTTGACGGCTGTCAGACACCATCCTGGCTAATTGGTTCTTTTGGTCGGTCCGAACGATTCTTTTAAATTGCAGTATGGGCATTAGGTGGGTTTAAAGGAGCCTTTTTCTAATTACAGAGTACTAGTTTTATGTAACACTGTCTGTACACAGTCACAGTTTTAGCAAAAATGACAAAAAGTAACTTTTCTAAAACTTACCAACTGCAGCTTTAAAAGCATGAAACTTGGCACATGGCTAGAGTAACACAAAACAAAAATTTTTAGTCCAAGGGCCATCGGAACCCTGTGTGGCAGCCATCTTGGATTTCAAAAAGGCCACCATTGTGGATCTGTTTTGTTGAATATCTCCGTAACTAGTTGAGATATTGAGACAGTTGAAATTCCTATACCCACATTTTAAGGGTCTAGGAATCCAATGGTGGCATAAAATGCTTGAAATCTGTGGCTGCCATCTTGAAACCCAAGATGGCCACCATCCACAAGCTATTTTGCTCAACAAAGACAAATGTTTGATACTATCAAATATTGATCAAAGTAGTAGTTATGAATTTTGCAATTTCAGGGACATAAATCCGTTGATATGGTGACTGCACAAGTGATCAACGCTACATAGGTCTGTTCATCTGCAACTGGAGATTGCAAATTGCATGAAACTTGTGGATCCATCTGAGCCACATGCTGAAAAACCTCGAGTAATTCAGTGGGAACTCCGCATTCTTTGTCAACAGGACACCACTGAAAACGTTCAGTTTCCCAGCCAACGAAAAGGTGAACAAGGTGAAGTACCAGCTGTGGGGTATAGAAAATTGGCTGAAAATCTCCTTGAGTTTAATCGCCTCGATCTGCTGCCAAGAACGATAAACATTGACGCATTGGACAAAGGTCATGGTGACGAGGCCGCTTTCATTGCTCACTTGCTCCTTGCAGGGAAGAGGAGGCAGATGGCTGCACCATGCAGCTGATGCGGCACAGAGGGGGAATGACAGGATCCTCATTAGAAACGTTGATACAGATGTTGTCGTACTCGCCGTGGCAGCAACTCAGAGACTTTTTGTGAAGATATGGTTGGCCTTCGGAACAGGGAAGAGCTCGTGATTCATCTTTGCACATGACATAGCCACTGCTGTCGGTCCTGAGAAGAGTAAAGTCCTCCCCATGTTTCACGCGCTGACAGGATGCAACACTGTGTCTGCATTTGCTGGGCGTGGTAAGCAAACTGAATGGGCTGCATGGGAGTCGCTCCCAGAGCTCACAAATGCGCTGAAGTCAACCATGAACAGACAGATATACCGGAGTCCTGTATGAGCACCATTGCAAGATTCGTCAGTCTGATGTATGATCGCACTAGTACCTGCAATCACATTAATACAGCACAAAGGAAATTGTTTGCAAAGAAAGGCAGACCTCTGAAATCAATTCTACCGACACACCACGCTCTGGTGCATGATAGTCCTGCAGCGTAGCAAGGATCCTTATGCTGGGGTCAGGTATTACAAGCGCAACCTCAGCTCCCATGTCCAAGTGAGTGGGGTTGGAAAAAGACATCTGAAGGTCAGTTCAAAACGATTCGGACAACACTACCAGAAGCTGCAAAGACTAGCAATGAACTTATCCGGTGTGGATGCACAAAACGATGCACTGGTCGGTGCAGGTGTAAGTAGTCTGCACTTCCATGCACATCACTATGTTCTTGCGATGGGGAATGCAACAGAGACTAGAAAAGCCAAGAGATGATTAGCTGTGCTTTTTCAGCCAACTGCTCGGGATGTCTTCTTGATGGGTCATTCCTCCCCATGTTGTGTGTCGACCTGTTGACTGATGATACGTTATGTTTATAGATTTGGATGGTGTCTATCTTTGAACATAAGATAGCTGCCACATATTCAATGTCACTATTGGATTCCGAGACCCCTAAAATGTGGGTATAGACGTTTCAACTGTCTCAATATCTCTACTAGTTAAGGAGATATTGAGCATAATAGCTAGTGGATAGTGGCCATCTTGGATTTCAAGATGGCGGCAACAATCAAACATTTTTTGTCACCATTAAATTCCTAGACCCCTAAAATGTGGGTATAGGCGTTTCAACTGTCTCGATATCTCTGCTAGTTAAGGAGATATTCATTAAAACTGATCCACAATGGTGGCCATTTTGAAATCTAAGATGGCCGCCATACCGGATGCAATTTCCGTGGCCCCTGGACTAAAAATCTTTGTATCGTGTTGCTCTAACCATGTGCCAAGTTTCCTGCTTTTAATGGGAAAGTGCACAATCAACCTCTTTTTTTAGAGCTAAGCCGCCCCACTAATTATCGATGGAAGTCAGAGTCCATGAAAGTCAGTGAAAGTCAGCACACTGCCCTCTGCCTATGCACCAACACATTCAACATGTCAACCTCCCCTTTTGATACAAAGCTGACGGTGACGGAGCTTGTCCTCAACTGGACATCTCACCACAGCCGAATCATTTTGCAAAGCCTGAACTTCATTTCGAATGCGCTCGTGCAGTTCGTCAAGATCTCTGCGAGGAGTCACAAACACTTACTCCCAAATTCAAAGGGTGTTTTTCCCTTTATCGTGGTTAACTTGGCTAAACAGTGTATAAACAGGTGATGATTGAGCGGACAAATTTCAGCCTGAATTCATAAAGAGAGATCAGATCAGCTGCTGTTTATCAAAGTACATGGTTAGTCTAAGCAACGAAAGAAATTTTAATCGTCCCAAGGGGCTTGTTTATCTTGTGTACAAGCCACCAATTCTCTATTGGCTTGCTTGTGTGGCTGGACATATGACCATGGCTCTTGCGCATAATAAAATTGGCACAGGAAGAGAGGGCTAACCAAAGGCAAGGTGTTGAATTGAGGGTTTTCAAAGACAGGACGAGTTTTTTAGAAGAGTATCGCGACACGAAATTTGTCAAGCGATACAGAATTTCCAAAGAAATCATACTGTTATATTCTAGAACTAATCGAAGCAGACATTGACTATCCCACAAGACGAAACCATACCCTTCTTCCAGTACACCAACTATGTATTGCCCTGCGCTTTTATGCATGTGGTGCTTTCCAAATGGTTGTTGATGACATGAGTGGTGTATCACAGGCTACCTGCTGTCGAGTAGTTCGTCGTGTTACTGAGTCAATATGTGCCAGGAAAAACCACTTCATACCATGCAGAGTGTCACATGACACCACCATCAGCTAAGCGGGGACTTCTACACGGATGGGTAAACACCCAATTATGTTCTTCCTGAATTGCGCTAGTCACAGGAGTTTATCCACATGCGTACTTCTCTGTTTTAGCCACCGTGCAGTAGTTGTACATGACTAAAATAATCGGGTGATCATCTTCCTTTATGAATTCGGGCATTTGTTTTTCAAATGTCCCCAAAGGGAGGAAAAAAAAAAATCATGTTTATTTCTGAATGTCTTTCATGCATCATCAAAACTTGGAAAAATGAAATTCTAATCTACCATTTTCAAAGGACATTTAATTAGGCATGTGCCACAGTAATGCTGCAGTCAGCGGTATCCATGAAGCGTTAAGAGCGTCCTCTTCCTTGGCAAATTCCACAGAAATGGTGAAACTATATAAACTTGGTATATTAACCCGTTGAATTTGGATTCCTTTTTTTTGATACACACTGTATAGTGGCTCCCAATTTTGAATAGAGTTTAAATATCAGTGTCTTTCAATTTTTATCCTTAAGCAGACACCAAAAGACAGCCTCCATTTTAACACTGAAGGGAGCTTTCGTCTTCCGTACAGAATATGCAGGGCTGGGGCATTCTCACCCGTTTTTCCTCTGGGGACAGCACACCTTCTGCAGTCACAATCTGATACTGATTGTGCTTCAGGTTGCTGGGGTGCTTTCTGAGCTGCCGCAGGCTGGCGCTCGTGATGCCATGAGCCAGAAGCTTCCTCATGTCCCCCGGAGGGCAGCCCGGGTCAAAGAGGAGGAGGTACAGGCAGCCGTTCTTCCTCTGCTCTACGCCCACAATGGAGCGACTGTGACCTGTGCACACGTGATAACATTGCAATGAAACAGGTCGATACAGTAAACAAAGGGAAACTCAGGCACAGTCCGCAAACAAGAATCTGTATCCGCGCAAATATTCCCATAAAAGACTGATTTTATGAGCTTGTTGACCAATTTATGTAAGCACAGTAGGGTAGCTAGCATACCTTGGTGCTGCAGGTAAATGGGAGGTTGTGTGGTCTGTATAACCCTGGGAGGTAGTCTACTGCTGGAGGTAGAGGTGGAAAAGTACTGCTTCACCCAATCAAACAGACGGGGGTGGGTGTTCCCGGGGCCAGAGGGCTGGTGGAAATCTACGATGCGAGCCCTGCGGACCCAAAGTGCATCAGTGTCAGTGGTCAGCTGCACACTGTAACTGCATTTTACCTTCATGCTTTCATTACTCAAGTCCAGGCCTTGTCTGGACACCTCTCTCATTGATTAGTAAATGTCTGTACTGCACATACAGTACCTGTCAAAAGTTTGGAAACACCCGCATTTTTCTTACAATATATCTTAACCACTTGTTTCCCGTATATTTACATTACCGCAAATCACGCCTACCCGATCTCTCATCAGTGGCTTTATCAAACTTGCCCGGAAACATGTACTCGTATTACTGGCGACCGGCTTGAGTCCTGGAGCCGCATCTTATCACGTTGCTTGCTTTGCATCTAAAAACGCAGAACTGTTATCATGAATGCTTTTTGCTTTGCGTCTAAACACAGCCAATGGTTTGAGTTCATGTGACATTATGATTGGTCTTGGGTGATATAAGAAGCAATGTGCATACATTCCGTTACTTTCAGATGGTAAATTTTGTTTCGTTTATTTTCACCATGATCACATTGTGACAGCCAAATGAACTGGTGCTGGTCCTGCTGTGGCAGGACAAAAAGCTTGTAAAGATGCTGTCAACCCGCGGGCCACATGTGCGAAACAGTGAAGAGGAATCATCAGGGTGAGCGAATGGTGAAACCACGTTGTATTGTTGATAACAACTATGGTATGAGTGGTGATCGCAGTGATCAACTGGCTAGTTTGCACCCGCTGACCGCAAAAAAGTGGAGACTGTGCTAAACTTGTGTAGTTTGCGCTAAGAACAGAGTAAAGCCTAATTAATGGTCGTCCAACTCCATCAATACGCAGACACGCAGAGCCCCTCACCGACGTCGCAAACCCTCTCCAATATGCTCTCGGACGCATGACAGGCACCGCCAAAATTTTCTAACTATCCGTCAAAACGACGGAGACCCCACGGATAGTGCAAGCCTGTGATTGGTCAGCTAACTACATCATTTCCGGAATGCCGCTCTTCCGGTTTCCTTGTGTGTGTGACCACAGAGATATAAGAAAACTAGAGTGGAAGATGTGTGGGCTGGACCAAAGCGGAAACGGCAGAATAGCTACGCCATCTTGTGTATGTATAAATGTCCAATGAGTTATATGTAAACAGTAGGCTAAACATGGGTGTCTACAACTTAGAGACTTGTTTTCCGTTTTCCTTTTATCTTTTCGTATTAAAAATGGACACAAATAAGGATTTATAATCAAACAACAAAATTAAAAAAAATATATTTAAAAAAATCCGGTGTATTCGATGTTTATTTAATCGGAAGACATTACAGAGAAATCGGAACTTCAGCTGTTGTCCGTATGAGCGAATTTTCGTTATTTTCGAGCACGGTTTAGGCCAATTATACTGCATTTTCCATTGAACGTCTGCCCTGGTATACATACACAAGATGGCGGCGGCGTGCTGCCACGGAAACGACGGGATTGTCCACTCTAGTTTTCTTATATCTCTCTGTGTGTGACAGGCCGAGGTAAATAAACAATCCTCGACCACAGACGTCATAAATCGTAGGCGGGCCTCTGAAAAAAAAGCTACGCCCCCTATTGTCCTTGAGGGTGAATTGCTTTGCAACACTCATTAAGCAATGGAGAAGTCTGATAGGTCCACATCTCTGTCGATACAACTGCATGTCTGCACATTGACGGAGTTGGACGAACATAAATTAGGCTTAAGGAGAGAGTCACGCTACATGTGCGTGAGTTATAAGATTTCATTATGCGTTGAATCGTGCTTCCAAGCTTACCATACTGTCAAGAATTTTTTATGCAAGTTTTTTTTTTTTTTTCCATCTCGCCGTCATTCTGTCACCTCGCAATCTGTTTCTTTGTAAGGAAAAGATGTATATAGCGTAATTGATTGCATCCTAATAATATGAACTCAAGTCAGTGTCAGGATGGTTTAGATGCTAAACGGCACAGTTCTTATCACCCATTACGCCAACAACCATCAGTGAAAATAATCCGGGCCAGAGCGAACGGCAGCATTCACCGCTGCCCTGTCAAAAACGACTCACATGAGCTTTTGTTCTTCGATGGATCCGGGACTCATGCCCGGCGATTGTTTGCGAGTAAACACGGGTCTGAGCGCCAAGTGTTTAAATAAAGAAATAAGCAGCATTTATTTTGCAAAAAAAAAAAGGATATAATTCTTAAATCCATCAAACCAACCACCATTTGCTGTCATATTTGCAGAGCATTCTCACATTTTTTTTTAAACAAGGATCATCATATGACTATAATGAAGTTGCAGTGGCATGGCTGTGTAACTTCCCAAAGACGTGCTGCACTTGAGCCCTTAATCAACCCCAATAGGTCTCGAAACCGCTCGACTTTAATTCGGCTGTTGGAATATAGGAGTTTATTTGTCCGTTTACTTTGCAAAATATGGCTTCTTTGAGAATCCCAAAATTTTTGACACTATTCAAACAAGTAAATTATTCTCTTTTCAGTTCTGACTGTTTACCTTTTACAAGAATCCATTTGAGATTATACAGAGAAGTTAAGCCTTTTAAATTTCTCTAATAACAGTGCGCTGTGACATTAGCAAAGCGTGTCCAAACTTTTCACAGGTACTGCACATTTGCAATTAATCATCTCATTACATTGCATTAAAATCATACGGCACATTCATCAGAATAACTAACAGGTGAATATAATTCCTATTTTTAGGCATACGTACGTGTAACGTCACTTAGAAGGAACAGAGAGCCAGTCAATAATCACCAAGCACACAGGCAGATTACTACCCCGACTAGTAGGGCACCCAGTAGAGTGCATACTGAGCCTCCGCTTGCTCTATTGTTTGTGACCTTTTCTGCAATGCTTATCTTGAACTTTGCCCTTGATCTGTGAGAATCTAATCATCACTAATGCCCGCTGTTGAGATTGCATCTAGATATGGATCTTTTTGCAAAATCTCTGACTGTTCTCTTTCTTGATTATAACCAACATTACCGGTTTTGTGCAGCTTACCCACTTCTCATAAAAAGTGTACATCTTGCTGCTTTCCCAACAGTGTTCTGACCAACATGAGCTTGGTTAAAAAAGCCCACACTTAAGACAAATTATTAATCATTTATAAGTATGGAAAAGGTCAAAGACAGGTTTCTGCAGTCAGGCTACAGTTTTAACCGCTTGGCGTTCGAAGCTTTGTTTACTCGAGAACAATCGCCATGCTCGAGTCCCGGATCAGTCTTTGAACAACAGCTCATGCAGGTCGTGTTAAGAGGTCTGCAGTGAATGCTGCTGTGGCACTGTCCTGTATTATTTTCACTGATGGTCCCTGGTGTAATGGGTGATAAGAACTGTGCTGTTCAGCATCTAAACCATCCAGACACTGACTTGAGTTCATGTGATATAAGGATACAAACAATTATGCCATTCACATCTTTTACTTACAAAGAAACAGATTTTGAGGTGACAAAGATGGCGAAATGCAAAAAAAATCACATCAAAAATTCTTGACAGTGCGTCAGTGGCTGAAAGGAACACATCGTACGGATTCTGAGCTGCCATTTTACGATGTGATACAAAGAGTGGTCAGGGCGAAGATGAAGGAAACGAAATTTACAAACTGAATGTGATGGAATGTATGCATGACTTCTTACTGCGTGACTTCTTATATCACCCAAGACCAGTCATAATGTCTCATGAGCTCAAACCATTGTGTTTGGACGCAAAGCAAAAAAGAATTCATGATAACAGTTCCGCGTGTTTAGATGCAAAGCGAGCATTGTAATAAGACGGGTCTGGGATTTGAGCCAATCGGCAGTAATACCAGTACACAAGTTTCCGCGAAAGTGCGATAAACCAACAGATAAGAGATTGTGAAGGCTTGAATGTAAATATTATGTAAATTCTTTTGTAAATATACGGATTAACAAGGGGTTAAAGTCAACTGAGGCTCAGAATACCATCAAATGCAAAAAAAAAAAAAAAAAACTAATCTTAACTAACCAGTGTTCATGCCCTCTTTTGTTTGTCTGTATGTCTCCAGTTAAGTTATACGTTACTTAGCTTTCCTCCACCTGTATTTTCCTGCCCTGGTATTTCTACTATACACATACAGCACCGATAGTTTCCCCACTCTTCAGTGCAAGGTTACTCAGAACATCTCTGAACAAAGACACTAAGTTAAGCTGGGTCATTCCATGCCACATCATCAGATAAACAAAACATTTGTCACCATGTACACAATTGCTCAAAATTTTGGGATCACTTGGAAATTTTCTTGTTTTCCATGGAAACACACATGAAATGAGTCTGAATAGGAAATATAGCAAATGAACAGAACATGCTGACATTGTCTGAGTTACAACTAATGACTTTAATGGAAAATGATGAATATGTACTTCAAACTTTGCCTTCATCAAAAAATAACACCCTTCACTGTTGATAATAAAACTGGTGTTTGACGGGAACTATTTAGCACAGCTGCTAGTTGGCAACCTGTGTGGCGTCTTTGTCTTAAACTACACACTCTCAGATATTTGTCCTCTTGCACAGTTGTGCATCGGGGCCTCCCACTCCTTTTTTTCTGTCCTTGTTAGTGCCAGTTTGTGCTCCTCTCTGAAGGGAGTATTTGACAGCATGGTAAGAGATTTTAAGTGTTCAATTTCTCGCATTGAATCTCGCATTCTTTTCTAAGCACAACAATAGACTGATGGGTCTCCAAAGGAAGTTCTTTCTTTCTGGCCATTTTGGCCTGTAAACAAACAAACAACAACTGATGATTTAGGCACTAAACCAACCTCAAGAATGCCATGTTCCCTTTTGCAATCCGTTATTAGTTCAACGGTTTTCAGCTGTGCAACACATTTGCAAAAGGGTTTTCTAATAATGAATTAGCCTCATAAAATGCTTAACTTGGATTAGCAGCCATACCAGGAGATTGATGCAGAGGACCGACAGTTGCTGATAATAGGCCTCTATGCAAAAATGTAGATCATTCTTTGAAAATTATCTGATTAATTTTAATCGTTTGTGAAATGGATAAAAATGTTTGTGAAATGGAAAAAAAAAAATGTTAGTGAAATGCATGAAAATGTATTTTTCTTCGCAAAACAAAGAAGTTTGCAAATGATCCCCAAACTTTTGAGCAGTAGTGTAGTCATAGATTGCTTCCATATTTTCACATTAGATAAATATGCATTAGTAATGAACAAATCCGAAATTTCAACTGATTCGGACCAAAAATGAATTTTTGGTGAATTATTTTCTAAGGGTACTGTCAGTTGACATTTTTCTTGTATTTAACATGGCATAACTTTTTTTATTCCACCACCTATAGCTTGGAATGTTATACTAATATTATAATGTTATACTGCTTAATGAGAAAATGCAGTCCATTTTACATTTTCTTTCTTGGTTTTGGAGCTATGAGGACACCAGAGAATCAGTTAAAAAAATAGAAAAAATCCAAGGTGCGCCCCTGGAGGTACGGGGCTTTGAACAGGTGGCATTTCCGCTTTTTTTCACATTTGGCAAGGCACTGACTGCAGTTGGTGATGAAATCATGGTGAATTCAGCCCAATTTATATTCAGCAGACACAAATGAATGGAAAAAATGCCAGAGAGCCTGTGCTAGGGTTTATATTGGAGGTGCTCTGAGGACCTAAAAATGGAACTGCCTGAACAAAAGGCACTTTTGGTGTCCTCATAGCCCCACAACCAAGAAAGATAAAGTAAAATGGACTGTATTTTCTGATTAAGCAGTACACATTTAGCTTAGATGCAAAGTTTCAAAGCTATTGGTGTAATAATAAAAAAGTTATGCCATGTTAGTTACAAGAAAAATGTCAGTTGACAAAAAAATGACACAGTACCCTTAGAAAATAATTCACCAAAAAATCATTTTTGGTTCGAATGAGCTGAAGTTTCGGATTTGTCAGTGATATATATATTTATACAGCTGGAAACAAAAAAAAAATAGCAAAATTGAGAAGGTGGTGGGGAGACCCACTTGATGAGCTGACATGGAATGACCCAGCAACAACATCTCAGAGCTATCCATCTCCCACACTTCATGACTATGTCAAAAGTCCTCAATTTCAAACTAAGAATTCTTGGTCTGCATTCACAGGAAGAAAAACTGCATGTTGGCAACTTCAAATGACATTTCAAAATCCCAGAAAAAATGAATTGGAGATATCAGTCATTTTTGTCTACATTCATAATGCAGTGTCTGCAGTGCTTCATTCTGTATTCAAGGGTCAGGACCTTCTGTTGATTCATTGTAAAATCTCATGAAAATGTAGTCTTTATAAACACAATCAGTAAGAATTGTATCGCGGGTGAATGTCTGCTACTTTGTCCGGAAAAAAAAACCCTCACCAGATGCTGTGAAAAGTATGTTCAGAGAACCAATGAAATGTCAGTAAGGATTGACCCCACACACTCGGTGTCTAACTGAGCTAACTGCTCACCACGTCCCAACTGGTGTTTCTAACCTCGAAAAAGAAATTATTGTAATTTAGCATCACAATTATTACCTGACTCCAAAGGACGTAAAAAGAGAGTAGATCTCAGTGGCTCCGATCCAGGCACATGACCCCCGCAGCTTGTTGCCAAAGTGAGACGCCCCCTGGGGGTCCATCCCTTGCTGCCAGGCTTCTTCCAGAAGGGCCTGAACACGTGGAATGCTGGGTACTGTTCTGCCTGCCACACATACACAGCCAAAATGGAGAGAAAAAAAAACAGGTTCCACACAATATTTCAGAAGCGGGTGGTGTGGGTATGTGTATGAGTATATGTATGCATTTGTTTGCACAGACGTGCAAGATCGCTAGAATGAATACGGCACAATTGAGAGCCTCAGTATAAGTATGTGCTATATTTGTGTGTGGCGACATGAGCGTAATACTTTGTGAGCTTGTTGGGAGTTGGTCTGTGTCAATGGGTAAGAAGAATGTGGGACTCCAAAAAAATGTGTGTATGCTTACCAGTGAAACAGCCGTTGAAAACCTCCATTTTATGAAGGGATGACAGCAGCATCTGGAAGTTTCTGTAGCCACATCCCCAGCCACGGTCCCCGTCCGAGGAAGAGTAGTGGTCAGCTTCAGAGCTCAGCCACACGTGAGCAGTTTCAGTCCCCTCCCTCCGATAGTACTCATATAAGGCTGCCATCAAACCTGCAAGCCAACGGTAAAGGGCATGAACATGGAATACAGCGTCAACAATGGGGACACGAGCAGAGAAACTCACCTAAAATGGCCAGCTGGGTACACAGAATGTGAGAGAACAAGAGGCAAACAGACAGTGTCCATGACTAACTCAACTAGGCTGGCTGAACATTAAAAAAAAAGAATTGATGAGAAGTAGCATTTCTACTGGTGGACAATACAGTTGAGGTAAAAAGTTTCCACATATTCGTAAAAACATGCTGTGTTGAGTTCCAGTGATATCAACATAAATTATTTTGCGGGGATGGAATGATTGAAACAAATACATCTACGAAACACAAAGAAAAAAAAGTGGTTCCTTCACAAATTTATTATCGGTTTTCTGGAAATATGGCAAAATCTTTTGGGTCAGATAAATGATAACTTTTGGTAATTAGGGTCAATCAAATATACTTTGTGCCTTGGCTGATTCTGGTGAGCGATCATTATTGAGAACAGCTGGTGACTTCCCTGGGCCCATTTGAACAGACCTCATTTGTTACATTCATTCACAAACGCTGCAGTAGGAAAAGTCCAAGGGGTTCAGCACGGATCTGCAAAGGCAAGGTCCGAGGTTATAGAATTTTTTTGAGCACGATCTTGTGCTAAACTTAGTTTTCATACTCAACTGCAAACTCAGACTCACATTGCTAAGGTTATAAAACTTTGAATTCGTTTTAGTACTCCACCTGAGTAGGGCTGGGCGATAAATTTATTGTGATTATTTTATGCGCAATAAAAGTAACTGCCGCTATGGGGCAGACAGACGAGTTTGCTTATTATCTCTTCAGACACACGTCTAATGCGGTGCTGAACAAACATCAGAGGCCGTAATTCACCATTATCCGCTCATTTCTAGGCATGTAGCGAGCTAATCGCGGCCCACTGTGTAGCAATGGTTGCACAGAGATAGCCAACGACAATTTAGGTCACTGATTGGCCTCTGTCAAGTTAAGTTGTGCATGTTTGCTGAAACTGAGGTACCCCATTGGCCGGGAATCACGTGGTACTCGACTGTTTGTGTAGTGAATATGCAGTTGGCAAAAGTGGACTACTAGTGTAAAAGCATATCATTTTTGACAATAAACAAAACATTTGATGTGATCATTTGCATCCATATATCCCACAAGCTGATCTCGGAGCAAGCCGGCTCATAGAATGAATAGGAGTTTGAGCAATGCAGGAAGGTGTCCAAACTCCATTATAATTTTCCACAGGGATTTTACTCCCGACACCAGAAGCCAAGTAAGGGTGACGTAGTCACTTCAGTACTCTATGGCTCTTGAAAAGCCCTCTGGGGCTAGGTGCATGCTGGGAGATGTAGTTTAAGGAGTTAGTTGTGTTTATAGAGGTGTTTTTGCAGCACCATCACAGTAAGTTGCTCTAAAAAAAAAAAAGGACAGCTGGCAAATTGAAGATAGCACATGCTTTAAACCAAAATTACTTTATTCCCTGAAGAGTTTTGAAATTCCACTCTCACTGCTGAAATTTTACACACTGAGTGCATTCAAGAGGAGCACGGTCACCTCTGAGTCGTGCTCAGGGGGGTTCGATCTCAAAATGCTTTATAACCTCAGACAGCTAGTAAAACTCTGAAGAGTACGATCTCAGAGATTTGAGATCAACTCTGAGCAGATAATCTCTGGCCCAGATCACTGACTTAAGCAAATCACGAGTCACTGGGAGCCATTCAAGAGCACCCACAAGTCACAAGATCAACTATGCAAACAATTGTAAATAAAAAAGGCCTGACATGCCTGTGTCACTACTAGGGATGGGTTAGATCTCAGTATAATCGTCAAATGTGCAAACGGTGGAGGGTTATTCCATGTCAAATCACCCAGTGTTAGGGCAGTTCCCATGGTGACCATCTCAGATTTTCAAGATTTTTTAAAATACAACCCCAATTCCGAAATAGTTGGGTCGAAGTGTAAATTGAGAATAAAATCAAAATGCTTCTTTCAGATCACAAGCCAATATGTCATTTACAATAGAACATAAATAACATTTTAAATGTTGAAACTGAGACATTTTTATCCACAAAATGAGCTTATTTTCAAATTTTCTGGCTGCAAAAGGTCTCAAAAAAGTTGGGACACAGGCAAAAAAAAAAAAAGGGATGAAAAAGCTATTAATATATAAGAGAATCAGCTGAAAGAACATTTAGTAAGTAATTAAGTTAACTGGCATCAGGTTTGTAACATGATTGGCGGTAAAAGGGGTGCTTTAGAGAAGCTGAGTCTCTCAGAAGTAAAGATGGCCAGTGGCTCTCCAACCTGTGAAGGCTTGCGTAAAAAAATTGTGGTTTACTTTAAAAACAATGTTTCTCAACGTCAAATTGCAAGGGCTTTGAAGGCCTCGTCATCGACACTGCATAACATCATCAAAAGATTCAGAGAAACTGGAAAAATCTCTGTGCGTAAGGGACAAGGCCGAAGACCTTCATTGGATGTGCGTGATCTTCGGGCCCTCAAACGCCACTGCATCACTCACCGGCTTGATTCTGTCATTGGCATTACTAAATGGGCCCAGGAATACTTCAAGAAACCACTGTCTGTAAACACAGTCTGCCATGCCACCCACAGATGCCACCTAAAACTCTATCATGCAAAAAGGAAGCCATTGTTGAGCATGATCCAAAAGCGCCACCGTGTTTTGTGGACCAAGGCTCATTTAAAATGGACTGTAGCAAAGTGGCAAAGTGTCCTGTGGTCAGACGAGTCCAAATTTGACGTTCTTGTTGGAAATCATGGGCGTCATGTCCTCCGTGCTAAAGAGGAGAGAGACAACCCCTCCTGTTATCAGCGTTCAGTTCAAAAACATCAGCATCTCTGATGGTATGGGGATGCATTAGTGCATATGGTGTGGGACACTTACATGTTTCAAAAAGCACCATGAATGCTAAAAGGTATATAAAGGTTTTAGAGCAACATATGCTCCCCTCCAGATGACATCTATTCCAGGAAAGGCCTTGTGTATTTCAGCAGGACAATGCAAAACCACATACTGCAGCTATTACAACAGCATGGCTTCTTGGTAGAAGAGTCCATGTGCTGAACTGGCCTGCTTGCAGTCTTGGCGCATAATTAAATGAAAAGTCCGTCAAAGGAGAACCAAAACTCTCCAGCAGCAGGATGCCAGTATTAAACAAAAGTGGGATCAAATTCCAATGGCTAAACTCAAGAAACCTGTCTCCTCAATGCCCAGATGCCTCCACTCAATGTTAAAAAGAAGAGGGGGCGCTACACCATGGTAAACAGGCCCCTGTCCCAACTTTTTTTGTGACCTGTAGCAGCCATCAAATTTGAAAAAAGCTCATTTTGTGGATAAAATTGTAAAATTTCTCAGTTTCAACATTTGCTATGTTATCTCTGTTCTATTGTGAATAAAATACTGGCTGGTGTGATTTGAAAGTCATTGCTTTTTGATTTTATTCACAATTTACATTTTGTCCCAACTATTTCAGAATTGGGGTTGTACCTTGGGATATATCATGAAGTCATGCCAGGTTTCAGTTGCAAAGTCTTTATAGTTTTTGAGATATAAGCCATCAAATTGTCAGACTCGCGAATGAATTTTTTCATTTCCGTTCAACTGTGAAGCTTCATTTCTTACTAACTAATCAAGATATCCTCACAACATTTGGGGGTTAAACATTTCTACACCAGGAAAATCACTTAAAAAAAAAAAAAAGTTATCTTATGCTCGAACCGCAAAAATGGGTCACAATATCATAATACATTACGCACAAATGTTACAAAGATTCCAAGATCCCCCAAAATAGTGCACAGTGAAATCATAAAATAATCATATTTGTATATTTAACACAAATCAACTTTTGACGCTTGAAATTCAATGTGAATTAATGATTTTCTGGTTAAATTTAGCATGAGTTTATCAATATAGGTGCAGTTGGACATCATTGGTCACCAGTAACCTCTCAAAACACAAAACATGCCTTTCCTCCATGATAAAGTTTAGAATTTTGTCTATTTTTCTTCAGTCTCACAAGTCAGCACGCATACTCATTAAAGGAACTGCTTATTTAACAGTCAGATCATTCACCCTGCAATGAAAAGCCAGCAGTTCCCACTTCTGAGCTCGCAACCTTATGAAAACACTTTCCACACCTTATACGTATAACTCACTAACATCAGAAATATACCTTATAACAGAACAGACATTCCACTATCAGAAAAAAAATCAGGCCATATTCTTCCCTAGATTGAACAGAATGGTGCAATGAACGACCCACAGGTACTTGAACTTCTTGAGCTGCTGGCCAGGTAAACAAGTCAAAACATCGGCATTTGATTTTGTTGAATACGGTATAAATTCAAAAACAAAAAGCCACCTTGAGCAAAATGCACCAAGAGTAGCAGTAACAGCATTCCTTCATACACACCTGATGTTCTGGTCTTTCCATCATCTACTCCTGAGGCAAGAGACTCCATCACCTCTGCCCTCTTCCTGTGGAACTCCACAGGACCCATGTGACCACGGGACACCGCTTTCTCCATGTTCCTCTCCATCTGTCTGCGATAGCCCCCTCTGCCATCCAGGCCAAACTGCTTCTGCTCATGAACATATGCAGAGGCGCACACACACACACACACACACACACACACACACACACACACACACACACACACACACACACACACACACACACACACACACACACACACACACACACACACAGTTAATGGCCCCATGACTGAACAGGCTGTACAGAGAGCTGTGTGCCAGCATAAATGGCAGAACATTTCTTTGGCCATCTCACTCTCCGCTGTAGCAACTTATCATGCTTTTTACTGTAAACAATAATCACCTGCAGCTTCTTAAACTCCTCTGCCTCACGTTTGGCTTCCTCGGTCTTCCTTCGGGCATCTTCTTCTTGCTGAAGCTGTCTGGCCAGCTCCACGTCAGAGTGAGTGCTCTCTACAGTGAATCGGAACCGAGAAACAGTCAAAGGCCATGTGTGACAAACCCATAGCACCCAAAACAGTGCGAGACCAGGAACCATGCAAATGAATACAACAGCTGGGTTCCACCTGTTGTCGAAATACACCGTGACACGTGGTCAAGTATGAACCTTCTTTAAGCATATTCTAAATCAGGGCTATTCAACCGTACCTAAAAAGCGCCAACGTGGGTGCAGGCTTTCATTCCAACCAAGCGCTAACACACCTGACACCACTGATCAACCCCAAGAGTCTTTGCTAAAGAGCTTGATTTGTTTTATCAGGAGTGTAAGTACTTGGTTGGAATCAAAGCCTGCTCCCACACTGCCCCCCGCAGGATAATGTTGAATAGCCCTGTTCTCACGTGCTGTACCTGCCGCAGCCTCCAGATGGAGCTCCACGTGCAGCTGTAGAGAGCTGCGGTCCGTACAGGTCAGGGAACACATAGGACACTTGAAACACTGAACTCGATCACCTGGGGTCCAAACACAAATCATATCTTTCACAAATACAAAGAACTTAAATTCTGTGTGTGAGTTTTGCTAATTCTCCCAAGATGAGTACAAATTTTCACCTGAAGGCAGGATGTGGTAAATCACATAAGCAGAAAACAGTGAAACCTCAATAAGCAAGCCGTACTATACATGCTGTCCTAGATGAATAATGCAATGTATGCAGTGAAAAATTAGCTGTGCAATGCATTGCATCACTAGATGAGCTTTACAATGCATTCTGAGCAAGATGACCCGACTTACAAACTCAGTTGTAGATGAGCTATGCGATGCATTGATTTTCTGCTAAATAAGACAAACATGAGCTGCACAGTACATTCTGAGTCAAGTTAGCAGTGCTATTCATTCTGTGCCAAGTTACAATTCATAATGTGCCAAGAGAGCTGTAATTTGAAGTCTATACTATTGTCGATAAGTTGGATAATTTGTCCTGTGCCAGCGAAGTAAAACCATGCGTACTGTGCTAAGCAGAATTCTTTGGGTATCTGGTACCTTCAGTCACATTCTCTTCCTGCAGGTGCAGCTCTACATGTTCCTGCAGGATGAAGCAGTCATTGAACACCATGGAACATAGTGGGCAGGACAGGAACTTCCCTGCAAGATAAACATGTTGCGTCACCAATATTCAACATTGCTTACTCATCTCACCGCTTCCATGATGACAACACATTGTCTCAAACCACCTTTAAGCGCATTAAACAACGTAAAGCTACCAGAAATTATAGCCACCAAAATGAGGCTCATGACCACAGGCATAGATGCTTTCTACAGCAATAACCACATGTCAAATCTTTAATTAGATTGCACTCTGTGCTTTATACACCCTCACCATGCCCTACAGGTGGGTGTAGCCAACCTTTGACCAACAAAAAAAATTAGGTCAATATTGGACCTATAAACTTGACATCAAATGCCCTTCTGGAAACATCCAATATGCATAACCCATGTGACTGTGAGGAGTGTCAGTGTAGCAGCTAGAGCAGAAAGAAGCGATTGGATAACAGACAGACAGATGGACAGCACAACAATATCCCATCAGCTGGAATCACAGAGGGGGTAAAAATGAACCATTTTTATACATCTTATCAGCTTCAACATCTAGCCTTAATTAAAAAAAAATACCTTTCCTAGGAGAAGACAGGCGCTGATGTTTTGTTTTGACAGGTTCCTGGTTTACTCCACTGTTGTAAGAGGATGTACCTTCCCCCTGGGGAGGGCAGTCATATCCACCCATACAAGTTCCATTTTTATGTGACAAACACTTAGCAACAGTGCCAGGTCTGATGCAGGCACAAAGTCCAAGGTGCCCGCCAGCTGCTTTGTCAGAAATGCCCTTATTGGCCATCTTGTTGGAGCTACCCACATTGACAGAGCCACCTGAATGACCACCACTGGCCACCCAGGTAGAGCTGCCCTCATTGGATGAGGAGTTTGAAGAAGCATTGCTGGCCAGTCTGACAGGATGTTCCCCATCTGCCTTGTCATCTGAAATATCTACACAGGCTGTGCTGTCAGCGCTGCCCATACTGGATGTACCCTTACATCTGGAAACACCCCTCGCGCCTTTGCTTGAGATCGCCAGCGAACACCTTTGATCAGGTCCAACACTGGTCAGGCCAGTCCCCGTGGTATTGCAATTTGAGAGTGACTGGGCCCCTCGTTCTTCATGAGCTGTGCTGATGTGGTGGTGGAGCTCGTCATAAGAAACGCCTGCAAGGGAACAGAGTGGGCAGCTAAGCTGTGCCTCCAGGTGACTGAGGAGCAGGTGGGACCTCATCTCATCTTCAGTTGGCACATCCTCCCCACAAATTTCACATGACAGCATGGCAGCCTGGCAGCAAACAAGGCAGACTTTACACAACAGCACCACACAGTCACAAATTAGTAAAATTCTCAAATCCTCAGAGGAATTTGGGTCAAAACAGCACATTTTAATCCTTGTGAATTCACTGATATAATAGCTAGATGTTGTTCAGGGTGGGTCCCTGCCTTTGCCCGTAGTCAGCTGGGATAGGCTCCAGCTCGCCCCGTGACCCTAGTGAGGAATAAGCGGGTATAGAAATAGAAAATGGAATAGCTAGATGTTTTCACAAATCAACAGTGAAAGCATTGATTAGGTGGATTTTCTTATTTTTCTAACCAGTGAAAGATCACATTTCCGCTGAGTATGCGTGCAACTATGACGAGTCATCAATATCACAAGTTAAGACTAGGCTACACCACAGAAACAATTACTTCCACATTGTGTAATTATAGGGCTACCCGTCCATAACTAATCGTTGTTCCGACCGTTGAATACTAATAAACGTTGAGCTCTCGATATGTCAGGACTGTATGTTACTGAAGTAGCGTTTCGATTTCGCGAACAAAGCAGGGCAATATTTTCTCAGTCCAAGCAATCAAGCTGGCAACAAAACGTAAGAAAACATCAACAGCTTATTACATAGCATAAGCCAGATCACGCCGCTTCTCGGCAACGTGACCCAAATCTTGTAAGAAGGACTTGATCTCAATAGATTGCATCAACATATTCTATGGAGATACACATATTTACTTAACTGTAATGACTTTCCGATTCAAGGGAAGACCAAAACACTCCAATACACTTTCTATTTCGTTTCTCGAATTTAACTTTATGTGTATAATGACGTCTGATTATCGCGAGGAATGGACGTCATCGCTGAGCATTCAGCGGACGTGACGAACTGTTCTTGTCAAGCTTGACAAAGATCTTGGTTGTCATTAAGATTCTCCCTTCAGCAGTTCTTACGTTGGCCACTTGTGTGAGCAGGCTCTGCGTAGAGGGGCTCTGGTCTCAGTTCTTAGATTCCCTGGTATGATTTATTCACAGATTTTCTTCGTTTCGTATACTTTGTGAACTTAGACGTTTACTCGCAAAGGATTACATCAAAGAAATGCGAGCGAGACTCCCTGCTTTTCTCGTCTGGACAGACAATAAATAGGCCTACACCGGTGAACAGACTGAAATTTTGGTCTGATGGTCAGACAAAAATTAAGGCGTTGATTTGGAAACCATGTCAAGGAGCTTCTGAGCTGCTGGAAGTGGTTTTCACATTTCTACCGATGCCCTGATAAGAAGCATAAACTCAATATCCCTTATCTGCGAACCGCAGAATAAGTAGGAACATTAGAACGAGTTATTTGCTGTGCCTAGCAGTGTTATCAAATAAAATTGAAAAACACAAAGAAAATGAATAAAAACCATTAAATATAGTGATCAGGAACATCCTTGTATTCGCATTTCATTAATCAATCTAATGTTGCAGCTCTTCATATCTTGGAATACACTCTGATACCTAAGTTCAGCCTGTCCCCCCCCCCCCCCCTTTTTTTTTTTTTTTTTTTTGAAAATGATTAAGGTATAGAAATGTTTAAGAACGTGGTTTAATCAATATAGTGGTATTATCAATTATAAAGAATAACTAGAAAGGCACTCAGTAGAGTGCATGCCTTCACCATGACATATGTCAGTATTAATGGTTCTGAATCCACATGATCCAAATCACCAACAACTATACTAACTATAGTATATAGTATAGTATACAACTATACTATACTAAATGCAACTCGCAACAATGTATAAAATTTTGCGGAAATAATATAATTTAAGCTGCAAGCAGCATTGAATGGGCCCTCGCATCCAACCTGCACAGGGAATTGATGCACGTTCAATGCTGCTTGCAGCTCTAATTATATCATTTCCACAGAATATTGTACAAAAACTAAAACCAGTGAAGTTGGCACATTATGTAAATCGTAGATAAAAACAGAATACAATGATTTGCAAATCCTTTTCAACTTATATTCAATTGAATACACTGCAAAGACAAGATGTTTAATGTTCAAACTGAGAAACTTTATTTATTTATTTTTTTTGCAAATAATCATTAACTTAGAATTTAAAGGCAGCCCCTCTCTGTCGTTTATGACGAAGCAAGTCAGGTGAGCAAAAAATGCTTACATTTTATTTAAGTTGGTTCCCTGTTTTGATTTTCTAAATGTCTTGGAAGCGTTAGGCTACTTCTGTTTATTTTGTAATTTTGAACAACTTAATTAAACCACTTCTGTTTGTTGGGTTCAGCTACTATATTTTATATTAGATGAGATTTTGAATATCTGTTTGCACTAAATGTTAACATGGAAGTGTTGCTTCTGTTTATTTTGTGTTTGTGAACAAGTTATTTAAGCCACTTGTTAGCTGCTATATTTTATTTTGTACATTGTTGCATGTTACGTTTTTAATGCCTGTTAATATATAAACAATTCTACACTGGTGAGGATTCTATGTAATGCTGGAATTTTCTGAAAATCTGTTCACTAGATGAGGAACAATTGTTCCATTCAGGTATGAATATTTTAACTTCATCAGTAGGCCTATCTAGAATCCAGAATATGGTCCGGATAACTTCCAAAATGAAATCAACTTACTCGTGGACTACCACCTATCATCTTACCACATTTCGTGCCAATCCTGTCATAATTTTTTGAGTCTACTATTTACAGGCGGACAAACAGTCAAACACGGGTGAGAACAACCTCCTCGGCGGAGGTAAGAAATCTTAATGAGTAATCATCTCAACCGGTCCTCTCCAATCAACTTGGCTAGGTTTGCACGGAAACACGAAAACATTTAGTAATGCCTGTCTTCGGTAACTCTGTTATCACTCGGGCTACCTGTGGGAACTCGAATCTATTTCAGAATAATGGACGTCTTGAAATAAACCGCGAAGCTGTCATTCAGTCCAATGAAATACGCGCACGATAAAAAACTAAAGTCGTACATCTTGTTGAATAACCGGTCTTTGTCAGAAACCGAGGGGGCTCTCGGGAAATTTCTCACAGATTGACATCGTGGGACGCCATATTGAGCGCAACCGAGGTAACGAACCAGCCAGCAGAGGTTGTGTCAAGGAAATAAACTACCCGTTCGTCTTCACAGGAACCAAAACTTCTAGATTAAATGGGTAATGCTTTTATGACCTTTTCACATACGTTTTTTATTTTGAAAAAATGGTTCTGATCAATATATTAAGAATAATCTACAGTAGTGACTTCCTCAGCTACTCCTGTTAGCCAGCTTGCTAGCATTTGCTTATCTATAAGCAGGGGGGTGTGTGGATTTGCTAGCTAACGTTAGCGGACTTGAATATTTAAGTACGTCAGGTGTGTTTGGTGGTGGGTAGCGATTCAAGCTGCAATCTAACGATTATTGATGAATATTTGGCTTCGTCCTAACCAATGGTCAAATCCGGGAAATAAATAGGAACATGACCCACCTTGTTTCACGGCCGGAGTGTTGTGGTTAGATCAGCTAGAAACGCCCATTCGAAAGAGACCCGGACATCAGGTTCGCTTGCTAGCTTGCTTTCCAGTCAGCAATAGTGTCTGTGAGGGGGCTCTGTCCAGCACTCGCACGTCACTGTCGTTGGCAATGTTGCTAAAAAGCCTTAAGACCAGCTAGCCGATAGTTGTCCGAATATGGGTGTTGCAATAATACGAGAGAATGTTGTATGAAACTATATCATCATAGAATGATGATTCACGAGTTGCTTTTTCGGAGTTAGTATTCGGGGGGATCAAACCTGAATCATCTCACTCCAGTTTCAGCCATCCTCTTATGTTCCGGGTCAATTTGACCCGACTCAATGCTCAATTTTTCCAAAAACATGGTTAACATACTTTTTCAGCTTGATTTTTTTCCCCCCTAACTTTACTAGGAAAACATTAATCAAACTAAAAAAATATATTTTATGTTCTGTCAACACGTTATGCCGGGTCAATAACAGGTAGAGGCTGAGTAATATAGCCGGCCTCCGTTTCAGTTGTCTCAAATGTCCAGTTATCCTAAATTAGAAGTTACGTCCGGGTCAATGGCAGGAAAAGCTCGGATAATAGAGCCGGCTTCTGGGGCAATAGCCACGACGTTACATTAATCATGTTGATCTGGTTTTTCTAGTGTTGCCTCAGACTGAGGGCATGTTCAAATCAATTTCTCATTCATTCTGCTGTAATCATGTAAAATCGATGCTTGACGTATAAGGGGAGGATAGGGGGAGTCTTGTTTTATTTACTTGACCATTAAAATGGTCAGTAGAAAAGCATAAATAAGCTGTGAGGAGGTTGGGTAACCATGTCAGTGACAAACATCCTAAGCTGTTTTTCATTGCGGGGACCAGTGACCTCAAACCAAAAATTTTTTATTAACTCGAACATATTAGGAGGGTTCAATGCCGGTATTATAACTTTGAAAGAATCAGTGACATTGGGGAAATCTTGCCTTGTCTGCCCACGGTAGTTTCAACGTCTGCACTAAGTGGAGCTGCTTCTGACGCTCAAACTATGCTGGGGTCCCATCTGCCGTCAGCTATGAAGAAAAGGTGGATGTAAAGAGGGCTACAGAGAATGCTGTACTCAGCTTGCGGCTTTTTTGCATGTTTACATTAAGTCTTCGGTTGCATGCAGGTCTTCGGTGTGAATCGAGACTCTCAATGACCGAGTTGTGGTGTTAATCCCGGAAGAATGTACCGTATTTTATGCAGTCAACCCCCCACTCCTGACCGTTAGTTGAACCATTTACATGCATTTCATTACTCCCGTAATCATTATTCTAAACTTCACTGTTAGGTGGTGGAAACCTATCAAGAATCTGGCCACGGGTCAGGCCTTTGTAAACAGTTGGAAAGTGTGGTAGGAGTTCTATGGGTTTGACAGTTATCTCGGGAACTACAGTGCTCCGGATGTATCTAGCACAAAGATGGTGCTATAATCTTAATTGACTGTATTACCTTCCTGTACAGATTTTAAGTGGATACTACTCCCCTTGGGCCAACGTGTCCTTGAGCGTTATGGAGGCTGTCTGAAGCCTTTTGCCAATAATGCAGTTGTCTAGGAAGTGTTCAGCAACTTTATCAGCATGACTATTTAAATTTTCAGTTGATTTTACCTGGACTGATGTAGAGTAATTTATTATTTTATCACGGCCTCTTGCCACCCTGAGACAGATGTACTCCGGTGCTGCTGTTGAAAGATGAGTGTTGGCTAATTTGAACATGATGAACAGACCGTTTGCGGTAAATGGATGTGTGTATCCAGATATGGCATCCTCTTCTGTGGGCTATCCTGCATTGAATTTTGTTATTCCCAACCTGATACTGAGTGAGTTTCCTTGCTTTCCCCTGAGAATGTTTTCAGGTGTCTGACTAGGTTTGTTTTTGCTCTACTTTGACTGCAGACACGATGGCAAGTCCAGTAAAGGACAACTGTCGGATGAAGAGTTACAAGAACAATGCCCTGAATCCACAGGAAATGAGGCGTCGCAGGGAGGAGGAGGGGATTCAGCTTCGGAAACAGAAGAGGGAGGAGCAGGTACGATTTCCTGCCCCTCCTCATAATCAACTTCAAATATACTGTCAATATTGATGATGGCTCAAATGAAAGAAAATAGCTTGACAATGCTAACGTTACTAGCAACGTACCATTTTTATGAGTAACATGAATTTTTTAGGATTCACCAACTTTATGATGAGTAACAAAGTGCTAACTTTTATATGAGTAACTCTGAAGGTTGTTCGACCAAAACGTCTGTTCATACAAGTTGGTTCATTATTTGTGAAGTTAGTAGCGTTGCTCTATTTGCTTTCATTTGAACTTCACTCTTTTTTGGATGGTAGCACCTGCAAAGAACTGGACTGTGCAGATGCTCCATCTTTTTATTTTGAATAATAACAAAGGTGCAAAATTAAAATCTATTTTGCTTTTGGTTGTTCTTATCCTCTGCCCTCCCTTACTTGTATATTTACAAACTGTTCCGTGACCCCAGGAACCCGTTACCCGCAGTAATATATACTGCAGGACTTTAGTTCTGCATATTATTTACAGTGTGGTTTCAGACCAGATGATCGTTTAAGAACAAAATAAATGGAATTAACAAAAGATTAGTTTCATTGAGTATTCAATTACATGTTGGCTAAACGAGATCAGTTATTCCATCATTATTGCAGTGCCGAAGTGCACCATTGTTGAGTCAGAAATCACACCGTAAATCAGTGGTCTTCAACTTCGTTCCTGGGGACCCACTGTGTGTGTTGGTTTTTGTTCCAAACGCAATTGTAATCGCAGGATTTTAACAAGCTGTTAATGTCTCAATGAATTGTTTTTCATGTTAAGAGTTGTTAATTACTCTCTTTAGCCAAATGTGACAGAAACATCCATACATGCTATGAAGAATAAAATACCCTAGAAGATGGTGTGTTTATTTCCATACTGCAAGAAATTTCAAGTAATATAACATCTCAAACAGATCAAATTAGACACTGAGGAAATCTGTTAACCCCAAATTAGGCTGCTGGACACAATTGTTTCTACAAAAGTAGCTCTTCCAAAAAAACTTCTAGTGAACTTGATTAGATTAACATAACACAAAACTGGTTTGACTCTTTACCATTTGCTTGTCAAATAAATTTGTCATGATGTGCCAATTAGGAGCCAACTACATCTTTAATTTGATTTTTTTTACACCGTTTTGTCATTTCATGCTGTTATTTCCAATACATTGGAACATGGGTATGGTATTGTTTATTATTGACAGCAATCATTGATATTCTCTTTGAACTTGTGAGTTAATAGGGCAAGTAACTGCTCTAAATATTAAATGCACTTAAGACATTAACAGTTTGTTAAAATCCTGCGATTATAGTTGTGTTTGGAACAAAAACCAGCATACACAGTGGGTCCCCAGGAATGACATTGAAGACCACTGCCATAAATAATATATGTAGAACTGAAGTTTTTCAGTTTGTTATGAATAAGTAAAGAGAATGGTGGGAAAGGAGGACCTGAACTGATTGTTCAAAAAAATCTGGGATTCTGCCTGATGATCCTCATGATCAGTCCTCTGTTCTCAATGCAGCTGTTCAAGCGAAGAAATGTTTCTCTGCCTGCCGGCGATGAGGCCATGTTGGAATGCCCCGTCCAGGATCCCAGTGTGAGCTCTACTGTTCCTGTCTCGGGTGTAAGTCTGCCCGTGTTCTGTATCTGCAGTATTGCAGTGTTGTAAGCAATGTTACTATGCTGTGCCATGTGCTACATGAGCATTTCAGAAACTCTCCCCAATGGCTTGTGCACAACACCAGGTGATGAGCGTTATGATATCTCAGTAAACATAGGAGCTTGCATGGAGAAAAAAATCCAGCAGGCCACATTTTGATGAGGTAATTAATGATGTAAACTAGGTAGAAGTCAACGCAAGGCCTTGATAGCAATGCTTCTGCCTGCTGTGGCTACAAATGCCCTTAAAGTTCATCTTTGGTCCTCGAATACAGCTGACCTTATGTTATGTTGACCTTTGATCTGATGACCTCCAAAACTGAATCAGGTTAGTTACCTTCTGTGGGGAGGTACCATGTGTTTGTTTTGGTCAAAATTTGTTCTCTTCAGTGGATATCACTGTCAGGCACACAAGGTATAATTAATAGATGTACAAGCAACCAAAAATATTGCATATGCATTTCACCAGAGGGGCAAATAGTGGGCTGATTAGTCAATCCCGCGCACAAACAGTATGCAAAGAACTGTGTTATACAGGGCTATTAGGGTATGGCATTGTCTTCCAAGTGGCATATTTACCATAAAGAGTTTTGCAAGCTTCAAAAAACAGTTACCATCATAAAACTGAGCCAATGAATATGAAAATGTGGAGTTGGGCAATATTTTCTCGAGCTTCGTGTGTTTTATCATCATTTGTTTGTGTGCTAATGTTATGTTTTCTTGAATTGTGTGTCTCAATGTGTTTTAATCTTGTTTTGTTGTAATGGTTTAATGTTGTTGGGCCCCAGGAAGACTAGCCAACATCTTGCGTCAGCTAATGGGGACCCAAGCCAAAAAAACAGTATTACACCTCCCACTCACTGTGGGGGACAGAGGCATAACAAATGTCAAAAGGTGTTATGTTATTGGTATTTAGTAACTTTTATTTGGGAAGATTTATTTAAAAATATCATGTTCAAGTGTAAGATTCCTGTTGGTGGAATACCACTAGAAAATAGCCAGGTGTTCTCTTAGATCTGCTTGACTCCATGTCAAAAACTTGATACGGAAACATCAGAGTTAATTTATTGTCTAATATGACATTGCCATGACAGTAAAGCATTTTTAGTTTTAATAGAGACTGCACTGGAGTTTTCTTGTTTTTTTAGTGTCTACATCTATCCATATCCAAAGAGCATCTCAAACAAACTCAGTTTGTGTTCTGGAAGCCTTCCAACCAAACTTTTTTTTTTTTTTTTCCCCCTCCATTTTTTGAATGATTAAAGTCGTTTGAAAATTTGACAGTTAAAATGAGGAGCTAAAGCCCCCTCAGGCCCCGCTGTGCTGGGTGTCTGAGACGTGATGTTCGTCTCTGCTCTGTCTTTCTCCAGGAGGGCATCATAACTCCAGACATGAGACAGATGATCTTTTCTGATGATCCCGAACAACAGCTCATTGCAACTCAGAAGTTCAGGAAACTACTCTCTAAAGGTGGGTGGACATCTCTGAGAGCCCTTTTTTCATGTCAAAAACGTTTTTATAAATTTTTGCTACTTCCTTTTGATCTCAATGGCGAGTGCAGTGAGAGTAGTTTTGATTCTACAACCCCAAATCCCAAAAAGTTTAGACAATAAATAATTAATAAAACAACAGTGAGCTGCGCTGAAAATGATCTTTTACCTTTATTAAATTGGAAACAATACAACAGTGTTTGTAATTTGATGTTTTTCCACATGAATTTTATTGATTTTTTTTTTTTTTTTTTTAAGATTAATGCACTTCAACTTTGATACATGCAGCATATTTCAGAAAAGTTGTGACAGTAAAATATTAATCACATTGCAATGGTGCTATTCATTTTTTTTAATCCCCCTGACTTAGTGCGGGGTGTTATAGTTGTCAGTCTGCCCATCTCTCTGCAATCATTTAGTTTCCGGAGCAGAACTCACATACCGTTCAATATTTTTTTTAACAAAACTTGCTGCGCGTATTAATCAGGTCCTTAACTGGAGGTTTTTGATATTTTGGAATTTCTGAGATTAGATTGCGGGGGCCGGGGGGGGATGTGTCATCATCTGATGAGTCTTGTTACAACATGTTGTAGATGTGTGAAGACTTATGGCACATAGTGATTGAGCGTTTCAGGTGTAATTTTGTCCTATTCTTCCTGCAAGCAAATTTTAAGCTGAGCAACAGTATGGAAGCTTTTTTTTTTTAATTACATTTTGTGTGCATTTTTAATGTTTTCATGTGCAGTTTCCATGCAGTTGCAACCTTTTCCAAGTTGGCATTATACTTAAATGAACACCGAACTCTTCATTGCTTTTCAGTCGTGCTAACACCTTGCAAACAGAGTTGGATTTTATACAATGCTGTGTTATTATATAATGCATTGGAATTAAGTATATGCAATGACATAAGAAGTTGATTGAATTTTGATTGTTAAATCTTGTTTCTTGCAGAGCCCAACCCTCCTATCGATGAGGTTATCCTTACGCCTGGGGTTGTGAATAAGTTTGTAGAGTTCCTCAAAAGAAGTGAAAACTGCACTTTGCAGGTGTGTGGAAATGAGCCCTTGCATGTGTGCGCCCAGATTTTTAAACTTCTGTTATGTTGGTTTTTCCCTACTATTGCTATGGTCTGTGTACAGTAACATTTAATTTGATGAAGAATCTTACCATAGTATCAGAGCTGCCTGATAGTGCATTGTTTTGCTCGTAGGTTGTTTATGTTGTTCTGCATTGTGTAAAAGAGAGTATAACGCAGGAACTCTGGTTCACAGTTCGAGGCTGCCTGGGCTCTGACAAATATTGCGTCGGGGACGTTCCTCCACACTAAAGCAGTCATTGAAACAGGAGCTGTGCCCATCTTCATCGAACTCCTTAACTCTAATTACGAGGACGTCCAGGAACAGGTAACCTGCAGATATGGGTGTTATTGGGATGTGATGCAAAAAATATGCTGTATTGACGGTCAGTCTCTGCCTGACTTGAGCTTGGTTTATTTGGACTGAAGTCATTTATTAGTTTTATATCCTTTAAGAAAGCCTATTTTTGTTTTGTTTTTTTTGTGTTGCCCATTGTTGGGTGATAAGATGCCAATTTCATCCCTGTTTATTTGCACAGTTTGGCTTTTATCTTTTTGAGTAATTGGAGTAATAACTGAAAAATTAATTGTTGGAGGCACTAAAAATGGCCAAATTTTATTTTTATTGGCTAATTGTCTTAAAAGCATTCGCTGAGCTAATTTATTCTTTGCTAACTAGTGCAGCTATTAAAGTGTGATTTGAGCATTGCCCAGTGAAGATACCCCAGTCTTGTACCACAATAGTGTAAACAGCATTATGTTTCCTGCTGTTGAACTAGTTACAGGCCTGACTATGGCCTACTTTAAAGCTGCTTTCACACCAGACGCGAAACAAGTTTTTCGCACAACAGATTACATTCAAAGTCAATTGTCAATAAAAATTAATTTCGAAGTAAAAAAACAAAAAATGCTTCCAAAAAGTCGACTCAAAAGTTGAACGCCTCACCAGCTGTGTGTCACTGATAGGCAACTTGTGCACTCCTGTACCATACCTGGCAACCCAAGGCTTCATTTCATCGTTGTCAGTGGTACAGGGTTTTATTTCAAAATAAAAGTTTTTTAGGGTCTTATTCCAAAATTTGTGTAAAGCTGAGTGCAGTCAGATGCTCTTGCAAAACTGAGTGGATATAGGTGACTGAATTGAGGCATGTGGTCATTGTTCCAGGCAGTTTGGGCGCTTGGGAATATTGCCGGGGACAACGCAGAGTGCAGAGACTACGTGCTGAACTGTGGCATCCTGCCTTCTCTTCAGCAGTAAGTGTGTTTGAATGAATCGTCTATCCCTCACTATGAGCTGTTCACACATTTTCTGTATTACAGTTGAGTGTTAGCTGGCATGCGCGTCAGTTTTCATGTGTCATATGTGTGTGATGTCTGGTTATCTTATTAACGGATATTAAAATATTAATGTTCTAAGGTCTTGACAACAGTGAACGCCCCATTAAGGAAAATTGAAGAGGCTAACTTTATTGTTTTACTTACATTGCCCACTGCCAAGTTGCCTAAAACTGTTCCTGAACATGGACTCCTATGTTCCTTGCTACCTTTAAAAAGCTCTTATCAATCAGCAGAGCAGGGTGTAGATCAGCTGCTAAGTTGTAGAACCAGGTTTGTTGAATTAGACTTGAAATGATAATCGGTAGGAGCGTATATCTTCAGGAACTGGGTTATGCTGCCCTGATCTTGTGGGTGATGAGTATACGGGGCCTATTGAACGTGTGTATGCAAATGGCACGCCCCTTCTGCACCCACAGGCTCCTCTCCAAATCCACGCGTCTCACAACCACACGAAACGCGGTGTGGGCCCTATCCAACCTCTGCCGGGGCAAGAACCCCCCTCCAGATTTCTCCAAGGTGAGCCCCTGCGCTAAGGTTAGCTCTGCTGTTTGCTATGCTCGGGTGTATTTCCCAGGAGCACAGATGCTAACTTATATAGTTGGAGCCACTGACTGTGAATGGACAAACTATGTAAGTTGCTAACTTGGGTAGCAACTGCGCTTTTGGGAAAGGCAGCCCTGGACAGCGAGAGTAAACCCCATCTCTGCACCCGTCTCTCTCAGGTGTCCCCCTGTTTGAGTGTGCTGTCCCAGCTCCTCTTCAGCAGCGACCCAGACGTGCTCGCAGACGCGTGCTGGGCGCTCTCCTACCTGTCCGACGGACCCAACGACAAGATCCAGGTGGTGATCGAATCCGGAGTGTGTCACAAACTGGTGGAGCTGCTCACGTAAGGACCGAACCGCCAAATCGCGGAGCTGTTGCTGGGTCAGATGCAAAAAATCTGCCAGCGTTATTGGCGTAATTCAGAGAAATGAAATCCCATCGAAAATAGCATAAGGGTTAAAATTAGTATAACCAGTCTGAATATACAAATTAGCTTAGTTATGGATGGAGTTAGAAATATGATCAGTTGACTCTAACCTTTGTAGAGGTTTACAGCTATAATAAAGCAGTACTTGTTTGTTAAGAAACATACAAATAACTTTTTTTTGCTAAAAAAGTCTAAAATGTGAGTCTTTCAGACAAAACTATCAAACTGGATAAATAATATGATCATCTAAATATTAGAAGGTAGGTTGAAGAGTTTAGAATCTGACCCACCTGTGAGCCGCGCTGAGACCGAAGTGAGACTTGCTTGGACTCTGCAAAGACACTGATAGATGTTCGTCTGGTGAAGCCATTAATTGTTCTTTACTTCATTTTATCCTGCAGGCACAGTGATTTCAAGGTGGTGTCTCCTGCATTGCGAGCTGTGGGCAACATTGTCACAGGAGATAGCATCCAGACTCAGGTAGGGCACTCACAGACGCTTCTCTCGCTGCAAGCAGCACGTATCGTCATCAGCTTATTTTGTTCATAATGGACATCATCTTTCTACTCTTTATTACATTAATCTAGCTGCTGTGTAGAGGTAGCCTGTGTTAATTCTGCAACGTTGGGCATTACTTGCCACTTGATTGGGTCATACAAGCTTATGTATGTTTGCGTTTTGTTATTTTTTGTGTTGGCATTGATTTTATAATACAGTATATACATTGTGTGTGTTTGTGTTTGTGTGCGTTTGTGTGGTCTGTGTTTATCTACCCTTGGGGGGACAGAATGTCCCCATAAGACAGAATTTCAGATTTATTTATCCTCATGGGGACATTTTCAGGTCCCCATGAGGAAATTTAACCATTTTAGGGTTACAGATTAAGGTTAGGGTTGAGATAAGGTTGGGGTCAGGTTAAGGTTGGGGTTGGGTAGGTACTGTTGAGGGTTAAGGTCAGGGAAAGGGGTTAGGGAATTAATGCAAGTCTGTGGAATGTCCCCGCAAGGCATGAAAACCCAAAGTATGTGTGTCTGTGTGTTTTGTTACCCCTCCTCTGAATTGTGTTACCTGTGCCCAGGTGATTTTGAACTGCATGGCCCTGCCCTGTCTACTGCACCTGCTCGGCAGCCCTAAAGAGTCCATCAGAAAAGAGGCCTGCTGGACCATCTCTAACATCACCGCTGGCAACCGCTCGCAGATCCAGGTGCACTTCTGTGCTCTCACCATCTATGCTCTATAATCTATGGCAAGAAAGGTGTAATTTTTTTTGATGTGGCTCTGTACTCAGCAAATAGAGACTGCACATGCTGACAGTGCAGTCACAAGGCTATTTTTTGTGCACCGCTTAGAAATCTTTTTTTTTTTTTTTGCATAGTCTGCTCATTTCTGGTGCCTAGAACAAATGCCTTTACTGCTGTTGGCGATTAATCAGGTACTTTATGCCCAAATCCGTCCTTACTGAATGTGCAAGAGCTTTCAATATCTAGTCTTCATTCAAGGTCAAGGCTATAAAAATCTCTTGGAGTCCGTTATTCGTCTTTGTCTGCATGAACTCCGAAGTCGTGACTGTGTCAAGGTGGCCATTGTATAGCTGAGAAATACGGAAAGAACGAAAAAAATCTAACTAGAACCTAGTGGTTGGAATGTTAAGAGGATGGTTGAGCTCTGTAATCGCAAAGGGTCTGTAGGATCAAGAATACCTTTACAATTGATGGCAAAGAATTCGGAACCAGTGATGACAACCCCAAATACCTGTCCTATGGATGTCGAACATGCTAGTCGGCAGGTGTTTTGGCAGTTACTATTGTCTACGAAAGAGAGGGTACACTGCAAGATGCAAGTCAGTAGTCGGAGGATGGTCAATTACAGTTGGGTAAGTATTATCTGAAGTAGCTCATGGAGTTTTGGGATGGTGTCTTTCACTGATGAGTCCAGGACTCGTATATGGGCCATTCCGTATTAAACTGTACAAATGTGTTACAATGGTGATGAAAACTCAAACACCTTTTCCAAAGTTTTTCATTGCAGTGGTGAAACCCCATCCATGGGTATCACAAAGAAGCAAGCAAGAAGATAAACCGAATGATCACTTAATTTCAGTGACCCCATATTGTGCTGAGGTAGTAGGCGTTGTGGGTGTAACGAGGACACAATACAGACATTGAATTCCTGAAAATCAGATACAATTCTAAGTTAATTATTTTGTATGATAAATGGCCTCAGTCTATCAGTAACATTAATGGACAATTACAGTTAGTCAATGTTTTTCATGTCTATTGTCCTCAATGTTTGTATTCCGTTCAGCTGGCTTCAGTGCAAAGCAATGTTAAAATTTTGTAACTGGTTACCTGTTGCTCTAAATCACCAAAGGAATATATTATTTATTCACAAGAAAGCATTTTAAAGAATAAGAATGAAATAATAAATCAGGTGGCAAAGTAGGGTCATTTTCTCATGGACTTCAGAAACATTGAACTTCTTTCTGCAACCACCGACGTCGCCATCTGCTGGCCATTAAATATAAAGCAAAATTTGAGACTCCCGCATCGGCCTCACTTTCTAGATCTGGGTGCTGCGTCCATCTTTTTATACAGTCTATGCACAGGACACGATCTACGCGTATTTCTTGATGATGTTGTTATGGACGTAAGACGATAGTAGGACTTGGAAAAAAATTTTTTTTATCATTATTTTTAAAAGCATGGCATACAGGGTTTCCAGCAGCGCTTTATAGTTGGGGCGGCCGCCTTGACTACGTACCCACGAAGGGGAAAAAAATCTCTGGCAATATAGTGCAGACAATTGAAATCATTATTATGGGTATTTCTCTGCAATATTTCTTTTTACTTTGTTTCGAAGTATCAACAGACATGTCATGAGCATTTCATGAAGTTGGCTGCCAAATTTTGTCACAAAATATAGCTTTCACAATGCCTTGGCTGACATCAGGACACCACTTTTTCTGCTGTGTTGCTGGGCTGTTTTTTTCTTATGTATATCTTCAATCCGGGAGTGATTAAATCTGAACAATGCAAATCATTTAATTCTCTTTGAAAAATTTTATTGATCATTCTTATGCAACACAGTGAATTGTACAGTTTAGTATGGAATGTCCCATATCTGAGACTGAGGGCAAGAGAAAATTGTAGAGACTAGAATAAAGGGCTCGAGCTCCAATGCTTCCTCCTCGTGCAAACAGATGGGGTGTCATGGTAGGGGTCTCTCTTCATTAATCATGAATCTGCTGGCTTGTGGCTGAATTAATTCTGCAACGTCCACCAGCAAAGTGATCTGACAGCGCCTCTTTCTAAAAGAAGACTGTGATGCAGCACACTTAAGTTTTTTTTTTTAAAGACCAAAGCTGCGATATCCCTGACTTGCCTGGTCATTGACTGAAAATTCAGTCCACTGAACATTTACAAGCTTTACTTTGGTGTCCAAAAGATTCTGGAGTCCTAGATTGGGCAGTATTTGTTCGTGGGAATATGACTGTAAAGTATAAAAATGTATATTTTCAAAGTATAGAAGAATGCCCTTTGATAAGAGCTGAGAACCTAAAATTTTTAGAACCTAAAAATAACCTAAAAATTTTAGAAATATAAAATTGTGAAGTGCTTAAACAAATCATTGAGTATATTTGGCCCAAACTTTATTGAGCTCAATGCATGTTATGTTCATCGTTAATGTGTTTGTTTAATACTGCTTATTAACTAATAATTCTCTTTATCAGGCGGTTATCGATACCAACATCTTCCCTGTGTTGATTGAGATTCTCCAGAAGGCTGAATTTCGAACGAGAAAGGAAGCAGCCTGGGCCATTACCAATGCCACCTCTGGGGGCACTCCTGAGCAGATTAGGTAGCGTTAACTTCCTTATCCCAACTCTTCGGTCAATGAAAGGAAGGAGTTTTAGTTTCTGAAGCGCTTCTTTTCTCTGTCTGAAGGTACCTGGTGTCACTTAACGCAATAAAGCCCATGTGTGATCTGCTGACCGTGATGGACTCCAAAATCGTGCAGGTGTCTCTTAACGGATTGGAGAACATTCTACGCCTGGGAGAGCAGGAGGCTAAGAAAAACGGCACAGGCATCAACCCCTACTGCGCTCTAATCGAAGAGGCCTATGGTATGCACCTCACATGTTGGACCGTCTACCATGGAAGCCTTCAGAATTCATTACCACCTTGTCACCAAAGACCTGGTCATTGCCTTTATTTTTTGAAGTAGTGTTCCATCTTGACAATGCACTCCTAAATTTTGCCTTCCGATGCTCCGAAGAATGGTTTTTTTAAGGGGCTGGAAGTTTGGCCTTTCGAGAAGTTTGTTCTTCAGGTCCAAGTAGCATTCAAATTTTGGCCATCTGATGTTTGGTTAAACTAGTTGGTGACCATTGAAAAACAGTTGTCAGTTTGTCCTGTACCATATTTTGATTGTAACCCTTCATGTGCTTTGAACATTTAGATGGAAATAAATAACTTTATTTGTATAGCACTTTTTCTACTGAAGCTACAAGGTGTTTTACAGAAAAGAAGCGCAAAATTAAGATTAAAAAATAGTGGCAAAGCCACTGCGCTCGCTTGGCCAAACATGGACAAAATTGAATGCCCCCTGTTGGCCAAAGTATCGGTCCGATTTGGCTCTAAATCGAATTTGGTATAGACCTTATCACCATATACACACATATGAAATATGAAAAGGATTGTTGAAAAACTAAAGATGCTAGAGTGCAGACAAGCCAAAAGTTTACGCACGCAGAACAGACCACTACTAAAGACCCTGAGCATAGCCTGAGCCCCTTGGGCCTTTTGGCCAAGCGGGCTAAAAAGCAAAAAAAATTATATTTGAGATAAAAAGAAATGTGAAATGAAGTTTTCAAAGCTAAAAAAATTGGCAGAAATCCAATTGATCTGTATGCTTTGTGTCCCATAGGTCTGGATAAGATCGAGTTCCTGCAGAGTCATGAGAACCAGGAGATCTACCAGAAGGCCTTCGACCTGATCGAGCGCTACTTTAACGTGGAGGAGGAGGATGCGAGCCTTGCGCCGCAGGTGGACCAGCAGCAAGGGCAGTTCATCTTTAAGCAGCCTGAGGGGCCAATGGAAGGGTTTCAGCTCTAGTCCCCAGTCCTGTCTCCTCCGCCTCGCCCTGATACAGCTCTGTCCCCCCGCCGGCTCCCGTTTCAAGCACACGATGAACTGCCACTCGGCAGCGAGCAGGAAACCAGGTCTGGCCTTCAGAGAGGGCGTGAGATGCCACAGCGATGGCCCCCAGCAACATTCGCCCCCAACCCTCTCCCTTGTACTTCATTTCCCAGAATGCACTGTTTGAGCCTGGACACTGCTGGGAGAAGGAAGCTGTCTCCTTTTTTTTCATGCCCCTTTCTCGTTTTATTTTTAAAATGTTTGAGCTGGTAGAGTCTCCTTTTTCAATGACTACCTCCTTCATCAGCAGAACTACCACAGAACACGAAGCAAGACAAAGTGCACCTGTAACCTGGAAACCTGCGACCCTGTAACCGCACTAGCGTGTGCAGTGCGAAGCTACAAGTATTTTGGATCAGCCTGTGACACGCTTGGTCACCTTCATTTACCATCGGAGACCTAAAGTTTTATGTCATATTTCGTGCATTGTGTAGGACGGAGGGAGGATAGTGTGACTTTTCTATGAAATGTCTATATTTATAATCCCATAGATTATATTTGTATTCTTTGTTAATGGACAGCAAGTGACTGGATGCTGTGGTTACCTTTTACATTTCAAAGGAACTGCTGCACTTCATATTTGCTGTATAAATGATGCGTGTATGGAGCAATTCCGTACCCGCGACTCCAAATGAACTTATTTATTCTTTTGTGGGGGTGGTCTACTGTAGCTGGTGGTGTTGTTGGTGGTGTTTATATGTGGGGGAGGGGCGGGGGTGGAGTCTTGGTCTCTCAAATGGATGTTGTCCCTTGGGTGGTCTGTTCTGTCATGTATTTGCATTTGGGTTGGGGTTATACAGGATGGGGGCACGGGATACAAACCCCGTGAACTTTGTGTATTATTATGGGGGAGTTGTTGCTCTTTCGTGAAGTCTCATAGCAAGCGATCTGCTATTACAAGTTTGAATTTGGGGATCGCTGGAATTTAGCTACTTGGCTGTCCCTGGCAGGTGTGTAATATTCATTATGACTTTATTTGTGAGATCACTTTACAATTTCTCCTTTTAGCTGTAAATAGTATGTTGAATTAAAAAAAAAACTTCTGTATATTATATATACGCTTATGAAAAACATGGGAAAACAAACACTTAACCCTCAGAGTGCTTATCGCAGCTCTTGTTGCTCAGTGATGTAGGATATCAAAATCAAAGCTGTTGAATACCTATCATGTGGCGACTTGTTTAAAAGAGCACCCACAGGGAGCATGATAGGTTGTCAACACCACAAGATAATAAAATTTATATATTTTTAAAATTTATTTCAGCACTCTAAGGGTAAAGATTTTTGAGGAAGGACTGATGATTGCCCTGCTGTGAATTACCCTACAGTTTCTGTGAAGAATGGAGAGTATTACTATTAACATTTTCATTTTAAAGCCACCTTATGAACCATTGTCCCCTTTTTTTCATGTTTAGCTTATTGACCTTGTAGATCGCATTCAAGAATGTTTGTTGGTTGACCTCATTTATGTGTACATAGATTTGGTTGAGCCTAATATTGGCATTGTTGAGCTCATTCAATCATGTACAGTTTTTTAAAATATTTCTCAGTTTGTATGGTTAGGCTTTCGGTTGATTTTGACACTAGGGGGCTAATATGTGGGTTATACTGTTAGTATCTGAGGGACAGGACATCTGAGCATGGATTGGGCTTCAGCATCGAACGCGCTGCAGACTAAGGGGCGTGACTTGAAGGTCTACACTACCTGCCCATTTTAATTCCCACAGCTGCGTTGTCAAGGCTGTAGGACCCTAGCCTGTATAGGCAAGCTCAATTCTGATGTTTTAATGCAGAAGTTGCAATTGAATTGAGTTTGCATCTCGAAGGAATGTGGAATTGTCAAAAAATGTATAGAACAATTAAATGTTCTGTTGCTCAATTGTCTTCTGAATTTTCTGTCCAAGAATGAAGCTACCCCACCAGAGGGTATGGCTCTTAGTGAATAACTGCACTGAACAAAAATATAAACGCCCCATGTTAAATTTTTGAGTTTTTATTAACAAAAACTGGAACCGGGATTTGTCTGTGAATAGCACTTTTCTCCGGCGTACCAAGGGCCATCGGACGTGTGCATTTGCCCATGCGAGTCGGTTCCGACGCCGGACAGCAGTCAGATCCAGACCACGGTTAAGACGCCGAGCGTGCTAGTTGGCTTCTCACAGGCGGTAATGGATTTTCTGTGGTGAGATGCGTCTGTTGTGCAAACCAACAGTCTCATCCGCTGTGCGTGTTGCTGATCTGAGCCGATCCCGCAGGTGGCCGAGCCGTATGTAGCGATCTTGTGCTGGTGTGGTCACACGTGGATGAGGTTGATTTGCAGTACTGCCCGTCTGTCGGAAACAAACTCTCGAACGGCCTATCATCGGATAGTTAACATTCAGCTGCACAGCGACCACTGGTGGATATCCCCTGCGTCCAGCATGCCAATGGCACGTTCCTGCATGACCTGAGGCGTCTGAAGTATGATGACTTTTCACAAAATTTGACATTTTGGGGTGACCTTTTATTGTCCCCAGTATAAGGAGTGTCTGGGTTCTGCTCATTCTGTCTGATCATCTGGAAATGCCACACCCATGTACTGAGTGAAATCACTGCATCACTGAGCAAATGCTCAGTGACAGAGAGATGGATTAAAAAATGGTACACAAATGAAGAGAACTATCCCTATTGTACAAGTAGAAGTCAGCATATGCTTACTTAGAGTAGTTAACTCCATGTGGCATCAATATTTGACATGGGGTGTTTATATTCTTGTTCAGTTTATATCACTGATTTACCTCGTTGAAATTTAGTGCAATGTCGGTATTCACCATTAGAGGGCACTGATGCCCTTCTGGGTTGAGGACATTTTCTGGTGGATTAGGATATGCTGATGAACTATATAAATAGCCTTGTACAAAGCATTCTTCTCTGTTATTTCACTGTCACTGTTGGTAGATGCCACTGACCAGACTATTCCCTGACAGTCTCACTAACATCCTAGTTCTTATTATGGCTCTGTGCGTATGCACAAGCGAGGTATACGGTAGTTCGCTTGTGTGTCTTTCATTCGTTCAATCACTCAGTCAGTCATTCTGTCTGTTACTGGGATAGCTGCTACGCCGGTCAAAATCAAGTGCTAGAATATAGCTCTATGGGTTAAATGTCATGATCTCTTGGATTTAAATGTGACAGATTTTTGGGATAGAGCTTTGATTTCGAGTTATAGCACTATTTGATTATCACGATGGCTTCTGCGAGCAATTAAGACTTCTACGAAGAAAAAGCTCTTCACAGTGGATCCCTTTACAACTTGTGAGTTCGCTCGCTGAGTTTATATCACAGCAATGGCTACTGCTGATGGCAAAACCTGACAAATAGAGCCCAATACCGACAATGATTCATGTAGACAGACATTGCGCACTGTGTTAAATACGGCACTACGTGGATTTTCGAACTAACTGCTGTATGAACTTTATAAAACATCACAAATGATGTTTCCCCCACACAGTAACAGTCTGCAAATGAACAATGCTTTCAGTTATTGCTGGGCTTCACTAAGCCTAACAACCGCAGTCTCGATAAGCGGTCCTACGAAGCTGCTTATCAACTCGTTATGTCAGCTGGGGCTTTCCCGACGTTGATTTTTGCATGTTCACATAACAGAGACGGTGTTTGTAGCATATGACCAATCGTCCAATAGCAGCAGAGCAGCATATTTTACCAATGAAGAGCAAATTATCATATCGCAAAAATTTGAGGAATACATGATAGACATTGCTCTAGACAATAGGACACCCACCACCAGTTGGGCGGGGGGTCTGAATTAGGCCTACATTCTGTCAAAATGACAGACGGCCTTCAAAATGTTCTGTCATTGTTAAAAAAAATCTGTCAATGACAGAAAATATTCAGTTAACGCGACCTCTGTCCTGCATTGTGTGAAAGGTGCTTCCCTCCAAAAACCTATTGTTGTTCCCACAGAGTCTGAATTGCACTAATTATTGGTCAGTGTTAAATAGACCCTGAATAGTGTGAAAGGTGTTTCCCTCCATAACTGTACATTAATGTTCATTAGACCGCCACTGGTGGGTAAATACTTGAGTATGTCAAGCATAGATGCACAGGTAGGGCACTCTGACATGCCCACACCCAATTTTATAGATTATTTTTTAATTTTATAGATACTTGTCACTGCTGTAAGCACCGAGGCATCAGCACCTTCCATGCTTTCATTTTTTTCAGTTGACATTCTGACTACTACAGTGGGACTAATGACACAATGGCTGGAAATCCAGGAGCCACGACAAATGAGGTCGTAAACAAAAATGGAGTTCATAGGCACAGTGATTCGACACACGCCGGGAAGGATTGTGGAGCAGCTGACGGGAACCTACAGTAGTTTCCATTGCGTTTGTATGAAATTCTGCGTTAAGTGGAGTATTGCAACCATTTTAACACAATCTAATGAATACATAACTATTATGTCTCGTGACTGATGGTTAGGTATATCTGTCCTGCGATGAAGCTGGAGATTCCCTGGTGAACGAAACATGGGGAACAAACATGACCTAGAGCAAAAGCTGTGCCTTCTCCATCTTCTGCTGGAGTGTTCATAGTAGGGTCTGCTCTTAGCAAGTACTTTATAGTCATATAAGCAGGCAGTGCAGTTTTATCAGTGGATCTGCAGTATTTAGTGTACATTTAGGGAATTCTGTGCGAACAAAATGGGTTTGTGCTTTGTGGAATAAAGAGCTGGGAGCACATTGGCAATACAACTGGTAACATTTCATTTTCTTCTCCTCAAAGGACATTACACTGTTACTGACAAATTTCTTCACTTGTTCCTTTAATCATGATGATTTTACAGCATAAGAAAACCAATAACAACCATCCGCGTGCTATTAATATTGTACTAGAGCACTTAGAAACCATGGATGAATGAAGACAAATACTATTTATAGCAAAAATGAATCGTTTTGTTTTCAGCCTATGTTTTCTTTGTATCATGCATAGCCACCTCATTGTTCATTTGATGTCCATAATCTGTCATCAAGCTTTCACATTGTATGATTTTAGTCCAAACTTTCTGGTATGGTCAATCTCCTGTTGGAGGCTTCAGTTAACGTAATTGGTCATCTTTGCGAAGGCCTATATGGCAAGCCCCCAAATTCAGCTCAGGCCGACAACATGCTGGAGCACTAGAATGGCCAAATTGCCCTGCAACCCACGCAGCCCGAGCTTTCTTTGACTTTTAGCTAGTGTGATTTTTTTTTCTGTTCCCTGATGCCAAAAATGCACACAGTAACTTTTCTTAATATAATGCAAACAAAATTATGAAAAATGGCTTCATGAGACCAATGTCGACAAAATAATGGTCAGTGCCATCACGAAAACAAACAAAAAAGTACAAGAGGCCCTCAAAGCCTGTTCTCAAGCCGGGTCTAGACCTGGGCCAATCGTGAAAGCATGCGCGTGCATGAGCAGGACAATTGGGACCCCAAAAAAAAAAGAAAAAAGAAGAACGGAGCCTAAACTTAGACTCTTTGCCAACTGGCCCTTCCTCTTGCATGCAGAGAAACTTGATAAGGGGGCAGTACTGCCTCTGAAGTTAACCCAACCACATAAGACAGATCACCCTTTTGTGCATCAAGCCTAATTGTGGGCATTGATTAGCCTGTGCATATCATATTTAAATAAAAACATAAAAACACCCACCCACCTCCCGCAGGGTTTTTCCTGGCTCGGTATTAGCTGGAGGTGGTACTTGGTCATAGGCTCCTGCTCACAATTAAAATGTTGTAGAGCTGCGGGAGGGGGGTTGTTGATACTGATCATTTTGTTGAGCGGGGGGGAAAGTTCTCATTTTGCTCTTATTTTGTTGAGGGGGGAGGGGTAAATACCACTCATTTTGCTTTTTGTTTTGATGGGGGGCGGGGGGGGGGGGGGGGGGGGGGTGAGAGGTGTTCATGCTTCTCATTTTGTTATTTTGTTGAGCGGGGGTGGGACGGGAGGTGAGGGGGGGAATTAAATACTTCTTATTTTGTTTAGCGCGAGGGAGAACTGCTCTTGCTTTTTTTTTTTTTTTTTTTGGTTGACCACGGTAGCATGGCTGTAATATTGCGCAAAATCCGCGTTTTGTCTTTTTTCTTTCGTGCACACAAATGAGAATGCGATAGGCCTACAGAAAATCCTGTTGGGAGCTGATGCTGGTAGTAAATTAAGCGGTGGCGGCCGCCACCAAATTCTCTATGCAGGAAAAACCCTGTCCCATTGACGGGTTGTGGAGGCGGTTGCAATAGCCCTGGCATTTAGCGCATATGATAGGAAAGATTGGGCCTCAGGCGCCGTAGCCTGGTGATTCACCCGGAAGCCCAGTATCAAATTTATGATGGGCATTTATAGAAATGAGCACAAAGTTTTTTCTGGTGAAGGATAATTGAATATTGAAAAGAGGTGTTTGTTGAGAACTTTTTTTCCTTTGCGTAAATGACAGTGTCTCAAGATAAGATCAGATGACAGCACAACTAAATGACATCATATGACATATTGGCGAGGAAAACAGACCACCCCAGTGTGTGGAGCTATCCTAGCTAAACTAGCTGAGATTTTAACTCTGTTGTCAGTGCAGGCTTCCCCTGCAATTGGTCCAAAATATCACCTGAGTGACTTCATTGGCAGTGTCTGGCAGCATTCCACCGCCTGTATTTGAGGATAAACAGCCTTTTTCTTTCTAGCATGCAATAAATAAGAGGGCTTTACATTAAGCAACATCCATCTATAGTGGTTTCTCCTCTGTCACCAGAGAAATTATTTTCTGTGCTTCATGTGAAGATGCCTTGCATCCTCCAAGTTTGGCACACTAAAGACCGGCGAATGTAGTTTACATGTTAAACACACTTTTCCCATTGTCAGTACACTTCTAATGGAAACCTTGAGATATGACCTTCAGGACTGAAACTCCCACTGGGGAAATCTCATGGTAAGACCAGTCAGGCCGGTTCAAAATCTTTCTATTTCCCAGGAAGAGAAAAGGCCCTGAGCAATTTGGTCTAAATCTAGCACATCTCACTGACTGCAGCAGATTCCTGGAACAGCCCACTCATCTGATTCACATTTAGGTATCATATTTGGTAGATGTCAGGTCTACCCACTGAGGCCCAGAAACAACAGTTGCATTCCAGAAAAAGACTGGTTTTGAAAATTAATTGCCATGAATGTGCGTGTTATTTCTGTAACTCTGACCGAATGTATTTTGGAAAGTACATTTTCAAATTGTTCACTATGTAATTATGTAGTGTTACTCCGCAACCAAACAAGAATCCAAGGGGAATATTCCCTATATTCTCTAAAGCATTCACTGGAACATAGCTACACATGACTAAAAGTACATTTGAATTTGTTTTCTGCATTAAAGTGTCAACAGGTCACATTTGAGATTTCCTTACGTTAATAATAAAAATGTGATGGGGACATTTTTGAATTTCTTAAAAGCAAGTAAGGGATGATGTGGTCTCCACAGAGCCCTTGTCTCAATATCACAGAGGCTTTCTAGATTTACTACCTGGAGAGAAGGAGCAAGTGAGACAGTAAGTCCTCTAAAGAACTGCGGAAAGTTCTGGAATATGTCTCGACCTCTTTACCTCTGTTGTTTCCCTCTCACTCCCTTGCCACCTATCTACTTTTTTGTTTCTCTCAATTCCATTCGGTGTGTTTTTTTTTTTCTCTAAACATGTACATATAACTGTTCAGCTCACATCAATCAGATGAATGGTGTATAAAATGGATTTGCATTCATCTACAATGCTGTGAAAAAGTATTTTCCTCCTTCCTGATTCCTCATATTTTTGCTCATTTGTAGAGCCTACTGCTAAAAATACTTTTAAGTCACATTTTCACACACTGTGATGTGTGGATGAAAAATGACCTTTTATGGTTACCTAATTTCATCTTCTCAGTTTTCTCAAAATGAACTTCATGTGACTTCAGTGCTTTTTGCAATGGGGTCTTCAATGAGCATATTTTATGAATCTGTCATATATTCAGACCCTTCAAAACAGACATTTTCAGGCTGAAGTACCTTTAGAACCAGGGTCTTCGTGTGTCATTTTTAAATGTTTCAAATCATCCAACTAATTTTAATATTAAACTAAGACACTGTGAATAAACACAAGATGCAGCTTTTAAATGATAATTTCATTTACTGAAGTTAAAGAGTGATTCAAAACCTATATCACCCATGAGAAAATAATTGCCCACCTCTTGATGTCCCACCTCTTGTGGAAACAACTGCAATCAAATGTTTGTAATAACTGCCAATAAGTCTTTTACGTTGCAGTAGAGGAATTTTGGCCCACTCCTCTTCGCAAAATTGTTTTAATTCAGCGAGGTCAAAAGTCATACCAACAGTCAACATTAATACCAACGCAGTCCTGGTAGTGTGATGGACGGGGCCTGCATTGCTGCTTCAGGACCTGGGCAACTTGTCATATTGGATGGAACCATGAATTCTGTTCTTTGCCAAAAAATTCTGACAGAGAATGTCCAGTCATTAGTTCATGACTGAAACCTCAAGTGTAACTGGGCTATGTAGCAGGACGATGAACCAAAGCACACGAGCAAGTCCACCTCTAAATGGCCAAAAAAAGACAAAATGAAGGTTTTGGAGTGGTATAGTCGTGACTTGAATCCAACTGAAATGTTGTGTCGTGACCTTGAACAGGCAGTTCATGCTTTAATGTGGCTGAAAAGAAGACTGGGATAAAATTCCTCCACAGCGATGTAAAAGAATCATCAGCAGTTTTCAGAGATGCTTGATTGCATCTGTTGCTGCCAAAAATGGTACAAACTGTCATTAGGTTTAGGTTGGCAATTATTTGATCACATGGGTGATATAGGTTTTAAATAACTTGCTTGAATGTCCATATATTCTCTTCCGGTTAGAAAATTTTTGTTTCACTGATAACATTTCCTGTGGATTGCTTCTGGTGTGATGGCTCTGCCCTGCAGTCCCTCCCCCCTCCAGCAGTCTGCACCTCCACTTCAATGAGTCACCCCTGTTGCTCGTTGAGGTGGAGGCGCAGTGTACATTATTAAAGCACTGCACTACCAGATTGGCAGTGCAGCTGCATTCTGTGTTCTGAGCCCTGTGGAGGTTTTTGCCACTGCTCCTCTCCTGTTCTGTTTTAAATTCTTTAAATTAAATATGTTTTTATATTTTTACTCAGCTTATGCGTGTGGGTCCCTTTACTTGGTTTAGGGTGCATGGTCTCAGTGCCCACCGGCTTCTTGCCTTCTGCCAAACCAAACCATGACATCTGGGTGACTTTATTGCAACAGTTGCTGCTTGTGGAGCAGCAGTGACCATTTCAGTCTCAGTCTGAATCTGGCCAAACTTACTGACACTGGCATCCCTAGCGAAAAAGATAATTGGCTTTGCGCTGCTCAGGGGTGTGGGACGGATACAGTTGGTTTGGTTTAGCTTTGTTCTCTGTTCGAGCACCTGTGAATGGCCATCCGGGTGCTCATTCATCGCTTCCTGAGCAAGTACATACATGGGCTTCCTCCAACCTTGATATTTGCATGCTGTGACTTTGACCTTGAGAGAAACAAAGTGGTAGCTGACGGGCAGGTTTCCGGGGAATAGGACCGCAAACTGTGCTCTCCAACCCTGTTCCTGGATAGCCACCATTCTGGGCCCGGTTGTTCAAAACTCGGTTATTTTAACCGCCAGTTAACTCCTAATGGCTGGTTAAATCCTTAACCGACCGTTAGCTAACCGAACGTTAAATATGCGTTATAAAAAAACATGTTTAGTCATGTCATTAGCTAACGTCACCCTCAAAGTTAACAGCATGGTTAATATCTCTCGTTAGCATTCCTCAATCCCACAATCCCAAGTATATACTTCCGGTTTACCAACAATGGAACCCCAAAACCAAAAGATCGCCTGCACCCCAAGGAAAAAAAGAAGCAGAAATTTCTCTGCTGACGAGGAAAATGTAATATTCATGGTGGAGGCAAACTGTTCCGTGTTAACCGAAAAATCTAATTTTTTTGCGCACATTCACAGGAGGCAAATTTGCACTCGCACTACTGCAAAGCTCGGACGTCCGAACTGCGCATGCCTGAAACTCTAACGAAATGACCTCTGCATGCAAATTACATAAATAAAAAGTCTTATAAAGTGTTTGGCAACATTATATTTTATGTCGGTCATAATGAAAGACGTCAAATTTTGCTGTCAGCATAATATTATGTTTTAATATAAACCTTATATGAACGCAAACATAATACTCTGTAGTTCAAGGATAAACGCACAGAGAGGGGGACATCAGTCAAATTGTTGTAAATATTTTATGGGCGCTTCAGATGTGTATACTGTAAAAATGTCAAACCAAGATTTATCACTGAATTCATGGAATCAAATTAGGGGTGATATTTTATCAAACCAGGAAAACAGGAAAAAAGGAGAGTAAACATAAATATACATTTTTTAGTATTGATTGAGGAAATATCAGTTTCATTGATTCCTTTGTATTATTCATATATTCATGTATTATTCATATATTCATATTATTTCATAAATAATTAAATTATTTGGAAATAATTGGGCTATTTGTTGTATTATTGTCACATCTATTTTATTGCACACTTGGCAATTTAAACTGTATGGATACGATGGGAAATGGAAGTCAATCAAAATTATGGGATTTTAAGGATGCCTCACATACATCTTATATTATGTCTGCCAATATTTATTAATGAATTACTTAAGCAAAATCAATTAAATTGTTTTAAAAGCCCATCCCAATTATGGGCTTATTAAATCTACTAATCATTTTTGACACACAAAAATTCTACAAATAATTTTACGTTATCCCCCGGGTAACTCTTTGTGTTTAGTATATTGATTTGAATATAGAGCTTAAAGACCACCTTAATAATGAAAAAAAAGTACATCTATTTGTTGGTAGTAGAAGCTTTCTTCATAGGAAAATAAAATAAATTCAAAAACGTCATCAAATTATCATAAATTATTTCTACTTAACAAAGCTGACATGTACACTATGTTGTAAATATAATGGAATAAGCATATTTTTAAAAGAAGATCTGGAAACTACATTGATGAAACCGAAATCAGCGTTTTTTTTTTGACAGTCATACCTGTTAGAAAACCGTTGCCATGGAAACGGTGTGAACTTGAAGGTGGACTTGACTTATTGGTGGATATTTTTTCCCAGCCAAGTTTTAGAAAAAGTCACCAAGTTTTGTGGTCCTAGCTCAAGCCGTTCAGAAATTATACAATGTGAAAATGGGCGCAGGCATAAAAAGCCCCCCGGGCTAGATAGGGTTAATCAGTTCCACATAATGTGTTGATTGGGCATTCCAGACTCAGATTGATTTAGCAATTCTGGAGTCCTCCTGTGTTCTGAATTCTCTGACAACAGTTCATCAGTATTTTTTTTTTTCAAAAAAAAAAAAAAAACTTCAACTGTCCTTCTTACAAAAAACAATATCTAAGTGTCCATAGATCATTCTATATACTCAGACACATTATTCTTTCCTTTATGTTCTGAAAGTCTCTCATAAGATTGGTCAATGCACCTTCATATTTAAAGATCCATCTGAATGGCATCATCTGCCTGTTTCTGCCAGACCTACAACTTCATCCTTTCAAACAGTTACTTCATAAACAAAGTGTTTGGTGGGTGCGTTGATGTTACGGATCCCCATGAAAATGAGATGGCATTGCTTAAAATGAGGTGTCTTTTTTTTTTTAATAAAGCTTATAGAATGTGAGTTTACATATTATTTGAGAATTCTGGATAGTTTACCCATGACCCATAGTTTTAAATTACGATTTAAAAAAATAAAATTTACATAGCAGATAGAAGGTGCATGGTTACCTTGTCTTTTGACTTATGTATTATTGCCCTTTAATGACATGACCTTTGGATAAATGTGAGCATAGGGCAACAGAATTTATAATAAAGCCTTAACTCAGAAACATGCTCACTTCTGAAAGGCTGTGTCATGGTTTGGAGGTATTGAGAGCTTTGTTGCTCTCGCCTGGGACAATATCGTTTTGCGCCCTATCAGATTCCTGGGCCAGCTGGCATTAATTGGGGGCGTTACCCGGACTCTGTTTAAACTCCTGTTCTGCCTCGCTCTTGTTGCTAGAGTGTCAGTGTCTCTACTGCGCTTTAGCCGGTAAGGTCTCTAGAGAGAGTATTGTCAGGGACTTTGACTGCATATCAGGTTTAAGTCATAGTGAGCAAGGGAAATCTTTGTTTTATTTTCCCTTTTCTTTTCGTTCCTAAGAGCTTGCCTGTTTTTCTACCACGGATGGCATTAGGTCCGTTGGTAGCGCCAGTCTCGCTATTTCTATCTGTTTTTAGTCTCTCAGCACGCTGCTGTTTAGCCTTTTATTTCTGGCCGCTGTTCTTGGCGTCCAATTTCCAGCAGCCATCACAGGCTGCTCACATTAATAATTTGTATATAATATGTGCATATATGTACATGGACAAAAATCCCCAAATTTTGGCTTCCAAACCCAACTGGCTACAAAATGGCAGCCATTTTAAAAATCACCTTTCATGTGCGTGGCGACGTGCCCTCCCACTTTTTTCAAACACTTTTTTCACAATAAATCAATGACTATGGCACCTATTGGCACCAAAATTAGCATTCTTATGCAATTTTTTCATGCTGATTCTGAATATGTAGTCAAATAAGTGATAGCTCCTATGGTTTGTTAGTTTTTTTTGTTTTGTTTTTGATTTATTGCGAAAAAAGGGTTTGAAAAAAGTGGGAGGGAACGTCATGACGTGCGTAAAAAGTGATTTTTAAAATGGCTGCCATTTTGTAACCAGTAGGAGTTGGCAGCCAAAATTTTGGTATTTTTGTCCATGTACATATAGCAACTATTGGAGCAAAAATCAACAAAATCTGTGACCAGGTGGTGTCACTCCCTGGTCCATTTGAGCTGGAATGGCTCTATTGCAGGGCTCATTGGATGAATGCAGAAGAACATACCCAAGTTACACTGATGGAAAATGAAACCTAGACACTTGGTTTGGCTCTTTCCTTTAATTCCTTTCTATGAATCAGAGGCATTGTCACGCTCAACTTCCCTGTATTGCTTAATATTGTTTTTTGAGATGTCGTGACAAGCTTTCAGGAGAGAAATGACAAAAAAACAGATCAAGAGCATTTTAATAAAATCACAGGATTAATGAAAAAAAATGCAAAAAAGTCCCTAAATGGGATAAACGTGTCACAATGATAAACACAAAAGTAATGACGAACATCCATTTTGAACAGAGCCTGCCTAAACCAATTTGTTGTCCTGGGCAAGATTTTTGCTGGTCCCCCTTGTGTTGCAGCTGATTACACAATGTATTCATCCACCAAGACAGAAACTGCATGTAGTTTCTTTGCCTTACAGATTTTTTTTTAATATCACAAACCCTCACAGTAATAAAACAGAGTAACAAAAACAGTAAAATAAGTGGCATAAAACAATTTATAAATACTAAAAAATTTATGTAGAAATAAATGTAATAAACACAGCATAAAATAATGTTGTTTAGAATTTTATACTGTGTTCCCTCGTTTTATGTTGGTATTTCCAATACATTCCAATGTGGGTATGGTATTTTTTTATTCTTGATGGCAAACATAGATATTTCTGTTAACTTGTGAGTTAAGAGGGCACATAACTGCTCTAAACATTAAATGCACTTAAAGACAAATTAACAGCTTGTTAAAAATCTGCCATTACAAATGCGGTTGGAGCAAAAACCAGCATATACAGTGGGTCCCCAGGAACAACGTTGAAGACCACTGGCTTAATGAATGAGAGAGCTCACTTCAACTGATTCTGTGTTTTTGTTTCAAGGCAGTACACAAAAGCTATTTATGTGACCTTCTACAGAATCACAAAGGTACCTGGGTACAGATTGTGAAGAACCTACCCAAGTTACACTGATGGAAAATGAAACCTAGACACTTGGTTTGGCTCTTTCCTTTAATTCCTTTCTATGAATCAGAGGCATTGTCACGCTCAACTTCCCTGGATTGCTTAATATTATTTTTTGAGATGTAGTGACAAGCTCTCAGGAGAGAAATGACAAAAAAACAGATCAAGAGCATTTTAATTAAATCACAGGATTAATGAAAAAATGCAAAAAAAAGTCCCTAAATGGGATAAACGTGTCACAGTGATACACACAAAAGTAATGACGAACATCCATTTTGAACAGAGCCTGCCCAAACCAATTTGTTGTCCTGGGCAAGATTTTTGCTGGTCCCCCTTGTGTTGCAGCTGATTACACAATGTATTCATACACTAAGACAGAAACTGCATGTAGTTTTTTTGCCTTACAGATTCTCTTCATTTTTATATCACAAACCCTCGCTGTAATAAAAACAGAATTGCAAAAACAGTAATATAAGTGGCATAAAGCAATTTATAAATACTATATAATTAATGTAGAAATAAATATAATAAACACAGTATAAAATTCTAAAAACAGAAGCAACTAGAGAGGCAATTTCCGAAGAAATTGTGAGTGTGAATGCTGCAGGCTGAACCCACACTGCGATGCTGTCTTGAATACAATAAAGTTTGAATGATTTGAATGTTTGCTGACACCACACTGAAAAGTTGCTATGAAAATATAATATTCAAATTATGTAGAATACTTGAATGTTTATATAAAAAAACTCTAAGATATTTGAGTTTGGCTGAGTCATTTAGTCCAATGGAGACTTAACGCAGGCGTTTCTTACAGATTGCGATTTTTAACTCAAATGGTAAGTCCAATCTAGGAAATGGATGTACCATATGAAAGAGGAGAGTAAGCTGAGTAATATATGTCAAAATTGTGTTCATAGTGCCAAAAATATGGAAACACGAGCAAGTTAGAAAACGGTGCGTTTAGCCTTTGCAACCAGCATTTTCTTGTTGTATTTAACATTGGAGTTAATAGAGCTTCAGTGAGTGGTCCCAGCGCTTTTTGGCTCTTACAGCCAAATCTGTTTGTCCAATTGCTTCCATAGTTACATTTTCGTGACCAGCACAACTTTTGCAACAACTTGGATATAAAAATATTTATGCGGAATGAAAACTATGAGAGTTAGAGCAAGTTTAAGAGAAGGCTGCTTGACGGTTTTGCAGCTGGTCGCCCCTCTAGCCATGATGTCTTCACACTCGAAGATCCCAGAATCAATTGTAAAAAAAAATTTTTTTAATTATAATTAGAAAATGATAGAAGTTACAAAAAAGCTTTTCTAGCTAAAAGTATGACAGAATAAAAAATAGCTAAATATAGCTACATTTAAAAAAATCTGTTTCATTGTTTTCTGTGGGATAAAAAAAAAGAAAAAGTGAATTATTTTAAAATGTATAAATATTATGCAAGAGAAAAATAATAGCAATAATGTCCGGAAAAAGCTGCATGTTTTGATATATGAATTGTTGAAATTGCACAAAGCTTGTAGGACTAGTTTAGTAGCCTAGAATGGTGGAAGAAGTAAGAATAATAATAACAAGTACACATGGTCAACAACATCCCCCGCCAAAATGTCTTCTTTAAAGATACTATGAACAGAGGCTCCCAAAAATGCCACAAGGCAATAACTTTGGGAAAAATAATCGTGTGCTTCTTATTTTTGAACTCCATCAGGGTGTTTATGGTCTTAAGCTACTCCCCAAATTTGGTTTTCCTATCTCAAATAGTTTCTGAGAAAAGCTGTCCCCTTTAGAGATACCGTGGACAGAGTCCAAAAATATGGGTCAAGGGCAATAATGGCAGGATAGCATAATATATAGTTATAACATAACTATAACTATGTTATAACTATTGTCATGTTCACTGTTGGAAATATGTTACAAACAGATTGCTATATTACATTTGATATTTAGTAAATAAATCACTATACTCTGCACAGTCAATCAGTTCAAGCATCTCAAATTTCATGATCATGATGATAAGAATCGTGAGCGATATAGCTGGGTTATAATATATTTTTGTAGGTTGGAGTCCTAGAACCATCGCGAAATTTTACATTTTGTAAGCATATGTGATGGTCTTTCAGAAAATAAGTTATTTTTGTTGGTACTCCTTGTCATACCTGTGGTATTTGAAAGTGAAAATTAATGAAATTAATTGCGATTTTATTATGACAAAAAAAAACAACAAAAAAGGATCATACCCATTAATAAATGCTGATCTGATTACTCTATATACCTATGTAAAAGGATGTGTAATTATTGCAATATATCATATTTGGTTTGTGTTTAATTGGTCAATAAATATAGGGGTTCGTAAAAGTTTCAAGTTTATTTTCCAGATTTCACAAGGTCATACCACAGTCTCAATAAAGACAATGTCATTGATAATATATATATATATATATATATATATATATATATATATATATATATATATATATATGCAATCTATATGTGGTAGTCATTCTTTGCTGAAAATTTCATGCATTTAGCTTGAAAACTTACTGGATATTGCACTCTAAAATGTGCTACATTTTAAGACAATCGCGAAATGCACCAAAATTGGCAAAAGGGATACCCTGTTCATGAATTTTTTCCTTCAAATATATTTGATATATCTATCTGAAATTTGGCTGAGGTGTTTTTTAGTCATGGACAATTACAGTAGATGACAGACTAAAGTATCACTATGAACAGAGGAAACCCGGAAACACAGAGAATTCATGTCAAAATATCAACTGGATGAGCTCCTCTTACAGATGATGCATGCCGTTTCCATTACATCAATAATCAAAATGTGAAGGCTCAAAACTATTAATTATAAGAGGGGATGTAAAAGGGAAAATGTCTTCAACACTCTGACAAATCCCAAGTTTCAGAATTTGAAACAATCTGCGCATCATCCGGTTTTAAAACGAGGCTCTGAATGTTAAACAGCGATGATCTAAGCGGCATTCTATTGATATGGCTTTCAAATCGCTGTAAATTCCCAATGTTTGGTGGAATATTGCATCAGACATGTAAGCAAAAGTAAGCTGAATCCCCGTAGATTGCGAACGTGTTATTCAAAGTGAAATTATGAGTCTCAAAACGATTATTTTGAGGGTGAATTGATGCATGATTCTGGCCCTTGTGTCATCCCAGATAGACGCGTGGCTATTTTGGCCCACTGCCAGCTTTAGACACATCCAATTAGACAAGTGCTGTTACAAGTGCTGTTAGTTTTTTTAAATAATTCATTGCGTATCATGACATTTGTTTTGAATGATTAAGAATGAATGAAATACATTTAATTGTTGCTATACAGAGCTGTGGTGACATAACATCATATCTTCATGATAGAGAATAGCTCCAGTTTGGTGTGAGGCGCCAAGACAGAAAGCCAGCAGATAAGTTACTTTGCATCATACGGTATGAAAAAATACAGGAAATTATTTTTAATTGAAAGTCAATGCAAAAACGCAAATACACGCGTTGCGACTGTGTTCGCGTCCTTGCATCGACTTTTTTAACACAACAGATTACAATCTGTTGTGTTAAAAATTTGTTTGGCGTCTGGTGTGAAAGCAGCTTAACTCAGACACGATCAACCAAAGAAAGGGTTTTACAGGCGGAATGTGTGTTCGATTTGCTTTGCGACTAATTATGGACGTTAGATAGGACTAGCTTGCGGACTTGTTGATCATAAAGAAGTGTTCTGCTTGCCTGCATCCTAGGAACTGCTCTAACAGTGGATTATTGTAGAAACATTGCTGATGATGCGCCTGACATAGCAGACATGTATGATGATGGAATTGGATTTTCCTGCTCGGCCGATGTCATCTCCGACATTACACAATCGATCAAAAAAGTTTCATAGCAGGAATGTTTTTTAACGGTTTGTTTTGCAACCAACAGTGGACATTGGGTTGCCCAGCTTGCGGACTCATTGATTATGAAGAATTTGTCTGCTCGCCTGCAGCATCAAAGGAATATTTACTCTTATTTGTGGATTATCGTGGAAACATTGCAGATGACGTGGCTGGCTTGGATTTTATCAGTTTACAAGAAAAGGTAGGATGTGCATTTAATTGTTTATGGCCCTGATGACAGGCAGGCTAGTTGACAGGGAGGTAGCCTATGTAAGTGAGACGTAGAGGAGCCTCCCCCAACTATCACTGACCGTAACTTCAGGGCTGTACAGTAACTAAACAAAGCCAGGGTACCTTAATTAAATGTCAACATCCCGAAACAAAGGCTAAGCACAGTAACTGCAGTTACGGCGTTCTGTCATGGCGATGGGATTTTCAGTGGTACTGTTTTTTTTCTTTCGTAAAAACAATCAAATTGACTCAAAATATTCATCCACGTGATAAAGGTACAAACAGTACCTTGAGGTAGTTTCCAGTAGCCTTCATCTTGAAAGTCTTGATAAGTCGATTGACGAGCATGAACGAATAGGAAGGATCAGGGAACAGATTGCAATCTATTCGTTTGTGCTCGTCAATTTGTGCTCGACTTATTGTGACTTTCAAGATGGAGGCGACTGGAAACTACCTCACAGTACTGTTTGCATAAACAGTCTTTTTTAATAGACTACCGGAGCATTTTCAAAGTTCTCAGTGCCTCGTTTTAAATGTCAGGGCCCTCAGAATTCTATCGATGATGTGTGGAGCTACTTTGAGCCTTGTTAATGATGAAAAAATTGCGATTTCTTTGCATGGCAACGCTATGCCCGACTCACTACCATTGTAAGCCTGTTGGGAGCTTCGGCTAAAAAACCATGTATTTTGAAATGTTGCGTGTGTACGGAGGTGGGGAATTCAACAAAGGTTAGTACTCATTATCATGTTTCAATACACCCCAAGTAAATTTCACTCCGGAATTCTCCTTTAACATAAATTAGGCTAAACTGCTGAGCAAGTGCTAATGTGAGAAATCAGAATTCGGAGAAAGTTTTGGATTTATTGATTATTTGTATTATTTCTATCCTTACATTATCGCACGAATTATGTTCAGTGCCAAAGTAGCCTATCGGTGAAATGGAATTCAGAGCAAATTTACCTTGAGGGGGATGTTGGGGTCTAAAAGGTTAATCAAAATGTTTTGAGTGGTCAAAGTAAGTCATATTTGTGAAGTGAGTAATCGCACATTCGAGGCCAAGACACAATTATAATAAACTAATTAATTTCCAGCATTTCTTACATTGAAATTTATTGAATCATAGCACTATCTTGTCAGAAAGAATACATTTATAATGGGAAACATCTTCTTCGGCTTGAAGAACTTTAGGCCTATAGAAAATCAGCGCAATCCAGTGTCATTTAAAAGTATAGCTAAAATCTGCCAGATAGCTCACTCTGTTAAAGTATTGCACTGCGAAGCAGAAGTGACTATCACGACGCGGGTTCGAGCTACATCGTACCAACTAGCAATGGTCGGCAGCTTTTTCAGTGTAGCGTACAATTGGCCATTGTGCTACAGGGATGCAAATTGGGAAGGGTCTGCCGGGAAGGGTAATACCACATTGTCCCATTGTTCGTTGCTTAGGCGCCTCCTGTTGTCCAAGACAGTCTCTCGTCAGGAAGATTCTAAGCTTGTTCATGTCTGGGTATCCTCTGCCTCGCTCTGAACCTGCAATGATTCAACCAATGTGTGCATAAGTAGTGGTGGCTGACGGGCGCATGCTTCAGAGAAGAGCCGCAAACTGTCTGCACCCTCTTGAATTGGCAATGAGGGGTCGCATACGAACAAGAGTTGTACATAGTTTCCCAATTGGGCATACCAGATTCGGGTGGGATTGGAGACGCCAAATTTAAAAAAATAAAGATTATAGCTAAAGCATAAAGCCATTTTATGAGCTATGGAACTTGAAATTCAGAGGTTAATTGAAATAGGGTAAATATGTAATTATTTTGTGTACTTCTTTTGTATATTTCTTAATGGTGGCATTAAAATAGTACTGTATCAGTATCATTTTACTTCTTACCCCACTTCGGGTTCCTGGGGCACTCTTATGGACAGACAGGGCCCAAAATATTCACCTCAGTGTCTATGCCTAGGGCCGGCTCTGCTTACTAATCATCTGAACTGATCAAAACAATCACTGTAATTTATTTTGCATTGCTGTTAATAGCGTTTTAATTTTAGCAAAAGTGACTCACTTCAATATGTATCATTCACCATACTTGTGGTGTTCCAACACCAAGAAATATAATTCTGTATTGGGTGAGTTATCACTTATGTTGGTACTGGTAAAAAGTTCTCACTGGCTGTTCACTGCTGTATAAAAGGTACTGCGCCACTAGGCGCCGCGCTCTCTCCCACTCCGGACGTTGATATGTCGTGCAGAGCACAATGTACAGTGGCTATAGTAAATAAATAGATTTCGTGTTTTTTGCTTATCTGTCGTCGTGTTTTTCCAGTTGCCTGCTTAAACATATTACTAGTGTGCAAGTACACCACAATACTTTACAAACATACACATTTAGCCCTCATGTCATTTTCTATTGTTCCTTCGCCTATCCAGCAACCTGTGCATCCTACTGATGTTTTGTCTCTTTTGATCGGTTTAGCGTCTTGTGTGCCTCTGTCATGGTTTTTGAGGCTGGCTTTTGTTTGGGAGCTTTCTTTGTTACTCTCATCCGGTACGATATCGTTTTGCCCACATCGGATTCTTTGGCCAGCTGGCATTAATTCTGGGTGGCCCTCGGACTCTATTTAAGCCCAAGTTCCGCCTCGCCGCCTTTGCCCATAGTGTCAGTGTTACGTTTGCACTGTAGCCTGCAGGTTCTCTAGCTAGAGAGTTTGTTAGGAATTAGTTGCAAAAAAAAAAGTGTTAGTTAGTTTTCTAGGGAGTTTATTACTCTGATTCTCTCTCTCCCTTCCTTTGTTCGTGCACCGTTTGGGATCTTAATTGTTTGATCTCGGTTTCCGAGTTTTTTCCTCTGTTCGTTCGGTCTCGCTCGCTTTGCTTCCTTATTTCTCTCGGACAAGATATATTTCCTTTGGAAGCGCGAGCCCCTCTCTCCTGTTCTGTCTGGTTTCTGTGTTTGTTTTATTGCTGTGCTTCCTTTCTTTACGGCCACTACATTTGGCGTCTCGAATAACCAGTCATCACAGCCACCCCCTCCAGGTAATGCGTTTGTGTTCCCCACTCCTAAGTGTCTCTGTTACCTGTAAATGCAGTAATTTGAGTCTGCAGAGTCGCTGGATTGTCGCTTGCTGTATACTTTTAAGCAACCGGTCAGTTATCTTTCTATTCTACAATTTTATTGTCTTCAAGAATTGTTATCTTAATGATAGTAGAATGCAAAGTTATCTTCTTAATCTTAGTTATAGCTAACAAGCTCCCAAGCCTGTTTCCCAGTATCCTGGATTTAGAATGCGTTCCTGTTAACCTGCCTCTTCAGTCTGTTCCCCCACCCAGTTTATTAGGAACACCTCCCAAGCCTTCTGCAGTCATCAGAATTTGGACTAAGTTCCTGTTAACCTGCCTCTTCAGTCTGTACCCAGCCTAGTTTATTTGGAATACTTCCCAAGTCTCCAGCGATTTCCTTGATTGAAACGGCGTTATTGCTAATCTCTCCGACCCTGTCGTCTGTCAGTTATGCTCTGGATAGAGTGATCTCTATTCGGCTTCTGCCCTGGGACGCCACTGGCTGGGCACAGACTCGCTCCTCACCCAAGCTCATTATCGCCTGAACTTAACTGTCTCTATACCACTCTGGGCTCCGTTATTACTTGTTATCTCCATTTTCCCATCAATAAACCCTGCTATTGGATTGTACTCTGCATCTGGTCTCTTGTTTGTATTACAACAAGCATACCCTTAATTTCAGTCTCTGATCACTTTAAGGAAATTCAGAACAAAGGATCATTTTAAATCTGCTTCTTCATTACAGATGTGCTTGCTGTTTTCTGATAAGGACTGCCTCAAACATATTGACCAATAAAGAAAAGGTCATGGGGCAAACCAAAAGAACATGTTTTTAGTTTTAACTCTAAATATATAGGGATTACAAGGGCTAAAATATGACATTCCTTGTTGGGTCAGAATTGTGTGTTACAAGCTGGCCATTATGATTAAAGACTCAAACCTGCAAGTGCAGCTACCCTGAATCAAAGAATATATCAAAAAAAAAAAAAGCTAGGTAAGCTGACGAGCCATATGCATGTTTATATATAAATAAGGGTATCTGCTGTCACATTTTTTATTCATATTTTGAGAAAACAGACAGCGCCATGTTTCCTTCTGTACTAAGACTTTACATGACAGTACAATAATTTATAGTTGAATAACTTGAGAGTAATTCACAACAAACATATTAAGTCAACATAAAATGTCTGTCTAGGAGCGCTTCCTGGACTCAAAAGTCATTTAACTGAGGTGCTCTTTGGATGGGACACTATAATATGCAGCACCAAGAAAAATTCCAAGGCATTCTCATTTAGCAAAAGTTAAAAAGCCTTTATTCACATGACTTGGTCATATTAACCTTAAAAAACTCCGATGCGTTTCGGCATCAAGCCTTCGTCAGGGAGTCAAAACCCTGACGAAGGGAGTTTTGACTCCGTGACGAAGGCTTGATGCCAAAACGTGTAGGAGTCAACATACCTGTCCTGTGTTAAGTATAAAAAACATTTATAATGACACCCACCATACATTAATATAATTTTCTTTCCAAATGTACAGTCAACCAGCTGATGACTTTTGCCATCTTTATGCACGGTTTTCTTTTTTAATGAACATTGATAAAGTTACTGAAAATTAAAGACATTCTTGGTGCAGCTTCCAGAACTTTAGCAAAAAAGCCATCCAAAATAACGCTTCAGAATATGGAGAAATTATTTTAAATTTTTATTCATATTGTTGAAAGAATATTTCTGAAATAAAAATAAACAATTTGCAATAATAAATATTTAATTAGAACCTTTTCTTTTCTGACTGATCTTGGGCCTTGGTATACTGTAAGTAATTTCCCTTTCTGACAAACTGATTAACTGATATACCTTGTTAAAATACCCACACTGCATGCATGCATTTACAGCTTTCTAGGTCAATGGGAGCATAATTTATATTCCCCTATAGGAATGGTGAAGTACTGTAATACTAAAGTACATCTGCTATCTGTTTACACCAGTGGTACTCTAGTTCCGCCATTAAACACAGCCTAATATCTATAATACCTAGATGCCAATTTTATGTACACTTTGGCTGCCCTTAACCCAGATGGAAATGAGCAGTGACCTCACACCTCATTTTCATGACACGATACCCAAATACTTCTGGGTAATTGACAGTTCTTGATGTGGACGATAGATAGATAGATAGATGTGGCAGCTTCCATTAACTCTCATTTTGCTGAATCAATGCACTGTTTTAGTATAATCAAGTAACCCTTTTTTATGGCCAACTGACATTAATATACTGAATAAGTTTGGCATTGGGTTGAGACAATGATAACTTAATACTAAAGTAATGTCAACTATAAACAGATTATAGGAATAAGATGAGTAATGTTAGACTGAAGATAGTGCACACAAAATATACAAAGTAATGTAATAGGTTCTAAAGAACATGCATTTTTGGCATTATCCTGGAACCATAGTCTTCATTCATCATTTTATCTGTCATTGTTGTTAACTTTGCCTTATTCATTACGGCTTGCCATCGTTGCCACTGTTACTGTGACAGTACTTCATTACAACTACAAGACTTCACTTCTTAGCTTGGGAAGCATAGAAGTAGAGGCAGGCAAGGCACTCGGAAACATCCATAAATTTTACTTTAATTAGATATTTGCGGAAAATCTCCACACACACACACACACACGCACACAAAAAAAATCTGTTTACTGGCTGTTATAGGCAATCGAGAAAGTCTGGCAAGGTCTCACCTTTCGAGTTAAGTTACAGTCCGTTCACACATCAATAATAGAAAGTGATCAACACATGGTGTAAAAATAGTTGCACATTGCACCTTTAAAACAATTTGTTGACACCTGTAGCCAGTTGAAGAGCTAGCCAATATGGTAGCCAATTTTCATTTTCAAGTCATTGCAGGTCTGAAGTCTTTTGTTGCTGAAGGCCTTTACATTCCATAATTTGGCCTAACCTTTCTGACATTGGTCAATCCCCTGACAAAGGCTCAGTTTATTTACTCAGCCATCAGTGAGTAGGCCTCACAGAAGATGTAAGAATTCAGCTCAGGCTGACAAAATTCTGCAGTGGTAAATTGTGAAAAACGTAAGGTCTAGATCCAGTTTGCGATACTTTAAGACCGTGTAGACTAAGCATGTCTTTTATATACTGGCATTTCTTCTCCGACAAAAGGCCTTGAGTGTCTGAACTGGGGTCCGTACATCTGAACTCTTTTTGGTGGCAAAGCTATCCAGTCCTCGGCTGAGCACTTCCTTACAGGAACAGTTCACAGATGGTGCACTTTTAACAGGGTGTACTGAATCAGTCTTGCTCAGTGAGCTGTCAGTTTTAGTTGCGCTGCGTGACTTTGAAGAGAATTCGTATAATTTCTTAAAGAAGGCATCCGTAGTGTTTGTCTCCCTTTTAAAGAGCATTATGTAGCATTTTGGGAAGAAATGGCTACTCAGAATGCCATAGTTGGAAATCAGAATGATCACCATTTCCACAGCAGGCAGGTATTTCCCACTGGTGGTGACATAAATAGGGATAAAGGTGATCCACGAAATGAAGTAGATGAGCATGCTGAAGGTAATGAATTTGGCCTCGTTGTAGTTCTCGGGCAGCTTCCTCCCCCTGAAGGCGCACACGAAGCACATGAGCGCCAACAGAGCAATATACCCCAGCATGATACCAAATACCACATAGGAACCCTCAATGCATTGCACCAATATGGTAGTACGGTCGGGGGTGTTCGTAACCATAGGGGAGGTTAGAACCAGCCACAATGTGCAGAGAACAGCCTGTAGTCCCACGCACACTCCGATGATCCAGTAAGGACGGTAGAGCTTGCGGAGGGCTGTCCGAATTGCAGCGCTAAAGTTGAATGCCAGCAGGATTTTGAGGGACTTGACCAGAATACAGGAGACACAGCAGGTGAAGCTGAGCCCAAAGAGCACCTGCCTCGCCTTACACAGGTGGTTAGTCGGCCGGCCCACGAAGAGTATGGTGCTAATAAAGCTGCCAGCCAGAGATAGAAGGATCAAGTGGCAGATGGGGCCACCAGAGGCTTTTACAACTGGAGTATGGCGATTTATGAGGAAGAGCAGTTCCATGATGAGGACTAGTAGGATCCCCAGGGAGGCGAATACCACGAGGACAACCGCAAACCCATCCTTCCACGAGAAGAACTCAAGAGTTTTGGGTATACAATAAGTATGCCCTGTTGGGGCCCAAGAAATATCTGTGTCACAGCTGAAGCATTGGACTGAGTCTGGGAACAGAAATGGCATAATATTTGCATGGAGACTGGCATGAAATTAATAGTAAGTAAGAGCAAGAAGCATCAGGAAAAACCTAAAACATACCTGTGTCATTTGAAAAATTATTCTCTGTACAGTTGACACACTCATAGCAACAAATATGCTGGCCCTTAGCCGTCTTCTTAAATTGTCCTGGCTGACATGTTGGTGAACACCTTGATACCACCTTCTGAAGGGAAATAAGACATTCAGTATGCTGTAAATCAGTAAATTATCTTGAGTAAACACAGAAGCACCAATAGCACAGTTACGGATTGACACTTCCTCTACTGTTGACGCTGGTGGACAGCAGCAGAGCCCAGATTTGACTTGAGGGTCAAAGGGATCAGTGAAATATTTTTCCTTGACTAATAAAGCAGATGTCAAAATCCCCCCCCCCCCCCCCCCCATCTGGCTTAAGTTGTGATAACTAGTTAAGATGGTGCAGTATAAGTAGCTGTCTGTATCTGCCAGCCCAGAATAGAAATAATTATTTTATCATTTACCTTCAAGTCCATTATTTTCTCCATGGCATCCTGGCTTGTAAATGAGAAGACCTGTGTCCAAGGGTCATACTGGGCCATAACATCACTTACACTGATGATTCCCTTGTTTGAACTCCACAAGATGATGTCGTAGCCCAGGTTCAATTCTCCATTGGAGTCAAATGAATAGGATTTTCCTTCCATCTGAAATGTTGATTCCCTCAGTTCTGTGAGTAACTGAAATGAAATTATATGAAGAAATATTCTAGATGTGCACTTACATGGGAATCAGAGATTGAAAAGAAGAATACATAAAATCTTGTGTTAATGTGGTGGGTTTACATATTTCCATTTCCAGGTATCATGAGATTGATGTCGTCATAAGATCAAGAGGACATTAATCTACTTGTGCGTGCAGGCAGAAAAAAACTGGAATACTGGAATACTGGCTGGGTAGTGTGGAGATGAAAGGGTAAGTTTGAGTGCTGCCTACTCTATCCAATTTGAAGTGTTGCCTCTGACTTCAGATATGTGAACTGCAATGTACTTCACTTCATGTAAGAAAAAGAGCTGCTATTGAGCTTACCCTCAACAAGGTGAATAATTAATTTATATCCAAAACTGGACTTAGATCTGTTTTTGCCTAGATGATACTTTACCTCCCAGGGCTGCATGACTTTGGATGACCTGCACTCCCTCATGGAACAGAGCTTTGCAACAGCATGGGCAATTGCACTGATAGCCAAGTTTATGCTTAAGATAGAGTCAGGTTTTATGAAGTCCATAAGGATATCTGAGGGACGTTGTCTCTGGGTCTTGAATAAGTTCTGCTGGGTGGTTAACTCCGTTAGGAAGGAGTTATTCCCCAGAGAGTCAACAAGGAGGTCCAGATCCCTCAAATATTGAGCAATGGAAGAGTTGTCTCCGCTCTTAAAGGTGAAGCCCACCACTGTTCCGATGCTGCGCAAACTCTGCCCTTGCAGAGCACTTTTGGAAGTGGACCATGCATCGCTGGCAATCCAAATCCTGTCAGGATCATCCACCCCCAAAGAGGTGAATATGGCGTGCATTTGAGTGGGGTTGGCGAACGAAACAATGACCTTGACCTTGACGTTTGCTTGGATGGTCTTCACAGTCTCTGAGATCTTGTCCTGGTAGTTGCTGTCAGACAGGATATCAGGAAGGGTGACTTTGAAGGCTATACAGATCCCAGCATCTGCTGCCAGTAATATGAAGTTGTTGAGAGCAGCACGCCCGTATTCTCCGTCCGTGGTGATCATGCCCACCCAGTTCCATCTATTAATGCTTAAAAGCTTCACCATAGCTTTTGTCTGGTGTTCATCACTTGGCACAGTTCTAAGGAATGCTGGGAAGCGATTCTTATTACTCAGGATTATGGCTGTTGACTCATAACTTATCTACAGGAAGGAATTAAAAATGTATTAAAATCAATATTGGATATAATTCAGTACAATTGGATTCATGTATGTACGTATATATACACAGATGGTAAACAAGCCCAAGTCAGCCAATCAGTACAGGTAGTAGAAATTGTCACCTGTGGGATGAGCTCCAGATTCAACTGCCTTGCAACTGCAATGGACACTTCAGAGTGGGAAGCTCCAATAACAGCCATGATGGGCTGAGGACAAGCTGAGGAATTCATGTGTACTTTACAGCCAACAGATCTGTCAGCAATGGATTTAGTAACGTACAGTGCAGTAGTGACATCAGAGCAGGTGTCAAAAATTCTGTATCCCAGTTTGATCCCAGCCAATGTGGGGGACTTGTTAATAGACTCCACAGCCTGGATCATCATCAAGGCATTGTTGAGTCCCACCAAATTCAACCTGAGAGTCCATGAGAAAAGTTGGTCTTAAGGTATGTCATCAAAGCACAACAAAATAATGACTCAAATTTCAACAAAAACATTTCATGAAATTACCTATATTTGCTTCAATAAAAAACATGCTCATCAAAAACCTGTTTTTTTTTTGGAAATAGCATTATTTCTCTGAATACAGGGGTCAAAATTATTGGGCACCCTGAAAGAACATTTCCAATGAAGCTTATCTAAGTGCCTGTGGTAAAATTATTTGTTTTTAATCAGCCCAAAATCTGTATCACTGCCTTTGTTTCCTTTTTAACCCCAAGCATACAAGGTTGGGCAGATGTGAAATCCCATTGTCATCTTCCATCATAGTAAAATAATAATAATTATAATAATAATAATAATAATAATCAGTGTTTTCACCTTGAAAGAGACAAGTGATTTTTGACACACAAATATTTGCCCATTTTCTTGATTTCCTCTATCTGTCTCAATATATGGCATCAGATCACCTTAAAAATATAATATAAGACAAAGAGAACATGCAGAAAAAAGTTTTTGGAAATCCTTTTACATATGTTGATAGACAATGGTTCAGTGTTTTTTTGTGCAATTGCACATACTGAACAATTTTTCAAAGTGAGACTTTTTTTTGATACACCCTCTATTGAAGGACTCAAGTAAATTCCCACTTGTAAATCATTTATTTGTATTTAGCTTCATAAGTCAAAACAGTTGATTTGTGGGTAAATCACAAATCATATTATTTTATGATCTGACTGCACAATTTGTTGAGCCACTTGGAAAGCCACTTGGAGAGCTTAGGGAGCCACTTGGAAAGCCATTTGGGGAGCCACTTTGATAACTATATTATTTGGCTCATGGACAGTTAGTAATTTTGATTATCACGCTCAGATGTAGCTGTAATGGTTGGTACGGATGCCAGGAAAATGTGGACTGGACTCAAGAGTGCAAGAATGGATTTAGTTGTAAGTTTTATTATGCCGACTGCGCAAGCAGGAGGTACTCACAGCAGAATGTAAAAAAAATAGGAAACGAGGTTCCAAACAAACATTGATTAATACAAACAAAGGGCTACATATAGCAAATACTGAATTACAGGATGCAAACAAAATAGGAAACGAGGTTTGTGAAATAGTGCTGTGATATCAGCTCTACAATCAATGGTTTAGATTAAGGATTAAAAACACAAACAGGGCTCTTAAGCGGCACGGACGTGTAGCTTACGTGACACTGCTAAGAGAAAGTGCAAGGCTCTGGCTTTTATTTACGCTGCTACCACTCTGCGGTAATGAGAAACAGATGATTCCAGTTGACTGATGAGTGGGGCTGCGATCCAAGTTTTAATTGGCCGGTGTGTTGGACCGCAGGAGGCGAGACCTGACATTAGCACACTTATGGTCAAGGAGTTTATGATCCAGGAGATGTATTGTTTTACCGCCCGGCCATTTTTGATCTCTCAGTATGTTTTTTTTTTTTTTTTACTACTTTAATGCTGAATTTTCATCACAATTTTTTGTGTGAAGGGCCCTTATTCTGAACTAAAATTATGAAAATAAACTTAAATGAGGTGGTATTCTAGATGCTTTAAGTGTCGTATTTCATTTAAGCTATTTTCCTCCTTTCAGTGAAGCATAAATCTTGAATTATGAAGCCTTAAATAGGGTAATGCATAAATTGCCAGATTTGGCTTCTGCAGAAAGCAGTGAAGCTCTTTAGAGCCCTTACAGGCAAGAGCTTATACTCACAGATTATCAGTAGTTCTGAATATTACCCCCAGATGTTGCAAAGTAACGCACTTGTGGTGGAAGAGTTTTAAGCCAGGAAATGCATTGTTTTTCCTCTTAGCCATCCTTCATTCTCAGTATTTCAGTTCAGACTTCAATATTACATTTTCATGAAGATTTTATGTACAGTATTTGCAGCACTCTTTTGTACTTAAATGATGAAAATAAACCAAAGTTTGCATTCTAAATGGTATGAGTGTATTGACTCTTTGAGGCCATTTCTCCAGTCCCCAGCTCAAATCCTCATTGAGATTATTATACGCGCGCATGCGCGCACACATACACGCACGCACGCACGCACGCACGCACACACACATACACACAAGCAGTTATGAAGTTAAGTTTTAGTTTAAAAGAGGCATATGGAAAATCAGTCATAAGTTTTCTCTTGAAACTTCTCGTCTATTGTTGTTTTAAGATGGGCTGTCCAATGAATGAGAGAGACGAGAAATTGAATCGTTGATGTGAAGATATTCACTACTGTCTTGAAAGTAGAGTGCAAGCAGGGTTTCAACAGGGTAGAAAGACAAGTGAATGGCCCAAGTAAACAGCTGTGTACAAAAACAAGTAAATAAGTCTCTGGTTTGAGAATCATACACTTCACAGTTGCTCAGTTGGCAGCCGCATTGTATGGTACCATTAGACATTTAAGGAGTCCACTTGCAAAACCTGCTTAGTCAAGTTTTGAAAATAAATGAGTTATCGCCCTTAGCCTCTCTCTCAGGCACCTGTGCATGTCCCGCTGATAGCTCCAGTTTAACCCTCTATTAACCAGAGTAGCATATCTGCTACATGAAGTAATAGGGTTAACAGCCAGGACACCCTGTTGGTTTTGTTTCTTATTGCCAAATAAACATTTGAGAATAACTTGAGTGGTATGTCACTTTAATTTTTTCATTAGCATTATTACCCAATGTAGCAGATTTGCTTCCATTTGGAAAGGTGGGCCAAATGTGTCAAAATTTTTTTTGTCTACTGTTTTTCAAATAATTGCCCAAAATAAACATTTTTGCAAAGGGAAATAATTTTAACACAATTGGAAATGGGTTTGGTTAATAGAGGGTTAAAAACCTACTAAATCATATCATAAATTGTAACGGAAAAAGCGAAACTCTGTCAAAACCCGCCAAGTCAAGGAGGAAAACTGCCTAATTCTGCTAAGTCATCAGGTAATGTGGAAACTTGATTCCGTTTTTGTTCGCTGGAAGGAACAGTCAAGCTTTTATAGCCTGTTCAGCTTTTGCTTTCTCTGACTCAAGATGGGGGATACAGACTTGCTCGCAGAAAATGCACACAAATCTCTTGGTGAGGGTTCAAAATGGAAGGTCCTCAAGCTTGAAAGGTAAGGAACACTATTATGAGTTCAAATGTTATCCTCGCATGTCTTAAAATGCATTTCTTGCATGTAGAGTGGGTCCTGAGTCAAATACATTCACCTATTGAGCAATGGGGCTGGTTTAAACACTGTCAAAACCTGCTGAATTTCCTCTCTACTTTCAAAACCTGCTAAGTCAAAACTTTGCATTGCAAAATCAAAGTTATTTATTAAAAAAACTAGAAAAGCACTCAGGGAGTGCAGAACCTCCGTCAGGGGGCAGCAAAGCCAAAAGTACAGCGATTGGAACTCGGGCCCATTGGAAAGACTTGAAATCTTGAACTTTGGCATATATCTCAGCAGCCCTTTGGCCTAGATATGCCAAAATTTAATCACCTCTTCCTTGAGTTAATATCAACCTACCCTGAAAATTTCGTCAAAATCCGGCCTTAAGTTTTTGAGTTATGTTGGACACAAACAAACCAACGAACAAACGGCACCGAAAACATATACCTCCTCGGCGGAGGTTAATAATGAATTGCTTCATGGATTATGTCTGCAGGGCTAATAGTTTCAGTATAGTAAAAATTGGTATCGATGGAAGATAATTTCTATGCCTACCAATAAATCAAATTTTTCTAAAAAATGGAACAACTTGACTTAGAAGGCAATCCAAGAGACTCCTCATTTGGAACAGTGAAGAGATCACTTTGCGTGGGATCAGGCCATATAGGCAGGGTTTTTAAGACAGGGTCATTAATGAAATACAGTATGTGGAAAAAAAGGAAAGATTTACATGAGCAAAAGAAGACAAGAAACTGACCCATCCCTATCATTTCACTGTTGCAGATGCTGGTGTATGATCTTAGCCGTGAAGCTACATAGTCAGTGCCCATACCCTGTCCAGAAGGGAGGAGAACAAAACTCATCATTCCCAAATGTCCATAAATGTCCACAGATACTCACTCTGCACACTCTGGAGGCATTGGATGCGTGAGGTTAATGTTCAGGGTGCCCTCATGGACTGGAAAAAATCCTGCAATGATGATGTCCCCAGGGACAGCAATTCCAGGGGAGACTGCAACAGTTTTGCCCAGACCAAGGCCAAAACACAGGATCACGACACAAACAAAATTAGCCATTTTTTTCTCTAATCCTCTCCAATGTATCCTTTTGATTCGTCCCTCTACGCACCTTCCTGACCCCTTTCTCTCACCTTGTTTTTTCTCTCCCTTTCTATTTTCTCACTTCCCCCAGTTTTTCTATACTCCTCTGCTTCTACCTTTCCGCATGAGGTCCTGACAGACTGACAGTTTTAGATGGGAATGTCCACAATAAACACTGTCAGACATGCTCCATTTCCTTGTGTGTTCTCACCCTCCTCCGGGTGGGGTGAGGTGGGTCCTGCCTCCTCCCTGCTATTCTTAGACTGCCCACTCCTTTTCTCACTCAAGCAACCCTGAAGGCACATCATGTGTGTGGTTCTCATATTTTCACCTCAGGTTTTAATTTGAACAGGTTTCATGTCAAATACCATAGTGCTGACACCATTGCTCCTGGCTTAATTTGGTGCTGTTATACCACCAGAACAAGAAACCAGTCCAGTCACTCAGACAAAACAGTAATTAGGTTCTTGACGTTCACTACCTTGGTCTTTTATAAAAAAAAATAAAAAAAAACAAGAAACCAGACCAGTCACTCAGCCAAAACAGTAATTTGGTTCTTGAAGATCACTACCTCAGTCTTTTATTTAAAAAAAAAAAACTGCTCACCAGCACCATTTTGATTAATTCTAGTATCGGTGGTTCAGCCGCCAGTTTCAGTGCAAGTCAAGGGTAACTGTAATGGAAAAATACTAAGTACACAATTTATCCCGGAAGAAAATGTAAACTCTATTTGTCACCAGCTCCATGCTTTGAGCTTGTTTCACAGTTGGACTTTTTCAGGTTTTGGTCTTACGCTAAGGGTCAGGTTCAGAACTGAGAAAGAAGTTTCATTAATTAGATAAATTATGTTTTCCATCTGTGGAGAAAGGTGAAAATGCCATGTTTTCATGAGGTGGTATAGAGAAAACTACAGAAGCCCTGAAAGGCAAGTGAGAAAAAAAAAATCTGGTCTCCCATTTTCTCATAATGATCCAAATTGTTTTCACTCCTGTGTTTATGACTTAAGAACAGGTGATTTTTTTTTTACAAAGATAATCTATGTTCCTTAATTTTTCTCATCTACATATACAGTTGAAAAAGTTTCAGGTGAAAAAAGTTCTTCCCTGATCAATTTTCTAGCTTACTTTTTTTCACCTGAAAACAAGAGAAAAAAAATGTTTTGGTGGGCAGGTGGAAGAAAAAAGGCCGGGGGCCTTATTTATAAAAATTTGCATGGATTTAATACCTAAATAATACGTACGCAAAAAAAATAAAGATGAGATTTTATGGAAAAATAACCTAATTTATAAACCTATGGGTAAAATAAACTGCATGGAATTTTCATTCATTTAATCAGGATGGACTTTATTTATTGACTTTTATTATTTTTTTTATTTATTATTGATTGAATGTATTGACATAGTGCATAATCTTAATAACTTCCTTTTTTAATGTCAAGTTTGTTTTTATAAAGCAGAAATCTGCAAAGAAAGTGACGTACGTTTCTTTTTTGTGCCTACGCACCATTTATAAATGAGGCCCTGGGGCTTTTTTCTCTCATGATTGTTGTTGTAATACTAATTTTGGCCAGTGGAGGCTAAGGGGCACCACTATCCTACCCTGTATTCTGAATAGAACTAGAAGCATTCATGTTGCACTTTCATATTTCATAGATAGTGTACCCTGAATAGTTGATTTGTTTATGCTGTTTGTGTTGTACTTCATCACGGTGTTTGAGGGAACTGTAACCTCAGGTAACTGCATACTTGTGGACCCAATTGTCACTAATGCTGATGTGGTTCCTCGAGTATTGAAGCAGTTATTTTTTATTTTCTGACTTGTGACAACACATTAGCTGATGACTATAACTGCATAACTGTTGTTGATTTTGTTTGAATATTCAGAATTGTAATTTTATTGTCGTTTGGATGTTAAAGCAACTTGTCACTACCCGATCCACACGTCCAACCTGATTGGCATTTGGCATGTGCGGCTTTCAACAGAGATGTGACGTGGCTCATTTTTTAGTTACTTACATCATTATCTCCAGATAAGAAAAAAAATGAGTGTCTACAGTACTTCAGACCATATTTAAATACTATCTGAATAAATAACTTTAATTGACAAATAGCTGGACAAATGGCTTAAAATTGAGACCTTATTTCAAACAACCACATTGATTGTTTACCCTCCCCCATAAACCTAATAACTAGTCGTGCCACCTTTGCTGGCATCTGCTGCAATTAAATGTTTGCGATAAGCGGCAATGAGACTTTTACATCCCAGTGAAAGAACTGTTGCCCACTCTTCTCTGCAGAAATGCTTTAATTCACCCTCCATGATTGCTTTTTCAACATGAACTGTCTGTTTAAGGTAATGCCACTGCATCTCGATCAGGACTTTAACTAGGCGACTCCAAAACCTTAATTTTGTTCCTATTGAGCAATTCAGAGGTGAACTTCTTTGTGTGCTTTGGATCAATGTCCTGCTGCATAATCTAAATGCATTTGAGCTTGAAGTCACAAACTAATGGATGAACATTCTCCTACAGGATTTTCTGATAAAGAGCAGAATTTGTGGTTCACGCAATTATGACAAGTCAGCCAGGACTTGAAGCAGCAAAGCAGCCCCAGACCATCACTCTACCACCACTACTTTGACTGCTGGAATGATTTTCCTGTTGTGAAATGCAATGTGATGTCATGGTTTGGAGGCGTTGAGAGCTTTCTTTGTTGCTCTCGTCCGGGATGATATCGTTTTACTCCCGGTCGGATTCCTGGGCCAGCTGGCATTAATTGGGGGCGTCACCTGGATTCTTTTTAAGCTCTACTCACTTCCATTGCTAGAGTGTCAATATTATGTTTGCACTTTAGTCGGTAAGGTCTGTAGTAAGAGAGTTGATAAGGGTTTAGTTGCATATTTGAGGACAAGTTCTAGTCAGCAAGGCAATATTTCTGTTTTTTTCCCTTTCTTTTCGTCCTCTCGAGCTCGCCTTGCTTCCTAGCCTCGGACGACCAATGCGTAGGTCCATTGGAAGCGCAAGTCTCGCTTTCTTATTTTATTCATGTCTCTCTCTCAACTGCTGTTTCCCCTGTTATTCTGGCCACTGTGTTTGGCGTCTCTAACTCACCAGCCCTCACAGTACACTCTAGCCAAACATGGAGACATCAGCCATGGCTGAGATTAAAAGGGCTGTTACCAGCCAGCAAGTTATGCTGTCTGGTTTCGCTAAAGCGCTTACAGGTTTGAACAATCAGCGGTCTAAGTTAGATGAGAGACTCCACCTTCAAGAGAATTCCCTTCAGAGTCAGGAGAGCTTTCTGTTATACTTGACTGAGAGTGTTAGGTCTCAGTCTACACAAGTTTCACAAAATGTTGCACAGGCATCAACTATACACCTTCCCCGAGAACCCAAGTTACTATTGCTTCAAAGATATAGTGGCAAGGCCGGAAAATGTAAGGATTTCATCGCCCAATGTGAAATATTTTTTAGGGCTCAGCCATCATGATTCGTTAATGAGGATTCTCGGGTGGCATTTATATTATCCCTGTTGGCTGGCACAGCACTCACTTGGCTCGGCCCACTAATCAGATCTAATTCACCGGTTGTGAAATCTATGGAGGCTCTTGTTAGGGAGATGGTGTCAGTGTTTGACCAAGATATTTGTGGTCAGGATGCAGCTACGCGTTTGATGCACCTTAAACAGGGCGAAGAACGTGTGGCTGAGTTCTCTATTGCATTTCGCTCTCTGGCTACAGAGACAGTCTGGCCGGAGGCTCCTCTTATGACTGTGGTCAGTCATGCTCTTACCGAGGAGATAAAGGACGCGTTGGCTACATTGGAACCCTGTTAGACTTTAGACTCTTTGGTTTGTACGGTCGTGCGAATTGACAACCGCATACGCGAACACAACAGTGAGAAGCTAAACAGCTTGCCGTTTGCTGACAATGGGGCTAAAGTTGCTCGTGGCGAGTGTGCGGCTCCTATTCCACACACTGAAAGTTGTACTCCGGTTGAGCCCATGCAAGTTGATTGTTCGTTTGGCAGTCGGACTAATTCACCTACTCGCAGAAGAATAATCTTCTTTAATTGTAATAAGCCGGGTCATATTCGTCCACGTTGTCCTAAGTGTCAGGGAAAACGGAAAACCCCTCTAGCGATGTGGAGGGCGATAGAGGGGCAGACCCAATTTCCCTTCCAAACACTAATCCCTGTTGAACTAACTGTGGGGTGCAAAAGATTTACTATTGAAGCGTTCGTAGATTCAGGCGCAGTAAATAGTTTCATGGATATTGGGTGGGCTAGGAAGCACTCCGTTCCCACCGTTACGCTTTCACAGTCACGCTCTGTGAGAACTTTGGACGGTCACCTGCTTGGAATCGGAGTTATAACCAAAATTTCTGAACTGCTAAATATGTTCATTTCATTTGGTGGCCACTCTAAGGAGGTTCGGTTTTTTATTATCAGTTCCCATGCTTTTCCCATTGTTTTACGGCATTCTTGGTTACGGGAACACAGACCTTGCATCAGCTGGGTGAACAGAACAATCCTATCGTCCGCTGGGGCACCAATTGCAGCTCTCATTGTAGAGATAATGAAACTTGTTTTCCCAGACATTAAGCTATGGGGCTGGCTGATGCCTAGATCGAGTGTGAGGAGGCTATCTCACTGTACCCTCCTAGACTAGAGAAGGGGGCAGAGGAGGGGTTGGAATGGGATCCTCAATTTGATTGACGACAGCCAGAGGACGATTACCTTTTAGAGGATTTTAGCGATTTTGAATCAGTCACAGAGACATTAGAGTCGGAGTAGAGTGAGGAATTTGGGGCTACCCTGAACTTTAGCTTGCCTTTTAATGTTCCTAATGACTATGCTGATCTCGCCAAAGTGTTTAGTAAGCAACGAGCATCAACGTTACCTCCCCATCGTCCGTACGACTGCGAGATTAATCTTTACCCTGGTACAACTCCTCCTAGGGTTTCTCTGTACGCGCTGTCAGGACCTGAGCAAAAGGCCATGCGAGAATATATTTAGGAAGCTCTTGCTAATGGTTTTATTTGGCCATCCATGTCTCCTGCTGAAATGGGATTTTTTTTGTGGGGAAGAAGGATGGCAGTCTGAGACCCTGTATTGATTATAGGGGTTTGAATAAGATCACCATTAAAAATGGTACCCCCTTCCGTTAATGAATTCTGCGTTTGAACCTCTGCAGGAGGCGTCATTTTTTACGAAGTTAGATCTTCGTAATGCGTATAACTTGGTTCGCATTCGGGAGGGGGACTAATGGAAGACGGCATTTAACACTTATGACGAGTACTACGAATATTTAGTCTTACCGTTCGCCCTGGTTAACGCCCCCTCAGTGTTTCAGGCACTCGCTAATGACGTCCTCAGGGAGATGTTGGAGAAATTCATCTTCATTTATCTTGAGGACATTTTAATTTTTTCTACAACACTCCCGGAGCATAAATAACACGTCAGATGTGTGCTTGAGGCCCTCCTTAATGCCAAGCTTTTTGTTAAAGACGAGAAATGTGTTTTTCATGCCCAAATTGTCTCATTCGTGGGCTTTATTGTCTCTAAGGGATCGGTTCAGATGGACTCGGACAAGATGGATTTGGTCAGGAATTAGCCTGCGCCTCAGAGTGTTAAGGAGGTTCAACGCTTCCTGGGCTACGCTAATTTTTATTGGAGGTTTATCCGCAATTGGTAGCGTGGTTGCTGCCCCCATTATTGCACTCGCCAAGAAGAATACCTCCTCTACTTTATTTTGGTCTCCAGTAGCTGATGCTGCCTTTCAGGAATTAAAGAAACGTTTTAGCTCAGAGCCCATTCTGGTTTTTCCCAATCCCTCCCTCCCATTTGTGGTGGAGGTGGATGCTTCGAAGGAGGGCGTGAGTACTATTTTGTCCTAGCGCACTTGTTGGGATGATAAGCTCCAGCCATGCATGTACTTCTCCCGGTCTCTGTCCGCCGCGAAACGCAATTACAGCATTGGTAACTGGAAGTTATTGGCAGTCAAGGGGGAGCTGAACACCCTTTTCTGGTATGGAGCGACCATAAAAACCTCCAATATATTCAGCAAGCTAAGCGTCGTCATTCCCGGCAGGCAAACCACTTATAACCACTTTGATTTTACACTGACCTATCACCCGGGTTCTAAAAACATTAAGCCTGAGGCCTTGTCAAGAATTTATGACCGCTGTGATCACAATCCTACCCCGGAGCCAGTTATTCCGACTGTTCACTTTGGGGCACCGATTCAACGAGTGGTTGAGGCGGTGGTTCAGGAGGCTTGGAAGACCGATCCGGGTCCTGGGGGAGAGCCTCCTGGCCGTTTGTTCGTCACGCTTAGAGTTAGGCCACAGGTCCTCCAGTGGGAACACTCTTCCCGCTTGGCGGGGTACCTGGGGGCCCATCGGACTAGCAGTTCCTGACCAAAACTTTTTGGTGGCCAGGTATGATGAGGGACATTCGAGAATTTGTTGCTGCCAGTGTCATCTGCTCCATGAACAAAACTTCTCATTTCCCTCCCTGTAGTTTGCTGCGACCTTTGCCCGTTCCCAGGCACCTTTGGACGCACATTGCATTAGACTTTGTAACGGGACTGTCTGTATCTGATGGCAACACGGTCATCCTAGTAGCGGTTGACTGTTTTTCTAAGGCTGCTTATTTTGTTGCACTACCTATGTTGCCTTCAGCGTGGAAGCCGGCCCTTCTTGTTGTTAATCATGTGTTCCGGCTGCTTGGGCTTCCGCAAGATGTGGTCTCTTACCGAGGCCCTCAGTTTACGTCCAGATTCTGGAGGGCATTTTGCAAGCAGTTGGGGGCCACCGTGAGTCTCTCCTCTGGGTTTGACCCAGAGACTAACGGGCAGACTGGACGCACTAATCTGTTGTGTTCCAGGGTTCTGGCCTTTGGCCAGAACAGTATTGTTTATGGTTTTAACAGTTTCATGTTCCATAGTTCAAGATTTCATAGTTTCATAGTTCATGTTCATGTTCATAGCCATAGTTTTAACAGTTTCTTGTTTCAGGATTTTACATTTCAAGTTTCATTCCATGTCCATGTTTTTACTTTTCCATGTTTTTGTTTTTGCCAGGTCTGCCATGCCACTCCACCGCTTGTCTGCGTTCCGCCCCGTGCCTTCGTTGTTGCACATTTCTGAGCTCTGGTTGGCTTTGGTATTTCCCCTTCCTTCTGTGCTGTGCAGATTCGGGCCTCTCTAAGCTTAATTGACAATTAACTGTTTTTAAGTTACTAACATTTACTAACACTCACTGGGTTGGTGTAATTCTTAGATAGGCACATTACTAATACTACTAATTTAGACAGGGAGTTTATTGTCATGATTCCTGCTTTGCTATTTCAAGATCTTGCTGTGCTTTTCTGTTCTTACATTCATGCTTGCTTCCAAACTGCATACTTAATTGGTACTTAAGCTGAGCACGCTCATTCTCTTAATGAGCAGGTCATGTCATCCAATCTCTGTCCATGTCTTGATCTTGCCATGCCTCTTGTTTCTCTCTCTCCAGGTGTTACCCCTCATGTCATGATTTCCAAGCCTTTATCTGGATGCGGTGGAAGTTGGCTGGCAGACAGTGTCTCAAGTTTGTTTCTAGTCGCGTCTCATTACATGTGCAAGTGTAGCCAAGTTCTTGTTGTCAAGATTCCATAGCATTTCTAGTTTCAAGTCTCGTCCTAGCCTCTTGTTTTGTGTATATATATTTAGTCTTGTTATTTATTTTTCTTGATCTTCTCGCCTGGAGTTTCCAGTGCCTTTTTGTTTTTTGCCTTTTGCATTTATTGTTTATAGCTCTGTGTAGCTTACCTCAGTTTGTTTTTTGCAACCCTTTGGGCCAAGTTTTTCGTTGGCCCTCGTGCCTGTTTTGTTTTTTGTTTAATAAATCCTCATTTCCCTTCACCCCGCTTTTGGTGTCTAACTCTAATCAATCATTAGAAAACACTCTTCGATGTTTGGCGGCAGATAATCCATGCTCATGGAGTCGATTTTTAGCATGGGCTGAGTATGCCCATGACTCACTGAATAATTCCTCCTCGGGTCTTTCCCCGTTTGAGGCTCAGGTGGGTTACAAACCCCCACTATTTCCTGAGACTGAGGATGATTCTGAGGTTCCGTCGGTCAACCATTTCATTCGTCGTTGTCAGTCGGTTTGGACTAGGGTCCGTTCTTCTCTGTTGCGCTCAGGGCTCAAACAAAAATCTGCCGCTGATAGAAGATGTCATTTGGCCCCATTTTATCGGGTCGGTCAGAGAGTTTGGCTGTCTACCCGGGACCTCCCCTTGAAGGTTGAATCCCAAAAATTGGCGCCCCACTATATGAGCCCTTTCAAGATAGAGCGGAAGATCAATCCGGTCACGGTCCAGTTAAAGCTCCTGAGATCTTTACGCCTCCTCCCATCTTTCCATGTCTCTCGCATTAAGCCAGTTAGCACTAGCGTCCTGGCACCTGCCGACACACCCTCGCCGCCACCGCAAATGGTTGAGGGGGGGCCGTTTACACCGTGCGCCGCATTCTTGCTGAGAGGCGTGTCGGTCGTGGGGTCCAGTTCCTCATGGACTGGGAGGGATATGGTCCCAAGGAGTGCTGCTGGGTCCCTTCGCTGGATATTCTGGATCCCTTGCTAATTTCTCAGTTCTGTGCACGGGGCACCTTGGGGACTTCTCTAGCTGTCCCTTAGAGCGGGGTCCTGTTATGGTTTGGAGGCGTTGAGAGCTTTCTTTGTTGCTCTCATCCGGGACGATATCGTTTTGCTCCCAATCGGATTTCTAGGCCAGCTGGTATTAATTGGGGGCGTATCCCGGATTTTATTTAAGCTCTAGTTCAGCCTCACTTCCGTTGCTAGAGTGTCAGTGTCATGTTTGCACTTTAGCTAGTAAGGTCTCTAGTAAGAGAGTTGAGAAGGGTTTAGTTGCATATTTGAGGACAAGTTCTAGTCAGCAAGGGAATCTTTCTGTTTTTTTCCCTTTCTTTTCGTCCTCTCGCGCTCGCCTTGCTTCAATGCCTCGGACGGCTTATAGGTCCGTTGGAAGCGCGAGTCTCGCTTTTTTATTTTATTCGTGTCTTTCTCTCAACTGCTGTTTTCCCTTTTATTCTGGCCACTGCATTTGGCGCCTCTAACTCACCAGCCATCACGTGAGCCTTGTATTAGATGTAATGTGACCCATATCCTCCAAACAAGTTCCACTTTTGACGCATCGGTCCTCAGTATATTATTGAAAAAAGTCTTGGGAGTCATTCAGATGTTTTTTTTGTCTCCCTAGTCTCTAAGTCTCTAACTAACCGGACTAACCCTAACCTTCACACTTTACCTTACCTTAAATGAGGCAAGTGAGTCATGCTGTTCTTCAGATGTTAGTCTGGGTTCTTTTGTAACCTCTTAAATGTAGATGTGCTTTTGGAGGAATTTTGATTGGCCAACCACCAGTGACGTACGGTCAGAGGTTAGTTAGTTGAGGCAGAATCCTTCCTATTGCTCCATTAGCAATCAGATGATTAACTAGTTTAGTGAGACTATTCGGCAGAATGATGGGCTAGTTTAAGTTTTTGCGACGTTATTACTCAGTACATCAATCCTGAAATGCTCACTAGACAGCAGATTTGCGCGTTCTTGCTTCCAGGAAGCCGAAGCTATGTCATCAACAAATATTAAAACAGTTCGACTTATGTAGAGTTCAATGCTTAGTCAATATACAATGTATTCTCCATGAAATATGCTCTTTTACCCCCAAACAAAAAATAAGCAGGCTTTTATTTTCAGTCACTTCTTTTATAACCCGATTAACAAAATGTTTAAACCATATACTACAGAATTACCGAGACCCGATCATTTTTCCTGATTGATTATTCAGATTTCCATCCTTGCAGTCTTGAATTGAAGCATATACTTTGATGAATCTTTTTGTCAATATCTCCTCTATCAGTATACGGGCTTCCTATAGGCTTGGTCTTAATTGTTTTGCTAGTCAATCAGGAATAGTACATGGGAACAGGTTCACAAAATCCTGTGATAAAAGTTTGGGTCACTGTCTCACCTCACCGCACGTCTCTGGCTTCCTGTAAGCAAATATTCGCAAATCAGAAGTTTCGTGAGCATTTCAGATTCAATGTACTGAGTAATAATGCTGCGGAAACTTAAACTGGCCCGTCATTCTGCTGAATACTCTCTCTAAACTAGTTAATCCTCTGATTGGTAATCAAGCAAAGGGGAGGATTCTGCCTCACCAAACTAACCGCAAGTCACTGCCGACCATTTATGGGAGGCCTTATCCCTGTTCCTGGTTTTCTCCATTTGTGGACTGGAAAATTTGGTCTCTCATGAATGCAGATGTACCCTCCGCACAGGAGAATATTGGGTCTAACTTGCTTCCAATATATATTTTAAACACATTGGGACATTGTGTAAATCATGAATAAAAACTGACTACGATGATTTGCAAATCCTTTTCGACTTGAGTACACTACAAAGGCAAGATATTTAATGTTCAAACTGATAAACCTTTTTTTTTTTTTGAATTATTCACTCATTTTGAATTTGATGCCTGCAACATATTCCAAAAAAGCTGAGACAGGAGCATGTTTACTAGTGTGTTACATCACCTAATAATGCTAATCCGAATTATACCACAATACTATCATATGGGGATCACAATAATGGCTCCCTGGTGTGCTAGAGCCATAGAAATAGCCTTGTAATCCTCTCCAGACAGATAGATATCAACAACTTTGTTTTAATCTATTCTTGAATTTCTTTTGATTGCAGCATCTTGCTCTGCTTTCCCCCTTCTTCACATTACTATTTAAGTGAAGGTTAGATTCAGCAGGGCTGGAAGTAATCATGAGTTTGTGCTTGTAGTGAAACTGAACTGAATAATGAATTAAATTTGTTTAATTGTTTGATTTAGCAACTAAGGGGGAAATCACTTTTTAAACATAGGACCAGGTGAGGTTGATTTTGTTTTCCTTCTACAAATGAAATCATCATTTAAAATATATATTCTGTGTTTGCTGAGGTTATTTTTGTCTAATATTAAGATTGATTTGATGATCTGAAATTTTCAACTGTGGCATGTCAGCGAAAATAGAAGAAATCAAGAAGGGTCAAATACTTTTTCCACAGCACTGTACGTTACATACCCTGCCCCAGATGGAAAGCAGGCACACGTTTGCATTTTTCAAGAATTAAAAATGATACATTACTTGAATTTTTTCCCTGTATTACATTCATTTTGAGTCTTTGGAGTCTTTTGCTTATTAGTTTTCCCCACAATCCAGCTGTCTGCGTCAGTTTTGGTTCACTTTCGTGAATTGATTCTTTTTATTTGTTTGTTTCTCCTTCTCTTGTATTTCTTTCCCATACATTTGCTCACCCTTTCCCTATCTGTTAATTGTTGTCTTGTGTATTTAAGTTCATAGTCTCCATCACCCCTTTGTTGGATTGTGGCACTGCTTTGTGTTTTCTGTCGAACATTTTTGAAAGGTAATAACTAAAAACTAAGACATTGTCTCTTCAGGGAAGTTCCTTACCATTTCCTGCAGTCTCAGCACATGGCATTCTTCTGTCTAATCTTCAGTTTTGCTCAAAGTAGCACACCCACCTGCATGTGTTGGCCCTACTGGCTCACCTTCTCGGCACTGACCCAGCCCCCTGACTTCCTCTGTAATTCTGCTGCAGACTGACTGCAGACTTCAGCTTGCTAAAGATTTTTTGTTGCAGTTTCGTTATGGTAATAAAGGCCAAGTATAGCGAACCAGTGATTGAACATTTTGGCTCCTTCCTGCTTATTCACAATTCGTTTAGGAACTGCAAATTTTTCATTTTTTTGTAATAGAGATGTATCTGCCCTGAGTTGCAGCAGGATAAATCACCTCATGGAGTCCAAACAGTGGTGGTGGTGAAGGCTGATGAATTTGCTGACTGATAGGCTGATAAATTATGAAACTGATGAAGTTGACGAAGCTGATGATGCTGCTGAATCTGCAAGGACTGGGCAGTGATGGGGAGGCACACATCAGAGCATCACAAACACACTAAAGGCAATGAGAGAATCATACTTAAAAAGACAGCAGTGGTAATGAGGTCAGGATGTGCTAATGAGATTGGACAGCTGATATCTCAGTTGACAGCCCTTCGTGACGATGGGCAGAATTTATGTGTTAGCATGCATGAGAGGAGAGAAAGCAGATTGAATGACAAATAGTAATGGCCGAACAATGCCAAAGAAGGGTCTTCCTGACTTAAATTTTCCTTGAGCTTCATTTGTATAAGGAGCATGATTATGTATTACAGATAGTGCGAGGATGAACCTGGGTAAAGACTGACCTGGAAAACTCAGTCTCTTCAATTCTTTTGCTGTTCTCCCAAAACCCAACCAGGAAGTTTAAATACCTACACAAATACAGATGCATTCACACTATAATTCAATCAAACCTTTAGCCAGTACTCAAATATGCAGTAACTAAATAATAAAAAATAAACATTCACTTCAGTTCCACAAACTTTATGAAATTTCTAACAAAAATAAATCTCAAATTACATTCTGTCCCATAGTTCAAGAAATTTCTTAATCTCTGAATAACCTTTGGAAGAAGAAATCAAGGCCTGTGCAGACTGAGTATCCATGAGCTGTGATGAGAACTGCATCAAGGTCATTCACCAAGATAACAAAACCTTGTCCCCTTCAAGGTTTGTGTGAAAGTTGTGTGTCATTATGAGAGCGTAAAAAAGTGGCAGAAACCATACAACAATTTGAACAGGTGGAGTGAGCATGTGCGGCTGAGTTGTGTGCAAGTGTGGACACTGTTAGATTAATATTCAGCAGTCTTTCCTAAGGTTTTGAGATCATCTGACCCCAAGTGACGTACGGAGACTTGGTAGTGATGGAAATGATTCCTATTCGCAAAGATAATAGACAAAGACAAACAACTATTTCATCTGACATGTTTTTGCAGGAGAAAATTATTGCCCTCACCTGTTGACCATTTTAGCATCATTAGAACCACCACACATTCCAGTGATGAGTGCCAGTTCTCTGAAGAGGACTGTGTTTATGTTAATGAGAATTATTTTGATCAACATTTGGTATTTCGAGAGTGAAAAAATTTGGAGTATTAAATTTAAACAGAGTAAAAAGGCTATTTGCAGGCCTCTCTGTTCAGGAGGGTATGAAGTATAGAGAAAAAGGTCTCACTCATCATTTTTTAAAATACAATCTCAAAATGTTTTTGTGGAGATGGAAAGAGGCAGAATTGTGGCTACATAGAGGAGCTGATCAAAACTGAATAATAATAATAATAATAATAATTTGCGTTGTTGCTGTTGTTCTGGTTATATTTATGATGGTCTTAAATATTTGATCCATCACCGTAATGAACTACAGCAAAAAGCAGTACAAAAAGAAATGTTATTTGTTAATAAAAACTTGAGAGTCCAGGTCTCCTGCCTTTCTGTTATTTTTCTATTGCATTGTGAGTGAAATAGCACATTTTATACTGTTGTGCACATGCAGAATGGGAAGAGTCAAAACACAATTTCTTTTTTTTTTTTCCTGAACTTCATCTTTGCATTTAGAAGGAATACTGAATTTGTTGAAAACCCCTTGAGTGTTTCCATATCTGAGACTTTCTCCACTAGGGGACACTGTTACACTGAGTCAGTGGATTGTCGCATATGTGCTTATGTATCTGGACCTGAAGTTGATGTAGTAAAGTACACAGGTAACTTCAGACCTGCATTGATAAATGCTATGTGTTTACAGCTGTTCTTTTAAAAAAAGTGATGCATGCCAAAATCTGGTTGAGAAGGCGCCAAAATAACCCCAAGAATCAGACCTGCCAGGTCCAGACAACTCCCTCCAAAATAAGTCTTTTTAACCACAAAATATGTCCCTCTGCTCAGCACAACTCCTCAACACCCACGCCCCAACATAAATGTATTCCCTTGATCCCATGTTTTCCTGGGGAATAACTCCAGTTTGTGTCTGTGGAAACACTAGCTCGGTGCTACACCTAGAAACTTCTCAGTCTCTCAGCCAGGGGACCATAAAGGCAAGACCAACTGTTGCCACAGAGGGACAGAGTTCCATCCCTCAGGTCACCAATAGGGGAATGCGCACAGTCAGGAGGTTGGACATGGCTGACTGTACCGGTGTCAGCTCCAGGGACTGAGAAAGGCAGGTAGTAAAATGCAAAATGTTAATTTATTTCTAACCCAGCACATATAAATCCAATAGGGACCATATGTACTCTTGAAGCATTGACTTAATGTCAAGTATTTTACTGAGTGCACAACAGGGAAAACATTTCCAGGGTTTCCCATGCAGAAGTGTGAAACCACCTGCTTCTCTCCCTCTGTAACAGCATTCTTATTACCTGAAAATTAACAGTCCATCCTGTTTCCATATGAAAGTATTATTTTGCTTGTCAAGGACAGAACAATAATTCACCACTCGATTCTGACTTTGAACTATTTTCTTTGTTAGAGTGTGCTATAAACTTTCGAACTTTCCATAGACCCGTGGTGGTCTTAGATTTCTAGGATGAATACAATTATCCAGTCTCACCAGGTTTCAACAGCTGTTTCCAGAGTTTCAACCAGAGGGGAAAAAATGTATTTTGCTATCCATTTGTGGAATGATGACATAACGTAACGTTACCTGACATAACATAACATGAGTGGCGCGAACAGGCCATTCAACCCAACTAGACTCATTATTTTCCTACAACTAAAGTGAACCTGACAGTTCAAATACTCGAAGGCTAAATGGTTTCTACCACTAAAACAAGCCTGGTCCGGAAAATTCCTGGAGTTTCTGCCTTTACGATATGGCCAGGCTATAGGGCAGACAGGGGTCTGATGAGCCACGGGGACCAATGAGCCATATTACTATTTCGCGATCAATTGATTCCAAAGGTGTTTAATATAGGCAAAATAATGATATCACTCATTTATCCCCATGATTCATCAATCAATGGTCAAATATTTTGCCTATTTTAAGCAGCTCTGTCATCGATTGATCGCAAAATAGTGATCTGGCTCATTGGTCCCCATGGCTCATCGGACCCCAGTCTCCCCTACTCTGCATGCATCTTAGGAATTGTCTGAGAATACAGAGTGAATGCGCATGGATGGGGAATGTTTTCTTGGAAAAACCCTCAGTGAGGGTGCATGTGGGTAGTATCCTTAATTGTCAGAAAAAGAGCCAGCATTGTTGCGAGTGTGCAGAGAGGGGCATTGTGGGTATTATGTGAGGCAGACTCTGCCCCTATCACATATGAGGAGAGATTAGGTTCAAAGCAAAGATATCAGTGAGGGCAGAGACCGCAAGCGGGTAACCAACCCACAGCTTATCTGAGAGCACACAAACATACAGTACATATGTCCACACATAGTACAGGACAAAAGTTTTGGCAGAGTAGAGATGCTTTCAAAACTCATGGCAAGAACAATTTCTTATATCTAAAAATTTTATATAAACACCAATAAATAGTTATAAACCGTCTTAAATACTAATTTAGATTAAAATAAATAAATAAATAAAACATTTGAGGAGTCTTTGCTGTTTGAAAGCATCATTGCTCTTAGTGTTCCTCTAGCTGTATTGCTTACTTCAATCTTTCCAGGTAATGACATGATGCTAAGAACAGGGCTCTATGCACAACGTCGGTCATACCATCTGTTGTGTTCATCAACCTAATACTAAAATTTCTTTGCCACATTAACAATTGTAAGGTCACGCCTCCAGCCTTCAGGCTCACCGATCTATTGTGACGCATACAGCATTCTCTAGCTCCGCACTCATCGCATGCACTTGTTATTCATTTCCACTGTGTGATAGTATTGTGCTATTGAAAACTGAGTCTCGCACTTAGCCTTTGCGAAGTCTCTTAAGCCACATGCCTGTGTTGTATTTCCAGTCTTGCACAGACTTATTATCTGCGTATCGCGTGTATATTACCTTTGTGCTTAGTGCTGTTTGTTGTTTATATCAGCCCTCTAACCTTATTTCTAAGGAACCTCGTTTCCTATTTCCTTTCCCTATTTTAGTAGTACATTGTTACTGTAGCTAAATCCCAGTGTTTGTATTACTAAGAGCATTATTAAGGAACCTTGTTTCCTGTTTGTTTCGATTTGCTTCGTGTGAGCCACCCTGCTGTGCAGAAGGCATAAAAAATACAACCAAGTCCATCCTTGCACCTGAGTCCAGTCCTCAACTACCTGCACCTCACCAGTGTGCAAAGTACAACCCTTACAACAATTAATATCAAGAATGTTTGAAAATCTGCCCATTTGCTGTTTTCTCCAGACACATTAATGCAGAAAAAATGAGACAAAGACATTACAAAGACCAGAGTGTATCGAGAAACACCAAAAAACAGTGATGTCAAAAAACAACTGTGGCAATAATGTAAAGCATTCTGACATGGACAAGCAGACACTGGGAATGACAGTTGCTCATAACCTTAGAAGAAAAGTTCTAAAAAAAATCACCACAGAATTGCCTCCATATCTGAACAGTCTCATCAAAAAAGCTCGTCATAAAGCTGGCATTCATGACAATATTGTGAATTACTTGACCACACCTTGTATAAGCCTTCATATGCACATGAATGCAAACACTCATACGCAAACAGACACACACAGTGCACAGTTCCTCCAGGGTACCTTCAACAAATACACATCACAACAATTTGCACAGTACTTTACAATTTCAAGCATAAAATTTCACGGCATACAATGTATTCTGGTGAGACAAACTTAATAGAATTTCAGTCAAATAGAATATTTAGTACCTAACCAACCGAAATAACTGTCAGAAAAATTAAATAATACCAATTAAATGTCTTCTCACATTGTGCATAGCTGCTAGTTTCCTAGTTGCCCAGAGGTGTTTGGAAGCTGCAGCCAAGGAAACAGGTTACTGAGGATACAGTATATACTTTAAATGAGCTGTCCCACAGTTTGTTGCTTACTTTGTTGCTTTTACATTTTAGAAACATGTAAAACATTACAATCCCTGTAATGTTTTGCAACACAACTCTCAGACTCCAGCTGAATATTTACATAATGCATCAGTAGCAATGAAGGGGATTTTAAAATGGCATGATACATCCACTCATATTACTCTGAAAAACCCAAAATCAGACATAAATTTGGGATGGTATGTGAAATTAAATTATCATATTAAAAATTAGCACTGCAGCATGCTGCTGATGTCTCACCACATGAAATTTACTGATTTTTCAAAATTAACAAATTTGAATTTTGATTCTTGCAAAACATTTAAAAAAGTAGGGATATTTAAGTATTTATCACTTCATAATTTTAATGCTGCCATTCCTTTTCTTGACACATAGTAAATGTTTAGAAACTAAAGACACCATGTGATTCAGTCTTCCTGGTGTAATTTCGTCCCACTCATCCTGCAAGCAAATCTTATAATGTGCAATAGTGTGGGGTCTGTGTTGTCATAATTTGCATTTCAGAATGCACTAAATGCTTTCTGTTTGAGACAAGTCAGGACTGTCAGCCTGCCAGTCTAGCACCCGTACCATTTTTGTATGCCGCCATGCTTTTGTAATACATGCAGACCTCTTTTTAGCATTGCCGTGCTCAAATATGCCTGGGTGTCCCTGGAATAGATGTTATCTTGAAGGCAATGCTTGTTGCTCCAAAATCTCCACTTACTTCTCAGCATTAGTTGTGCCTTCACTGAAGTGCAATTTAACCTTTCCAAAAGCTCTGACTCAACCCCATACCATGACAGGGCATGGCTTTTGGACTTGATGCTGGTATCAGACTGGATGGTCCTTTTCTTCTTTAGACCGAAGCACATGACATCCATTTTTTCCAAAAGAGACCTGAAACATTGATTTATATGGCCACAATGCATGCTTCCAGTGTGTGGTGGTCCATTGCAGATGCCTCTAAGCACAGAGAAGTCTATGTGCCTTTTCCATACTATCCTGGCCATTTCAAAGTTGGAGTTTTTGTATACAAAACATCACATCCATGGAAGAATCTTTAACCGTGATGAATGTCATTAAAGAGATTTTTGTGTAGTGAAATCTGATGAAGGAATGTTTTGAGTGAGTTAACGACAAATTCGCTCTGAAAAACCACCATATACAGACGCATATGGTTTGGTGCTCTTTAACTTCCTATTGCTGAGCCCACTGATTGTAAAAGTTTTCAGTTTGGAATCAAAAATAATAACTTGTGGGCAAAAAATTGGCTTAGTCTAATAAGCACATAGCGCTTTGCTTTGCCGTGATGATTCAGTATGAGTAGCACTGCAAAGCACCTGAGGGAAACTTCCCTGTGTAAAGGTTTCATGTCAAATGTAGCATGCATAACCTATCAGCAATACAATTGGCATTTTCTAATGCCCCAATGAAGTCCATAGGGTCTCTGATATTAGACAGAAGAGAAAGGACATAAGGCTTGACGTAAGAGTCCACGTGTCGATATTCTCGATAAGGCTACCAATAACATTCATTGCAGGGATGGCCTTTTCATAGTGTCTAATCCTTTATGAATCTTGAGCAGATCACTTGAATGACAGTGTGATCAACTTTCAGAAATTCATATTCTTAAAAATGTTATGTTCAAGATAGACACAGAAACACTCTGACCATTTTTTTTTTTACCATTCTGAGCTTATTCTGTCAGTCAGTAGCAAGTGTTACACATCGATGATTCAGGGGACCCTACAAAAAGTGGGAAAAAGGCTGTTTTTTCAACTGAACAGTCAACCAGACAATTTTTGTTGTATTTAGGTGAGTTAGCTCCATGTAAAGTTTGGTACAAATATGCCTTTGCATCATAGACAATGTAAAAATATGTACATTTTCTTAAAGCATGTTTCTGAATGTCTTAGGACCGGTTCCTACTCAACGCAAGGTACGCGAGCGCGAACACAAGGCAACGCATTGAGCAACGCAAGGTATCCATCTTGCGTCCTTGCGTAGCAAAGTGTGTCGTCCAAATTTTTGTAACGCGACGCGTTGCCGCGTGTATTTCTGTGAAATTCCAATAGGGGAGATAAAGCAAATAATGCACCATAAGATGTCTTCAACACACCAAAAAGAAGAAAGGAGGAGGAGGAGACGGAGAGGACTTTGCTACCCCCTATTGTATGAGCAGTGTACTGCTTTTTAACGAGGCACAGCGCAGCAAGGGACGAGCGTTCAGGCTTCTCTGTGAACGGAATGGAACGGACCTGTGGTCGCGTTCGCTCGCGTGCCTTGTGTTGAGTATGAACCGGCCCATATTCTTTCCAACGTTCTTTTCCACGTTTTCTTTCTTTTTTGTTTTCCTTCTTTCAATGCTGTCTTATTCGCAGTAATGAATGATGGAAATTTCCACTCAAGTGAGCCAGCAAGCTTCTGTCCCTGTATCCAGTACATGCATGCGGCCCTGACTGTCAGAAAGGCACCATTCAAATTACATCAGAAAGCCAAAAAAATCCATGGTTTCGAGACAATTTAATGTTCATCGCCGTCACAACTGGTTCTGATGGCACTTATTTGATCATTTGTAGAACATGTCAAGCACTGCATTGATTTTTCTTAAGGGTTAAAGAGGGGTTTCTGGAGTGAAAGCCATTAGATGGAACTGGAAAATACAAACTCGCACCCCAAAAACATTCTCTCAGCAGATATTACTTCGTGTGTGCCTTCTTACCTCATTATTTAACTTAGAAGTAAGCAAACAAAAGGTCCAGACTTGATTTCAAGAATGGCGGTTGCATTTTGGACCTTTTGGTGTTAACTGTAAATCTGAAGTCCAAAGAGTAGTCACTGTCAATGAAGCAAGCCATCATTAGGATGAAAAATCGAAACAAACTCATCAGAGAAATAGTAAAAACAGTAGATGCGGCTGAATTAATTATTTAGTACATACTTATAGAAAAAGAATGCACTGGTGAGCTCATGAGGACCGAAAAGTCTGGAAAAGAACTGTGGTGGTTGACATAAGAATTCTTTCTCTATTATATTGTAATAAAAAAGTAAAAAAAATAAACGTATATTGCCACCCTAGTTGTGTCATCCTTGGCAGCGACAACAGCAATCAAACATTTGCAATAACTGACCTTGGGTCTTTCGCATTGATATGGATGAATTTTGATCCACTCTTTGCAGAATTGTTTTCATTCAGCCAGATTGGAGTATTTTTGCCGTAATTCCACAACATCTCAACAGGATTCAGGTCAAGACTGACAAAACCACTCCAAAGTCTTCATTCCGTTTCATCTGAGCCATTCAGAGGTGGACTTACTCGTGAGTCTCAGATCAGGACCTTCCTGTTTAAAGTAATTGTGCTTGAACTTTAGGTCACATACTGATGGCCAGACATTCTCCTTCAGCAGTTTCTGGTTTCTGGTAGAGAACAGAAATCACTGTTCCATAAAATATGGCAACTCATCCAGGTCTTGAGACAGCAAAGCAGACCCAGACTATGACACTTTTACCACCATGGTTAACTGTTGGTATGATGCTCCTATAGTTGAATGCTGTGTTAGCTTTTCACTGTATTTAAATGGACCGATGTCTTCCACATAGTTCCACTTTGGACTCATCAGTCCACAGAATATTTTCGCAAAAGTCTTTGGGGGTCATCAAAATATTTTTTGGCAAATGTGAGATAAGCCTTTGTGTTGTTTTTGGTCAGCAGTGGTTATTGACTTGCAGCTCTCCCATTGATGCCATTTTTGCCTTGTCTCTTTCTTTTGGAATCAAGAATACTGAACTCAACTGAGGCATTTAGTTCTTCAGATGTTAGTCTGGGTTCTTCTCTTACCTCCTGAATGTGTCCTCAATGCGCTCTTGGAGTCATTTTGGTGAGCCAGCCACTCCTGGTAAGGTTCATCACTGTTCCAAGTTTTCTTTGTAAATAATGGCTCTCACTGTGGTTCGCTGGAGTCCAAGAGCATTGCAAATGGCTTTGTAACCCCTTCTAGACTGATGCATGTCAACGACTTTGTTTCTCTTCTGTTTTTGAATTTCTTAAAATCTCTTCATGTGCTGATTTTTGCCTTCACATTTCCAAACAGGTTCTATTTAGGCAATTTTTAGATTTAGCCAGGCTGGTGGTAATCATGCCTGGGTGTGTCAACTGAAATTGAACTCAATTATCTTTTTTCTGTCAATAACAAATCTTTATTTAGAAACTACACTTTGAGTTCACTAAGGTTATCTTTATCTAATATTAAAATTACTTTGAGGATCTGAAACATTTAACGCAAACCAATATGCAAAAATATATGAAATTAGGCGAATGGCCAGCAGCCATACCACTACTCAATCTGCTCCAGCTGTGTGGCTGAAGCTAAAGATGTGTAGGCTTGGTTAGTACTTGGATGGGAGACCACCTGGGAAAAACAAGGTGGTGTTGGTATGCCAGTAGGTTGCGATCTTCCCTCTGGTGGAATAATGCCCCAGTGCACTGAAGGAGACGCCGTCTCCTCAAAAATGTGAGCTTTGCCAAAAAGCATCTAAAAATAGTCTGTTCAGTTTAGGAGCAACATCCAATGGACAAATGAAATAAATAATAAGAATAATATGGTGAGAGGAAAGAACAGCCTATGATCAGAAGCAAACCACTTAATTTGTGAAGTGTAGGCAAGTATGGTTTCCAATAAAATGGTTCCTGTGTAATTTCTGATGTCGTGACTGCAGACAAAAGTAGCAGAATAAATTATGAATCACAGTGAACATCCATTTCACTTGTTGAAAGCAAAACTGGAGCCATAACGCCCCAAGAACAAGTCGGAAGTAAAGACAGTGCAGTGAAGACTTGGCTGGCGAAGTATCACCTGGGAGGAAACCCTGCATCTGTTGAAGTCTTTAAGGTCCAGACTTGAGGCACTCATTGACTGCAAAGAAACAGCAACTAAGTATTAAAACTGACAATTTAATATAAGATTATTTTAGCTTGTCCAATTGTGTCTGGGTTTCTAAAATTTGTAGGGTTATGTATAAAAATGGTTGGAATTTATTAACGATTCATAAAATATTTCAGACAACCCTAATGAAAAATTGCTGTAGTTCCAAGGTATAGTTATCCTATAGTAAATGGCTGGTATTTTCGCCACCATAGTGTTGTATTACTATAGTTGCAAGAAGAGGTCAGGGGAACATCAGGTGCAGGATGCAGAAGTGTTTATTAAACACAAAACACTAAGGGAAAAATGGCAGACACGCCAGAAACAAAACACCGTGCACAAGCACTGAACTAACGGGAGAACTGAGGTACACTGCCAAAGGCAGGGGGAAACAGAAATAATCTCTCCAAGAGAGGATAAACTAAGAAAACAAAAACTGAACCTAACTAAACTGACGGATACACTGGGAGACTTATACACGGGGCAGACAAGACTAGTGCGCAGCAAACAGAAAGACTCGGGAACCATACACGGGAGACACTCAGAACGCACGAGGAGCTGAGACTTCACCAAGTAGCACAGAGACAATACGGAGGATCCGTCTGACAATCGCATCCAATGCTGCCACATATATAACCACGAGAGGAGGCGGGGACTCGGAATGCAATCTCGGACTGAAACAGAAACACAAGGGATTAATAAAACCGGGTTAACAAGAATGACTCGAGACAAGACGCTGAGACGATCAATCAAGCGAGACAGTTTAGATTAAGGCGATCAAAACGTGACGAGGAAAAAGCACCACAAGAAAAGCGAAGGAAAGCATAGTTTTAAATGTAGTTAAACAGAGAGCTCAGACTGAATGCAGAGAAGCCAGAATCGCACACGCCCGCTAAATGAGTTAATCAAAGTTAATACTGCGTGACGAAATATTTACAATCACCCTTAAATAAGTGCGGGTTAGTACGGCTTAGTAATATCCTATCAGAGAACGCATTCACTCAGTTTCACGAGACCCGGAATTTAACACAGCTGGAAGCAATGAATGAAATACCCAAGCCAAAACCGAAAGAGGAAACGTGATTGGACGATGAGACGCAGGCATGCTGAAGGCAGTCACGCGACATCACTGGAGACAGATTGGGAGTGGATTGTCAGACGGCTGAACTGAGATCTGGAAATATAAAAACGAAGGTAAGCACAAGCACAAATAAACACGGGACAACACACAAAAGGGCAGAATCACAACAATCGTGATACAATAGTTATTCAAACTACAGCAATACAGTTGTGTGGACTATAGTAATATCATGGAACTGTTGACTGTGGTAATACTATGGTTATAATGTTATGCCTATAGTACTTATGTATGCAAACTGTGGTAATAATATTGTTATGTCAAAATAGTGTAGTATTACTAAGAAATGACAATGGGATGTTTTCATAAGGGAAGATCTGCACAATAAAGCTGCACGTCTAACCTTCAATCAGATCTTGATTGTTTCATCTGAAATCTACTGGGGTGGTATACAGAGTGGCTTTATGTGAGAGTGTTCACACAACCATGTCAACGAATAAAGACAATTACGGCAAAGGAACAACTATTCCAAAAATATCTTGTTTTTTTAATTAACAATTCACTATTGTGTTAATGGCAGTTGAAATGCAGTTGACGCAGTGATCAGCTGAATAGGGTATGAGCCAATATGTGTTTTGAATGGCTTGGACATAGAAATAGTTTAGCCTATATACAATTACATTTCTAAGGTTCCTTGCAATAATGTCTCATTGTTACTATCACTGAGACAGAAACTTTCCATTTAGTATATAATCCATAGAAAGGAGCCTCTATTTGTGGGAAATACTTCCTGGGGCTGTAGAAGCTATATCTATTAGAGTGCAGTACAAGGTTAATATAGTTTTGAAATTTTCATTAGTTTTTATTTTTTATTTAGTTTTACAGTTTGCTTTTTTATTTCAGTTTAGTTTTAGTTAGCTGAACAAGTGATTAAGCAGTTTTAGTTTAGTTTTTATTTTGAGGAATTCACTAGTTTTAGTTTAGTTTTTATTTAGTTTTAATCTTAGTTTTAGTTTCTCAGCTATGAAGAGGAAGGCCTTAATTTGTAGAAGCTGTCAAGGATAAAAGAATGTATGACAGCAAATATGTTTCTACCAAGTCCTTTATTAATCCTGTATTCTTTAACCATCATCTTTTTTAACATGTGACACTGATGATACTAATATAACTGGGGAAAAAAATCCAATCCATCTCACCCCATACAGTCATCATGCTCAGTCATTTCCACAGCTTTTGCCATGTTTGAGAGCTAACCATCTTCTTCACTGAATGTGTGCAGGGCAGTTGCTTGGAATTCTGGGGTCCCTATCAGAATATCGGTGTGGGCACCTGCCCCCGACTTTTCATTGCCACTCTTTAACGACAATATATCATGATGTTATTCATTATTTTTCTGTTTCTCAGTCTTCTTGACAGTGCCTAATGCAGTACACCCAATTTTTCCTTTTTTAAAATTAACCACTCAACTAAGAGAGTATCATCATGTGAATTATGAATTATTAGTTGTCTTATTCACTAATTTACTCACCATCAAAAACTTTCAGACTGCTGGTGGTGAGGATCTATTGCTGGGTCAGGTTCAGATGAAGTGACTACAGCTGATTCTGAAGTAGCAGTGCATAAAGGTTCAATTGTTCCATTTCATATTACTTTCGTAAATATTTATGGTTATGTTCCATGGAACAACTCATGAAGAACTAACCTACCGAGTCTTGGAATAAACAGAATCTAAATGGGCTTCCCAGTACCATAGCTCTAAGCACCCAGCTTCATTTTGCTATTGTTAGACTTATGTCAACAGGCTAAAGTAGCAGTTTAGTTTTAGTAAACAATTAAGGTAAAAGTAATGTCAGCCTTGACAAGCGATTATTTCAGTTGCACCTAAGGTTACCGCACTGACTACATGTAGTTCGCTAGCCAAACCTAGCGTGTACAGTCAATTACAGCTAGAGAGAGCTGAGTATGCAGTAACCACTCATAAGAACAGAGGAACGTGTCCTAGGCTGCTGCTACCAAATTTTTTGATGGCATATTATAATGGCTGGCGAATGATAACCTTACCTATCTTTTCTGTGGATGATACCGTTAATAACTGAGTAATGTCATTCTTGTCAGACGATTACTTACTCAGCTGACTGCATGTTACTTTAACGTAACGTTAGCAGCTGAATAGCCAGCCTGAACAGCTAAAATAGCAAGCTAGTTTAATACTCTCACCTCTCTTTGAAAAGAATTTTGTAATGGTCTGGACCCCTGCTTTGCTCTTCCTGTCCTCTCTCTAGTCTTTTCTGGCGTCCAAATTTGTGTGCGTTTGTTTGTTTGCTCTTGGACATCACAATCGCAAGGACGGTGATCCCTGTTTGCAGCCTTAGTTCGCGACCTCACCAGCAAAAATGCACAAACAATTTTCCAATACGAGCATGAAGCATGGATTGAACCATTTTTAAAGAAGGGGGTTACTGAAATGTATTTAATCAATATTGCATGCCTTAATGGCTTTGTTTAAACTCTGATGCATTAGTATTAATATTAGGTAAATCTATGCAAAATACTTTTGTCATGGCGTCTACTGTGGGTTTTGTGGGCCCCAATGGACTGTGAGCCCTGATGACGGTGCTGAATTAGAGCAGTAGTGGAGCTCCACTCCTCCGTGCTTTTGCAGCTAGACCCTTTTGGCTGAATTGTGCACGTGAAGCATCATCTTCGGCTGATGCATGCAGCAACTATGGCAGCTAATAGCCGCTATGCTTTCCCCCTCTGGAAGCAACCGGTTAACTCTGACTGAACAGGACAGTAAGAGGGAGAAAACAAAACTATCAACGAAAACGAAGCTAATTTCATCTGCAATTCAGTTTAGTTTTAGTTAGTTTTGTATTGTCCATTGAAGTTTTTATTTGGTTTTGGTTCTTTTTTTAAATTGACATTTTTATTTCTATTTCAGTCAACTAAATCATTTTTTCACAGCTAGTTTTAGTTTTAGTCTTAGTTTTCGTCAACTATAATAACCCTGGTGCAGTATTGCAAGTGTTAGTATTATTTACATTTTTGATTGCAATACTTGTACTTAGAAATTTTAGTGGCATGAAAGAATATAACATACCACTGTGAATAGATATAATGTTTATTTCCTGCAGCACTTGTTTCCCATCATTACCTTGAAGTGCCAATACATGATATGTTTCCTTGGCTAAACTGGACTATACAACATTACAATCTTTTTCTCCCTCTGCCTGAAAACAGTGGGATTGTAATTCCGTCCAGAAGTGAAATATGATCCGTGTGAGAGTATTTCTGCCGCGTTCACAGTAACGCTGTAAACCGGGATGCCTCTCCTGCTCAGAGGAATATGAGATGAGGCCAGATTCTCAGGGCCTGCCTCCCCTTAATGGATTCCAGACATATCCCTCACCTGAGACAATGTAGTGTATCTCCACTGATTTCGATCTCGTGACGGCTGTCTGATCCAAGAACCAAAGAAATGACTACAGGCAGATGTTCATTCGATTCAGCAACTGTCAAAGCGTGTGAACAGACCACAGGTAGGACATGCCAATCTGAGAGTAATCATGTGATGACAACTAGCCGGAGGCTTCAGACCTGAATCCAAGGTCATTTATAAAACAACTTATCGTCTGACTGTTACACGAGTCAATCAAGTGCACTCGATGTGAAAGCCGTTCAAAAGGTGACATTTTGCAGACAGTTTGAAATATACTCCACACAATTATGTGCAGTGGTAGGATGGTAAGATGTCTGTCTTTGGAATGAAAAGCATTCAGATGTTGCTTTATGGTCTGAGTATGATTTCACCCAAAAATGGCTCTACTTCTTCCTGTCATTGAGTTCATCAAAAAACAATAGTTTATGTCCTGGAGTATGCTCCTGAATACACTCAGCAAAAGCCCAGAAATATGAATATAACTCTATATAAGAACCTCAGATTGAACAAAAAATAGTCTGCATACTTAAAAAACTTTTCATCCAGTTTTGGCACTTAGCAATGTATTTTGTCGACAGCACATGTTTTGGGCGCAGTGGTACAGAGGCTTTTTTGGACATACTGTAGCCTATGAGTTAGTATACCATGAGAACTGAGAAAACGTGATGTGATGGGTATCGCATCAATTCAAGTGCTTTGAAAGAGCAATGAAATGAAGTCAACTGACTACAAATGCAACACAACTGGAAGTGCAACACTATGGTTCTGTTCCAACAAAAATAAATAATTTTGATGAGAAAGCATCAGGAGTGCAGTTGTGATATTGTTTGTTATTAGTGTGTCTTATGCCACAAATATGCTAATATTTGCAAATATGCAGACTGTATCTATAATATATTTGAGGTCAATGTCTGCCTGTCTGTGTGTACGTACACGTTTTTCTCCCACATTTCTCAACCGATTTTCACCTAATTTGGTGTGAATATCCACTTGGACTCCAGGCAGGACTTGACGTCGCCCGATTTTTGAAAAACTGTCATGCACGCAAAAAAAATGGCAATTTCACTCCGGGTTGCGGGTAGCAGCTAGTACTCAATAATAAAAGTTTAAAAAATCTATTTGGACCTAGATTTTAAAGAATACACTCATGGCTACTCATCTGTGGTGTTTTAAACAAAATGTCGATGCAATCATAGGCCAATACTAATAGTGCCATTGTTTATGCTCCAAAATAATCAATACTGAATTTAGTCTTAAAGGACCAGTGTGTAAGATATGGGGGGGGGGGGTCAGTTGGCTGAAATAATGGCAGGAATGAAATATAATAATCAGAAGTATGTTTTTATCAGCAAATTTCACCGGAAAATAAGAATCATTGTTTTTTGTTTTTTTTTTTTACCTTAGAATGAGCCCTTTATACAGAGAGAGGGGGCAGGTCCTCTTCCAAGGAGAAAGTCATGTTGCACCACCATGTTTTCACCCTAGCGCAGACTGGATAAAACAAACACTGGCTCGAGAAGAGACCTTTCACATTTTTTGGGGTTTTTCTCGGCCACCATTAATTCTCCTACACCCTTGGAAGGGAAGGTAAGGGGAAGAGTTATCATTTGGTTGCAATCTACAATCTTACTGCAAGATGGCACTTAATCTTTCACACTGGTCCTTAAAAGGGGAGCTGTTGCGCCTTAACATGTTAGTTTTTTTTTCCCCCGGAAAAAAAACTCTACTCAAACTAGCAAAATAAATATGGAGGAAAAAATAAATACCCCTCCAGTAATTAATTTTGGTGTATTTTTATCTATGATTGGGCAGTGCCATTATTAATTAGCAGACGCTCCAAGAGCTGATTGTCAGGAAGAGGCTGTGATATAGCATGACCCATCATCCCTCTCATCATCCCAGTCATTCCACTGTTAGCTGACATGCCTTATGTAATTGTAATTGTGATTGGTCTGTTAGGTTGTGTTGCTATAAAGCCGCATTGTGTTGCCATTTAATGTGTTAACCACACAAGAAGACACAACGAAATGGCTGAACACCAGCTGCCATTCAAGTTCGTTCATATATCCTTAAACGTTTCCTGTACCTTTGTTATTCACAATTGAACCGTTCCATTTTGAAATTCAGCTTTTTTAATGCGAGCTTTTGTTCCCTTTGTGGCTTTGTGTGTGGAGAATGTGAGCAAAGAATGCTGACGGCTGTGTGTTTAAGTTGCACCGCGTCATCCTCGTGCTAAATTTCGTGCTCTCTTGCTGAAATTGTTCCGCAATACAGCGAAATTTATACATAGCAGATATTTGCAATTTGCTGCGAGTTTTCGCAAAAAATATGCTATTTACGATATTTATGTAATTATACCACCGCAAAAATGTTTTTTATCGTGATGAGATAAACAGCAGTTTAAGTCATGGTCATAATAGCTGTCCTTTAAGTGATGGTGAGTATGATGAAATGACCACTGATGTGCTGCAAATTGTTTTTTTTTTTTTTTTTTTTTTACATAGACACTGTAGCTATCAATACAACTTCCACCTGATAGGTGGATGAATTGGGTCAATAAGCTTTTGATTTTATTGATGCCAGCATGCAATCTATTTTGAGTGCAGGTATGGTTTTTCTATCTTGCTCGGACAAATATACTAACTCAATAATGGTGATGTATTGAAGTATGATCCAAATGCTCATTGCGCACTTTCATAGTGTCAGGTAAGTTATAATGACTAATGACAAATGAATATTTCAGCTGGGTGAGTTATTGTGAATAATCTGCCAAGAGGATTATGGTCTCATGTGTGAATAATAAAACTAACAGAAGGATTCACAATGGCAAAGAGCTTATGAGAAATGACCACAAGTACTACATTCTGATCCAACAGTGGTAGCCGCATGAGATTTCATTTCAGACAAAGTACATTGTGAACCTCAGGCATAATACTAAAGCTTTAGAGCAACCATTTAATAGTAATTAAAAAAAAAACTGATGACAGCCATTGCACAACAAATCCGAGGGATACTACACTAAGCAGTGACCTGAGAAATAGCACGTGAATCTTGGAGCTTCCATCCCAAATACCTTAACAGAAAGGGTAACAGATGTTTTAGCCATAGCCGGATTTCAAAGATCTGTTCATACAGGGCACTGCGAGCCACAGCTTTGCTTCATCAGGGAAAATCTGATCGTGCAAAACAACTAGCACACTGGTCCATCTTATCGTGATGCAGTGACCTGAAAATGAAACACCAAGTCCTTTTTCTTCCTCTCTTCCCTCCTTCCTTCCTTCCTTCCTTCCTTCCTCCACAACTCACCATCTTGGTTTATCATTGCCAGATGAGAAATCAGGGTTCTGGAATAACAGACTGCAATTTAACTTGGCAAAGGCAGGAGATAGTACTGCGTCTTTCCTTGTTGAGGTTGTGTGATTTCTGAATGTCTCATTAAAGATAACCAAATGACAACAGGGAGACTATTCGGTGACTATCAGTGACATTTATCTTTAGTCAGAGTTGTTGTAGAAAGTGTGCATTGTTTGCCGTACTTTAATGAATCCCACTTTTAGTAAGACTGTGATCATTTAACAATTGAGCAGGACAGCTCAATATTTAAGTATCCTGGCTGATTGACATTGCAGAGAGTCCTAATGCCCCAGACATTGCATCTCTTGTGAAAGTAACAGAAGAAGAACATTAGAAGTGAATTGTGTTCTGACTGTAGCTTTCTCATGCTTGGCCACTTAAATCACACATCTGGTTCTGTCAGGATTCTACTCCAGGCAGTTTGGACAGAGTAGGACAGAACATAAGAACCTTGTATAATTGTTCTTGTCATTTGATGATGATAGCAGAGCGCCATCGATGTGCTGACTCAATGACGGAAAAATACATTGGATGAAACATCATCCAACTTGGACCTTTTTAAAAGGGAACTCTCACTTTTTTCAGATTGCAGTAACACAGAGAGGCGAACAAAGAATGAGGGTACTCAGAATGTGCTATGTGCTTATGACAGAGTGAAGGACACATCTCTTCAGAGAGGACTGTTCCTAAGTGTTTGGTCTGCTCCTGCTAACTCCTTATTCATAGCACATTTTTGAGGTCATCGTTCCTGTGCCAATAGTGCGGGACAATTTGTCATTGAGGAATACATGAGTGTGCGGGACAGTGTTGGTCGGAGTGGGAGGAAAGAACTACTCGCAGGAATCCAGCAAAAATTATGTATATCTGTATTAAAATCATTTGTGACTGAGACTGCTTTCAATAATTTTGTCAACCGGTAAAATTCACGTTTCCGCAGGTTCAACAAGTTCATTTATAGATATATTCACAGAATAGAGTCGTTGCGTCACTATCCCAGGGGACGAACTCGAGTTTCACGCTGCAAGCTCTGGAGGAAGAGATGAAAGTTGGAATTTATGAGCCAGAAGGCATATGTTGGCCAGTGTCGTGTCAGTTAGACAGGCAATGGGCACTCACAAAATACATAGAGATGAGTAAAGTTTTATGATAACTATTCACAAAGATAACTATTCACAAATCTGACTATTTCTAAACAGACTAAACAAAAAATAGTTATCTTTCCCCAAATTATGCATGATTAAATTTCACGGACCCAATGCAAGTGGGTATAATTCAAATTACATTGCATAATCATAATAGGTTTTATTGGATAATTATAATTATCCAATAAAAATCAACTTTCAAACTCACAGAAGAAAGAACAATGTTAGTATATGTAAAAATATCATGTCTATTAACAATAAATATTATATTAAAGCAAAAGGCAAGCGATACATATGCAGCAGACTTTTTGCTTTATTAAATAAACAGTCTTTTTTTAATGAAGATTTCCCTCCAAATAAATCTTCAGTGAAAGAAGCATAGGCACGAGAATGAAAAGTAGCGTAAATTATAATAACAATTATATATACTGTATATATCCATCTCGCAAAGACCTCTCGCACACAATCACTAGGCTATTAGCAGCATGTCAGTGGATGTGGTGATGTGATGAATAATAATGAGGGTCATGTGACCGTAAAAGTTTGTTGATTTGAGTAGGGGAGGTATGCATACTCACAAGAGAAAAGGACCAAGCTTCCAATTTCCCAGAGAACAGGTATTCCCCTCCTCTTACTGTACAGATGGGCATAGGAATGTTAAGTGAATGGGAATTAGCAGTGTCCCTCAGCCTAGGAGGCAGAATGTTGCTGTTGCACTGTACGTCCATGGTAGTGTAACGTTACAGTTTTAGGAGCTAGGCGGCACCCCATCACTTCAGGACAATGTATTTAGGCAGTCAGCAGTGTTGGGTGGGCCAGGCCTGAGAGCCTGCAGCTGGCAGAAATGGGAGAGGCCTAATCAAATCTGCAGAGGGAAAATTAGATTGGACGCGGGATGGGATATAAACATGCTCTGGTGAGGACAATAGGCCCTGAGGAACCCAGCTGGAGCTGGCGAGAAACAAATATATAATTCTACAAAATATATGAATGTAAATAGATATGCAGAATTTCTGTCTCCACTAGCACTTCTACACCATGTCTAATGTGTGAGTAAATTATTCAATGCGTCCTGCAAATCTATCTCGTTGAAAGCAGGGCAGAGGCCTATGTTGTTTTGGGATAACATCACCGGTGATTGAGATTTTATTATAAAGTCAAGATGATAATGATTCAGCAGAGATTAGATGTTAAGATCTCTGTGACTGTTTGTGGTTTCTATTGTGCGGGTAAGGTCACAGTGCGCTGCTGTTTCAGAAGTGGACGTCCTGTTCCTCAGCTGTGTGGTGAGCTCATTTTTCTTGATTTAGTGAGTTACATGCAGACATTCAGCCACAGGGACGACATTTGCAGCACCAGCCACAGTAAACACTGAGGGAGGCCTTCTGCTACGCAACTGTGCTGTGTTGAATTACATCCAAGCTTTAGAGCCTATCATTATAAACGACTCTCTGAGGGCAATGTTTACCCTCTCTCGCTCACTCTCTCCCTCTGTCTCTCTGAAACAGAAGGGTTTCCATTGCATTTTTTTCATCCCAAGCACACACTCTTGATCGGTGTTTCTCAATGTTGATCCTGAGGCCACATGTGTACACTGTTTTTTTTTTTCCCCTACCACAGTTGCTATTGTAGGATGTTAACAAACTTTGAATTTGTCCAAATTTGGTGCAGTTCATGTTCGGAGCCGCATCTTAAAACACATTTTGACAGAAATATCTGTGCACGCCATGACTAATAAGAGACCTTAAGTGTTGATTTTTCGATATTGCAAGTACTTTTAGGTAATTACTGTTATAAAAAGATGCAAATGGAAAAAAAAAATAAATTTAGAGAAAGTTTAGAAGCTCCAAATTAGAATTCTGACCACAAGTGTCTTGAATTCTTTCAAAATACAGGACTTTGCTTGAACTGAGTAGCACCTACCCGACTAAAGAAAAAACTGGTCGGAGTCTTCATCATTTGCTTGTAAAATTGTTAAATTGTAAAATTTTTGTAAAGTGTTAGTTTTTGTGACCATGTGTCAATGGTTTTGCTCCTTATGATTATATTGATTCTTTTACTTGAGCTATTACATTTTTACCCCTTTTTGTTAATTTATCACAATGTGGATACGGAATTTTATTCTCCATGGCATAAAGGGTATTCCCGATAACAAAGGCTAATGAACAAGACCACTACCGATGCGCCTTCCTATTCGTCCGCACGCCAACACATACTACATTCATTCCCACGATCCCCACTCGTCTTGTTTCTATGTCGTTTACTCGCAAACCAGACAGCCCAGCGCACAGTAAGAGTTTGCTTACCTGGAGGAAGGCGAAATCCCGCAGAGTCCCTCGGGTGCAGAATAATTCCAAGACCCTAAGGCTCCAGAGGAATCTTCCCAATCTGATCCCGTAACTCCCGCTTCTCCTCCACGCACCCGCCCACGCTCCACCATCTTCGTACAAAGCGTCACCTGCTCATCTCAACCAGGGTGCTCACTTTCCGAAACACGCTCCCCCCGCGATGAGGACCGAGGGCTCCGTGCTGTAGGAATTCCTGCCCGCTGTCTCGCAGTAGCTATGCCTCTCACCAACAGCGGCGCTGGGAAACGAGAGCCCGCAGCTCCCCAGCAAGGCTTACCACGGCTTCAGCCTCATCCCAGGCTCCACGTTCGACCGTTGCCAGACTCCATCAGGCACTCAAGCAGAAGAAAATCCCCTTTCACCACTCTGGCAACAAGGCCGGCCCACAAAAATTATTCACCGACTCCCATGCCAACGCAGCTGATCCTCCCCACGTGCAGACCAGATGTAAGCAGACCAAAAAGCACTGCCGAGTTCCGCCATCAACGTCCAACGTCATCATGCTTAGCGACGGACTCCTGCTCTAGATTCAGCGGAAGTCACTCCTTTCGCTAACCAGCCAGTTCCTCCCCTCCCCCCGTGCCTGCTCCCTCCATTTACGACCTCTTCGGTCTCTTTTCGTCCCCTTTTTTTCTGTCCCTGTGTTCGCAGGCACTTTTTCCCCGTGTACTTGCGTCCTGTTCCCCCCTCGCATCGTTTCTGCCGGACGAAACCCGGCTTCTGGGCTGCTTCAGCCCACAACCAAATTCTCCAAGGCTCCAGCAGTTCCGGTGTTAACCCACCGACACCCAGAGAAGCTCTTTCCCCGCCGCCCTCCCCTTCCCCATTTCCCAAGTCACTAATTCTGTGCTTCCTCCTACAGGTCCGCCCCTCCCATGAACTACTTCAACCACTCGTAGTTTCCCCTCTCCTCCATTTCAGCTCACACTACCCACCTCCCTGTGTGTGACTTATGGGGTTTTAGTAATAGGTGCTTCAATTACTATACACTCGTTCTCCATCTCACTGCACACTACGTCGGTACGGGCGTAACCATACCACGTTCTTGCCTCCCCTACTTCCGCGGTCACATTTTAGATTAAAAAAAATTCAAATCATCATCAACTTCGTACAGCCGGGTTTGGCATTCGCCGTCCCACTTTACGAAACCGAATTTCCCAGTCCTTTCCTCATCGGAGGCAAGAACTGGACAAATTCTTTATATTTGTTCTCGATCTCGCTTGCCGTATGGCAAGCGATTGCCAGTTGGGTATGTCCATATATTTGACGTGACTCCACATGGATGACAATCTGCAAATCCGAAACTTTCACTGACTTTGCAGCAGTTATATCCACCATAGCGCAGCTCTGCATCGTACCTAACAACACCATTTAGCTGTCGCTTCATTTGGACTGTAGATCGGATTCTCGTGGCTTGTTGCTGTACGAGCCTCGTAAACTAATCTAAGCAAATCTGTGTTGCTTCACGAGCCACATGAGCACAGAAATTATCAAGACTTGTTCATATTTCTTGTAGTCATCGACGTGCTAAAAAAAGGCCATATCATTTTGTAGTGCAATGTAACAAATAACAAGCTTCCAAAAAATAAATTAGACTTTCCCCGGTTCTACCAATTATTCTGAGCAACTTTTGCTATCCTCGCACGTTGTGTTCTTCGCAAATTAAATGCCTTATATTTTTGATGCCGTCAAACGATTGCAATGTATATTCCAAAATCTTCAAATCATTACAAATTCTAACGTTCTTTGTCTCGCCGGCAGACATTCACGGACACTGCTCGTGTATCCATCTCTCGGTCATTCGAAATTCTGTGTTGTTCCTTGAGTTAGATGAGCACAGAAATCATAGACATATTGATAACTTTATGGTCAGCGATGTGCGGAAGGAAACGCCATATAATTCCAGAGTAGAGCAATGTTCAACAAGGCTTTCAAAATAAAGCAGACTTTCGTCGCTTCTACCAATTAGTCCGAGCAAATCTTGCTATATATGCATGTCGCGATCTTTGCAAGTTAAATCTCATACATATATGGTGCTGTTGAATGATTGCCATGTTTATACTAAAATTGTCAAACCATTACAAATGCTGACGTTCCTTCCCTCGCCGGCAAATATTCACGGATACTATGCGTATCCAACCTACGGCCACTCGCAGTGGCGCAGCTCACTAGCGCCTCGTTAGTGCTTCAGTTTTTGGTACTCTTTGCCTCCTCGGCAAACATTCACGGATACTACACGTATCCACCTCACGGACACTTGCTGTAGCGCAGCTTTCTAGCGCTTAGCTAGCGCTTCGACTATGGGTGCACTTTACCTCGTCGACACACATCCACAGAAACTGCACGCGTATCCACCTTATGGGCCGGTTCATACTCTACGCAAGGTACTCGAGCGCGAATGCAAGGCAACGCATCGAGCAACACAAGGTTGCCATCTTGTGTCCTTGCGTAGCAAAGTGTGTTGTCCAATTTTTAGGAACGCTACGCATCAACGCATGTATTTCCGTGAGATTCCAATAGGGGAGATATAAGCAAATAATGCACCATACACTGTGTTCAACACACCAAAAAGAAAAAAAGATGGAGCCCTACGTGTTAACGCGATAACTTCAGTAATATTTCAATTAGAAATTTCATGTTTTGCATATATTTGTTAGTATCATAAAGAGGAAGAACAGATTCGATTTTGGACAATTTACAATTTCTAGATTGGCCACCAGGGGCCAAAAATGGAAAAATCACAGTTTTTATCATATCTCTTGAAATATTTGTCCGATTGACCTCAAATGAAGTACAAATGAAAGGTCATGACCTGAGGATGTGTCACACAATGACATTTTACCTGTTTGGTTCATTTTGACACAAGGTGGAGCTTTGACACATAAAATTCACCATTTTTGCCATATCTTTGGAACCATTTGTCCAATTGACATGAAACTATGTGCAACTGCAAGGTCATGACCTCACAACATGTCACATGATGACATCATACCTGTATGGTTCAATATTTTGCCACCAGGTGGAGCTTTGTGATGGAAAATTACCATTTTGGCCCTATCTTCAGAACCATTTGTCCGATTGACCTGAAATTAAGTTCAAATGAAAGGTCATGACCTGAGGGGCTTTATATTTTATTGAATCTATTCGAGGATTGGGGAATTGCAGGATTGGGGGCATTCGGGGATATACCCCAAGCCTTCGCCTCCGACGGCATAAGCCTAGTTTAATCTGTCAACTTAAAGTGTCTTTGTGACAATCTATCCGCGAAAAGTGCTATACAAATAAACGGAATTGAATCAAATTGAATTTTATCCAATATTTCGCCCAAATACCCTCTCTCCCTTCCCCTTTCCAAGAAGGAAGCAAGAAACAGCCACTACCTGGGACCCTAGGGGGCTTAGGAGCCTACATAGACTCTGACGAGAGACGCGAGCCCCATCCTGAGTCTCACCACCTGGGGCTCCCAATGTTCACACAATCATAGACAAAGTCCATACTGCATCGCCTTCGCCCCGATCTCCTATCCATCGATCCACCAAATACTCTCCTCTACTTTGGGAGTGGTCCAGAGTTCATTAACATCCATTGACATTTTTATCCAGTCTGAATTAAGAGGGTAAATAACTGTTGTACATGTGAAATCCATGTAATTAAGATAAATTACCTGCTAATAGAAATCCTACAATTGCAATTATGGTTGGAACAAAAACCATCATACTCAGGGGGCTCCCAGTACAGACATTAAGAGCCAAAGCGCAGACTGCATGATGTGTTGACGTTTGATTTTCAGTTACGTATATTGAGAGCACACATCAGCAGAAATGTTGTATGCTCCACAATTTGATATCGACGAGTAAGTATTGTTCCAGTTTCAACAAAACAATGCTTTTCCAGGAGTCGCTTAATAGTCCACCAATAACAGCTCTGATTATTTGTTCTGTGCTTATCATAGCTGAACTGCTATTTATTAGGGAAGTATATTGTAACTCCTGGACAAACATTATTTTCAATCCCAATACAACACTGATTGCAGATTGTGCTTATATGCAACCAGCGCATAAACATTTGAAACACCCGTGGCTGAGTCCCAAAAGGAGGCAATGATCTGCACATTCTGCGGGCATTTTTTTTTTTTTTTTTTATCTTGGACTTAATTAACGAATTAGCCAATTGTATCATGAAATCTCTTACCTGGATTAAATCAAACCCAATGTATAGGCCAAAAAAATGCCATTTCATAAGAAAGTGGAATGGGACTAATGAAAAAAAAAAAAAATATATATATATATATATATATATATATACACTGTATATATATATATATATATATATATATATATATACACACACTGCCCGGCAAAAAAAAAGTCGCACACTGAAATATTAAGTTGTAACCCCTGTAGCTTTGATTACAGTGCATATTCTTCTTGTCATTGTTGTAACATCTATATGCAATGCCAGAACATTTATTTTAGATCAGAAATGCCATAATTTTTGGCCGAGATCTTGACATAATGGTTGAACCACTGTGGTCTTTCTTGAGCACATCCCAATAACTTTTAATGTGTTTAAGGTCAGGATTATGTGGTGGCAAATTTGTTTGTGAAAATGATTCCTTATACTTGTTTTTGTCATTCATGGTTTTCTTTGCTAAATACAGGCCAATAATTTGCCCGTTCTGAAATATTGTAACATCTTTTCCACCATCAGGGGATGTGTCTTCCAACATGATTTTTTAAGAAATGAGTAGCGATGCACTTCATCAGTCAGGGTAAAATGATTATTGCCAGCTGAAACATATTAATAACCACAATAATGATCCAATTATAGAATTTGTTCGTTAATTTCCAAATGGTGACTTTTTTTTTGGCCGGGCAGTGTATATATATATATATATATATATACATATACTCAGCGCCATTAAAAATGCACAGGTGAGGTATGTACTGTATTTGCGGCAAATTGAAGAATCGATTGATTTTTATTGCTTTTCCAGTGAGGCACAAGAAGAAATAAAGAAAAGTGCGTGGTTTTGTAATCCTGACGCGCACCATGTGCACGCGCCAAGCACTTCAGTAATAACAAACATTGAGCTGTTTGTGATTAGTACAGTGACACTTGACTTGTTCTTTTTGGTGTGGTCAATAGCCTACATAAAGCCAACAAAAAAAAAGAAAAATGCTACTGCATCAAGAAAATGGAATGGTTTGTGACACAGGAGAGAGAAAAAGAGCCTTTAGCATGTTACGGGCAGATCTTAGCCGCCAAGAGGTGGTGCATCATTTGCACTGTCACCATTCAACAATCAGTCGGCTGTCTATCCGAGAATGAAGCACAGGCAATGTCACTAACCTACCCCGCTTAGGGCAGCCACGAGTGACGATGGCAGCTGAAGAGCGCCACATCTGGTTACAGCCTGAACGTGACAGATTCCAGACAGCAACCAAAACTGATCATGAGATGAGGGGTCCGAGACGATTGAGGGTGAAGGCAAGTATCATTTGACGCCGTCTATGTGAGCAACGCATGCGAGCACACGGGCCCTACTGAAAACCCAGTTTTCCTAGGTTCAGCTAGCTAATCCTAATGTCTTGGTAATGTTAGTTGACTCTGTTGCTTTGGCTGATATATAGCTTTGTTTCTATGACATCATTTGATTATCAAGCACTATTACAATGGCTTTACGCTGGCTTGGTATTTTTCTGTAACACGAAAATGCACGTTTACTTTTTTGTCATTACCAATGTTTCTTACTTCAGAACAAGATATAAGGGAGCTTCTCAGGTGTTTTTGTTCTACAGTGGTGAACTAAATTTGCAAATAAGCATGAGCCTTGTTTGGAGGGACAGGCTACAGGAGGGTAGGAGCGGCTACAGGAAGAAGGGAGGGGGCAGTGAGAGAGGGTTGGTGGTGTTTACGATCAAAATCTTTCTCTCCCTTGCTCTTTTCTCCAAAGTTACTAACTGCAACTTTATACTGTTGCAGTGAATCTAACCAAGGAATGGTTTGCCTCCTAATTACTGTGTTCAGTGATTAGTTAATTGTATGGTTCAGTAGAATTAACAATCACTTTTGCTTATTCGTTTGGAATTAGGATTGCAAGATAAATATTTCCTGTGTATTGTTTTCTTAATAATATGCCAGTCACTAAGAATTAGGGATTGAGTGTTGAGTTGCCTCATCTATAACACTTCACTCTTTGAGTGCTGAAAGATAAGTGTGAGTTTTTTATAACCTTTGTTGAGTATCTGAGACCAGGCTTCCAGTCCTCATACTCATGCGTCTGGCTGTCCCTGCAGGTCACACTCACTGTGTAGTACAGAACTTATAACAAATGACATTTTAGTATCTAAGATTTTTTTTTCTGTTATGCTAGGTCATGTATAATTGATCGATGATCTTTTTTTTATTTTTTATTAACCAAACATAATTTTTCATCTTTCCAACCAGCCGTCACAATCACAAACGAGAGCGAGACAAGCATGAGTCCCAATAACGTGAAGGATGTCACCTAGTGGCAAATCATTGGGCAAATCAGGTTTGTAATACATCATCTCTATGCCTTTCTGCATACTAAAAATGGAAAAATCGAAGATGGCGACCTTTGAGAGGGGTTTTAAGTGGCTACATATGGCCTTGAGCAAATCCAATTCACTTCAGTGGCTTCTGGCTGGTCTCTGTAGCTCTTGCTATCAATTATCTTTGGCTGGGACACATAATTGCTGCATCAGGCCACCACAGGCCACCCCCCCTCCTGACTTCCTCAGCTGTCTTCATGACATTGAAACCTGGATGACCAGAAACCTCCTTCAATTTAATAGCAACAAAAGTGAAATTATGCTCACGGATTCAAAAGCAACACTAACTTCCACTTCCATGTCCGTCTGTCAACACAAGTTAAAAGCATTTGCATCATCCTTGACAATGCCCTATCTTTCAAACCCCATGAAAAACATCTCAAGGACTGCATTTTTCTCCTGTGCAATGTCTCCTGACGCTCACTCCCCCACACCAGTGCTGAGTCTTTAATCCATGCCCTTACCACCTCCTGGCTTGATTATTATTAAACAGTGCAATGAGTTCAAGATCCTTCTCCTCACATATAAGGCCTTGCACACTCTTGAAGCCCCACACCTCTTTGACCTCCTTAATGAACACATATCGACTCACTCTCTTTATTCCTTCTCAACTTTCCTGCTGTTTATCCCCACCACACGAGTGTTTACAATGGGCAATCAAGCTTTCAGCTCTACAGCACGCAGGCTCAGGAATTTCCTATTCAGAGTCACTAACATCTTTCAAAAACTACTCCAAAGTCCATCTGTTCACTCTTGCATACCCCTGTTTCCTTTCCACATGCAAAATGTCTGTTGAATTATATTGTGTATTTTGTGTCATGTCTTTTTTTATTGCATGTGACATTTCTCACTGCTTACGGTGACCTTGAGTGTCCGGAAAGGCGCCATTTAAATAAAATGTATCATAATAATTTATTACACGTCCACAGAAAAATTTCGCACCATCATAGAGGGTCTACCTCCAATGTCATCCAACTTTGCTCCTTTTTAGGTCCTCTCAATCTATCTATCTATCTATCTATCTATCTATCTATCTATCTATCTATATTATTATTTTATTATTTTTGCCAAATTTCAGTGCAAAAGGGGCTGAGGGCTTCCCAATTGCAGAATAGAGACACTCCACATCATCATAAGGAAGACCATGGCTCTTCTCACACCAAAGATTTCTTACACCAAAGTCCTTAGAAGAAGCCAGACCTAACTGCTGCTGTTGACCAGGCAAAGATTGAAAGTTTGCGGAAGGGTTGACTCAGTGTTGGTCTGTGACTACTGGCATTGGGAGGAGAAGTGGACAGGAGAGATTGTGTCCAGTGTCAGTGTTGGATTGCAACAGCGATGGCTCTCAGATCTTACGCTGACTAGTCATCCGGATAAAAGCAAGTCTGTGAGACTACCTGAGTCAATTGAGAATCTGCAGTCTGCTCCAGACGTTGGCACCGGCAATGGTGTTGAACAGGTCAAGCGCCCCTTCAATACCAGCTCGAGATCAGCCTCCACACATGTTCAAGCTGTCCAAGGCATGGCTTCAGAACATGAGAATGTCATGGAATGGCCCAGCCAGAACACAGACTTAAATTGCATTGAAAACCTGTTGAATGAACCTAAAGTGCTCACGAGATCCCCAAGGAATGAGAAAGAAATAGAACTTTTTTGAGGGAAGGGAGGGATAAAATTCCAAAGTCTTGATGTGAAATGTTAACTAAAACCATAGCGTACAGTAGGGTTTACTGATAGTCATCCAGAGAACAGCACCTTTGAGTTCAGATGATACTGGTGAAGCATTGTGGGTGTAGCCTATGCCTGGCCAGTGGCTAGCTGGGACGACTGCCAGATGGAGAGCGAACTTCACCGGAACCAAACTATCAGATGGCAGGATGGAGAGGTTTAGCAGGAACGCAGCCCCAATCATGATGACTGTGGAAGGCTTGGGAGCTTGTTCCTAATAAACTGAGCAAAGGAACAGACTGAGAATAGATTAACAGGAATGTTCTGCCAATCCTGGGGACTGTGAGGAAGGCTTGGGAGCTTGTTCCAATTAACAGAACAAGGAAGAATATTTCCCTATATGATCATCATAGTAAAGGTTTCAATTTGCTTTCAAAAGACAAGGGGTTACTGGCAAATAGTGATTGATGCTAAAGTAGATATTGCAAGTGACAATGCAGCAACTTGCAAACTCAAAGGAAGCAGGTTTAAATGTCATACATGCATGAGAAGGGGTAAGTATGAGATAAGATGCAAGTTTCCCTTTTGGTGGCTGTAAGGCAAAAACCAATCAAAGGAGACAATATTCTAATGGACACATTAGTTTCCAGGTGGGAGGAGAAACAAGGCATTCACATTTGACGTATGCCCACCAGGGGATGGGTGTAAATGGTCAAAGCTGATGAATGAAGGAGTCAGGCCGACCTGGCTATGGGGCATGAGTGTGCATGCTGCCCACTTCGAGTGTATTCTTGATACAGAGGTGATGAAGCTCGAAAAGCAGTTAGAACCCCCCCCCCATTCATCACAGTGCTCTGCAGTTCAACAAAATCTTTGAGGCATTAAATTCACTATTGTAGCTGTAGAAAACACAACTCTTGCCTCATGAGTTCCCAGCTTTAGATTATTTTACCTGCTTTGATTAAATGAATAAATAAACAAAACAAAACTGTGCTGATGTCACGTAGTCACTTCTAATTGAATACCTTGGGCCACAAATTTACAATTCTGTGAAAATTGAGGCAGTGGACTAAGGTAACTGAAAAAGTCTTTTCTCATGCTTATCTCAGGCCTCCACTGCACTTCTGCAAATATCGTTTTTCTTCTTTTACGTTTGAAGACCACAATGGAAAAATGATCAGAGTCACATTTTGGAGAAACGATGAATTAAAAATTCAGAACGATCGTAGAAACAAAGCACTGAAAAAATATGCAAAAAAATATAAAATATCATAATAATGTCATTTATTATATTTATATATTTTTATATGCTATTATAAATATAATAATAATATATAATATATCAAATATACAAATTAAAATTTGGACTCTGATCATCTTTCCTTTGTGGTCTTCATTTCGTTATGAGTGTTTGCACGTATACTTGTTAAATGTTGTGACATATTCTGTGAGCGATCTCTTTGCTGTCTGCTTCTTGTCAAGCTGTCCTGTTGTGAAACATAAGTTCAGAAGTCTCCTGCAGCTGCATGTTAAAGTTGAGCTTCTTTACAACACTTGATAGTTCAATTCTGCTGGATCTGAAGGCCACCTATCAAAGTTAAAGAGGGTTGAGTAAGGTCTACAAACAGCGTGAACAGTGCTGTGCTCATATGTGCGTGATGTTGAGCAGATCGTAAACTCTCCTCCAACAAAAGACTGAAGTCATCGTTTAAGTGGATGGTGGTTGTGCAAGAGGGGAATGAACTAGCCTTTGTGTCGGTTTCTTTTGAAAACTATAGCAAAACGTTTACGGGTGTTTGATGGGAACGGTTATATCAGCGCACATCGGCTGGAGATAGCCATCAGGCCTCTGTGTAGCTGCACTGTTCATGCAGGGCTGTGAAAAAACAAACCTAATGGACACATTTATCTTTTTCACCAAAAAGCTGAACGCAAATGTTTTAAAATACAACGGCGGGTGTTTTGTCTGAGGGACTCTGGCTTGCGTTGCAGTGGCGTGTTCGAGATAGTGCAGCGCGATAGCCTTGGAAGTGAACAAAAGGGGACATGGAGGCACTTTAATGACAAGCCTGTGATCTCCCTACCCTTACAGAAGAAATGGACAGGGCTATCAAGTGTACAGATACTTTCTTTCTGAGTGGGCGGAGCCAGCTGTGTCAATGGAAACAGGCTGAGTGCTGTTTCCTTAGCTAGGGGGAGGGGTTTTATCCGTGAATACACGAGAGGGGAGGTGATTTATGGTCCAATAGGGAGGGATTAACATTTTACACACAAGGGAAATCTTTATCAGTGGAGGGTGGTGTTTTTTGGGCAGTGCGGATGAGGGTAGGGTTGTCTTTGAAATTTTTATTGTATATGTGCGTGATTTTAGTTTATTCATTATATTCTGCAGTGCAAGATTACTCTGATTCTACTCTTTGGATTACAAATGCTACCACAAAGCTTGTTTCATAAACTGAATGTACAATTTTCTTTGAAAGTCCTATTTCTGGTAAAAATAATACATTTTATAAAGGCATACACCTCTGGGTCTTTCAAGTGTCTGCATGCTCCCTTACTGACACTAAATCTGAAAGCCTTGACATGATTTACAGAGTATGTGTGCTGTACGGTCTGCCCCTGTTGATGGCAAGCTGTAGAAAGTGTCTGGATTTGTTTGGGTGACTGATTTGGTGACCTGGGCTTACACTTCAAGTGCATTCACAGTTGCAATTCATGGAACAGTGGAGAATGCCAGAGAATACATTGGTATCTGATTTGCCTTTTAATTTTCAGTTATAACTTGACTGAATTTAACTATTAAACAAACGCGTTGTTTTCCTTGAAAACTAGTAGTAGAGTCCTGCGTGCATTTAACTGTGGTTTACATACACGGAACCTCTGTTATAAACTGATTGCAAAATTACAGTTAAAATAACTGGCGAATAAGGTGCCAGTTTATAACAGTCTGAGCACTGTATGCACTATAGACAATGCTTTTGTTTGTGTGTTCTGAGCAGTTTTATAGTTAGCTCGGTAGAATGATGGAAATATTCATTCGCTATTATTTTAGTTTGCTGTCGCCAATCCTAGCCGGCACTCTTACATCAGGGTTTCGCTAAATGTGGCTTGCCCGGACTTGTTTCTAATTATACTTCTCTTCCATTCTTTTAAACTGTCCCCAACAATTCTGTCGCTCTCTTCATTCATCTCTGTCCCTCACTTTTTTTTATCCCTATCTGTCTTCTTATTCCTTAATTTTCAGATGGATTTAGCAAGACTTTCTCTTGAGAATGTCTCAGACACCCATTTCTGGTGGAGAGTCTCTGGCATGACAAAAGGCATTAACTGTGGCACAGAACAAGGAAACCACTGTTCAGATCCACGGAGATAGTCAAGACAATATCTGCCGGCTCACAAAATTGCTTTTCTTCCCTCTTTTGTGTGCGTTTGGAGATAATCTGTCTGCATCTTCATACTGACCGAAAGGACAGTCTAGAAATTGAGCAGAAGGGGAGGATTTTGCGGCTCTTCGGTAACTTTTCTCTTTGTCGACTGTAGCTTAACAAAGTTTTGTGAGATTATTTTTCAGTTGGGCATGCGATTTTTATGCAGGGATCAGAGAATACAAATCAGAGCAGTGGAGTCCATTCCTCCTGGCATACAGTGGGGTTACATCCAAGCTGAAATCACAGATACAAAGTTTGAATTCTGCTGGAAAATGAATACCATGAAGACTCAGCATTACCAACAGAAGTGTAAATTTACATATGCAGTCACTGGAGCAGGTCTCTGTAATAGTTTTTCAATGTTTAATGTCATTGACAAGAGCTAGCGTCATGCTCATTCAAGTTGCAGCTTTTTGGAACGAGAGCAAAAAAGAGGAATCAGTCCGCTCACTGCAAGCTCCCAGAAGTAATAACTTATTTATTTATTTTTTAATTATAGGCATTTTTAATTTTTGGAATGAGCCAATTGATTGGCCTCCAGCGTTGCTACTTCCTGCTTTCTCGAGAACCACTCAACTTCGCCCTTGACATTGCACATAATTTGGAGCTGAGCACCTTAACATACCTGCCAAATGACAAGACGATTAAATGAAAATTTGTCAAGAAAAATCGACGGGCAGTCACAAATACACACAGACAGCTACTCCTTCCATTTTCTTTGAGTCATGCTGCATTGTGAAAGCCTCAGCTTCCTTCATAGAATATTTTTGCTCGTCTGAGATTGAGGAGCCAATTTCTATGATTCTGGCTCAATCTTGGTATTAAAACATCGGAGATCTGAGACACAGGCAGTCTCAATTTACTGACTGAATTCTTGAAGCTGTCTTCATCTCTCAGAGTTTGAATCTGTTCCTCACTTCCCACTGACACCTTATAAAAGTAAGGCTGAGGAGTGAAAGAATAAAACGTTTATCACCGAGAATCTCAATACGTAGAAAGGAAGAAAAGCTGATATGACAGACACCATTTCACAGGGTTTTATGGGTCAATTTGAAGTTACATGCGGAACTACTGTACATAAAATACGACCTGGTCATCTTCTCATTTGACGGCTTAAATGAACAACTCACCTCTTTTGCTGCCTGGGGGGGGGGACCTTTTGTCTAGTTTGCATGCAGCATGTGGCTGTTTAACATGTATCATCTGTATGTTGGAGGTTTTGCTTCATGGCTCCTGTTTCTTTTTTGACCTTACAACAGGAAAAAAAATTTTTTCCCCTTTTTTAATGTTGAGAACTCAAGTAAGAACATGTGGTAAATATCAGTGCTGACAGTTTGATAAATTGATTCTGTAAGTCATTATTGACCTTCTTCTTTTGAACAAGGCAGGAAAACATTTTTCCGCCCCACCCCATGAAATCCTTTTGCACTGAAGTGAGAGTTTTGGAGAAGAGTCATTTGGGCCAAGTGTAATGAGGAGTGCTGAGATGTGCTGCATGAATGTTCTAAGGATAACAGACACCTGCTGGGAAGGCTGGCCTTGTATCTGCAGATAATGCCACTGTTCATACAGCCAGCGGACTCACGTATCTGTCAAATACTTTTACAAGAGTTTTGTTTTCTAGCTTCAGCTTTTGCACCTGGCTGGTTGGTTGCCATTGGGCTGCTTTCGCCGGGTCCCTCTTCGGATACAATGTTTGCCTCTGCCCTTGGTTCTCACTAGGCTCTATACGTCTCGTATTTGAATGGAAAGGAAAAAAAATAATGTGAAAAGTAAAGACATGTCGCTGCATGGCAGGTTTGGTACCAGCCGCGACAGCGTTGGTTGGTATTGTTTTCACCTTGTGTGTGTGTGTGTGTGTGTGCGTGTGTGCGTGTGTGTGTGTGTGTGTGAGACATCATGGCAAAAGGCAGTCCTGGTGCAATAGTGTGGGAAGTGGAAATGCTGAGGACGATATGAGCCTGCTATGAAAGTAAAAAAAAAAAGTTTAAAATGTTTGTTATGTTGCAAGGTCAAATTGTGTTTCATTTTGTCACCAAGGGGGCACACTTGGTTCATATGGGGTGCTCTTCATGTTCTCGATTATGTGAGCAGAGAGTTGGATACTGCAGCCGAGAGGGAGAGATGTGTCACTGAAGTTCAATAATAGCTTATTTAAGAATTGTAATGCTAATTTGCCATCTCAGAGTTTGATTTCATCTTGCTCTCTAGGAAGGATGCAGGGGGAGGTGTCTTCCCTGCCTTCCTTGCGATCACCTGATCCAGCAGCCACTTGATTGGAGCAAGGATGCATGAAGGAGGTTGAATAGGCTCCTGTCTCTGGATGCTTATCTGCCTCTTATCTTCGGGACAGGACATATGCTTTGACTTTCTTTGAACTTGGACGACATGTTATTGTGAAATTGAAATGGGCGAAAAAGAGTGCCCACTTAGCCTGTCGCAGGTTCAATCACGGTGCCTTGTGCAAGTACTCCAAGTTGCGGTAATCTGGATGGCGACGAATGGATGGCGGGCCCCCTCCAACTAATGCCTACATTCCTCCAATGCTAATTTCACTGCCAGAAGCTCCTGATTCCCCACGCCATAGTTTGCCTCCGTAGGCATCAGCATGTGTGAAAAATAGGCACAGGGGTAGAGCCTCTCGGGTGTCCTGAGTCATTGGGATAGCACCGCCCCTACACCAGCACACCCTACACCTCCACTATGAATGGTTTTTCTGGATTAGGGAGCTTGAGTATTGGTGCAGTGATGAATAGGTTCTTGAGTGTGTTGAACACTCATTGCGCATCCGGATTCCATGCTAGGGTTTTGGGGTCTCCCTTGAACTACATTGTCAAGGGATGAACAACTGCGCTGAAGTTCCTGATGATGCGTTGGTAGAAATTTGTGAATCCCATGAATCACCGCAGTTCTTTAATGGTCTGTGGGATTGGCAATTCAGCTACTGCCTTCACCTTTGTTGCTACCATCGCCACTCCCTCAGGTCCAATGACGTAACCCAGGAAGGAGATTACAGGTTTATAGAAGATGCATTTCTCCATCAATATTTAGAGCTTGTGTTAGAGCAGGACATGGAAAACCCTCCTCACATTTCGTACTTGTTCTTCGTAATTACTGAAGTAGAGGAGGATATCATGCAGATAGGCTATGACGAATCTTCCCATCATCTCTCGCAGCACCTCATTAATGAAGGACTGGAAGACAGAGGGGGCGTGGAAATGCCCATAAGGCATGACGCAGTACTCGAAGTGCCCAGAGGTGGTGCTAAAGGCAGCCTTCCATTCGTCACCTTCTCGGATGCAGATCAAATTGTAGGCGCTGCGGAGGTCGAGCTCACACCTGAGGTGCTCTACACCGCTGGGGACCAGGGGGAGTGGATACCAGTACTTCACTGTGATGTCATTCAAGCCTCTGAAGTCAATGCAGGGGTGGAGACCTCTCTTCTGCACGAAGAAAAAACTTGCCGATGCTGGTGAAGTGGAAGGGCAAATGAAGCCCTTCTGTAGAGCTTCCTGGACGTATTGTTCCAAGGCTTGTGTTTCTGTGACTGACAGGGGGTATACATGGCTTCTAGGAGGTGAGGCACCGGACTCTAGTTCTATGGAGAAATTCCATGGACGATGTGGCGGAAGTTGGGTAGCTTGTGCTTTACTAAACACTTGCTGCAAATCCCAGCACTCCACTGGAATAGCTGGCTGTTCATCGTAATCGAGACTTTCAATGGGTGTAGAGACAAGGTTGAGGGGGCTCAGATGCTGTCAGCGGGCAGGGGACCAGAACTGCAATCGTCGGGTGCGCCAGATGATGGTTGGATTGTGTGTCAGGAGCCATGGTAAGCTAAGGATATTTGGGTGTGTTGAATATGGCAGCAGTTACAGCAGGAGATCCTCCAGATGGCGCTGTTGGACACAGAGGGAGATGGGGCTCGTCTGGTGGGTCACGCTGCTGTTTCCCATTAATGGCTGGCCCAGTGAGGTGGAGTGTCAAGCTGGTATGTTGGGGCAATGAGGCGTTGCACCAACCGCTGGGAGATAAAGTTGCCCACCGCACCAGAGTCGATCAGGGCTTCTGTAGGGAGGATGACTCCATTAAAGGATATTTTCTCTGGCACTGGGAACCGATGCCCTGTGAGTGTCATGGGTAACACTTTTACCTTGGGAGGCAGTGTCTCACATCCAGGACTCATGATGTGGGGGCTGGCCAGTGGCTAAGGGCGGCGCCCAGGTCGTTTGGAGTTCCCCAATTCCATGGGTTTTGGCCCCCCGGTGAACAGCTGGATGTGGCCTCTGGGGTTCACCCGCCGTCTCTCCTTGTGACCTGGTCCAGCTTGATGGCCGCATCGATGTAGACGTTCAGGAACATCTCCAAGTCCCTGCACACCTTGTGGGACTGAAGGTCTGGACACAGCCCACGTCGGAAGATGGTGACCAGTGCAGGCTCATTCTAACTGCTGGCGGCAGCCAAGGTGCAGAATTTGAGCGTGTAGTCAGCAGCAGCTCCCTTGGCTGATCTCCAGCAGTTGGTCCCCAGCTTTCTTCCCAGGGTGGTTGAACACTGAGCTGGAGGAAGCCGGCATGGGTGGAGAAGCTGAATTTCTCCCAAGACAGCTGTTGCCTAGTCGAGTGCCTTGCCGGACAGTCACGTTAGCACTGCTGTCATTTTCTCTGGGTTGCTCAGTGCAGCATGGTAGGTGAAGTAGAGCACACAGTGTAGGAGAAATCCCCTGCACACAGTGGGATCTCCGTTGCAGCACTCTGGCAAGCGCACTGGTGATTCACCCTGGGAGCCCGCTGAGGGAACCTGCATTCTGACAGGAGAGGTGGAGGGTGGAATTGATGTTCCTTGAACTTTATAAAAAAAGGCACTGGCAACAACATGAATGTTATTTAAGAGTAAGATGCACGTATACGCAGGAAAATGAGCCTAACCAGACAGCAATGTCACGCAGGCTCGGAATTACAAAGACTTGACAAAGGACAGAGCAAACTTAGTCCTTGAATACCACTGCTACCAATCAGAGGTGATGAGAACACAGACTGAAGTGGTAATTGTAAAATGACAAATGCTAGTTGAATGATTAGTGAAGGCTGCTGCAGGAGGCGTGGCCTTACAGCCCTCTTAACTTCATGTGTATTCGAGATACTTAAATGAAATTTTCAGAGCTGAAAAACATATTGGAGCACTGTTAAAATTGTAATTAAATCAACTGTATGTCCATTCTAGGTGTCACAATATTAAGTAAAAATCTGGGTTTTCTGCGACAAGATTTGTTCTGTAACCTACTTTCAGCTTCAATATTACGGGAAATATGGAAGTTTCAAAAGCAACACTGTACCAATTTAGTAACTATGATATACAACGTCATATTGTCAAAACAAGTATTGGAACCATGGATGTCATGTGTTTTCTTGTAATTACAATTATTTTCTTGAAATAAATTAACTAATGACTTTCCTGCAAACTCCCTAGTTCTATCATATTGCCCGATATTTCAGCAATATCACCATGAAATTATGCCATTTGTCTCTTTCACTCACGATCAATTATTGCTTAATGCTTCAACAGAAATGTCAATAGATTAAGCAATATGCTATGTCGCTAAATTTATGTTGACCGCATAAAAAAAATTGTCATGCATATTTTTCATTATTAATCAGTGAATATAGGATGTTTGAGCATATATAAGATAAAATTGAGTTTGTTGCAATTTAGTAAGGCAGTCTGGGGCAATACTGTAGTTTGGCTTTCTTTTTCGGGAACTTTCACTTGGGGGCTTTTGTCGATATATATACCCTTTGCAGTTGAAGGTGACAGTGTAGGCCTTGTTGATATTAAGACCAACATTTCGAACCATAAAAGGGCAAACGTTAGGAAACCTTAGCATGTGACCTTTAACCTACCGTACCACTGTCTTCTGATTTGGGATTGTGTGTACTTTTATTCAGGGGGGAAACCGTAAATTGTTTGTAATAGAAATATAGTATAAGTACAATACACAAAACATTGATATATTGTAAATAAAGAGATAAATACATCTTATTTAGAATTTTATTATCTTTCTTATTCATGAAAGTTTTACATTACATTCTTGTTCAAATACAGTTTAGAAATTGCCAAAATTACAGATGACAATTACATTTTGAAATAACTAATTTTTCATTTATTGCTTGCATATGAATGCAAATTTGGCTTCATAAAGCCAAAATCCACATGGCTTTAAAACCACGAAATACATCAGGCTGCACTGCAATTCCAGTTGTGTGCTATGAAGAAACATGAGAGTTTACAGGGGATGAATGCATTATATTCAAAGAGAGCTTTACTTAACCCCTTTGTGCAGATGTACACGCCGGTGTCAGTAAATTCTGACATTTAATTGCTAAATAATTCTGTAATTGAATTTCCAAATGTCTTGATTCACTGGAATAATTTTCCACAGTCTCTGTGACACAAGTACGGAGTTATAAAGCCTAAATAGGCTCATGCATAACAGGAAAAAATTTAATAATTTGTATTCTGCGCAAAGGGGTTAATATGTGTTGGATTTCACACTGAGCTGAAATTGTTTTCCCCAAAAAGCCAGTGTGGCCATAAAGAAGAGAGTTTTGAGATGTATACTTGCACTGATCCATCAAAGGTCTACCTCAAACTACTGTATTCATGACCGATGACTATCCATGTTAGATTTTTAGAGTTGGAATGGTAGGTAAAATGCAGATAAAAACAGAATCAAGTGATCTGTAAGTTCACTTAAACCCGCTTTAGATGGAAATGACTCAAAGGGAAAAAAAATTAAATTTCATGATATCAGCTTTGTTGAATTTTGTAAATACGTGCCATTTCCAAATTTGGTGCCTGTAACACACCCCAAAGCAATTGGACCACGGGAACAGAAAGACTGGAAAAGTTCTGGAAACACCTGTTTGGAACCTTCCAATCAAGATGAATAGGAAACAGGTGACTAAATTATGATTAGGAATAAAATGAGGAGTCACCAAAGGCACAGCTGTTTTCGAGCATGATGGGTTGAGGTTTGCCACAGCTACAGAGAAGGTAAGGTGATGCTACACTGTGATGAACACGCACCTGCCCTAACTTCATTCCAACATGCAGAAGACCTCACATTTCAGCAGAGCTATTTCGGAAGTTGATGAGTTAAATCATTAATTTTTTTTCTTTTTTCAATTGGATAGAAGTTATAAGGGATCTGCAAATATGTGCTTGCCTTTTCTTGTTTTACATTTTGCACACTGTCTCAGTTCCTTTGGAATTGAGGTTGTGCTTTGACTGTAATAATGTAATCACGCGGGATATTTGGTGGGTACATCAATCTGTGGTTTTTGTGTGCATGGTCATTTTGTTTCTATAACCTCTTTATATCACTTTAACTTAAGTCTGGGTTTACGTGCCATCCATGAATAAGCTTTTGGGTATAAAGGATTAGAAACTTGCTTAGTTGAATGCAAGACTCCATCAACCAGAAAAAAGGGGGAGGCAGGGAATTTCAAAAGCACCTCCTTGTCAAAATCAAGACGGAAGAAGCCATGAATGATTACATTCATAGTATCCACAACAACCATTTCTGGGCCTTTCCTGAGATGTGGCCGGAGGGAGCCATGGATTGCCCATCGGTAGCTCCGGCAAGAGTCCTCGCCCCCCATCTGCCTTCCCCAGCCCCCCCCACGTGAGCGGAGGCGGGTGGGCAGAGGGACCAGGGTGTACGTGCGGATCAGCAGTGCCTCCTCTCCCTCTCTCCTTGTGTGCCTGCCATCGCCCCACTTTCGGCACGCTGCGCCTTTGTTTCCCTCGCATACTGCGCAGTGAAACAGGCCGTTCTCTTGGGCCCATTAATGGAAATCTCATGCAGCCCACGTCACGCACTGCATAATGGGAGCTTGGCCCCTGGGAGCTACCATTCAAAATCTGTTTGACCACATTCCCAAGTCTCCATGAGACGGCTAGCTTGTCATTGTTATTATTGCTATTGGCATCACTTTTTTACCTGCCAAAGTTATTCAACTTTTATTGAACAGGGCTTGATAACGTTCCTCCTTTCATCATATTGGTAATTTTCCTTGCTTCTGCCATTACTGGTATTATTTTTCATGACATTCTAATTGTACTTTGATTTCCGACAGTTGCAAAATGGTTTGGCTTGTTTTAGTTCCACGGAATCTGTTATAATTTTTTATGAATACACAGAACTTTGATCTCATTGACTCAATAATCACATTGTACTTTTGTATTTCAAACTGAGATGAATGCATGTATGTCAGCCTTCAAAGGCAATGCCCATAATGACTGTTTAATTCACATTGAGGAATGATTGGGAGCGATCATCAAAGTTCAATTAGAGCTGATTTCATAAGCGTTAGTCACCGAACCCTGGAAATGAGGCCTGTATTCTATTAATACATGCAAAAAATAATTGCTGTTGAAGACCGCTGCAGTGTACACTAATGCTTCCATTCTGCTGTCGCTTCATAACCTCAATTCCACCCACCCAACAATCCATAAACATAACTTCAGCTCCACATTTAAGCAGATAATGCCACCACAAAGTAGCTCACACATAAAATCCTGCTCCACACACTACTGAAGATCACACATAAAAAATTGCTCTCCCCGTTAATGCTTAATCTAAATACTTCTTTCCACATTAAGGTACAAACAGATCACATGTAAAGCCTCGACAAACAATAATAGATCAGGCATAAAAACCTCCTCTCCATATTACGATAAATCACACATAAAACATCCTCTCCACATGAAGTAGATTCAATATAATGTCTCCTCTCTACATATAAGTGGATCCCATACAAAAACCTAATTTCTAGTACCTAACAGTATTGATATGATTCAGACCAGGATCAGAGTCAGAGTACAATCCAAAAGAGGGGTTTATTGATAGTTATACAGTAATGACAGAGGGATGGAGCCCAGAGCAGAAAGACACAGTTGAGTTCAGATGGTAGCAGGTTTGAGTGCAAGGGGCATATCCACGCCCAGCCAGTAGTGTCCTGGGACTGCAGCCAGACGGAGTGCACACTCTCCAGAGCAGAACTGTGAGATGGCTAAACCAGGGAGTTTAGCAGGAACACAGTTCCTATCCTGATTAATACCGCAGACTTTCAGAGGTGTTCCCAATAAACTGGTCAGAGGAACATACTGAAGAGTGACTAATAGGGATGTGGTCCCAATCGTGGAGGCTTCTATGTTCAATTATCATTAAAGATTATGAATAATTTCCGAAGATGATAAACTTTTACCAGGAAGATACTGACTGGTTACTAAAGGGCACAGAACAAGTGACAATCCAAAAAATTGCAATCTCAGCGTAAGGGGTATATATACACCAACACACACGAAAGGAAATGGGAACATGGATGCACATCACCCGGTGGGGGAGGCACGCAGGATGTCAAAGCTGCTGGATGGTAGGAGACACAAAAGAGATTTGTGTGAGGGTTATGACGAGTTTATCACTCGTTAAACCTCCTATCCACATTAAAATTGATCACATGAAAATAAAAACCTTCTCCACATTAAAGGAGGTCACACCTAAAAATCTCCCCACAATAAACTAAACATAAAAACCTCCTCTCCACAATAAAATACATTCCACTCGAAAATGGGATCTACCCATTTAAGTAGATCAAACATAAAACCTTTCTCTCGACAATGAAGTAGACCACACATGAAAGCCTCCTCATTCATGTGCAATGCCCTTTCCAAAAAAGTTGGGACACTGAGTAAAATGTAAATAAAAACAGAATGCAGTCATTAGCAAATTATTTAGACTCGACATTTAACTGAATATAGAACAAAGAGAATATATCTTATGTTGAAGCTGAGAATTGTTGCCGTATTTTGAAAATGTATTTTAGTTTGGAATTTGATGCCAGCAACAAGTTTCAAAAAAGTTGGGGCTGGGGCTACAAGAGAGTGCAGAAGTTGTATGATGCTGAAAAAAAAAAAACATATCTTACAGCTAATCAGATTAATTGACAACAGGTGAGTAACATTATTGGGTATAAAAAGAACAGGCCAGAGAGGCCGAGTCTTTCTAAAGTAAAGATGGCAATGGCTTGACCATCCTGTGAAAGACGGCCTGGGAAAACATAATATTGCAAAAAAAAAAAAAAAAAAAAAAATGGGGATTTCATCATCTATGGCATACAATATCATTTAAAGTTTGAGAGAATCCCGAGAAATCTCTGCAGGCAAGTAACAAATCCAAAATCCAACATAGAGTGGCCATGATCTTCAGGCCTTCAAGCGGCACTTTATTACAGACAAACAGGATTCTGAAGTGGAAATGACTGTATGAGAAGAGGAACACCTTTGAAATCCATTGTCAATGAATACAGTTTGTCGCTGCATCCAATGCAAGTAAAATTTCTACCCATGTAAAAATAAAGTCATGTATAAATAAGATCCAGAAAGGCTGCTGGGCCCAAGCTCATTTAAGATGGACTCAGGCAAAGAGGAAAACTGTACAGTGGTCTTAACAATCTGTCCAGTGGTCTGAACATTTGGCTTGTTATCAGTGCACACAGTTCAAAAGCCAGCATCCGTAATGATGTGGGGGTGCATTAGCACACATGGCTTGCATAACTTGCACATCTGTGACGATGTGCAATTATGTATACCTTTTTGTAGCAACATATTCTGTCATCCAAACAATGTCTTTTTCAGGGAAGGCCTTGATTATTTCAACAAGATAATGCCAAGCCGTGTTCTCCACATATTATAGCAACGTGGCTTTGAAGTAAAAGAGGCGAGGTGCCAAACTGGCCTGCCTGCAGTCCAGACCTCTCACCCACTGAATACTGAACACATTTAGCAAATTTTGAAACGAAAAATATGACAAAGGAGACGACAAAGTGTTAAGATGCTGAAATCCTACATAAAGCAAGAATGGGAATACATTTTGCTTTCAAAACTATATCAGTTGGTCTCCTCAGGTCCTACACACTCATATAGTGTTGATAAAAAGAGGTGTTGCAACATGTTGGTAAACAATCCCCTAGCCTAACATTTTTGAAAAGTGTTGCTCGCATCAAAATGAAAATGAGAATATATTTTTCAAAAAACAATACAATGTCTCAGTTTCAACATCTAATAAAAAACCTCTCCACATTACTTTAGATCACAACTATAACCTCCACTATGCATTAAACTATACTAAAGCATTCAGAAGAACCATCCCCTTATCAAGAGTGATGAAAAGTAAAACCTTTTATCATTCAAGTAAATCACACAAAAAATATTCTCTCCGCATTACATGACACGTTAATTATCTCATCTCCACATTAAAAAAGGTCACACATAAAAACCTCCTCAGAATGAAGTAGATCACAAATAAAAGCAACCTCTCCATATTACAGTAAATCACGCATAAAAACCTAGTCGATCTGTTATCCGTAGATCATACTGCAGAAACTTCTCCACATTAAAGCTGAGGGCACATAAAAACCTCCTCTCCACATTACAGTAAGCCTTACAAAAAAATTTCCTCTTTATATTGATGTAGATTGCATATGAAAATCTCTGCACGTTAAAGTAGATCATACATAAAAATTCCTCTCCAAAGTGAAGTACATTACGCACAAAACATCTGCACCATAAATTGGATCACTCATAAAAAAGTCTTCTCCACATTAAAGCTGATGACACATAAAAACCTTGCCACACTAAATTAGTTCATTCACACATAAAAACTTTTGCACAGTGAAACAGACTGCACATAAAACTGCTCGCCACATCATAGAACACATATTAAAAACCTTTCCATATTACAGTAAATCACACACAAAATACTTCTCTGTACATCAAAGTAGATCACAAATAAAATTATCCTGTTGATGTTGAAGTTAATCGCATATGGAAAAACTCTCCACATCGTACAAGCATACACAAATGAAAAAACTGCCTTTCCACATTTAAGGAAATCACACTTAAAAAACTAATCTCATCATGAGAGCTGATCACAAATAAAAAAAACTCTTCCATGCATTAAAGTAGATCACACAAAAGAACCTATTCCACATTAAAGCTAATGACACATAAAGACCTCTACTCCTCATGAAAGTGGATCACACAAAAAAATGTCTCCTCCACATTGAAGTGGATCATACATTAAAACCACTCTCCATACCAAAGTAGATCCCACGTTAAAACCTCTGCGATATTCAGTAGATCACACCAAAACTTTTCTCTCTGCCTTGAAGCTGATGAGGCGTAGAAACATCCTCTCCACATTGAAGTAGATCACATATAAAAAATTCAGCACAGTACACTAGATCACACATAAAAACTTCTCTCCACATAACAGTGGATCATATGTAAATACCTCATCTCTACATTAGAGTAGATCACACAAAAAAACCCTCTGCACAAAATAGGTCACAGATGAAACTGTCCCCTTCACATTAAAGCTGATGACACATAAAAACCTCTCCACACTAATGTAGATCACACAAAAAACCTCTGAAAAATAAACCTCTCCACTATACAGTAGATTACATATTAAAAACCTTTCCGCATGATAGTAGATCAGACATTAAATGCTCTTCTTTACATGAAAGTATGTTTTAGATCACACATTTAAGCCTTTTCTTGATATTGTTTTTTTCACAAATGGAAAAACTCTCCATATTACATTAGATCACAGATAAACCCTTTCAAAGATAAACTAGATCACACATAAAAACCTCATATATCCATTAAAGTAGATCAAAAAGCAGAAATTAAAGCTGAGGACATAAAAACTGCCTCTCCAGATAAATGTAAGTCCCACATAAAATGTCCTCACCAGGTTGAAGTAGATCGCTTGGAAAACCTCTGCACATTGAAGTAGATCATGAAAAAAAGCCACCTCTGAACATTCAAGTGGATCACAATAAACGCTGTTCTCCAGCCTAATAATAAATCAGATGGGTGAAAAACCTCTGTTCCACATTACAGTATATTGCATATAAAAACCTCATGTCCACATGACAGATCACATATAAAAACCATAAAAATAGATCACATATGAAAATGTCTCCATATTAAAGTACTTTACACATACAACCCCAATTCCGAAATAGTTTGGACAAAGTGTAAATTGTGAATAAAATCAAAATGCAAAGACTTCCAGATCACATGAGCCAATATGTTATTTACAATAGAGCACAGATAACATTTAAAATGTTGAAACTGAGACATTTTACATTCTTATCCAAAAAATTAGCTTATTTCAAATTTTCTGGCTGCAACAGGTCTCAAAAAAGTTGGGACACAGAGGAAAAAGGGCTGAAAAAACAATTAATATATAAGAGAATCAGCTGAAAGAACATTTAGCAAGTAATTAAGTTAACTGGCATCAGGTGTGTAACATTATTGGCTATAAAAGGGATGTCTTGGAGAGGCTGAGTCTCTCAGAAGTAAAGATGGCCAGAGGCCCTCCAAACCCTGAAGGCTTGCATAAAAAAATTGTGGAAAATTTTAAAAACAATGTTGTTCAACATCAAATTGCAAAGGTTTTGGATGTCTCATCATCGACACAGCATAACATCATCAAAAGATTAAGAGAAACTGGAAAAATCTCTGCGCGTACGGGACAAAGCCGAAGACCTTAACTGGATGCTCGCGATCTTCAGGCCCTCAGACACCACTGCATCCTCACCGGCATGATTCTGTTATTGACATTACTAAATGGGCCCAGGAATACTTCAAAAAACCACTGTCTTTAAACACAGTCCGCCGTGCCATCCACAGATGCCACCTAAAACTCTATAATGCAAAAAGGAAGCCATTTTTGAGCATGATCCAGAAGAGCATGTTTAGTGGGCCATGGCTCATTTAAAATGGACTGTAGCAAAGTGGCAAAGTGTCCTGTGATCAGACAAGTCCAAATTTGACATTCTTGTTGGAAATCATGGGCGTCTTGTCTTCCGGGCTAAAGGGGAGAAAGACCACCCCTCCTGTTACCAGCGTTCAGTTCAAATGCCAGCATCTCTGATGGTGTGGGGATGCATTAGTGCATATGGTGTGGGACACTTGCATGTTTTGTAAAGCACCATGAATGCTGAAAGGTATATAAAGGTTTTAGAGCAACATATGCTCCCCTCCAGACGACATCTATCCCAGGGAAGGGCTTGTGTATTTCAGCAGGACAATGCAAAACCGCATACTGCAGCTATTACAACAGCATGGCTTCGTAGTAGTTTGTGTGCTGAACTGGCCTGCCTGCAGTTCTGATCTGTTACTGATTTTGAACATTTGGTGCATAACTTAAACGAAAAGTATGTCAAAGGAAAACAGCAGCTGGAAGCCTGAATTAAACAAGAGTGGGATCAAATTCCAATGGCTAAACTCAAGAAACTTGTCTCCTCAATGCCCAGACGGATTCACTCTGCGTAAAAAAGAAGAGAAGATGCTACACCATGGAAAACAGGGCCCTGTCCCTACTTTTTTGAGACCCGTAGCAGCCATCAAATTTGAAATAAGCTCATTTTGCGGATTGAATTGTAAAATTTCTCAGTGTCAACATTTGCTACATTATCTCTGTTCTATTGTGAATAAAATACAGGCTGGTGTGATTTGAAAGTCAATGCCTTTTGCTTTTTTTCACAATTTACACTTTTTCCCCAACTATTTTGGAATTGGGGTTGTAAAAACCTCTGCACAATATAATTGATCACACTTAAAAAATTTTTCTCAATATTAAAGCTGATGCCTCATAAAAAATCCCCGCTTCCCACTAATGTTGTTCACACATAAAACCTCTTCACTATAAAGTAGACCGCACATAAAAACTCCTCTCCACATTACAGTTGATCGCACATTAAAAGCCTTCTCACTCTGAAGCTGGTCACACACTAAAAGCACTTCTGAACATTAAAGTGGACCACGCATGAAAGCGTCCTCATCATATTGAAATAGATCATATATAAAAACTCCTTACTTTATTACGGTAGATCACACATAAAAACTCCTTTCCACAGAACTGTAGATCACAGAAAATACCTCCTTTTCACATAAAAGTAGATTACACAAAAAACCTCGCTGCATAACACTAAATCATGCATAAAAATCTCCTCTGTCCACTAAAGTAGATCACACATAAAAACCTCCTCTCCACAATGAAGTCCATCACATAAAAACCTTTGTACATTAAAGTAGATCACACATAAAACTTCCTCTCTTTATTATAGTAGATCATACATCAATACAGCCTCTCTTCAATTAAGCAGATGACACACAAAAGCCTCCCAACATTTTAAGTTTTAAAATTTTAATTTTAACATTATATGCTATGCACATATAAAACCTCTTCACAATAAAAAAGATCTCCTATAAAAACCTCCTCCTCACATTAAAGGGCATCACATGAAGAAACCTCTCCGTACTAAGTTACATCACACATACAGACCACCTCTCAGCTTTAAAGCAGATCACAGAAAAAAGCGTGTTTTCTTCATTAAAGGTGATGAAACAGACAAACCTCCTCTCTTCATTAAAGTATATCAGGCATAGAGATCTCCTCTCCACTTGAAAGTAGATCACACAGAAAACCTCTTCTGCACAAATAAAAACCTCCTCTCTGCATTAAAGTTGGTCACAGGAAAAAAAAAAAACCTGTTATCCTGAGCAAAGTAAATCAAACATAAAAACCTCCTCAGTTAAGTAGCGAACTCTTTCCTCCAGAACTGATTCACGCAAGTTTTTTTCTTTTTCAATCATGGGATCATATGGAATTTTTTGTGATTTTGCAATACATAGCTTATTGATGTTCTCCTTTACAATTAGGTGAATCGCATATGAATTACTGACGCACAGCCAGGGACCGTTGATACGTTCTCAACTGCTCTGGGGATAAAATATGTCTTTCTCAGAGGAATTGTTCATATAGATTTATGTGAATATAATAAGATCCCCCCATCAGAACATAGTTATCACAAGTTACCCTTTGAGGAAGTGTCCCTTTCAGATTAACTGTTGTCTTATGGATTTAGCCCTGTTACATATATATGCATAACCAGGAAAAATATAAAGAAAAGAAAAGCACAGGTCAAGATGATGCTTCACTTTACTGCATTACCTCGCTGACACAAATCTGTTCATGAATAAATTAAATACACAACATTTACAATTAATTCTATTGCACTGGCAGTATTCCAGATGTTAGAGTTTTACCCAATATTATCTGTAGTGGCCAGCAGGGGGCATTGCAAGCCCGTCCTGTCAGCCAATAGCAAACACATACCCAGCTGGCCATGGGCACTAGGCAAACACAAAGGACATATAAAAAATGCACATGTGATCAAGAAGTTGTTAGACTCTTTTCTCTAAATTACGTCTTAATTTTCCGCACCCTTGCAGACATACTTCTAACATGAATTGAAAAGGCAGTTTACTTTTGTAGACTATAGATTTGCAATACAGTACTTGCATTAGGCATTGATTTGATAGATTTAATATTCAAGGCACACATTTGCCACTTCTTTACCTGGAGAAAGTTAGGCCAAACTCAGCTAACCATTACACGGTCCTCAGTGTGAAAAAAATACCATAATTATGATGACTAACATTGGTTCTTTCCTAAATTGACTGTACTGAATGAAATAAAGAGTGACAGAGAAAGAAGTAGACGGAGGGAGGGAGAGAGAGCGAGAGAGAGAGAGAGAGAGAGAGAGAGAGAGTACTCTCAGAGTGAACCCTTCTCTGACCAGACCCAACACTACAGAAGTCATATTCATTCAATGTCGGCAGTTGTAGTTTCCTATTTTCCTCATTCTGTGAAACGCTCCTGGGAAACAGAGGCCACTTAACAAATGATCTTTGTCCCGTTCACTGTTCTTTTATCAGTGGAAGTTCACTCTCAGAGCTCCGGCTGGCTCACCTCTGTGTTCAGTGCACTTTGGAAGAACTCTGAAAACAGGCTGATAAGTGGTGCTTTGGTTCTGGGGAGGGAGCACAGAGTAGCCCTGTCACTTGAGAGGCACTCCAGTCTTATGTGCTGGCCTAATTAGTTCGAACAAGAGACGGGCAGGTTTTTCTTTTTTTCTTTTTTTAAAGAAACATTTGGGGGGGGTCTTTGTACTTTCACACCGTTTTCACGAGATCCCATCCGAGACACCCTCTTTTAAAAACTCTGAACCGCTTGGCGATCAGACGGGGCGATAAAAACGTCTGCAATTCAGCAGCAAGCAGGAAAAAAAAAAAAACGGAAACCCAAACAAGACTGTTTGCACATTGGTTGGAAAAACTGAGCATGACAAACTTTGCTGAAGGTCTGGCACCGCAATATGAAAGGATGTTCCTGTAGAAGCTGGCTGATGTTTGCGTTGTTTTACAGGTTGTCTTCCCTGCCTTATAATTGGTAGTAAGGGTTTGATGAGGGAAATGCCTATAATCTAAATCCAAACTGGGGTTCGATGGCAGGAAACTACACACATTTCAAAGCGTACTGAAATTTGTTCTCTTGTTTAAAGGGAATTCTTGAATCTGCTTCTAATACACGATAAGCATTTATCATGATATGCACATGATAAATATCTCTCATTGTTTCAATATGATGCTGTTTCCTCCTGTTATATTCTGTTGTACTTTACAAGGACTGTCTGGAAGCCATTGTCCAGATTGGTGAATAGCCATGCTAACGAGGATTAAGGCCTGCCTATCAGCAGCTTGGCTCAAGAGCTTTATACGTAAAATAAATAGAACAATATTTTGGATTTTTAACTTAAACATTTTGCACAGTAGGCTAACGTCTTGCCTGGAGTTTTGGTCCTCACGGCTTGTCTGCCTCTGTAATCAAAGACACAGTTCCCTTCAGATGGCCACTTTCTCCACTGAATGCTGGGAAAACGAGCCCTGGTAGAGATCTGTCTTAATCGCGACCAGATGTTTCCGCTTGTTCTGATTGGCTGAGAATGGGAGGTCAGCCTGGACGGTTGCCGCTACAGGCGTTGGGTGGGTGTAGAGTCTGGGACGTCTGCAGGTGTTTGGTGGGGACTGATATATGTGCTCTGGAGAGGCAGAGGAGAAATACGACCACAGCTGTGTGTTAGGGATTCAGAGCAGCTGATCTTATCTCTGAAGCAGCAACCTTAGCAACTGCTTAGTCACTGTACATTTATCTATGTGTGTATTACGTTGCTCTCCCTCCTGTCTGATGGATGTATCCAGTAATATACAGCAGGGAAAATAGGTATTGAACGCGTCAACATTTTTCTCAGTAAATATACTTCTAATGGGGCGATTGACACGAAACTTTCACCAGATGTCGGTGACAACCCAAGTAATCAACAGATACAAAGGAATCAAAACAAAACAAGCCCATAAATTATGTGTTATAAAGTGGAATGACTCTGGGAATGAGTATTGAACACATGAGGAAAAGGAGGTGCAAAAAGCCATGGAAAGCCAAGAAACCAGCTAAAATCTGTCAGTATTTAGAAAGCAATTCTGCCCCCTATCGGTGCAAATTAATATCAGCTGGTTTAGTCCTAATTGATGGCCTGCAAAGTTTCTCATTACCATGGTGTCACACAAGAAGCATCTCATGATGCGTAAAAGCATCAAGCTCTCTCAAGACTTTTGCACTCTTATTGTTGCAAATCATACTGATTGCATTGGTTACTGACATATTTTTAAACTTCTGAATGTTCCAGTGAGCACTGTTTAGGCCATAATCCAGAAGTGGAAAGAACATCATTTCACCATAAACTGGCCATGACCAGGTGCTCTTTGCAAGATTTCTAACAGAGGAGTCAATAGAATAATCAGAAGAGTTGTCCAAGAGCTAAGGACCACTCGGGGAGAGCTTTAGAAAGACCTGGAATTAACAGTTACAGTTGTTGCAAAGAAAACAATAAGTCATGCACTCAACCACCATGGCCTCTATGCACGCTCACCGTGGAGGACTCCATTGCTGAAGAAAAAGCATGTTAAAGCTCGTTTAAAGTTTGTTGCACAACATTTGGACAAGCCTATGAAATACTGGGAGAATATAGTCTGGTCAGATGAGACCAAAATTGAAATCTTTGGATATCATAGCACACACCATGTCTGGAAGACAAACAGCACTGCACATCACCCCCAAAATACCATACCAAAAGTGAAGTTTGGAGGTGGGAACATCATGGTGTGGGGCTGTTTTTCAGCAAATGGTACTGGCAGACTTCATATGATTGAAGGAAGTATGAATGGAGAAATGTACGAAGACATTCTTGATAAGAATCTGCTGCCATCTATCAGGATGCTGAAGATGAAAGAGGGTGGACATTTCAGCAAGACAATGACCTCAAACATACAGCCGAGGAAACTCTCAATTGGCCTGACCATGTTTTTGTTATAACTCTGTTTCCATGCCATGTTTTTTTATTTATTTCATGCCATGTTTTGTACTTTGCCTTGTCATGCCTGTTATATGCCATTGCTCATATTCACTGTTTAGTTATTATTCTGGTTTATGTACAAACTGCCCTGCATTGCACATTGTCTCCCCTGTCTAGTCATATGTGATGTGACGGTTTATTCCCCAGTATTGCGTGCCACATTTTCAGGTGATTTCATGGTTTCTGGGTTTTCAATTATTCCTTCCAGCCTTGTTTGCTTTAGAACTTCAGAACTCCCTTACCGGAGTCATCTGTTTGTCATAGGTTGTCTGTGTGATCCCTGTCTGCGTTTTGGCCTTTGCCAATTTTATGTGGTTAGGTACTTCCTCTTGTTCATTTCTTTGTTAATTAGTCTGATCCAGCTCACCTCTTCCCTATTATAGCATGTCATTTCCCAAATGTGTATTTAAGCAGTCATTTCACCTCCAGCTCTTGTCAGACAGTTTTCCTTGTGCTGTGTTGTTTATGCCTTGTACTCTTCTGTTGTGATTCCGTTTCTGCATGTCATGTTTAAGTTCTGTGCCTGGCTATGCCATGTTGTTTGATTCTGTGCTTAGTGACCACTGCATATGTCTGACCATTCTTAGTATTGTGTATTGTGTTCCTGGTATTTAGATTTCATGGTGTTATTATTTTTCATGCCTTAGATCATTTAGTTTCCATGCCATGTTTTCATTTCCATGCTTTGCACTTTGTCTCCCCTGTCTTGTCATGTGTGTATCTTTGCTCACGGTCCCTTTTCTTGCGTGCCACTCATTCGGGTGATTTATTGGTTTCTGGCTTTCAATCTTCTTTCATTATCTCGTGTTCTTCCTTCCTCTCTCTTTTACTGTCTTACTAACACATACTAACAGTTTATTGTTTTTGCTAATTACTAACCACACTAATCTTGTATATTTTTACTAACTTTCTAACATGCACTCGGGATTGTATAGCTGCACATACTAATTGACTAACGATCTCTCAGCAGTCGCTCAATTCTAATCTCCGCCTCCTTGCCTATCCCTAATTATCTCTGCTGCAAGTTTCTTTGGATTTCCACTTATACTTTGTGCTTTCCTTTTCTTTTATCTTGGCACTTTAGCACTCCTTAACCGGAGCTGTTGTTTTGTACTTAGGTTTGTCTTGTGATCCCTGTCTGCGTTTTGGCTACAGCCAAATTCATGTAATTAGTTTATTCCTCATGTGTCTCTCCCGGATCATTGTTACCATTGATTGCACCTGTTCTCCCTGGTCATGTGTTTACCCCGGATGTGTATATAAGATGTCTGTTTGGTTCACTTCTTGTCAGATCGTTCTCCCTAGTTTTCTCGTGCCACATTTCTCGCCTTGATTTCTCAGTGTTTATCTTTCTGACTGGACCGTCCTTGATATCGAGCTTTGCCTATTCCCTGTACTTTTTCCGCATTCTCGTTTTTTGACCTCTTTTGTCTGACAACGATTTTTGTTATTGGTGCCCTGTGTATTACTCTGGATTTCGCACTTTGGATTCTGATTTTGGATTTCGGACTTTGCACTGTTGCCAGCTCTGTTGGGGGGTTTCCCCCTTCAGAAATAAAGCCTCCTTTTTGTATTCTACTGGTTGTCGCACTTAGTTCATTTTGTAAATTCCAGTATCTTTGTGTTATACTTCTGACTGGAAACTCCCGGAGTTTGATTTTTGCTGCATCTTTGATATACCTGTGCCCGTGTAACGAACCTGCTTTGCCCGATCCTGAGTTGTGTTTACTGCCCTGTCTTCGAATTGGATTAACATAACATGAATGGCAAGAACAGGCCTTTCAGCCCAACTAAGCTCGGCAGTTTCTTTATACTATTGTGAATATTTCCCTTCAGATACTGAATGACTCAATGGTATCTAGCTTTAAGTCAAGCCAGCTCTTGAAAACCCCGAAGGTCTCTGCCTCAACAATATGGTCAGGCGAGCTATTCCACATTGAAATTACTCTTTGAAGAATTATTTAAAAATATTTTTTTTCAGGGCTAAATTTACCTTTGGTCAACTTCCATTTGTGACCCCGAGTTCTACTCACAACACTTAGTCGAAGGAATCCTACATAATTCACTTTGTTAATCCCTTTAACATATTTAAAGACCTCAATCAAATCACTCCTGAGTCTCCTTTTCCTAAGACTAAAGAGATTAAGGATCTTCAGCCTCGTCTCGTAGCTTTAATCTTTTATACCTGGAATCAGCTTAGTGGCTCTTCTCTGAACTTTCTCTTGAGCCTCTATATCTTTCTTGAAGTATGGTCCCCAGAACTGTACACAATACTCCAGATGTGGTCTAACGAACGTGTTGTACAAAAGAAGCATCACCTCCTTAGATTTGTACTCAATACTTTTGGCAATGTATCCCAGCATCTGATTAGCTTTTTTAACTGCTACGGCACAATGGCTAGAACCTGTGAGGGTTTAGTCAATAATCACTCCCAGATCTTTCTCGTGTGCAGCACATTCCTGTGAGGTTTTACGAAATGAGCCAAGAGCGAAAACCAGATAAATGCAAAATGGAGGCTTTATTTCTGAAGGGGGAAACCCCCCAACAGAGCTGGCAACAGTACAATGTCCACAATCCACAAACAGAATCCAAAGGGCAAAGTCCAAAACTGTAACCAGGGCACCAATAACAAAACTCAAGGTCAGGCAAAAATGGTTCGGTACACAGGCGAGGGTTTGGTGGAGAGACAAACTCATAAGCCGTAAACAGTCCGAATCCAAATACCAGGGCAGCAAAGACAATAGACGTGGTCGGGCAAAAATAGGTCAAAACTCACGAAGGCAATCAGATCCAAAAGGGCAAACCAAAAAACAAGTGTCGGGCAATCCAGTCAGAAAGAAAATATCACAGTGAGCAAGGCGAGGAACGTAGCACAAGACAAAGGAGTAAAGACGATCTGACAAGGAACTAAAAGTGCAGACACCTTATATACACATCCGGGGTGAACACATGACTAGGGTAAACAGGTGTAATCAATGACATGGGAGTGACACATGAGGAAAACTAATAACATGAATTTTGGCGAATGCCGAAACGCAGACAGGGATAACGAGACATTCCTATGAACGAATAACAGCTCCGGTTAAGGAGTACTAAAGTGTATAGTCTAAAGAAAAGAGAAAGCCTGAGATATAAATGGAAACTGCAGTAGAGATAATTAGTGATAGGCAAGGAGGGCGGAGATACAGATTGGGCGAATGCTGAGAGATCGTTAGTCTATTAGTATGTGCAGCTATACAATCCCGAGTGCAAGTTAGTCAGTTAGTATGAATATACAATGTTAATCGGGGTTAGTAATTATCGAAAACAATAAACTGTTAGTAGGGTTAGTAGATAGCATAAAGAGAGAGGAAGGAAGAAAACGAGATATGAAGAAAGATTGAAATCCCAGAAACCAGGAAATCACCCGAATGAGTGGCACGTCAGACAAGGGACCGTGGGCAAAGACCTACACCAGACAAGACGGGAAAACGAAGTGCAGGACAAGAACCAAAAACAAGACTATGAAACATGGCAAGGCTATGAAACATGGCAAAGACGTAAATAATAACAAAACAAGAAAAATAATAAAACATGAAATCAAACAACCAAAACACAATACATAATCCTAGGGATGGTCAGAGGCAGGCAGTGGTCACTAAAACACAAAAGGCATACATGGCAAGCCAGGCACAGAACTTAAACATGGGGCTAGACAAAAGACATGGCTGAAATGCAGAATCACAACAGAACCCCCCCCCCAACGAACGCCTCCTGGCGTTCAATTCGAAGAGCGTGATGCAGCATGATAGTCTCTTATTAAAGTCTTATCCAGAATGTGTCGGGCAGGAACCCAACTGCGGTGTTCCGGTCCGTAACCCTCCCAGTCGACGAGGTACTGTAGACCTCTGCCTCGTCGACGAGAGTCCAGGAGGGCACGGACCGTGTAGACTTCGCCTCCGTCGATGATCCGGGCGGGTGGAGGGGGATCAGGTCCAGAGGACAGGTGGTGGGTTACAGCAGGTTTTATTTGTGACACATGGAAAGTTGGGTGTATACGTCGCATGGATAGGGGGAGACGGAGGCGAATGGCAGTGGGACTTAGGACCCTCTCGATAGTGAAAGGGCCCAGGTATTTGGGGAAAAGCTTACCCCCGTTACCTCTGAGGGGAATGTCCCTAGAAGACAGCCAGACCCGCTGCCCAGGTCGGTACGTAGGGGCCGCTGTGCGTTTCTTGTCGGCCTGTTCCTTCATCCGGGCGACCGACCTGAGCAGGACCTGGCGGGTGGCGATCCAGGTGCGTCTGCACCTACGGACGAACTCTCTGGCAGAGGGAACAGCTACCTCCTCCTCCTGGGACGGGAACAACGGAGGCTGGTAGCCCAGGCAGGCCTTGAAGGGGGAGACGCCGGATGCAGCAGAGGTGTGGCTGTTCAAGGCGTACTCCACCCATGGCAACTGATAACTCCAGGAGGAGGGGTTCCTAATGCAGAGACAACGCAACACACTTTCCACACATTGGTTAGCTCGCTCGGTCTGGCCATTGGTCTGGGGATGGAAACCTGAAGATAAACTGACTGTCGTGCCTAGGGCTTTAAAAAATGCTTTCCAAAAAAGTGCTGTGAACTGGGGACCACGATCAGAAGTGATGTCGGTGGGTATGCCATGAAGCCTAATGACATGTTGTATGACCAGATTGGTGGTGTCTTGAGCGGAGGGAAGTTTAGTGAGGGGAACTAAGTGAACTGCTTTGGAAAATCTGTCAACAATAGTGAGAATGGTGGTGTGGTGATTGGATGGGGGAAGACCTGTGATGAAGTCTAGTGCAATGTGGGACCAGGGACGATGTGGTGTCGGAAGGGGCTGAAGTAAACCTTGTGGTGGTTGGTGAGAAGTCTTAGCCTGGGCACAGACCGAGCAAGCAGTAACGAAACCCTGGACATCTTGGCTAAGTTCTGGCCACCAAAATCTCTGGAGGATGAAGCTCTTGGTACGGCGAATCCCAGGGTGGCAGGACAGTCTAGATGCGTGTCCCCATTCCAGGACTTTGGGGCGCAGGGCAGCTGGAACATATAAGCAGTTAGTGGGACACGCACTGGGGGTAGCAGCATTGGTCTGGGCATTCTTAACCTCTCTCTCTATGTCTAAACATATGGCATTGATAAACGTTTCTTTAGGGAGGATAGTGTCATTGTTAAGTTCCTCCTCCTGGATCTCAAAACATCGGGATAGGGCATCAGGCTTCACATTCTTACTTCCAGGCCGGTAGGCAATGTGGAAGTTGAACCGGGAGAAGAATAAAGCCCACCTGGCTTGCCGCGGATTGAGTCTCTTGGCTGTCTGCAGGTACTCCAAATTCTTGTGGTCAGTCCAGACAATGAAGGGAACTTTGGATCCTTCCAGCCATTGCCTCCATTCTTCCAAGGCCAACTTCACCGCCAACAGCTCCCGGTTGCCGATGTCGTAATTTCTCTCCGCTGAGCTGAGGCGGCGAGAGAAGAAGGCACATGGATGGACTTTCCCATCCTCCGTGGACCTCTGCGACAGGATGGCTCCAGCTCCAATATTGGAGGCGTCCACCTCGACGATGAACTGGAGCTCTGGGTTGGGAATGGTGAGGATGGGTGCCGATGTGAATCTGGTCTTTAATTCTTTAAAGGCGTCCTCTGCTTTCTCCGACCAACGAAACTTGAACTTGGAGGAGGTGAGAGCAGTAAGAGGAGCCGCAACAGAACTATAGTTCCTGATGAACCGCCGGTAGAAGTTGGCAAATCCTAGGAAGCGTTGGAGTGACTTACGGTCCTCTGGTCGGGGCCACTTGGTAACTGCCTCCACTTTTACTGGGTCCATGCGAATGGTGCCCGGAGAAATAATGTAACCCAAAAAAGTGGTGGTTTCAACAAAAAACTCACACTTCTCGGCCTTCACGAAAAGGCGGTTCTCCAAGAGGCGACGGAGCACTTGGCGAACATGCTTAACATGGTCCTCCTGGGATTCAGAAAAAATCAGAATATCGTCAAGGTAGACAAAAACAAACTTGTTTATCATGTCTCTTAAGACATCATTGACAAGGTTTTGAAACACTGCTGGAGCGTTGGTAAGCCCGAAAGGAAGAACCAAATATTCCCAGTGCCCCGTGGGAGTGTTAAAGGCGGTCTTCCATTCATCCCCCTCTCTGATTCGCACTAAGTGGTATGCATTCCGGAGGTCGAGCTTAGTAAAGACCTTGGCTCCTTGCAAGAGATCAAAAGCGGTGTTCATGAGGGGAAGTGGGTAGCGGTTCTTAATAGTTATCTCGTTGAGGCCACGGTAATCAATACAGGGTCTTAATGATCCATCCTTCTTAGCTACGAAGAAAAACCCCGCACCAGCAGGTGATGATGACGGGCGTATAAGGCCTGCAGCGAGAGACTCTGAGAGATACTTCTCCATAGCTTGGTTTTCTGGTCTGGAGAGTGAATAGAGTCGGCCTCTAGGGGGCATAGTACCTGGCTTCAGGTCTATGGTGCAGTCATAGGGTCGGTGAGGTGGTAAGCTGGTGGCCCGAGACTTAGAGAAAACCTCCTTGAGGTCATGGAATTCTAGGGGAACCTTTTCCAGGTCTGGAATCTCTTCCGGAGATGGGTTGCGTAGAGGGTCGAGGGCGTTGCGGAGGCATGTCAGGGAGCAGTTGGGGCTCCATCCCTTAATTTCATTCTTGCGCCAGTCGATCTCTGGTAGGTGTTTGGCCATCCATGGATGGCCCAGGACGATAGGAGCATGGGGAGAGTGTAACAGGAGGAACTGAATGGTTTCGTGGTGGTTTCCTGACACCTTGAGTTTGATGGGGCTGGTCGTATGGGTTATTTGAGCGATCCTCTGGCCGCTGAGCGAATTGGCCACTCGATCAGGGAAGATCTTCTCTGTGGGAACGCCCCATTTCCGGGCCAGCTCCACATCAATTAAATTTTCCTCCGCTCCGGTGTCCACGAGAGCCTCGGTGGATCTGCTCTCGCCCCCCCATTCCAAAGTTACAGGAACGCATGTGCGATTGTTAGTTTCCTGTCCCGGCGTCACCCCTATTACTGTCGCTATGCGGGCACCAGGAGGACCTCTTCTCTTCTTTTTCTTTTCCCTGTTAGGGCACTGAGCGATAAGGTGTCCTCCCTTGCCACAGTAAAAGCAGGCCCCATCACGGCGGCGGCGATCCCTCTCCTCTACAGGAATGCGCGTACGTCCCAATTGCATGGGTTCGGGCTCAGGGGGGCGGCTGCCAGTAGGGGGTGATCGAGGCGGAGTACTCTGGGGAGCTGGATATGGTCGTCTGCGGGAAGCGAGGCGTCGGCGCTCCTCCAATCGCGAATCCACGCGAATAGCCAGGTCGACGAGGTCGTCCAAGTTCTCCGGTAATTCCCGCGACACTAGCTCATCTTTAAGCGCTTCAGATAATCCGTCAAAGAAGGCATCATACAGAGCTCTCTGTCCCCATCTGCTGTTGGTGGCCAACGTCTGAAAATCAATGGCGTAGTCGGCTACGGGACGCCCACCTTGTCGCATGCGCAGGATCTCTCGTCCTGCCTCGTGACCCAACTTGGTGCGATCAAAGATCCGCCTCATCTCTTCACCCAGTAGACGAAAAGTCTGTACACATGGGAGATCAGCTTCCCAAGCCGCTGTAGCCCACTGCTTAGCTCTTCCCGTCAGTTGCGTGATGATAAAAGCAACTCGCGCTCTTTCGGTGGGGAAGGACGAAGGCTGCAGGCTGAAGATGAGCTCGCACTGGGTGAGAAACGCCCGACATGCTCCCGGGTTCCCGTCGTACCTCTCCGGTGGTGGTAGACGTGGCTCGCAGCTGGGTAGGGGCGGGGCGGAAGCGGGAGCAGGAGGAGTATAGGCGGTAGGCTGTAGTTGCTGCGCCTCCTGTACTGAGCGAGTGAGGTCCGCCATCTGGAGGCTCATGGTTTGCATGTGCTGCATCAGAGCACGGAGCTGACGTTCCTGAAACTCCAACTGAGTGCTCTGCTGGTGCACTGCCTCCTGCAGAGACTGGTCTGACGCTGGCTCCGTCATGGTCAGATCGTAATGTGAGGTTTTACGAAATGAGCCAAGAGCGAAAACCAGATAAATGCAAAATGGAGGCTTTATTTCTGAAGGGGGAAACCCCCCAACAGAGCTGGCAACAGTACAATGTCCACAATCCACAAACAGAATCCAAAGGGCAAAGTCCAAAACTGTAACCAGGGCACCAATAACAAAACTCAAGGTCAGGCAAAAATGGTTCGGTACACAGGCGAGGGTTTGGTGGAGAGACAAACTCATAAGCCGTAAACAGTCCGAATCCAAATACCAGGGCAGCAAAGACAATAGACGTGGTCGGGCAAAAATAGGTCAAAACTCACGAAGGCAATCAGATCCAAAAGGGCAAACCAAAAAACAAGTGTCGGGCAATCCAGTCAGAAAGAAAATATCACAGTGAGCAAGGCGAGGAACGTAGCACAAGACAAAGGAGTAAAGACGATCTGACAAGGAACTAAAAGTGCAGACACCTTATATACACATCCGGGGTGAACACATGACTAGGGTAAACAGGTGTAATCAATGACATGGGAGTGACACATGAGGAAAACTAATAACATGAATTTTGGCGAATGCCGAAACGCAGACAGGGATAACGAGACATTCCTATGAACGAATAACAGCTCCGGTTAAGGAGTACTAAAGTGTATAGTCTAAAGAAAAGAGAAAGCCTGAGATATAAATGGAAACTGCAGTAGAGATAATTAGTGATAGGCAAGGAGGGCGGAGATACAGATTGGGCGAATGCTGAGAGATCGTTAGTCTATTAGTATGTGCAGCTATACAATCCCGAGTGCAAGTTAGTCAGTTAGTATGAATATACAATGTTAATCGGGGTTAGTAATTATCGAAAACAATAAACTGTTAGTAGGGTTAGTAGATAGCATAAAGAGAGAGGAAGGAAGAAAACGAGATATGAAGAAAGATTGAAATCCCAGAAACCAGGAAATCACCCGAATGAGTGGCACGTCAGACAAGGGACCGTGGGCAAAGACCTACACCAGACAAGACAGGGGAAAACGAAGTGCAGGACAAGAACCAAAAACAAGACTATGAAACATGGCAAGGCTATGAAACATGGCAAAGACGTAAATAATAACAAAACAAGAAAAATAATAAAACATGAAATCAAACAACCAAAACACAATACATAATCCTAGGGATGGTCAGAGGCAGGCAGTGGTCACTAAAACACAAAAGGCATACATGGCAAGCCAGGCACAGAACTTAAACATGGGGCTAGACAAAAGACATGGCTGAAATGCAGAATCACAACAATTCCAGTTTTTAACCTCCCATGAAGTAATCCAGTCTAATGTTTTTATTTCCTACATGCACAACTTTGCATTTTGCTAGATTAAATTTCATTTGCCACATTTCTTCCCAATTCTGGACTCTATGCAAATCGTCCTGAATCACTTTAGTGGACCCTAAGCTATTTGCCAAACCACCCAATTTAGTATCATCTGCAAATTTAACCAATCTGCTCTCAATATTCCTTTCAAGGTCATTAATGCAGATGAGGAACAGCAGGGGTCCCAACACCGATCCCTGGGGGACGCCACTCCCCACCATACCTAGCTCAGATGAGATACCAGTGGTCTAGGTATGGTGGGGAATGGCGTGGGAGTGACTCTGTACCGTTGCCTACTGCCCTGCAGGGGTTTTCAACCCAGAACTAATAAAGAACAAGTTTGCTGGATATTTTGGGTCCCGCTTCTGTTGGGATTCTGGATTCTGCTGTCATGTTAAGTTCTGTGCCTGGCCTAGCCATGTTTAGTATTTCTGTGTTTAGTGACCACTGCTCTGTCTGACTATTCTTAGGATTGTGTTTTGGTAATTTAGATTTCCTGTTTATTATTTTTCATGTTTAGATCATTTAGTTTCCAAGCCATGTTTTCATTTTCATGCTTTGCACTTTGTCTCCCCTGTCTTGTCAGGTGTGGATCTTTGCTCACGGTCCCTTGTCTTGTGTGACACTCATTCGGGTGATTTATTGGTTTCTGGGTTTCAATCTTCTTTCATTATCTCGTGTTCTTCCTTCCTCTCTCTTTTTCTGTCTTGCTAACACATACTAACAGTTTATTGTTTTTGCTCAATACTAATCCACACTAACCTTGTATATTTGGACTAACTTACTAACAAGCACTTGGGATTGTATAGCTGCACTTACTAATTGACTAATGATCTCTCAGCTGTCGCCCTATTCTAGTCTCCGCCTCCTTGCCTATCCCTAATTATCTCTGCTGCAAGTTTCTGTGGATTTCCACTTATACTTTGTGCTTTCCTTTTCTTTTATCTTGGCACTTTAGTACTCCTTAACCGGAGCTGTTTTGTACTTAGGTTTGTCTTGTGATCCCTGTCTGCGTTTTGGCTACAGCCAAATTCATGTAATTAGTTTATTCCTCATGTGCCTCTCCCTGATCATTGTTACCATTGATTGCACCTGTTCTCCCTGGTCATGTGTTTACCCCGGGTGTGTATATAAGATGTCTGTTTGGTACACTTTCTTGTCAGATCGTTCTCCCTAGTTTTCTTGTGCTACGTTTCTCGCCTCGATATCTCAGTGTTTATCTTTCTGACTGGATTGCCCGACTATTGTTTTTGTTTTGCCCTTTTTGGATATTGTTGCATCTGTGAATTTTGACCTTTTTTCTGCCCGACCTTGATTTTGTGATTACTGCCCTGGTTTTGGATTCGGACTGTCTTTGGCTTATGAGTTTGTTTCTCCTCCAAACCTACGCCTGTGTACCGAACCCTTTTTGTCTGACCACGAACTTTGTTATTGGTGCCCTGGTTCCGATTCTGGATTACGCCCATTGGATACTGTTTTTGGATTGTGGACTTTGTACCGTTGCCAGCTCTGTTGGGGGGTTTCCCCCTTCAGAAATAAAGCCTCCTTTTTGCATTCTACTGGTTGTCGCACTTGGTTCATTTCGTAAATCACAACAGCTTCTGCTTCCTGAATGCACCCTCTCAACCTTCAAGATTTGCAGAAGTATTAATTTCAGTAAGCGTGTTCAATACTCATTCCCTGTGTCATTCCACTTTATTACACACAACATCAAAATTTCATGTCAATAGCCCCATTAGAAATATATTTACAGCTGCCGGATAGCTCACTCGGTTAAAGCACTGCGCCGCAGTGCAGAAGTGACAATCACGTCGCTGGTCCGAGCCCCGGCGTACCCACTGGCAGGCAGACACGGCGCTCGGTATACGCTTATCACGCACTGCGCGTAGGGCACCAACTGCCTGGGGGGCACCAAAAAAATCAAGCCCATAAAAAAAAAAACAATATTACAGTATTTATTAATATTTAAAATAAAAGTTTGTAAAGCATGTTAATAAATATAAGTAATACAAAAATAACGTAGGCTTATTTGACGCGTTGACATGTACTTCAGTAATGCGATGATCGGAAAAACCTGGTTTACATGGTTCAGTCAATAGTTCGATTTCTTTCCAAGTACATGACGTAAAACTATTGGTCTCAGCATAGTCCTTCTCCACTCCTACCAAAAACCCGTGCTTGCTGGATGTGCGTTAGGAGTAAGGAGTGGTAGGAGAGAGTGGTGCTCAATGAATTTTCAGATGCAAAATGGAGAGAGAATTTCAGGATGTCTCGGGGAGCATTCGTGAAACTGTGTGATCAGATGAAGGATGTCATGAGCCCAGAAGAGATGACCGCTGTACCTCTAGAAATGCGAGTGGCGATTGCGTTATACGAGCTCGCTAGCTGCGGAGAGTGTAGGCTGATAGCGAATCAGTTTTGTTTCCATAAAGCGTCTCAAGTTAGCAACATCCGTTTTTTCCATTTGTACACATTCGCTGATAAAGAACGAAAGAAATCGGATTAACCGTATACATGGGCCTGTCACATTTTCCTCTGCTGAGCGAAGCTTCTCCAAACTTAAGCTCATTAAAACATACCTGCGCTCATCAATGGGCCAGGAGCGTTTAAGTGGTCTGGCTGTCATCAGCATCAATGGGGAAATTGCTCAGAATCTGTCATATGATGACCTGATAGCTGATTTCGCAGCCCGGAAATTCAGACGTGTGCCTCTGTAGGGCCTCTAACAACTGGTGCTTGCATTTTAAAATTTATATTTAAAGTTCCTTTCTCAGAACTGTGTTCACAGTTAAAAGCAGATGTTTGTTTGTTAATAGTCGTGGCATTTATTTATTTTTTTAAATTTAGATTATTTATTTTTATTTATTTGAGTATTTGGTGACATTGTTACTGTTTTATAAAGACTTAATTATTATTTATCTCTTTATTATTATTGTTATTATTTATCTCTATCCTAGTTTTTGAACCATTAATATTAACAACTTAATTTGTAAAATAAAGCAAAACTGACAAATACTCAGATATTGTTCATTTCTGTCAGGGGTGGGGTTGGGTGGGTGGGTATGTGGCAGGGGGAGGGGGGGCACCACAAAGCATTTATGCTTAGGGCACCAAAATGGCGAGTGCCGGCCCTGCTGGCAGGGGTCGGCAGCTTTTTCAGAGTAGCGCACAATTGGCCATCGCGCTACAGGGTTTCAAATTGGGAAGGGACTGCCGGATTTGGGATACATAATCAGCTTTGTTCGTTGCTCCAGCACCTCCTATTGGCCAGACGGGTGCTCGTCAGGAAGACTCTAGGTTTGTTCATGTCCGGGCATCCTCCGCCATCGTTCTGAACTTACGAAAAAAAATTAAACTTAAAAAAAAAAAAAAAAGAAATATATTTACTAAAATGTTCAATACTTATTTTCGCCGCTGTATATCGAAGACATATTTTTTCTTGATATGGCTCTGTTCTCAACAATTTGAAATTTGTAGTCGAGCAGGGCACCTGTGGTGGAAAAGTGTAGATTCTCAGCTTTTTTGAAAGCATTAGCACTATTTTCAATTTGGTTTCATCTTGTTGCCATTACAGCAATTTTCCTGCATGGCATGACCCAATTTCTGGGCACAATAATATTTTTTGATAATGTTACTGTAAGCAAAGGAAATGCATTATGCTTGCTGTGTTATTTACACTTAGCATGCCACAGCAGCATCAATCTTCAATCGACAGATATCAAAAGGTGTGTCCTCTCTCCCAGGCATGACTGTGTTACATGTACATTCTCTGACGTTTTCAGCAAATTAATTACATTGTAGATTCAGATGGGATGAATACCTTGGAATGTCAATAGCTGTGTGTGTGTGTGTGTGTGTGTGTGTGTGTGTGTGTGTGTGTGTGTGTGTGTGTGTGTGTGTGTGTGTGTGCATGTGCGTGCGTGCGTGCGTGCGTGCGTGTGTGTGTGTGTGTTTTCTTTTGGATTTTAGGCTGAAAACCCAGAACTGGTGCCAGCAAAATGTTCAGGATTTTTGTCTGTCTGTGGATGAAACACTAAACAATGAGTTTGGACATATTTGGCTGAACTTGAGAAGATAAAAGGCTTCTGATAGGTTGAAAATTCAATCCATCTTTCATTATTCTGCTCTGAGCAATTACATCATCAATGAAGACCTGAGCTTGTTCCTGAGGCAGTCATGCATAACCAGACTGTGACACCCCACCACCAATGTTCATCAGTGGTGCATCATAACTTATTAGCCTCTAAGAAACTCTGATACAAGCCAGTGGTCTACTGCTTGCTGTGTGGCCATTGTAATTTTGTTTGGCAAGTTTTATGCAGACAATGGGCACTGACATGTCCATTCCTGTCTCCTTTAGTATATGGGATAGGGTGTTATTCTCCATTCTGGTGAGAATTCTCTGGACATTAACTGCAGAGATCTTCCTGATTCTCCCTGGCCTAGAGTTTTAATGGGCTCACCAATGCTTTCTATCAGATGTAGCAGACAGTTGGCTTTGGTCAGCCAGAGGTTTGGCACATATTTATGACTGTTTTCTATTATTTTTCCTAGTCTCATAATTGCTCCTTTGACTTTCCTTATAGACTCCAAAGACAAACAAAAACTTCAATAAAACTTGAAAGTTCTCTTACACCAGCTCAAAAGATGTGGCTGAACTTGCCTGCCTTCATGAACAGCCATCTGCCTGAAACATTCTGGTGCCCTGAGATTGGGGGGTTATGAATAAAACGTTACAATTATTACATTGTGAAACAAAAATTCATGATACTATATATTGAAGCATGCCCAAACGCGCAAGCACACACACGCACACACACACACACACACACACACAGACGCATATGTACACGCACACATACACACACATACAGACACGCACAGATATGTACGCGCACACAAGCGCACACACAGTACAAAGACACGCATTGATGCATATACACATACACACACACACCCACACACACACACTCTCACACATGCACACTTGAGGTAGACAGTTGAGAAATGAAATGACCCCAGATGTACCCATGACAGGAGACAGCTGCATGCCGAGTTCATAATCATGCAACAGGGCAGTAGGGGTGGGAAACTAGGCCTAACAGTCAAAGAGAAGCTTTACAGCCCATCTATGAGTGAAAGCCCACCACATGTGCCTGCTGTGGTAAACCAGCATGCAAAACATCAAAGGCCCTTGTCTGCCCCTTTCTGTGAGATCAGTGTCCTCTGCTCTGCACGTACAAAAAAGAAGTATACTTCAAGTTAAAATAAACTTCAAATATATTTCCCCTGTATACTTTCTGTAGCAAGTATACTAATATCAATTTAATAGTTATATACTCACAAGTGTTTGACTTAAATTCTTCTTTGAACTAAATTGGCCCATTTAAAGTATATTTTTATGTACTGTATATAATACTTAATATTCCTCTAAACACTCATAGAAATCAAATCCCATACTGGTCACTCAGATGCTCTCATGAATGGCCAGTTCCATATGGGAAGACTGCAGAGTGGATTTGAACCCTATACCCTCTGGCTGAAAAGCAGCTGCAAAGCCCAGTGCACCATGGAGCTACTGAGAGGTACTTTAGTTAGTTCATACCTGTCTACATCTTACTTTATGAAAATATGCTTTATACTTCAGTGTACTTTTTGTATATGAAAGTATACTTTGTACTTCAATTTACTTTTAGTTTATGAAGACCCACTTTACACTTCAGTATTCTTTTAGTCATGAAAGTATACTTTATATACTTGTTCTTGTCCATACCCCGATCAAAAGTATACATGTGTAAGTCAAATATACATAAACTTTTCTTTATTCTTTCAGTATAAGCCAAAAATACAGTGGTGTATTTTTTGCTTAAAATATCACTGGTAAGTACATTAAAAAAAAAACTAAAAGTATACTCTCCTATTTTTAGTTTAAAAAAGTGTATGATCAGCTCACTTGAATAAAGTCATTTTTTGTTAGAGGATGGTATTTATGAAATCACAGATGTGTGTGTGTGTGTGTGTGCGCGCGCGCGCCCGCGTGTGTGCGTGCATGTGTGCGTGCGTGTGTGTCTGTGTGTGTGTGTGTGCGCCAGTGTGCCTAGATTGATGTAAATGTACACGAAGGGGGATGAATTACAAACAAACAGTGAATGCACACCTGCAAACAACAGGCTGCTGTTACCTCAAATGAAGGCAACAGCTCACTCTTAATTAATAAAAATAAAATTCTGCCTCTGAAGATTTTCAAAAGGGGGAGCTGCTGATGACAGCAGGTTTTATTCTACTCCTACTCAAGGTTACTGGGGCTCTGTCAAGGTGAAAATTAGAAAAGTATAGGACTTAGACAAGAGACAGGGAGCAAGCAATGAAATGTGAAAAGAACAGGGAACTGATACAGAAGCCAGTTGAAGCACATATACCATATACATTAGCCATATAACAATCAAATAGTCAGATCTATATTCACTGACTTAAATCTTTTTGGTATAATCGAATCATGCAAAGTTTTCCGCGTGCTCATTTTGTAAATTATGCGCAAGTGAAGTTGAAGACGAACATACACACGTAGCTGGCGCAGCAACAGAGACAGCGCCGTAAAATCCCGTTACCCATCAAGTCCTCCTACAGTAAGAAAGTAAAGGGGACCCCAGGACCATCTGGTTTGTGTATAGCACATCTGCAGTGGAGCACTGAAACAGAGAACATGAAACACTGAGACTAATCTGTTCCCTGAGGGGAAGGTCAAAGCCCATTGCTGCTTTAACGGCTATCTGCTCCGCGGCCTCACTCCTTGAGAACTTAGTTTCCTTTGCAAATGTCCAAATATTTAGACTCAAAATATCAGCGCAGCTTTAGAAGTGACTTTTGCAACATGCTGCGCAATCTTCAATCATCCTAAATATTTGCGGTTTTAATTCTATGGAAAGCCAAAAAATGCAACTGCCGTGGGTGACAGGAACTTGCGCAGGATTTTCATGAATACAATAGCATAAAATGATGGTGGGTATATCTATTATACCAGCTCTGGCTTTGTAAACGTTTGCCTAAATTCATAATCCATTCTTTGTATCTCGGCGTGCATTTCTTTATCTTAAATGCATTTGGGACCTCTCTAGGTGTGACACACTTGTCGTTGTGGGCAGAGCTCTTGAGGTGGGCACAGGTTTCAGTGGGTCGCTGGCGGCAGGAAATCTGCTGCAGTGGCTTAGGTGAAAAAGTACAAGCACAGCAAAGTAAAATGACAGGCTAAGCGGACTTAAAAAACCTGATTCAACCTTGGAATTGCTTTCCCGCCATGGAAACAGTGGTCGTTCAGCAAGAGAATGTAAAACAACAGAGTGGTGTTGGCGTTCTGTCCGTTGGAACTGTAAGTAAGTCACCTGTAGCTGTCCATTTAGCTTTATACATTGCCTTCAAGGGTATTTCTTTCCCTATAAGATAAGTGGGTGGGCAGGTTTGACAACAGCAGGGGATACTTCTTTGATTTTAAATACAGGTCCACAGTCAAGCTAAATGCCATTTGTTTAGATTCAAATGTAATTGTAGATTTCCTAGTGAATATAAACATTGTATTTGAAGTTGAACGTGTGCAGGATAATATAATAGGAAACATTTAATATTTATACATAGCATTTACATTTGCAAGCAGTGCTCACACTCGTATTTTAAATTAAGTAGTATATTTATATTGCGTTCACTTTAAAAATCATGCTTTGAAATTTGAATTTTTATCTGAGATGATAATGTGTATAATTGGAACAAGATTTTTGCATCAGTATTATAGAAATGAATGCAGACTGCTTGAAAATGAGTCTGCCTCTTGTTTGGGACTGCTGAGGACAATGAGAGGATGCTTTACTGGTAATATTCCACATCAAAATCGTCAGTGCACACGGTACTGAATATCAGTGAGAGAGTTTATTGGAGATATGAGGTGAATGTTTCTCTTCCTTGCTGTTCATAGCTATGCGGGTCACTCCACTCAGCCTCTTCAAAGTGCACTCTGTGAACTGTACACTCCAAATTGAACTTCAGCCACTGCACCCTCCTCAACTCACTCAAGTAACTTTTCACTCCACGCGAATCCGGTTTCCTCACTCTCGGCAACCATATTTCAGCAGATTTCAGGTCGGCCTACAGTTTATTACCAAGTGAGATTTAGGGTTCTCACAGCTGGAGTGGGAAGTGAGGGGACCCTTGTTCATGCTTTCGGTTACAGCTGCAGCCGGTCCGTTGCCAACTCTGTAGAGCCGTGCAAGGACCCTCCCCCTAAACCTCCCTGCCCAACATATCCGAAGGAAGTTGGTCAAAGTCTGTAATCTCTATTCCTTGGCAAGCGCACACCTGGATCTAGTCCAGCTGGACCAGCCGCTAAAACGCTGGAGCTCAGCTGCAACTTCAGTCACGCTTTCTTGGAGAGCCCTGGCTGTTCCTGTGTTAAAATGGAAGAATAATATTGCTGTTACACGCAGTTACAACAGCAATTTTGAATTAACTATGATTCTGTCATTTCTGTATTTGGATTCTCAGCCTTCATCTGCTATTCTAAAAGATTAGAGGGCAGTGGGTGGCTCCTCTGCTGAAATTTAGGACAGACAAAGAACTGCTTGAAACTAATAAGTACTCTTCACCTGTTTTCAATCATTTTCCTTTCGAAACAAGTTTGCCAATGATTAGTATAATCCATCAGCAGTTCTACACACAGCTTTCTTTGGTTCTGCAGCGATTGAATTGCAAATTAATTTCGGTCGATGAACTTTACAAAAAAAGGAAAATATGACCTACTTGGTTAGCATCATCATTTGCTTTTTGCATGTAGTGCAATGTAAATGTAAATCTGATTTACGCTTCATAATAGTTTAAATTGCATCATGAAAACAAGTGTCCGTAATATTTATGATGCTGATTGACACACAGTTTGAACTGACCTCACCTGGTTGTCTTAAGTGTTTCTTGAAGTTCATGTTAATTAAAAAAACTGGCCAAGACCAATCATTAGTTTAAAGGGGTGTTTTGTGCTTATTTTTTTGCTCACTAGCTGACTGCTATAGGCTCACATATTCTTTGCTCATACACGCAATCCTTCTTTAATGAAGGCCTAACCTGGCATCTACATGAGAAGGTATTTTTTGGCACCTTGAGATTATTTCCAAAATAAGCATTGTTTAGTGGAGCCATTTCCAAGTTTTTCTGTCCCTGCCTCCAGGGTAAATTATAAAATTGCAGCAATTTTATTCTTCTGTAATGACTTGACATTAAGAAACGGAAGAAACACTTTCTGTTTGTTAACTTTCCTACCTCTCAGCCCTGTGAACCAACAGGTCTGGAGAAGTGATAGGCCTATATCTCTCTGCCCCATTTCGCTTTCTATGTAATCTCTCTGGGAGTATCAAACAAAATGATCTTTGTGCACCACTTACTCTCCTTCCACTGAAGTTAACCTCATAGTAAAACTCATTTTCCCATGGAGCAACACCCTGGTGGCATGGTGGAGTTCAGGGAGAGAGCCTGACCGATGATGTTGGACTTCCAAAACACACGTAACCATACTTGAGGCCCAGCAACCACAAAACTGTCTATTGCGTAGGCTGATTGAAACTCTTACCCTGGCGGTAAGAGGAAACTGTGGGTGCCTGTGGTTCCCTGTGTAGCCTAAGGACCAGGGATAGCCTGGTCTTGATTAGATTTGCATCACACTTTGCTTTTATCTTGGACAGACATGGACCTACTCATATCCTTTTTATAATGTATTTCTTGCATAATCTTCCCCAGGTTTTGGTTACAGTAGGCTGCTGTGTCATGCTGTGGTTAGGGGGCTGGTTCTTGTAACTTAAAGGTTAAATTTCTGAGTAGGAGAATGTTTGACGTTTGTTTAAGTGTGGATCTGCGTGTGTAGATAGAGAATGAATAAAGCCATGTAAGGAAAGAAATATAAATGCGCGCGCACACACACGCGCACACACACACACACGCACGCACGCACACGCACACACACACACACACACGCACGCACACACGCTGGCGTGGCGTGTACACATGCACTCATAAACTCTTCCCCTCTAATACATTTACATTCTGACATTACCAAAAATGGTCGCACCCCCCCTTTAAATGCCAATGACTATTACAGCTATTTTTTCTTCCCTCATTTTACCTCCCTCTTTCATCCTCTTTGCCTGCAACTCCCACTGTGCCTTCTTTTGACCATCAAATCTGGCAGAAGTTTAAACTGCAATGACACCATGCCTCTTGGGAGACCTGAAAAACAGAGCCTCCTGTTAATGGGGGTGACATTGCAGTCATAGTAAGCAATGGATGATCTTGCGTTCCTCGTCATGCATGTTCCAATAGTTGCAACAGTGTCACATAAGCATTAAAATATATAATTATACTTCGCTTCAAGTTAGTCAGCAGAAATGAAGAAGGTCAGACTTACGTTGTGGATGATTGAGGTACAGGATGTCTGATGCTTACAGTAAATATTATTTAAGCATCGTCTGCATTTCCTGACACCTGTGGCAGGATATAATAGTTGGCGGGCTGCAGCCAGAGGCTGCGTCGCCCATGGGGTCATTGGCACGAACCGGCTTATCTGACAGTCATACGGCCAAGCGATGTTGACATTTTCAACTTATCTTTTGCCTAAAATGGCCTTGGAGAGTGGAGATTCACAGCTTTCCCCATTCAGGTGCAGATGAGCCTTACTGTACCATCTGCATATTCTGAGTTGCAAGATATGTTGATCTTTCATTTATATTCACTTTGTTGAACCCCCTGAGGTACTTTGTTCTCCGCATTTGACCCATCCTTGTTGCCAAATTGCAGGGTCAAATGTACATATTTTAAACCATCACTGAAATGTCCTCTTTGACTTGAGGTTAGTGCTGATGACCATATGTGGTCCTCTGATTTGTGATGTGCAGTGAGTTGTGTGGTTGCTTGGAACCTCAACTCATGTGCTGCTGGCTCAAGCAGACAAACTGACCAGTTCAGGGCTAAGTGATCTCAGGAGCACTTCTTGAGAGAAGATATGAGGTTACACCTGTTTGTGGCACCCACTAGGGAATGCTATGATTAATTATGTGCAGCTCTGCACTGCCAAGTACATTGAGTACTGGTACTGTGAAAATTCTGTAACAGGCCCAAGGATAAATATGTACACTGCAGTGAAAAAGTACTTGCCTCCTTCCCAATTTCTTCTAATGTGCACAGGCGGAGGTACAGCTAAAATTTCTCCAAGAGTGCATCAAGGACTCTTCCAAGAGTTTTCTAAAGAACCCAGACTAACATCTAGGCTGGTGCAGGCCTCACTTGCCTCAGTTAAGGTCAGAGTTCAGGTTTCCACAAAGAAAGAAAAACTGGGCAAAAATGCATCCAAGGGAGATCTGCAAGATATAAAAACCACTGTTGACAAAAAATAACACAAAGACTCATCTCACATTTGCCAAAAAAAAAAATCGTGATGACCCCCAAAAAAATCTTTGTGAAAAGTGGAATTTGTTTTTAAAGAAATGCATCCTGTTGCACCTGACATAAAGCTAAACAGCATTCTACAATAAAGGGGACCTAATATGCTATTTTTCCAAGTTTATTTTGGTCTTTGACTCCCCTAGAGTACTCCTAATCGCACAAAGTAAAAAAAGGGTACTTATTTCGCTCGTACTGCCATTCTCAAAAAACCCCATTTGCAGTCCATGGTAGTCTCTGCCTGAAGCGCCTCATTGGGGTGGCTCTTCCGCTATTGCCCCCACTCCCCGTCTGCTCACTTTCTTCTGACTGGCCAGCTCTGTGGAGGGCAGATCTAGGCGGGATGATGCAGTGTCACAGTGAAACGTGAGACGCGTCTGGCCTCTGAGCTAAGGAATCAGCGGGTAAATTCTGCTATAGAACACAGTACATGTGTATAGATCTAATGAAATTAACTTGTTCTAATAAATGCAACAGCGAAAGTGGAGAAAGCAGCACGAAAGTCTGGCAGCTCAAGCACGAATTTGCTATCGGCTACAGTTTGCTATGGCAACAGTTGGTGAGTACAGTGGTTTTACTACTATTAGCTAGGATGCAGGGGAAGCTAGAATCCACCCCATATAGACACATTTGTAGAACGGGCCGACATGCCCAAGTGTAGACCGGAGACCGTAGAAATCCGTTGGGTCTGAGTTTAGAGGGAAACATGGACAGTGAGGGGCAGATAAAAGTGGACCAACAGCTTATGGACTGCTTCGGTGTGTATTAGGACCTGCTGGTTCGTGTGCATACCTGTGGTGTGTTGTTAGCGTGGAGAAATGAACAGCTTTCGTGCTGGTATATGAGAGAGGGGCAAAAGCTCCAAGCTAAACGGCCATTTCGGAAATTGCCCGTGGTAATGGTTGACCTATTGCTTTGGAATGACCAGCTTTTCCAAACGGCGCATTATGGATAGTGTGCAAGAGCTTGACAGAGCTCTGGTTGTGTCATGAACATAAGACAGGTTTTACAGACCGTAAGTTCCGTCTGCGTGAACCGTTGCTTATGTGGATCTAGCGAATCGATCACTTTTACAGGAAAGAATTTAGTATTCAATCGATGGCAATGCAGCATTTGTTATACCGAACACGTTAGCCCAGTGGTTCTCAAGTTCGGTCCTGGCGCCCCCCTGTGTATGCTGGTTTTTGTTCCAACTACAATTGCAATTCTAGGATTTTAAAAAGCTGTTACTTTGTCTAAATTAGCAGCATTCCATATTTTGAGCAGTTGTTTACCACCTTAAGTCACATTTGAATCGACATATCCATTCTGCTTTGAAAAATAAAAACCCTTGAACATATTGTGCTTAATTTTCAATATTGCTCGGATTTTCAGGTGAAAACATTTTTACACAGATCAAATTAGACTCAATAGAAGATCAATAAGCTCCAAATTAGGTTTCTGACTACAGGTGTTTTGAGTTTTTCCCAAATAACCTGCCTGAACCAAATAAAATCAACAGGAAACACAACAGGTGTGACTCCATTGTTTGCCAAGTAAATTGTCGGGTTTTGCCACCATGTGTCAAGAGTTTCACCAATGAGGAACCTTTTGATTATTTATGTTGATTAAATGTTTGGTTAAATTGTTTCCCTCTGCCAATATTTACAATATATCTCAATGTGGATATTTGCATAAATGCACCTAATTAAAACAAATCATCAGCTTGTTAAAATCTAAAGATTGCAATTGTAGTTGGAACAAAAACCAGCATACACAGGGGGGCGCCAGGACCGAACTTGAGAACCACTGCGTTAGCCTATGCGCTTCCCTGTTGCTTTCACCAGTAGTATCAGAGAGCTTGCCCAGCCATTGGAGATGTATCAGGCTTATCCCGGTCATGGATAAGTGAAGCGATCGTTTCATAAGCACCCAATACAACAACGCACCCCAAGCTCTGCAAAATCTATGTCTGGTCTAATTGCAGCCCAACTCGGCAGACACATACAGCCACCTCTCCGGTTAGCTTCAACTGTAGCGGCTACAATCACGCAACGTTATGATGAAACTGCCACATTGATGCTTACCGAGGTAACACAAGCATACTGATCAGAATTGCTGCATCTAAGTTAACCAGAAGCATTTTTAATTAGCAGAGCACACAAACTAACATGCAGTAGCTGATAAGCGGTCATGACCTCTAATGTAATCTGTCGCGTGAAAAATTTGTTTCACATCCGTTGTGAAAGCTGCTTAACGCACACATAATGCCTGTATTCGCGTCTGTCGCGTGAAAAATTTGTTTAGTGTTCAGTATGAAAGCTGCTTGACGTGCCCATTATGTGTATTTGCGTCTTTGTATTGACTTTGAATGTAGGCTAATCTATCCTGCGAAAAATTTGTTTCTTGTCTGATGCGAAAGCAGCTTTATGGATAGCACGCGGCAGCAAGAGAGAGCTTGGTAATGTTATGAACATAATACAGGTTTTGCAGACCGTAAGTTCCGTTAGCGGAGACAAGTTGCTTATGTAGAGCTAGCAAATTGATCACTTCTACAGGAAAGAATTACCTATTTAATCTCTGCCTTTTTTGGCTTTTTATTAGCCACAACAATTTCTAAATGGGGATGAAATTATGTCAAGGTCGTGCAAAGAAATCATTTGCAAATTGGCAGAGCTTCTGCATTTCGCATTGCTTTCCTGGTAGCACCAGAGAGCTTGCTCAGACATTTGTGAAGTATCCGACTGATCCCAGTCATGGATAAGTGAAGTGATCACTAACTGTAGTGGCTACAATCGGGCAACGTTATGATGAAACTGCCACATTCATGCTTACTGAAGTAACACAAGCATACTGATCCGAATTACTGCATATAGGTTAACCAGGAGCATTTTTAATTAGTACAACACACAAACTAACATGCAGTTGCTGGTAACCGAGCGGTTATAACCACCGGTCATTACCATAACCCTTGCAATACAGGTTTTACAGACAGCAAGTTCGGTTACTGTGAACAGTTGAACTAAGCATCCAAATTACAAACAAGTATTAAAACTTAGCTTCAAATGAGGTTTATGTTCACACACCTCCTGTAGAATTTCCCCTGATATCACTCTTGCATCATTGGGGCACAAACATTAGCAACATTAACATGTCTACGTTAACTGCTGTGCTACAGCCACTATTACCTGGCTATCACATCAGGTTGGCTTATGCAGTAAAAGCAACTTATAGCTTTTGTGTCTGTGAGTCACAGACAGTCGCAACAGATACAGGCTTTATCTTCAGATATTTCGAGGCCAGTTGTTAGTGCTAACTATCGCTAGCGGTCCCGCTAGCCACCCGTAACACGTTAGCTTCACTTACATTATTTGCTGTTATATGATTACTTACAGCCTGTGGCTCCGAGCGCTTGATCAATGCAACAGCTTCAGGTTTGAGAAGCAGCTGAAATGCTTATCCTGTGTCGAATTGTCCTTTATTGACAAAGCTGTCTTTGCTGAAATGCTGAGCACAAACAGCTAACGTTCCCTTTGGCCGTGGCTGTTGGCCGCCACCAAACAAAAAAGCTACCCACTGATTTCTGGTGGCATCATCTTTTGGAAGATAAATATTTGTTTTTTCACATCTAAAAGTAAATGGACAAGTAGCTTTGGGAGAGATACTGACAAAATTGCTCCTCAAATGATCTGCGGTTCTTCTTTTGTATTTCCAAAAGTGTAGACGGTACTAAGGCATGATCTGCCATTGTTAGTGCCTGCTAGAATAGTTTCCAGTGTGGGCAGGTCCAGCAATGTGGTTGGCTCTGGCTAGGTCTGTCCTAATTGGACGGCACGACCTGACGTCAGGTTTTACCCAGATCTCGTGAAGATCTCGGGAGGAGCTGTTCAGAGAGGAAATCATGCTTATTAAATTACGTTCTTGGATTACAGCAAAATCCCTGTATCTTATGTTTAGAAACTTTTCAGAGGTTGAGCATGGACAACCAACATTATAACATTACTAATATGTATTAAAAGAAGGATCAGCGGTTCCCTATAAGAATATCAAAGTGTCGAACACTGTGGTAGTAGTGCAACAATCTGGGGCTGCTTTGCTGCTTTAGGACCTTAGTGACTTGCTATAATTGATTCAACCATGAATTCAGCCCTTGACTTAAAAAATCCTGAGTAAGAATCACCGGCCATCAGTTTGTGACCTAAAGCTCAAGCACAGTAGGCTATGCAGCAAGGAAATGGGTCACACTTTATTTGAAGTGTTGCTCATTAAGGCTTTATACAGCGTGTATAATGTCTTCATAAATGAGACATAATGTCTTCGTAAATAATTCATAAGCGAATGTCATGCTTTGTGAAGGGTGAAATAACACATCCTTATTAAACATGTGATTCCAGATGTGACAATGACAATGTCACTCAGCTGACAATGTCACCCTTTATGGCAATTAGCCACTAGCTAAGTGACATTGTAAGTTAAATCACATTTGGCATCAGATCCTGTGACATCGTGACATCGTCAGTAATATCACATGGTATTACATGCTGAAGAAGGATGTGTTATTTCACTCTTTACAAAGCATGAAGTTTTCTTATGTATAATTTATGAAGACATTATGTGTCATTTATGAAGGCATTACACATGCTCTATAAAGCCTTTATGAGCAACACTTCAAATAAAGTGTGACCAGAAAATGATTCATAGCAGACAGAGTAGTCCACATCTGAATAGCTCTAAAGAAACAAAATGACGGCTTTTGAGTGGCCGAGTCAACGTCCGGACTTCAATCCGATTGAGATGCTGTGGCATGATTTTGAACAAGCACTTCATGCTTTAAAACCTGGCAATGTAGGTGAATTAAAACAATTCCTCAAAAATTTCATGTAAAACATTGTTTGATGTGTAAAAAATGATGTAAAAGACTCATTGCCAGTTATTGCAAATGTTTCATTGCATTTGTTGCTGCCAAGACAGGCTGGCATGACCAGTTATTAGGTTTAGGAGGTGATTCAGGTTTTTTTTTTCCATCATTGTTATAGTTTTTCCAATATCTCTTCACCTTCAATAAATTAAATGATTATTTAAAAACCCGGATTTTATTTTTCCTCACCTTGTCTTTTTCCTTAGCTGGATGATCTGAAACATTTAAATATGACAAATATGCAAAAAATTGAGGAAATCGAGAAGGGCGCAAACACTTTTGCACAGCACTAGGATTTAGTGTTGGAAAAGAATGTGCTCCATAGCAGTCCTCAGCCTTGTATTTTTATTATGCCTCGGTGCACAAGCGCGCAAGCGGAGCATACGGTAGTTCGTTTGTGTGTCTGTCATTCATTCTGTCTGTTACCTGGATAGCCGCTATGCCGGTCAAAATCAAGTCCTCGAATATGGCTCTAGGGGTTAAATGCCATGATTATCTTGGATTTAAATTTGCCAGAATTTTGAGATAGAGCTTTCTTTTTGATTTATAGCCGTATTTCACACTTCCATAGACTCCAATAGGAATCGAGGAATGCGGAAGTAATGCGTGCCATGGGGAAAGCAATTGTTCCAAACAATGAATTCATTTTCATTGGAATACGCTTGCAGGTAGGTTTATCAAATAACTGCATTTTTGGGAAATTTGTCATATTAGCTGACCCCTAATGAATTTTGTTGTTAGCGTAATTTTCTGTACCCAGCTTTAGTTTATGTTGATCATCAGATAACAACCTGTTAAATTTGTATTAAAGTTAAAGTAGATGACGTGAGTGGCTCTTGACGATCTAGGATAACCAGATGTCATTTGTCGTTCATTTCGCTACCTTAAATTGATTGCACTTATTGGTGTTGTGTTCGTTTGAGTACAAAGTTTATGTTTGTTTATTAGATTCGCTGATAGTTTCAACCGCATTAGCATACCTGATTTCGGTACATACTTGTCACTGCTGAAAGCACCAAGGCATCAGCACCTTTAGTGCTTTCATGTATTTATTATTTTTTTTTTTTTTTTGGTTGCTAAGTCATGAATGGAATACACACAACACACATAATCTGTGTACACAATACCTAACCTCAGAAAAAAATGAATTTTCATCACTGTGGCCAACTAAACTGTTTCTTGGCATGTAAACAGTCCTGAAAGTGCAGTAAATCTCTTTATTGGACTCATCACTTGCTGTTCTGTCACGGACATTGGAAAAGGCACTTGAGGCAGACAATAAAGAAATATTGAAGCAAGAGTGGAGGCAGTCAGGCCCTTTGGCCAAACTCTGGTGGAGCTGCGGTTGATTAGTTCCTGCCAAAAGCATCCCCACAAAAACTTTGGTTGCAAAGATAAAACATATGGATCATTGACTGTACTGTTTTTCATATGCAGCCTTTTCTCATCACTCATATCTAGGGTCCCAATAAGGCTATTCTATACTTAACAGATTACAATCTGCAAATTTTAAAAAATACTTGAGTTCATGGCAATTTACCTTGCGTAGTGTATGTTTGCATCAGTCAGCTCTTCCATACACTACAACAGTCTTTGAGCCTTGAATATGTCCTACATTTCTAAACCTTCAAATGATTTCAGGTGAGCAAAATCATCACCAAACAGCTTACAACATACTGTATTCATTTTAGAAAATTAAGTAATACCATTACTATTTTGTGGATAAAACTGAAAACATATCAAGTCAAACTGAGGATGTTTTCTAAGGTGGCAGTCGATTTGATCTGCTAGAGCGAGAGTGGTCAAAAGCGATGAATCTGGTCTGCGCTCTCAACAGAAAACTTACAGAGGTCCAGAATGGCCTATGCAATAGTGACTGCAGATTTAATCATTGCTGGAAGGTTTTAAACATAACTAACAGTCAAGTTAGAAAACTGTCAGCGGTATTTCTCTTTACTATCATTGAAATATTGGTCAGTTAAATGTCAGCAGCATTACTGTTAAGAATTACTTTCACTGAAAATATTTTTTCTATCTATTTGTGAGTGCTGATGCTGTTGGACATACGTGTTAACTCTTCTATGGAGATATAATAATGTACCAAGGAGGCAGTATTAGGAATCTATCATAAAATATGAGGGACAGGGGGTGCTATTGTACTTGCAGACATGATGAGTGGATTTGAACACTTACTTCCCTGATCGGTCTTTACTGCTGCAGATGCTTATGTTTGGCTGGTTTTATTGTACAAGCTCCCAGCTGAGAGCCAGTAAAACGTCTGTATACTTGAGATTGATGAACAAGTATTCTTATAAAGTTTTGAATGTAGACATTTGGTTTTCTTTCTATTCTATTCTAATTAAAGCTAGCCTCTGTTACAGAAATCTCATGTGGTTTGCTTCCCTCACACACCAACGTCTGCACACTCGAGTGGGGTTTTGTGTTCAACCAATCAGAGAGAAGCTCTGAAATTTCAACGTTTTGGCACATGTTGTGGGAGGTAAGCAAAACACAAGACGTCTGTAACAAAGGACGACTAACATTTTTAAAAAGTTCAAAAGGTGGAATTTCTCCAGGTTTCTTCGGTGTTGAAGTTTTCACGATTACAAGTTCTTTAGCTGCAGAGTAGCGCACCCCAGGAAAAACAAACAGTTCATTTGAGGAATATACAACAGTATTTACGGAAACGACTTATAATTAAAGGAACATCGAGCTGGCTTTTCCCATATGAATGTATTTTCTCTTTCTTCTATCCAATTCTTATTTTACATACAAAACAAATGTTATTATCAATGAGTTTTTGGGATCACGCATACTCATGAAAGGAACTGCTTATTTAATGACAAGAACATTCACCTTGAAATGAAAAGCTAGCAGTTCCCACTTCCAAGCTCGCGACCTTATATAAACACTTATCACACCTTATAAGGAAGTATAACTCACAAATTCAGTAATATCGGAAATATACCTTATTTTAACAGAATGGACATTCCAGTATCAGGAATAATCAGACCATTTTCTGTCCAAATTGAAAAGAATGGTGCAATGAACGTGCAATACCAGGGGGGTCTTCTGAAGTGCCTGAGCTGCTTGCATTTTGAAGAAACAAAAACTCCAGCATTCGATTTCATTAAACGCGATTTTATCATATCGTTAGTATAAATTCTAAAACAAAAAGCCACATTGAGCAAAATGCAAACAGAGTAGAAGTATAACCTTTCTTCATTGAAACCCTCCTCCAGAGACAGATGTGTCAGGTAGAAGGAACCCGCCAGTCCTCTTTCATTCATAATAATTCCCATTGACCATAACCATACCACATTTAAATCCCCTAAATGTAACTGAACAGTTCAGGCTGGGTTTGGATGCCTTTTTTCCTTTGAAATTGCATCATTTTCAGCTGTGCAACCGTGCCCGACATTAGGAGAATACAACCTACCTTACTTTTACGCACAGATTTGTATACCATTCTTATAGTCCAATCAATGTCTTTCAGTTACTGTGAAAAGTTTAAACTCTCTGGAATTGGATAAGAAACTAATCGATCAATACTGTATAACCGTGGAAGTTTCATGTGGGCGTGAACTATAAGTGTGCGTTACGCAGATGAGCCTTAGGAAATAATTGAGTTTTTGGCTATTAACATGAGTACTTACAAGGATATAAGGGAGAGCTGAATTTGTCGATGGAGGAGTCTACGCGTAAATCCATGGTAGGGAACTATGCATTTTTCATAAGTGATGACTATAATTGAAAGTAGAATGACATAGTATCAATATCATGTCAAATTTTTGCTTCAGAAAACTGATTTTTCTTTACTACTAATTGGGATACCGTTGGCTCACTATAGCTGAAGTGGTTGCTACCGAGGAAAACAATTTGGTCACACTTTAGATGAAGTATTGCTCATAAAAGCTTTAAACAGCATGCATAATGCCTTCATAAATGAGACATAATGCCTTTGTAAATCATACATAAGCAAATGTCATGCTTTGTAACGGGTGAAATAACACATCCTTATTCAGGATCTGATGCCAAATGTGATTTAACTTACAATGTCACTTAGCTAGTGGCTAAATGTCATTTAGGGTGACATTGTCAGCTAAGTGACATTGTCATTGTCACATCTGGCATCGGATGATGAATAAGGATTAATTAGTTTACCTTTTACAAAGCATGACATTTGCTTCTGCATGATTTATGAAGTCATTAGGTCTCATTTATGAAGCCATTATACATGCTGTATAAAGACTTTATAAGCAATACTTCATCTAAAGTGTGACCAAAATTTTTTTTTCTGGAGCAAGAGCTCATTTTTTGAATGGCTGGATTGATACTACAGGCAAGTATATTGAGCTGCACATCAGGCTTAGCTGAGGAGTTTAATTCAGGCAACAATAACTGATCCAGATGTGCTATCTAGTGATAGAATATTGTAACTGCTTGCATAAATTTGCAGCTCCATGTCCGTAGGCCTTCACATCTGCACAAAGGGTTAAACGCAATGCCCATATGCCACAGAACTCGAAACTCAGCTCAAATGTGTAGGCATTGGTATGTTAGGGAAGCGAACCATAAGACATCTGCAACATAGGCTAGATTAAACCTCATTGTGCGATCTTTTTTCAAGGCGGTAGCGCACATCTTTGTTTGAAATCTTAATTTTTTTTTTAGCAGTGCATGGGAATAGCCTTTGTCTCTCACAAAAACAATGGATTGATATGTTTTTAGGGGGTCTGTCTTCAATGAAGGATGTTTAGCTTGAGTGATTGCAAGCTCACAAGTCAATGCATCATGTTTTTAATAAACAGACCGATCGATCATGATCGTTCGAGCAGTGTTAACGTTACTGAAAACAAGATCCAAAAAATGACAGATGAGGCGTGTATCGCGATTTATGCAAAAAGGGTCATGGCATCTGTTGTGCTTTGGAAACAGAGTGCATAGTATTGTGATGGCTGGTATTTCGAGACGCCAAATGCAGTGGCCGGAACGAAAGGAAGTACAGCAAAATGACGAACACAGACAAAATAAGAGAGAGAAGCTTGCGCTTCCAAAGGACATAAATCTAGTCCGAATAAAAATAAGGAAGCAACGCAAGCTAGACTGAACGAAATAAAGGAACAATCTCAGAAACTGAGATAAAAAGCTTAAGCACCCAGACGGTGCACAGACAGAGGAAAAGAGAGAGAAAGATCCCCTTACTAACTAACACTTTCCTATTTGCAACTAATTCCTCACCAACTTTCTAGCTAGAGAACTTACGGGCTATAGTGCAAATGAAACACTGACACTCTAGCAAAGGTGGCGAGGCGGAATTTAGGCTTAAATAGAGTCCGGGCGCCTCCCACAATTGATTCCAGCTGGCCATTTTGCGGGCAAAATGATATTGTCCCCCATACCGCTAGAGGGATTTCCCATTTCCCTTGAAGCTTCAGGCAACGTTGACAGGTATGACCCGGTTTATAACAATTAAAGCAGATTATTCTTCTGCGTGCAGGTTTATGAGTCTGACTCTCAAACGAGCTATCAACCTGCATGGCTTCAACCGGAGTGGAATTTTCAGTTTGCATACTTGCCACTAGCGGCCTTGGCCCCATTGTCTGTTTAGTTTCTCCCTGTTACATTCGTGGATGCGATTGTCAATTCGCACCGCAGTGCGAACCAAAGAATCAAAAGTCGAACAGGGCTCCAATGTAGCCAATGCATCTATTACTGCCTCAGTGAGAGCATGACTAAACATAGTCATAAGAGGAGCCTCCGGCCAGCCTGTCTCTGGAAGGAAGCGAAATAAAATGAAAAACTCTGTGACACTTTCATTGCCCTGTTTCAGATGCATTAAACGCGTAGCCGGGTCCTGACCACAAACATCCTGATCAAACACTGACACCATTTCCTTAACAAGAGTCTCCACAGAATGTGCTTTGTCAGTCATGAGGGATAAAATAAATACAACTCGAGAATCTTCATTAACAAACCGTGACCGCTGAGCCCTACAAAATATCTCACATTGGGCGATGAAATTTTTATATTTTCTGGCCTCACCGCTATATCTTTGGGGCAATTGCAATTTTGGTTCTCGGGGAAGGTGTATGGATGGTGTTTGTGCGACATCTTGTGAAACTTGTGTAGATAGGGATCTAATACTCTCGGTCAAACTTAGCAGAACGCTCTCCTGTTTCTGCAAAGAACTCTCCTGAGGGCGGAGTTTCTCTGCCAAACCAGCCTGCTGGTTGCCCAGGCTGGTGGGCCCTACGCCGAAATCAGAAAGCATAGCTTGCTGGCTGGTGACAACCTTTTCAATCGTGGCCACAGCTTACGTCCCTATTTTGGCTAGAGTGTACTGTGATGGTTGGTATTTCGAGACGCCAAATACAGTGACCGGAACTAAATGAAGTACAGCAATATGACAAACACAGACAAAATAAGAGAGACATGTGAGGTTTTACGAAATGAACTAAGAGCAAACACCAGTAAAATGCAAAAAGGAGGCTTTATTTTTGAAGGGGGAAACCCCCTAACAGAGCTGGCAACAGTCCGCAATCCAAAATCAGAGTCCAAGGGGCAAAATTCAGTCATACACAGGGCACCAATCACAAAAATCGTAGTCAGACAAAAGAGGTCAAAAAACAAGAATGCGGCAAAAGCACAGGGAATAGGCGAAGCTCGATATCAAGGACGGTCCAGTCAGAAAGATAAATCACAATGAATTAAGGCGAAAAAATGTAATACAGGAGACAAGGAAGAACAATCTGACAAGAAAGTGAACCAAACAGACATCTTATATACACATCCGGGAGAACACATGATCAGGGAGAACAGGTGCAATCAATGGAGACAATGATCAGGGAGTGACACATGAGGAATAAACTAATTACATGAATTAAACAGTAATCAAAACGTAGACTGGGATCACGAGACAAACCTATGAACAGAACAACAGCTCCGGTAAAGGAGTAATAAAGTGCAGAGTAAAAAGAGAGGAAAGAGCAAAGTAAATGTGGAGATCCACAGAAAGTTGCAGCAGAGATGATTAGGGATAGGCTAGGAGGCGGAGACTAGAATTGGGCGACTGCTGAGAGATCGTTAGTCAATTAGTATGTGCAGCTATACAATCCCGAGTGCATGTTAGTTAGTTAGTAAAAATATACAAGATTAGTGTGGTTAGTAATTAGCAAAAACAATAAACTGTTAGTATGAGTTAGTAAGACAGTAAAAGAGAGAGGAAGGAAGAACACGAGATAATGAAAGAAGATTGAAACCCAGAAACCAATAAATCACCCGAATGAGTGGCACGCAAGACAAGGGACCGTGAGCAAAGATACACACATGACAAGACAGGGGAGGCAAAGTGCAAAGCATGGCAAAGAAAACACGGCATGATAACTAATAAACTAAAACGTGAAAAATAATAAAACAAGGAAATCTAAAATACCAAAAACACAATACATAATCCTAAGAATGGTCGGACATAAGCAATGGTCAAGAATGCGCAGATCAATCTAACATGGCACAAGGCCAGGCACAGAACTTAAAAACATGGACATGGCAAAAACGGAATCACAACAAGAGAAGCTCGCGCTTCCAAAGGACATAAATCTAGTCTGAGTAAAAATAAGGAAGCAACGCGAGCTAGACTTAACGAAATAAAGGAAAAATCTCAGAAAAAGATTAAGCACCCAGACGGTGCACAGACAGAGGAAAAGAGAGAGAAAGATCCCCTTACTAACTAACACTTTCCTCTTTGCAACTAATTCCTCACCAACTTCCTATCTAGAGAACTTACGGGCTTTAGTGCAAATGAAACACTGACACTCTAGCAAAGGTGGCGAGGTGGAATTTGGGATGAAATAGAGTCCGGGCGCTGCCCACAATTGATGCCAGCTGCCCAAAGAATCTGATTGTGGGCAAAACGATATTGTCCCGGACGAGAGCAACAGAGAAAGCTCCCAAGCAAACGCCAGCCTCCAGAACCATGACAAATACAGCGTGTAAATCATGGCAGGTATCGCCATTTGATTTTCATTAAATATAGAGTGAATAAATTATGATAATTACTGACCTATTGGTGGCAGCAGTTTAAAATTTCAAATTTGGCACTTATCACACTATGGAACAAAACTCTTCATATGCACTTTTCAGCTTATCAGTTCTTAATTATGTCTCTTTGTGAGTGTAGGAATTGCTGTAAATATGTTCACCCCTTTAATGAAAGTGTTAATTGAAATTTTTGCAATAGAGGCAGCATTGGGAATCCATCCTGAAAAATAGGGCAGAGGGGGTGCTATTGTACTCGTAAAACATCAGTAAATTTGAAAAAAATCTAACCGGCTTGCAGCTGTAATGAGCACAGCTGTTTCCCCTTCCATATAGTGTGATGCATTCACACACCCTCTCTCACATGGTGGCCACCTGCACACACACACACACACACACACACAGAAATACGCACACACACACACACACACACACACACAAGCATACACACACTCTCTCTCTCTTTCTTTTCCTCTCTTACGCAAGCACACCTAAGCACGTGCACACAAAGACACACACACGCACGCACAGACACACAAACATGCATGAACACACACGTCATATTGGCATGACAATAATACACTTAATTTAGTAAATCAGATGTTTCCTATTCCACTGACATTACTAATGAAACACACTGAGGGTCATAACCCATGTGAAACAAATAAACAGAACCAAGGTCTATTAAATGCTTTTTAATTTGTGCACTCTCTCTCTCTTTCTTTCTCTCTGACTATATTTCCTCCCTCTGTCTAAAGCTTTCACTTTCTTTATGAGACTTAAGCATCTTAAACCCTCATTTTCATTTCTTTTGGAGATCAAAGCATCCTCTGTCTCAGGATCTGACTGCTCAATTATGGGGATTACCATCAAATTGAGTTTTGATTTGCTCCTGTCACAGGGGGAACATGTGAGCAATAGGACCTGCTGGAGACGCTGACCATGTTGGCCCCCAGGGGTCTGCTGAAACCAGGGGATCTTCGCAGCTGCAGGTGAACTGCAGTCGCAAAATAAGAGACGTTACTACGATAGGCGACAGTTATTAAATGCTTAACTGCTTTCAGTGTTTAACCTTGCACTGTGACACACAGAAATGAAGTTTCTGCGACCTCAAATCAAAGAGTAAGTCATCACTAACTTTCCTGGGTTCAAACGAAAATCTTACGGAAAGTAATCAAACCCCGAGTGGGAGAGTGAACTCTGAACTACAGTGGGATCATTGACACTGAAGCCCCTGTCCACATTTATTGCACTGAGTTTCCAAGAAAGGTAGTCATCTCTTATCTATGCCTTTTAGATGTATATCTAGATGAACACACAGGTCAAAAAAATTAGACCGACGTGGGCCTCTCGTTTGGTGACCGTCATCCGATGGGATGTGTGTCTGGGGGGGGGCAGTTTGCATCGGGTTGAGCATCAGACGTCAGGCTGATCTGGGAAAGAATCAACGAGTTTATGTCTGAATGAGATCCTGCAGTGACTGTCTTCCCCATAGTGAAAGTGTAATTGCATGAATCAAAGCTTGCGAGAAAAAAACCCTTCCCACATAGCAGGGATATTACACAGAGCCGACGGAAAGAGAAAGGGAGCAGGATGACTCAGCGAAAGCAGACACATCGTCTCAGATCGTCTCCGTGCTTATGTGCGTGACTGCATGTGCGCGGCTGCGAGTATAGCCCTGCGTGCGGTGTTTATGTGGTTTGTCTATGTGCAGCAGCTATATTTATGTAGAGCTGCATTAACTGACTGTGAGTCATCATTGCCGCTCAAGCGACTGAAGCTGTTCGCATTTCATGTTCATTATCTCAAGCTCCTGTTGTCTCCTCCACCTATGGAGGAGTGAGGAGATTCACTTTAAAACTGTTCAGCCTGCACTGTGAAAGCACGCCTGCCTCTACAGAGCAGTTGTTGTCACAGACTTACGTGACAGTGAATGAGTGTTTGGATATTTCTTGCATTAAGGCACGATTTCACTTCTGGCTTTAACACTGAACCGCTTACTAAAGTTTTTAAACCTCAGGGAATATTGCCAAATGTCTATATCCTGCAGCAGAAATATGATGTCACTTTATGTTAGGGAAGAACATATTGAAATTAGGGAACTTTTTGGAAAGTTCTCAAGTTTCTCAACAAGATGTGACTAAAGTTTAGGAGTTTTTTTTTTTTGCGGAACCTCAGAACTGTTGTGTGCTATGTGCGTCCAAGCATTCGTACGAGTGCAGCTGTCTGCCACTCACATATCGCTGCATTGTTTGGCTTCACAATGTCACTCCTAAATGCATGAGGTCACCCCTTCCCTGTCACACCCAACAATCAGGGCTACAATTGTGCCATTGTGTCCCAAAAGCCAAATCGCCATCAAAGGTGCATTAAATAACTCAACGGATGGAGCTGGGAGTCCTCAACACCCTTTGATGGCTGAAGCGAAAGAATGGGATGGATACAAAAGGACCAGGCTCGGAGGCCCAGTGGAATGTAAATGTTTGGATTGAAGAATGGGTGTGAGGCAGTAGGCCGGTTACTGTTTATGGCCCGAAGGGCAGGAAAGTGAATCAGTCATCATGCTAGGCTCGTAAGGGCAGTGACAGTTGCTGATCCGTAACACTGGCCAGCGCTAAAACCCATTCAGGCCCCGCCCGTCACCTGACCCCTCCAGTAAACCAAGCAGAGAGGGGGTCTGGTTTCAAGTTTGGCGGATTTTGTTGTGTGTCTGTGAGTGCATGCGTGTGTGTGTGTGTGTGGGGGGGGGGGGGGTGTCTGTCTGTCTGTCTGTCTGTCTAAATGAATGAATGTGTTTGAAGCATTTTAAGCAAATGCATGAGTACAGTAGTGTGCGGTGACGATTATGCGCCACCACTTTCGTGTAAAATGGGTCCTTAGATTGTACGTCTCTATAATCTTTTGGTGAAAATGTATTGAAAAATACTACTGTTGTTAATGAGGACAAAAAAATTATTCCCACAAGTATGTTGGGGTAATAAGCAAAACACTGAAAACATCAATTTTTTATAACAACTGAAAAAACTTTATTTTTTCGACTCTAGCACAGCCCGATTGCATGTTTTAAGGCTCATTCCATGATTATCGATGCAAAAAAAAAAAAATGTTCAAACTGGTCTGAGGAAACATTATTCTGGAAAATTACCTCTGATGGTCAATTGTTCCAGCATATAAGGTGACATGAACTTTGAGCAGAGTCACAGTGTCAAACAAGATAGTACAACGGAAGGAGATTATTGATAGATGAATTGTGGCCTTATGTGATGCAGAAGACGTTAAATGCTGCCATGGTGTTGCATTTCAAAGAGATTAGTTCACTGAAAACTAGTGACAATAGAGGTGCAAACCGTAAGTTAAGTCCATTTAATGTTTGTTATCTGTGCATAACAAATTAAAAAATAATCAGGGGTTGACAGCACGAGAACTCTGTGATGATATTAATTGCGCCAGAAATTAAAAGATTAAAGCATCAATATTTCCAGACACCAGTTTGAAAATGGTCTATAGGTCGTGTTACTGCCAAGACCTGGCAACATCAAAAAAAAGACTTGAGTTTGCAAAGAAATGCAGTGATCAGACACCAGTGGACTTGGAACACGTCCTTTGGCCCAATTAATCAAAATCTGAAATTTTCTCACCCAAATGTGGAACTTACATGCGCTGAAGAGTTGGAGAACGTTTCAAAAATTACTGTTTAACCCAGGGCTGCCCAACCCTGTTCCTGGAAAGCTACCATCCTGAAGGTTATCACTTCAACCAAAGCAAACCACACCTGCTTTCACCTGATGAGCTGAATCAGTGTGTTGAATTAGGGTTGGAGTAGACTTCTAAGTTCTGCAAGAATTATCTCGGTCGGAAAGAAACATCTGGTGAAAAGTTATGAAGTGGCCTGACCTTAATCCGATTGAGGAAATGTAACATCGAAAGAATCTCTTTGGAATAAACTTCAAATTATTTGGAATGACTTTGTGAAAGAGTAGATACAATGCCTGAAAGATCAAATGCTGCAATCAAAGCAAAGGATGGCCACACTACCTATTGACTTTTTCTCTCAAAAAGATACATATTTTTTTGTTTTTACCGTTTATTGTTATCTCTTGACTTATTTTCGTCTGTATGATCCAGTATTACAACCCCAATTCCGAAATAGTTGGGACAAAGTGTAAATTGTGAATAAAATCAAAATGCAATGACTTTCACACCTGCCAGTATTTTATTCAATATAGAACAGAGATAACATAACAAATGTTGAAAGTGAAAATTTTACAATTTTATCCACAAAATGAGATCATTTCAAATTTGATAGCCTCTACAGGTCTTAAAAAAGGTGGCACAGGGGCCAGTTTACCATGGTGTTGCATCCACTCTTCTTTCTAACACAGAGTGGAGGCTTCTGGGCATTGAGGAGACAAGTTTCTTGAGTTTTGCCATTGAAATTTGATCCCACTCTTGTTAATACAGGCTTCCAGCTGCTACACAGTTTTGGGTCTCCTTTAACTGACTTTTTGTTTAATTCTGCGCCAAATGTTCTCAATCGGTGAAAGATTGGGACTGCAGGCAGGCCAGTTCAGCACACGGACTCATCTACCAGGAAGCCATGCTGTTGTATCAGCTGCAGTATGTGGTTTTGCGTTGTCCTGCTGAAATACACAAGGCCTTCCCTGGAATAGATGTCATCTGGAGGGGAGCATATGTTGCTCTAAAACCTTTATATACCTCTCAGCATTCATGGTGCTTTTTAAAACATGCAAGTGTCCCAAACCATATGCACTAATGGAATTTGGACTCGTCTGACCACAGGACACTTTGCCACAGCCCATTTTAAATGAGCCTTTGCCCACAGAACATGGCGGCACTTTGAGATAATGCTTAACAATGGCTTCCTTTTTGCATGATAGAGTTTTAGGTGGCATCCGTGGATGGCACGGCAGACTGTGTTTACAGACAGTGGTTTCTTGAAATATTCCTGGGCCCATTTAGTAATGTCAATGACAGAATCATGCCGGTGAGTGATGCAGTGGCATCTGGGGGCCCAAAGATCATAGGCATCCAGCAAAGGTTTTCGGCCTTGTCCCTTACGCACATTTTTCCAGTTTCTCTGAATGTTTGATGATGTTATGTACTGTCGATGATGAGACCTTCAAAGCCTTTCCAATTTGACCTTGAGGAACATTGTTTTTAAATTTTTTGACAATTTTTTTATGCAAGCCTTCACAGGCTGGAAAGCCTCTGGTTTTCTTTACTTTACTTCTGAGAGACTCAGCCTCTGTAAGACATCCCTTTTATAGCCATTCATGTTACACACCTGATGCCAGTTAACTTAATTTCTTGCTAAATGTTCTTTCAGCTGATTCTCCTATATATTAGTTGCTTTTTCATCCCTTTCTTGCCTGTGTCCCAACTTTTTTGAGAGCTGTTGCAGCCAGAAAATATGAAATAAGCTCATTTTGTGGATAAAAATGTAAAATGTGTCAGTTTCAACTTTTGAAATGTTATCTATGCTCTATTGTAAATAACATATAGGCTCATGTGATCTGAAAGTCATTGCATTTTGATTTTATTCTCAATTTACTCTTCGTCTCAGCTATTTCTGAATTGGGATTGGACATGAAATAAATACTGGAATTGTCAGGACACGCCTCCAGCCATCCAGCTCACCGGAACACTAAATCTCAGATTGTTCATCGCCCATTATTCAATTATCACTGGCGTCTGCTTCATATTCCCTTTGAGTGGCAGCAGAGGTGTATAATTAGCAGTTCCTTGCTAAGTGTCATTGTGATGTCTCGCTGTGCCACACTCTAACGGAGTTGCTAGTCTTTGTGCTGACTTACATCCGTATTTGCGTGTATAAAGCGTTAACTCTAATCTCTGTGCCGTCATTGCTAACGCAGTACATTATTGTTTAAAGGAACATCGCTTCCATTTTTTTTTTTGTGTAACACTTCGTCAAGGTAGTGTTAGTATTACCCATTGTATTTCAGAGTTTGGAACCTCTGTTCCTGTTTTGTGCCCGCTGCCCTGTGGCGTGGCATAATAAATATACCAAATCCATCTGTGCCCCTGAGTCCAGTCCTCAACTTCTGAGGTCCTCTGAGCATGTACATGAGACACAAAACAATTATAGGAATAGCACTTGGTTTCTCAAGTGTATAATCATCACTGCACACTAATGTATATGAAATTTTATTGTGATTGCGAGTGCATATGCCTGAGTCTGTTAATGGGCGTACAAGTATCTCTTAGGGTCAGAAAAGAAACTGGAACAGGTGGGTTAAGGGTGACACTGTCAGAATTGGTCGATGTGCTTCAACTCAGCACCAGAAGTGGCTTTACCTACGCTACATATAAATCAGAAAAACTCAGTGAGACAACTGAGACTCACGTAAAACACACACTCTCCACCCGTAAATGCTAATACTCCAGACTTAAAACATGGCTAAAGTGTTTCATAAATTTAGAAAACATGCAAAGTGTATCCTGTCTCTCTGTTACAGTAATCACACAGCAGTAGCCCAGATGGCAGGAGATTTGGGCACTCAGGGGATGTATGTACGTGTGCTTGAATGCACATGCCTTTGTGTGTGTGTGTATGTGTGTGTGTGTGTGTGTGTGTGTACAGGGGTGCTATGCCACAAATTTTTTTGAGGGGGCACAGTTTCACAACTCCACGGATGTGACAGTCTGTATTTCTACGACTCATAACGTAGTAATAAGCTAGCCAGGGATGCAAAGAATAAATCTACTTTTGCAAATCCATTTGCTTCACTCTAAGTAATCAACTTCATTAAATTGCCCTGATATGTTTACTAAGTATTATATACACACCTCAACCAACCACAGATATCATTCCCAGTACCTTAACACAGTGATTATAATGTCAAGCCAACTCATTAGCAAGAATTAGCTTCCATGGTCAGCTTCTATTTATCATCAATCCTCCCCCTACCTGTTGCGGACTAACCTTGTCATATCGGTCATTCGATATGCAAGTTTGCATTCCTCTCGCCATGCTAAAGCTTTCTCACACTTTTTCCCTCAGTAAGGAAGCCTCTTATGCCCCTTGATTTGTTTTTTAGGGCCATTTCAGTGCAGCAATTCTGAAGTTAAAGGGAGATCAACATGTTTTATTCAGTGATAGAATTATTTTCAGTTTGTTCATTTGTTAATTACGTACATGACAAATTCCAATTGGCGAACCATGAGAAAGTCTTCACATCAGGTTAACGTGCTAGTCTCTAGAGGTGTTGGTATTAAAAATGTGTCTCTCAACCTGAACATACATGATGAGGTAACTCAAGCTCACTTTAGGTGACTAGTTAGTGATAATGACAGATGATTAAATCAAGATTCATGGGGGGAGTTTATTTCCAGGAAACCTCAACTCAAATGCTTGCAGAGTTTTACAAGTTCAAAGCACAGTGACACAGAAAAGGGGTGGTGTGGAAATCAGCTTTGGAAACTGTGGCACTTCATGTAAAATAAGTTTAACTACTCTCTAAAATCAACAGATCTGAAAAGTCTGAGCGGGGCACAATCCCCCTCCTGCACAACACCACTGTATTTGTATGCCTTTGTGCGCATATGAGAGTTTTCCAGAACTTTTGTGCGAGTGCGAGTATGTGTCTGTGAGTGAGTACTAGTTAACGGGAGTGAGTGTTTGTCTATGCGTGAGTATGCATTTGTGTGCATGTCTGCACATGTGTAGGGAGGGGAGAGAGAGAGAGAGAGAGAGAGAGAGAGAGAGAGAGTGTGTGTGTATGAGTTATTGTGTGTCTGTCTTTGTGCACGTGTGTGTGCGCACGCGCGCCCATTTGTGCGGGGGGTGGGGGGGGTGTGGGTAGAGAGTTCTTGTCACAGCAGGGAAGGGAAGCCAAGAGCCTTTCTGCCCTGTTCTGCTCCAGTGCATGGTAAATGGACGTGTTCATGTAGATCCAGTTTCACTGAGGTGAGAAGCTCCTGGCCCCACTTTGAACAACCTGTGATAGATTTAAATTTTATTGGACGCTTTAAGTGTTTGCTCTCTGTTTCATTGTACCCAGCGGATCCAAAACACAATTCTTTTTTCACCAAATACTCCTATTTCTCACCGCGCATGTGTAAGTTTGCCCGAGCGCAATGTGTGATTTGTGCATTGTCTCTATTTCTAACGAGACACAAACTCAGAAACAGGGAGAGCCACAGACCATAATGCATAGAGCCCATTTGTTGGTCGTTAAAAAAGTGCTCTGCCATTGCCATGATCCCATTTATATTTTAAATAAATCATTCTTGAATGTGTTGTCTGATATGATTTTCACCATTATCTAAAAACAATTCACATCGTGTCCTACATTATGGTCCAGGAAACCAAGCATTTCTAAATTAAACCATGACTTTCGACAGGGAAGAATATTTTATTTTATTATTTCATATCTTTGATTGAGGTCATTCTGTAAACAACAGAATAGATGTGTAGAGGTGTGACCAATTCTGTAGATGAAGCAATATGATCTATCCTGTGGGTGTAGAATAGCATGTTTCAATGACTCAGGGATATAACTTGTTACAAGGGAAGTATAAATGTATTTCAGTGCTGTGAAGATGAAAGAATGGAATATGTAAGGCAGGGGTATTCAACCAGAAAGGGTGTGGATTCAGGCTTCCAGCCAAGAAATGACACACCTGATTCAACTCATCAACCCCTCGACTCTTTGGTAAAGACCATGACTAGCAAAATGAGGTATGTGACTAATTGGTTGGAATGAAAGGCAGCATCTACAATTGGCCCTTTCAGTACAATGTGAACGCCCCTGCTGAATAGGATAGTGAAAAGTAGAATCCATTGAATAAAGGTATAGGATCTGTTCCTGGTTTGGAGAAATGTAATCTGCTCTGTATAGATGAGATAGGGTAATATTGTTACATGGATCAGTGGGATCTGCTCTAAGTGAAGGAGACAGGATCAGTTCCATGGATGGACCAAAATACATTCACTAGTGTGAGAAAGTATTTATTGACTGTCGGTTTAATGTTCTCATAGTACAATGCCATGTTAGTTTTAAGCCAGATGTTGAGGAACCGACGTCTTCCATGAGGTTCTACTTTTGACTCATCGGGCCAAGCTCTCGGGGGTCATGAAGATGTTTTAGGGCGAATGTGATCAGAACCTTTGTATTCTTTTTGATCAGCGATAGTTTTTGCGTTGCAGCTCTCACATGGAGGCCATTTTTGCCCAGTCCCTTTCTTATTGTGTAGACATGAACACTGACCCTATTGTTTCAAACTGTGTGTTGCTTCAATGGTCAAATTTTGTTGTGGTTGGCCGTGCTCGTTTCCCTCTGGCGTTGTGCTCAGGGTGGGGTGCTCAGGTGTTGTTATAGGAATAATATCTTGTTGTGGAATTTTTGGCGGTTGATCATTTGAGCCTTGAGATTCTGGTTCTTATTGTTGTTTCACTGCTTCTCAGTTGGTCTTCGGCTTGGGGCTAATGGGTAGTGGGGGTCCAAGGATGTTTAAGTCCGTGTATTGGAGTGGAACGTCCAGTTGTTGGCCCTTTGGCTGCCCTAGGACGTTAGCTGACAGTTAGCATGTGCACTTGATCACTTCCTCGATAGCATTACCATTTGATAATCTTGGTAACATCATAATGCAGTAAAATGCACTGGATGTGAGATTAAGGTCTAGAGTTGAACGTCTTGCTTGAATGACCATTGAAATGTTCTTCTTAATGTTATATCAGGAGTGAGCTAGCTAATAATGTTAGCTTGGTTTTATCAGTAATAGTGTGGCTAGCTGGCTAAGTAGGTAAGTTAGCTCAGCTAATAGCTGGATACCATTTTTCAGCTAGCTAGCATGTGCTGCTTTGGAATGACTAGCTATCAGTGAATAGCAATTATTTCACTACATAGGCCAGTACAAACAATTTGTCCGGATTATAAAGCTAGCTAGTTGGGTAGTCTCTTAGCTAGCTAAGTCAGCAATGTGTTTTCAAGGTTTATTAACTTGCTAAATAGCTTGTTGGCTACCTAGTTTAAACACCAGCCAAGATCGGCCAGCAATACTTCGTTATCGGTAAGGTTACGGTTTTGGCGTCTTTTATCGGGACAGTTAGTGTTACACAGCAAGGTTATGTAAAGTCATTATTTCCTTGTTGGCTGGCCGGTGGTTGGCTGTGTTCAATTGCTGTCTAGCAGTGACTGAATGGTTGGGGCAGATGTTTTTGCATTGGGATGTTGCCTGGTGCCCATCTGGATTTTCGCTGTTCATTATCTGTTTCGTAGCTGATCAGTCAGGGGCCTTGGGATAACAGCGATTGGTATTATTTTCTCAATTTTTACGGGAGGGGTGGGGTGGTGAGTATTTGTCATACTCCCTGTGTTTGTTTGTGGCTTGCAGCACAGCAATACTTTCAGTTGTGGGGCTTGAGCTTCCCACCCTGGCCCGGGTGTTGAACGGGGGTGACCCCCTTGTGAATGAAATGAATTGCTCTTGTAGTTGCTGTTGTTGTTGTTATAGCAGTTGTTGTTTTCCTTAGAAAAAGGTACATCATATGAACATTTCAAAAAATATTGTCCTTCTTTTTTTCATGATTATTAGTTTTTAATCTACTGTTGCTGTCGTTGTTTAATTGCTTTTTTCTGTCCTTTTCCATTCTGTCACTCCTGTTGATCTTAATGGTCACAGTCAAGGTGGGGGTGGGGGTGGGGGTAAAGAAAAATGATTTAGTATACCCCCATATATTGCAAGTGATCTTTACTGTATCTTGTTGTAAACCTCAAGGCATGAGTTGGCATGTATCGGGAGTAACACCCCTTATTCATATAATGTCACAGAGAAATTTAAGGCTCTTCTTGAACTGGACCAAAAAGCACAAGGGATATAAAAAGAAGAAAAAGAGATAAGTAAGGCTTGCAGTTCTTTAGATTTTGATCTGGGTTCTTTTCTGACCTCCTGGGAGAGTTGTCAGTGAGCTCCAGACTGACTGACGTCAGTGACTTTTATTTTTGATTTTGACTTATCTATTTTTGATTTTTTTTTTATCGTGGCATCATTTATTGCTTTTTACCTTCATCAAATTGTCAGACAGGATCTATTTAAGTGGTGTTTACAATCAAAAGGGCAAGTGGAAATCATGTCTCCTTGTGTCTTGTGAAATTGAGCCCAATTATCAATTCAATTTGTTTAATTGAATGATTTTGTAACTATAAGGGGGCAATTATTTCTTTGCAAAGCACTTTATTATTAAATTAATAATAAATTAGCAAGAATATCTGAAATTGTGAAGGGGCTGATACTTTTTCATACTCCAGCTTAAGATGCAAGTGTAAGATAAAAAATAACTGCTGATGAGGTCAGAATGCAATCTCACCCACAGATCAAGCCTCACCGCTCAACTTATTAATAGAATTTATTATGTTATAGATACTTTGTTATCTATATTATAGAATTATAGAATTATAGATTATTATGGAATTTGTTCTGGGTAATATTCCATTTGTTGATGAATAATACTTTATTTTTCTTCTCAGATCACTCAGAGTTGTGGACACATCTGAGACTTTCCAGTTGAACTGACAGGAAGTCAGCTCTTTCACTCTGTAGAAAAACAGATCCCCAAAGCAGGTGGCTTATAAAGAGGTGAGACACTGAATTAAATATCACCCTCTCTCTACAAACACCAGAAATTTGTGTGACTACTGGAAATGTCATTATTCATCTCACACAAAAATGTGGGCTTACGAAAAATTTCCTTAGTAGTGTTTCACTTCCTGAAGCATGAATTGCCGGAGGCTTCAAATGACATTTCCTTTTGGAAAAAAATGTATGCGTCCTTCCAGTCACCCGAAATTTCAGCTATCAACAGAGTCGCTGCGGCGTGTCAACCTTAAATCATTATCTAACTGGCAGCATCCTTCTGTAAACATACGCACATACTCCATACCTTGTAATCACAGCCGTGAAGCAACTCACTCCAGAATGCCTGTTCACAACACAGAAAGATGATACTGACTTCCTATTGACTAATCTAAGCACAGCAAGGGAGTCTGGGAGTTTGCCGATATCCATTCAACCACGGTAGGCTCCTTTACACCACAGAGTGCAGACAGCAATCGTACAGGTCCGCTCAGGCTCTGTGCAGCCTCATTTGGGTCCAAAGTGCTCCTTGTGTGCTCATACTGACAGTGGAGCGCTAAAAGTTCACGGTGTGACCATTACTTTTTATTGCTCCTCTCTTGTCTTTTCACACTGTGAGGGGGTTCGCTGACTCACTTAGTGTTATAGGTCTCAGTTACAAAAAGAGCCTTCGTTTCTTGTGTTTTAGCTTGTATTATACCGTTTCTGCAACTGATCCCATTGTAGATTAGCTTTTTGAATGGTGTGCACAGGTTACCTATAAGAGATCCAAAGCCATGGCCTCTCTTGCCAGGTTTTTAAAATAATCTGTTGGACGAGAGTAAAAACTGCAGTCCCCAGTCCCAAAATGTAACATTCTTTTTTGTAAATCTGATTCACTTCGCATGGTCTTCACAGCGCCTCCCTGTGTTTATAGTCTAATTGGATGTAGGGGATGACATCTGACCCCTGATCTCTATAGGATATGATTGCAGGCTTGGCGGAAGCAGAACTTTAACATTCATCAGACTGTGAGGTTTCCTGCCCCCTGTCCTTCACCCTCCTCCCTGTTTCAACTCGTCCATACCCAAAAGCCCTTAGTCCATCTTTGTACTGCTTGCCCATCCTTCTCATTCCTTGTTTGTCTCAGCAAACAGGAGAATTAAGGGGTCATAAACCACCAAATAGAGGAAACTAGCATGTTATACATCACACACTGGTCTAAAACACTCAGCTCTCCCTTTGAGAGGAAAGCCTTTGGCCAGTTCAAGCCTGGACAGTGATTGACGGCAGGTTACTGGAGTTCTTCAAAACCTTCTGTTCTCCTGCCGCCGTACCTTGCAGCTACACCGTGGTGATCTGGCCTCCATTTGTGACAGAGGACCAGGGCAATTTGCCCCAGGGGGGCTGACACTGCAGGAAGCAGCGCCAAGCTTGAGCTCATGGGGGCGCTGTGGCATGTTTACACATCTGGAGTATTTATGGGCTCTGTTTAATGTTAAGCTACGGGGATGGGACAGAAACACAGGGCTGCAGCATTACCCCAGCTCCACCCCTTTAACCATTGACCGCGGATCAGTGTTAGCTTGCAGCTATTTCCTGAACACAAGCAGTGAATGTGTAAGCTCACAGATGCCAGCATGTTTAGTTTAGTTTAGTTTCCTGTCCATAACCCCAGTGTGTCAGAGCATTGCGTGCATGCTGAGCTCTGTACTGATTTTCAGTACGTGTTGAGTGTGTACTCTTATTGTGTGAGGAATGAGCAGAGCAGGTTTTTGAATCAGCCAAATTTCCTGCTTGAAGGACTGAAAGAGGATTATACACGCATTCAGATCACTCATTATTGCCGAGACACAGTGGGTCCTGCCCTGTACCATGGTACCGTGGTTCGCTGTGAGAAGTCTAGCTGCCTCTTAAAAATAACATTGAAATAACATGAGAATCAGCAGGAAAATGGATAAAGGTTTCAAAGCTTGCATGCTAATGGAATTCCCGCTTATTTTTTCCTATGTGCTGAAGAAAAGCCATGATTTTAGGCACACCTCTTTTTTATTGTGTGGATATTAGCTGCCGATGGTTTTTGCTACTCCAGAAAACATGGTTTTTGCTGGTCATAATGGTATCCCTAATTGAAGTGAAGAAAAGCTGCATGTTTTGACGGAACAGTTAATGAACCAGGTGTGAAGTGCAAACATACAGAAAAATGTTACGTCAGTGCATGCATTCTCATGTTTCCGTATTTTTCATTAAAGCCCAATGACAGTGTTGTTTCACTGAGCAAATCTCTTGCAAAGAGCAAACCATGAAGCTTACAGTTAATCAAAAGCTAATTCCCAAAAAGCCAACATGCTGTTAAATAAAGTGTTGTGCACTTTTAAAGACAACTATATAATCATAAAAGACTCCTCACACCTGTTGGTGAAAAGTGGTTTGTGTCTGATGTGCAGTGAGTCTGTAGGGATAAGTACTGAAACCTGGTATTAAGTGGGCAATGGGGCTAAATTATTAAAGACCGACATTTTGATTAGCTTAGATGTTACTGGTTCCTGGAGCCCCTGGAGGAGAAATGCCTGGGGCACAGCACCTGTGGAAGGCTTGTCCCATGTGAGATGCCATCAGGTGTTATGCCACCAATTTGCAGCAATAGATAGCTTGGCTTATTCAGACGGCAATACTGAAGTGCTATTATTGTGGACTGACTTTTCAGGGCAGGCCACTTCTACTCATTCTGTTGGCCAAGCTGCCCATGGCTCAGGAGGCAGCAGAACTCGTGGTGTCCCACGTCTTCCACCAGCATGGCATGTGCCAGGAGATTGTCTCTGACTAAGGTCTACAGTTTGCTAGTAGGTTTGGGAAAGCCTTCTGTTCCTTTGTCGACACAACTCCCTTCCTCTCATTTGGCTTCTACTAGGAGACCAACAGCCAGACCAGGAAAGTCAGCCCAGAGCAGTGGAAGTACCTGCATTGTTTGACCAAGGGATCCCCAATAGCTGGTCTTACAATGTGATTTATTCTTGATAGATAGTCTGTGTCTGAATACAAAATTAATTCAACTTTATGGGTATCGGTATAAAAGAATAGCATTTATAGAGATTGTTATAAAGTCATTCTAGGTGTACCTCAAGGGTCATTCCTTGGTCCAATCATGTTTTCTATATATATGCTTCCCCTGGGTGATGTAATCCGCAGGCATGGGCTGTCATTTCATTGTTATGTGCACAATACACACCTATACCTCCCTGTGAAGCCCTCCAACCTTAATAAGGTGAGTTCTCTTCAGGCTTGTCTCACAGAGTACTGGATGTCCTCTATCTTTCTTTAACTAAATTCCAACAAAACAGAAATTCTTCACATTGGGCCCATAAACATCACTGAACTAATACTTCCTTCTGTCGGTCACCTGTGACATTATGTAAAGCCTGTTGCCAGAAATCTTGTAGTCTTGTTTGATAATAATTTATGTTTCAACCAACATATTACAATGCTGGTACAATCATGTTTTTATCATCTCAGGAATATTGCTAAAATTAGATCAATGCTAAATCTTAAGAATGCAGAAATCACTGAACATGATTTAAATCCTCGCACCTTGACTACTGCAACCACTTTTTCTCTGGTCTGAACCAAAAATTGAAACATCTCTCGGCTGTATGGAAATCAACAGCTAGGCTTTTAACAAGAACCAAGAGGTACGAGCACATCACACCTGATTTTGCGTCTTTGCACTGGCTCACAGTTTGTTTTGGGATAGATTTTAAGGTTTTATTTATGACATTTAAAGGTTGCAGACTATATTTTAGACCTCTTAACCCCATATAAACCTCAAAGTTGTCTGAGATCCTCAGGCAAGGGCCTCCAAAGCATATCCTGATCTTATTTGACCCGTTGCTTGCTCTGTTGGTTAATTTCCTTTAAAATATCTAAATATTCTATCTTTTTAGTTTTTATTATGTATTCTTTGTATGTTTTATTGTACAAACCCCAATTCCAATGAAGTTGGGACATTGTGTATAATGTGAATAAAGACAGAATAGAATGATTTGCAAATCCCTTTTGACCTGTATATTGAGTACAATACAAAGACAAAATATGTAATGTTCAAATTGAAAAACTTTATTGTTATTTGGAAATATTCACTCATTTTGAATTTGATGCTTGCAACACATTCCAAAAAAGACTTGGAAATTTGAGAAATGCTCAAAAAACATCTGTTTGGAACATTCCACAGGTGAAGGGGTGAATTGGAAACCGGTGAGTGTCATGATTAGGTATTAAAGGAGAATCCCTGAAATGCTCAGTCGTTCACAAGCAAGGATGGGGCAAGGTTCAGCACTTTGTGAACAACTGCATGAGCAAATGGTCCAACAGTTTAAGAATTATGTTTCTCCGAGTGCAAATGCAAGGAATTTAGGGATTTAATCATCTACAGTCCATAATATCATCAAAAGATTCAGAGAATTTGGAGAAATCTCTACACGTAAGCAAAATGCCAAAAACCAGTATTGAATGCCCATGACTGTTGGTCCCTCAGGTGGCACTATATAAAAAACCAACATCATTCTGTAAAGGATATTACCATGTGGGCTCAGGAAAACTTTGGAAGACCATTGTCAGTTGACATAGTTTGTCGCTACATCTACAAGTGCAGGTTAAAACTCTGCCATGCAAAGTGAAAGTCATATATCAACAACACCCAGAAATGCCACCAGCTTCTCTGGGCCAGAGCTCATCTGAGATGGAATTACACATAGTGGAAAATCTGTGGTGTGATGAGTTCACATTTTGAAATTTTTTTTGGAAATCATGGACGTTGTGTCCTCCGGGCCTAAGAGAAAAAGGACCATTTAGATTGTTATCAGGGCAAGTTCAAAAGCCAGTATCTGTGATGGTATGGGGATGTGTTAGTACCCATGGCATGGGTAACTTGTAGATCTGTGAAGGCACCATTAATGCTGAAAGGGACATACAGGTTTTGGAGCAACATATGCTGCCATCCAAGCAATGTCTTTTTCAGGGACGTCCCTACTTATTTCAGCAAGACAATGCCAAGCCACATTCTGCACGTTACAACAGTGTGGCTTCGTCGTAAAAGAGTGTGGGTAATAGACTGGCCTGCCTGCAGTCCAAACCTGTCTCTCATGTGTGGCGCATTATGAAGTGCAAAATTCGACAACAAAGACCCCAGACTGTTGAGCAATTGAAGTCATACATCAAGCAAGAATGGGAAACAATTCCACCGACACACTTCAACAATTAGTGTTCTCAGTTCCCAAAAGCTTATTGAGTGTAGTTAAAAGGAAATGTGATGTAACACAGTGGGGCCAGTTCACGCGGTAACAGAGTTACAAAATTGCTGTATTTTATATCAAAGCTCTAAAACTAAGTAAGATGAAGTTATAATTTATATGGTTTTGTGTCGGACTTCCCTCGTACTTCAAAAACAAAATAGCTAATTTTGTTCAGTTGATTTATTTTGGGTGAAAACAGCAAAAAAAAAAAAAAAAAAACTTTTCGGTAACAGAGTTACACAACATCCCAACTTCATTACCTTCGCCAGCGACTTCGCTGACGAAGGTAATGTTTTGATCCCCGTGTATTTATTTGTTTGTGTGTCTGTCTGTCTGTCTGTCTGTGTGTATGTATGTGTATCGAATAACTCAAAAAGTACCGAACGGAATTTCATAAAATTTGGTGGGTTGATTTGGCATTACCTGAGGATCAATCGATTAGATTTTGGGAGTGATCGGGTCAAAGGTCAAGGTCAAGGCCACGAAAAGATCAAAACCGACTTTCGGCCATATCTCGGTCAATTTTTATCCGATCGGCGTGAAACCAACGCCAAAATGTGCAGAATTATATACCCGATCCTGTGATGTGAAACACGGTACAATGGGGTCAATACCCTTCTTAGCGGTTGGGGGTCAAAGGTCAGGGGGGTCATTACCTTTCGAACTTAAAGGCGTATTGATGTAAAAAAAAATATATCGTACTCTTGTCATTCATTGATCATTTAAAAAAATAAAAATTGGTCCTCAGAGTTATGTGGCGAGGGATTCAGTGGCGTCGGCGAAGGTATGCGTCTACCGAGTGCCCGTTCTAGTTATATTATGTTTTTGGTCCGCCGCCGCCACCGCCACCGCACCTCCCTACGTGTTAACGCGATAACTTCAGTAATATTCCAATTAGAAATTTCATGTTTTGTATATAAGTAAGTGTCATAAAGAGGAAGAGCTGAGTCGATTTTGGACAATTTACAATTTCTAGATTGGCCACCAGGGGCCAAAAACTGAAAAATCACTGTTTTTATCATATCTCTGGAAATATTTGTCCGATTGACCTCAAATCTGTTGTGTTCCGGGGTAGTATTTATGGTTTTAACAGTTTCATGTTCAAAATTTCATAGTTCATAGTTCATAGTTCATGTTCATAGTCACAGTTTTAACAGTTTCTTGTATCAAGTCATAGTATTTCATTATTCATGATTATTGTCCATGTTTTTACTTTTCCGTGTTTTTGTTCATGCCAGGTCTGCCAAGCCACTCCACGCATGTCTGCGTTCCGCCCCGTGCCTTCGTTGTTGAACATTTCAGAGCTCTGGTTGGCTTTGGTGTTTCCCCCTTCCTTCTGTTCTGTGCTGATTCGGGGCTGTCTAAGCTTAATTGGCAATTAACTGTTTTTAAGTTACTAACATTTACTAACATTCACTGGGTGGTGTAATTCTTAGATAGGCACATTACTAATATTACTAATTTAGACAGGGAGTTTATTGTCACGATTCCTGCTTTGCTATTTCAAGTCTTGCTGTGCTTTTCTGGTCTGAACATTCATGCTTGCTTCCAAACTGCATACTTAATTGGTACTTAAGCTGAGCACGCTCATTCTCTTAATGAGCAATTCTTGTCATCCAATCTTTGTCCATGTCATGATCTTGCCATGCCTCTTGTTTCTCCTCCTCCAGGTGTTGCCCTTCATGTCTTGATTTCTCACCCTTTATCTGGATGCGGTGGAAGTTGGCTGGCAGACAGTGTCTCGCTCATGTTCATGTTTTCAAGTCCTTGTTCTTGTTTGCAAGTTCATGTTCCCAAGCCTCGTTGTCATAGTCATTTTGTATATAGCCTTAGTCTTGTTTTTCATTTCTGTTCTTGTTTATCTCCCTGGAGTTTCCAGTGGCTGTTGTTTTTTTTGTTGTTTTCTGATCCTTAGTTCTCAGCTCCGTGAAGCTTACCTTAGTTTGTCTTTTGCAACCCTTTGGGCCAAGTTTTTTGTTGGCCCTTGTGCCTGTTTTATTTTGTTTTAAATAAATCCTCATTCCCCTTCACCTCGCTTCTGGTGTCTACCTGATTTCGTATCAAAATCACATGCAAATGAATGGTTATGATCTGAGGATGTGTCCTACGATGACAATATACCTTTTTGGTTGAAAATTTTGACACAAAGTGGGGCTTTGTCACATAAAAATCACCATTTTTGCCATATCTTTGGAACCATTTGTCCAATTGACATGAAACTATGTGCAACTGCAAGGTCATGACCTCAAAACGTGTCACATGATTACATCATACCTGTATTGTTCAATATTTTGCCACCAGGTGGAGCTTTGTGATGGAAAATGACAATTTTGGCCATATCTTCAGAACCATTTGTCCGATTGACCTGAAATTAAGTTCAAATGAAAGGTCATGACTTATATTGTATTGGGTCTATTCTAGGATTGGGGAATTGGAGGATTGGGGGCATTCGGGGATATACCCCAAGCCGTCGCCTCCGACGGCATACGCCTAGTTGGAATTGGGGTTTGCATCTTGATATTTGCTTTCTCCAATCCGTTACTTTTGTGAAGCACTTTGTACTTTGCTTTGAAATGTGCTCTATAAATAAAATGTATTATTATTATTATTATTATTATTGTATCTATATAAGTGCAGGTTAGCTGAAAGAGTTCTTGAATAGCGAATTGTAAATCATGCTCAAAGTAATCCTATTTTTTCTTTTAATAATGTTATAAAAGTTTTTTAACATTTTTATAATGTTATAAAAATTAATGAAGGGGTACCGTGCACTGAGAATGGAGAAAGACCACTGATTTATAGGGAGAGAGCCATGCAAAGTTTTATAATACTCCCATGTGGCAGCCTTGTTGATGACATGTTGACGAAAAATTTTCCAATCATCACAAATCAACAGGGATCCTACTCCATATCACCATTGACCCACAAAATAAAAATGAAAAGAATCCAACAAACATTGTAGCCTATAGAGTAAAAAAAAAATTGTGGCTGGACCGACTAGTCCTTAGTGCCTTAAAGCCCCTCCCCTGTCTCATTTCACCTCCACCTGAACAGGCAACAGGTGCAGTCTGTTAAGGTGGAGGTGATTGCAGTGTATAAAAGGCTGGCAGCTGCTTCATTTTATCCTGAGTTGCATTTTGCACCTGTGGTTTTTAGCTCTGGACTGATTTATTTTTATTTTATTATATCCCCTGTTTGTACTAGCCTGTGCATTTGGGTCCTTCCATTCTTTTAGGCCCATGATCCTAGTGCCAGCCAGACATCAGTTTGCATCTGGCGGGACAAACCTCGACACAAACAGACGGACTGACCAACAGACTGACAGACAAACAGGGATAATCGTAATATAAGCCCATCCAGTGGGGTGGGTGTATAAAAAGGGTATGTTGCTGATGCCATGAACACAGTGTTGTCCAATCTAATCCACAAAGGGCCGATGTGGTCGCTGGTTTTTATTACTCCCTGACACTAACACACCTGATTCTACTCATCGAGGTCTTGATTGACCCCCCCTGATCAGTTAATTAGTGACATCAGGTGTTCTGGCGCGGGGATAAAGCAAAAACCTGCACCCACACAGGCCCTTTATGGATAGGATTGGACAACCCTGCATTAACACTTCATTTAATGAGAGCTACTAATATGGCAAGAAATAATTTTCCTTTTATTGGGATAAAAGAATGATAGAGGTCTTTTGCTGCACATATCACTTTGCTTGATCCCGATGGCTTGCCCTGAAAGGTGAAACTGATAAGGCAAACTGGAGCACTCATCACAGCCAGGTTGATTCATTGGTCACGAGGGCAGCCCAAGTCACCATTCTGCCATCAAAGTGCTCCAGTGTTGTCTTGGTATCACTCTGTTTAAGTTAAAATCTTTTGCTTACATCACAGCAAAGAAAGGGAAACGAACATGAATAGAAAACTGGCCAGGATAGAAAAGCCACTCTGCTGGCAGACCAGGCTCCGGGGCAACCTCTCCCTGCACCACCTTCGACCATTGAATTCATGTAATTGAATAACACCCCCTACCCCCAATTTCCTATTTCCGACCAGCGCAAAATCACAAAGCGTAGCCCAATTTCACCCACCCCACCCCAGCCCTATTCAAAATGCAGGCCACCCCCTGCAGCAGAAATAGCAAGAACTGTACATGTGTTACAGATATAAGTACCTAGTAAGTAGTAAAATATTTATTGATGTAAAAGTAATCATTAATAAATTACAACATTTACCCCTCTTGGAAACTCACGAAAAGCAAATCGAGGGCTGACTGCAATAAACAGTTATGTCCAATATATAACATCTCAACTTAACTGTTTATTGCAGTCAGCCCTCGAAATACAGCTCTCTTGCAGATCCATCTCATAGGTGCTCAGCAATTATTAATCAGAACATGTGGGGGACTGTTGAAAATGTGTTGTCTGTCATGATCCAGACCAGAAAACAAACACGCAGTCAGAGCACAATCAAATGGTAGGGTTTACTGATGGTTATACAATCATGACAGAGGGATAGAGCCCAGAGCAGAATGACACAGTTGAGTTCAGATGGTACAGGATTGAGTGCCAGGGGCGTGTCCATGCCCGGCCAGAGGCGTCCCGGGACAGCTGCTGGATGGAGTGCACACTTCACCAGGGCAGAACTGTCAGATGGCAGGACTGGGGAGTTAAGCGGGAGTGCAGTCCCAATCCTGTGGAAGGTTTGGAAGGTGTTCCTAATAAACTGAGGAGAGCAACAGCCTGACGGATGATTAATAGGATTATAGTCCTTATCCTGGAGACTGAAAGTAAGGCTTGGGAGCTTGTTTCTATTAATATAACTGGGAAGAGAAGTTCCATATCTAACTATCAGTAAAGATTATGAATGAGGAATATTTAGAGAGTGCAAGTTGCTGGATTTTTGCTTGCTATATGCCATTTAGCAAACAGTCAGTATCATCCTAGTAAAAGTTTATCATCTTCAAAAATCAGACATAATCTTTCAACAGGTGGGGAAGGCACTTAGGACATGAACCAAATCAAAGGAGAAAATAAGTGAATGCATCATCTGAAAATTGACATTTCATGACCCTTGAGCTTGTTGACTTTTTGCCCTAGTTTGTTCTACATACTTATGAAGTATTTGATGTCATAAAATTAGAGTGATTCACTGATTAGTTTCAGTGGAAACATTTAATCAGAAAACCGCTATCAAGTAAAAAGTGCCCAACTTTGACATCCTTTATCTCAAAATCACAAAGTGTCACGAAATGTCAATTTTTACTTGATGCGTTCGCATATCTACAAGTCTCGCAACCTGCTGGATGGAAGCAGACAAAAAAGGTATTCACATGAGGGTTGTGACTCCTGTCATTTGTCAACAGTTCATTCAATATGGATAAAAACACCCTTAAATTAAAGCTGGCAGTCTACATCTTTGCATTGTCAATGTATCTTTTCAAACTCAACAACTCATTCAAAGTGCTTGAATGTCACTGTTCAGTGAGCTATGATGCTCACTGTAAATTGATTGCCGGATGGTACTGTGACTGTGTAGTCACTGTCAGTATGCATACAGCATGTTTTGGTGATACAGTCTCAGACATTTTTTCTTCAAATTCTCTGTTGTCCAGTATGATGCAGCAGCGCAGACATATAGATTGATAATACTGAGTGTGACAATAAAGTCTGAATGTCTTTGCTATAATTCTCTAAATGCAAAATTCGGCAGGAGGATACATTTTTACATCAACCTAAGCATGCACTGAACCTAAACTGCTTGTGTGGAGACGTTGAGATGATGACTCTTGTGAATACAGTAATATTCACCTAGTCGTTTGTAGAGCTTGAGATCAAAAATGCAAGAGTTAATAAAACGCAAAATTTTTCTGCGATATGGCAACAAAATTTTTTCACTCAAAGAGTGGTCACAGTGTGTTATATATTTCCGGTTCAAGTAATTGAAGCAGAAATTCTGGGGGTTTTCAAAAGCAAACTTCATACGATGTAGGATACAGTACATTCTTGTCCAGAAGCATCCTAAGTGTAAGGTATTGTGGTGGGGTGCATTGTTGGGCTAAATGGCCTGTTCTCATCATTTTGTAATGTTATGCGTGACCTTTTGCCCGTGGATGACTAGCAATAGTTCTTATGCCATCGATTCCTCACATCCATATTTGACGTCAAGTAGAAAGTACCTCCTCTTGTACGCATTACTTCTTTGCTGACTAAAATGTACAACAAATGGCTGAGAAGTCCAGTTTCTCTTCCTGTTTTAAATAAAATAATGCACGGCAAACTCCATATGTCTGGTTTTGCTTCGTGTGCCTTGTGAAATTTTTATTCATTTATTTATTTATTTTAATGAAACCCTTCCAGAAACTTGTATGGAGTTGCGTCTTGGCATCTGTATAGCTTCATAACCATGTTCCTCACTGGCCTTGAGGACGATGTGCTCTTGCATCCTACTCCTGGCAAATTTTCAACCATTTTTTGCAAATATTTTGACTACCCTCACAGTTCTCAGTGGATGTTTTTCCATGGGTATATTTGTTTTCTCCCATTATAAGCCTAGTGAAGGTAACCATTTGTCTCTTATTGTCTTTTTTAACAATTCTTCAATATCTCCATTGGTGATCAATATCTCAGGGATTCTCTATTATTTCTACCTCATTTCCCCACCACTGTTACACACAAAATGACCAAATGACACAATGTAATTAATTTACCCTGAGATCAACTTAACCATGTCACTCATAGTTAATTTAACTTAGCTTGATTTTATTTCCAATAATTGTCAGAGGTGTCTATAATTATGGCCCCAATGGACTTCTCATGAAAATATGACTGAAATATGAGAAGGAATGTTTTGAGATTAAAGGATATAGTTTCCCCACATTTGAACTTCACATATTGCTTAGTAACTGTTATTTATTATATGCAACCATGAAGGGTGCCAATAATTCTTAGCCCGTCTGTATTTCAGGCACGGCTAGGAGAGGCAAAAGCTGCCTATAAAAAGTCAGAGTGGTATTTTCACAAGGTTCCTACATCTGTCAGATACATTTTTATTTGACTTTCAGACATACTTTTGTTGCCATGTGAGTGTTGCAATAGATCATGTACAGCTTCACAAGTGAAAATCTCCAGCAATGAGGTATAGTGGAAAATTTGAAAGTAAGTTTGCGTAATCTGAATTCCACGGTGAAATGAAACATGCTTAGGGTGGGCGATGACATATCCAAGCTTCAGGCTAAGTAAATACATTTCTTGAGTGATGTGTAAGTCACAGACTGCCTTGAAAATAGTTCTGCCGGTGATGAAGATTTATACGATGATGAAGATTGTGGTGGGGTGTGAATGAAACAGTCATCCTTTTCAAATGAATAGAAAGCACCCCCTTATATGATAACTTGCACCAAGTGACTAGCCCGCCACATGCGCAAACAGAGTATAACTTCCTCCCAATGTGACATATTTTGCAATCCTCAAGGATTTACCCTGATTCCCCAGAGTAACTGATGCAGTAATTACGTTCAGGAATTCCTTTTCTGCTATGTCATGCGGTCTAGCCGCGGGGGCAAGAAGATGAGTAGGCTGTGGTGCATATTCATAACCTATATTTCAGAGAATATGAATCAAGAGTGATACCAGTGTCCTTATTACTCCATAACATTGGTTGGGGATGTTGGGGTGGTTTTGTATGCTGGTGGTCTGTTTTAAAAGAGGAGACAGCATCTTGGCAAAGTATATTTCAGTGGAAAGTAGAATACTTGAAGTGTCAAAAACACATAGTTTTACAAATTTTTATTTGGTAATGATTCAGTGCAATGGATTTTTAAAGTCTTCAAATTGGCTTCAATACCAGGGGGCAGACATTTTTACTAGGGTAATCTTCTGATTTTGACAACCTCTCGCAGTTTACATCTCCCATTTAGCCACAGTTGCTCAGACTAATTGGTAAAAACCGACAACAGTCTAATTTACTTTTGACAGCATTGTCATGCATTGCACCACAAAATTATGAGGCGTGCTCTGCGCATAAATGACAACGTAAAATATTGATACGCCTTCATAATTTCAGTGCTTGTTAAGCAGCACAGATTTGCGGAAATTAGTTTGCGAGGCTGCGGGAATCTGTTCTTTCATTTGAATGTTGTCACGGCTAAAGTGCGCTGTAAGGCTGCACAGCTGTGTGACAACCCCAAGGACGGCGAAAATAAATGCTTCAAAGTAAGCAAAAGTTTTTGATTTAAAATGCCATATCAATTATATAAATGTACGCAATGGGAATTCACTTTTCATTATCATTTCTAATTATTGGTCATGGATTGGTCTTGGTCGATCAGTCGATGAATTGTTTGATTGTTAATCAGGCCAGCTTAAATAAAAACAGCTTTCGGGCAGCAAAGCTTGAAAGGGAGAGCTTACTGAAGGCCCTTTGAACAACTCCAAGGCCCGGATGAAAGGAATGAGAACAACTGACGTCACGTAAAAGAATAACTGACGCACAAGCACTGCGGCACTGGCATTTGATTGGATAATACGTTCAAAATGCACACTCACCTACTATGTAGGGCACTGTGTAGTGAATGTTCTACATTGAAAACAATACAGAGAGTGAGTGAGCGAGTGGACAAGTGTGCATTCCAAACGCACCCTTAGATTCCCCAAGTAAAAATGTCTGCCCCCTGGCATTGACGCCAATTTGAAGACTTTTCGGTTTAAAAATGTAACAAAATGCTGGATCATTACCAAATTAAAATGAATAAAACTATGCATTTTAGACACTTCAAGAATTCTACTTTCCGCTGAAATATTTGCCCAGGTGCTGTCTCTTCCTTTAATCTTGACCTTTATAATAATATTAATTTATCTAAAAATATTTAAAATAATGAAGGAACTGTACTCATGTCATGGAACATTTAAAATATGAAAGTTTTCTTGTATGAAGTGGAACAATTAGCCTAAAAATGAAATTCCACTACCAATACTTGTGAAAGTCCAAACAGAAAAACATCAAGTGTCTTATCAAGACAAGTGTCTTGTCAAGAAATTCTGGAGAACTTTTTTATAACCAATTATAATGTCTTCAAATTGTTTATGAAAATAAGGAAAACACTTTGCTTTCAAGTTGTCAAGGAACTAATTAATAGTCTATCTTTCCTACTTGACGGCTAGCAAGCTACGATCATGCCTGGTGTCTAAGAAATGTGCACTTTCCCTTGTCGTTGCCACGGTGTGCAATAAATCAAACTCTTAAAGGCCTGATTGTCTGGTGTTAATCTGTTGGCCAAGCCAACATTGGTAAACATGGACAGCAAACAACGTCGCTAGCCATTCTAATTTTACTGTGAAATGCATTTTCAGGACAGATATTGACCATGTCGGTCCAAGCAGTCTGAACAAATCGTCCCAGCGCTATTTTGTAGCCCTTAAAACATTGATATAATCGGTGCAGCCGTCTGTCGCATTTCCATCGATTGTGGTTTAAATAAATTAGCTCCTCTTCTCGCCACATCGATTTCTGTTTGTACAAAGGAAGCAGCGTGACAGTGAATAATGAGTGCTTAAATAGTGCCTGTTCTGTGGAGTGCCTTGCCTGAAAGAAATTTGTCTTCTCAGATTTGCTAACACAGATAAACATATTGAGGGTTCAGAACCAGAATGGCTTATCTACAAAATTGGGCATTTTGGGTTAAGTGCAGCTACAAGTTACAAATCATGTCTAGTTTGTCTGGAAAAAAGGTTTGTCTCCATATGCAAATTTGGAGATAAACCATTCTGGCTGTGAAACCTTGATATATTTGGTTTAAAAGATCTAGCAAACTGCTAATTATCGAATGTGTGGTGGTGTTCTGCATTATCCATTTATATCAATAGGAACAATGACATGCATTTTGGCAGTTCAGGGGACTCACTGGCAAAAAGGAAGGGGGCATGGTGATGTCATGGGTTCCAGTCATGGTCTCCTGGTACTGTTATTTGTTACATCCTTCGCACATTCAAAATACAGTTTTTAATCATTTCTTCCTTTTTTTGATATTTTCATTTATTTTGAGAAAATGTAATCCAAATGGCCCTGCATGAAAAAGAAAGGAACACCTTGCTTACTCAATCAGCCAATTAACACAAATGTAATTCATGACTGGTTTGATCAGACTAAATACTCTCAAGCTTACTCTCAAGGAGGAGGAGCCTCTTGTTTTCATCCTCAAAACATTTTTGGAGTTTCAAAGAAAAACAGCATTCAAGACAAATCCAAACCAACAGCAGTTTATGGTAGCCACTCTTTCAAGCATGATAAACAACATTTAAAAAACACAAAATGCCTTCATACTGCCTGTGTGGCGCAATCAAGCGTCCGTAAGCCCGAGCATGAAAAGGCATTTTTTTCCACTATGTTTATAGCCAAAATGCCCAATATAGCCAATTAGCTAGGAGCATTGCTCTGCTTCGCGGGAAAAAGCCTCAGATTAAAGAACCTTTTTTCTTTTGTTTGTGAAACAATAAAAATGGTAATGTTTTTTCTTTCTGCATGTTCTTGTGGCCTGATAACACTTTAATTAGCAGGATCTTAAACCAGGAAGTCTAACAAATATGCCAAAATAAAAAAAAATCAGTTTGCCGGCAAATACATTTTTTATGGGACTGCACCATAGCCTTCCTATATGCCTGTGGCAAAGCCTTTTTTTACAAGTAAGGATTTTTTTTAAGATCAAAGCATGGCCACTGAAATGGTGAACAGGTGCCAAGTATTAAATTTGTACTCAACATTTAAATGGTATCCATAGAACTAATAAATTCAATAAATGCAAGTATTTACAATTGTGCAAGAAGACAGTACCAATTGAGTGAAAATCTGAAAAAATTAAATTTTTCATTCATTACAGGAAAAAAACAATTGTTTGGAGAGTGTTTAATACTTAAGTCTGTGGGTCGACTAAGCTTTCATACAAGTCCAGGAGTGATTATATCTGACAAACATAGAGGTCACTAGAAGTCTTCAGATTGACAAGAAAAAAAATTTTTCTGCAATTTTGGCTTGGCTGTGCACAATAAATCTGCCCCTGAGGTGTAAGTATTGTAAATGGGGTGCTGTCCCAGTTATTGCAAAAACCAGCAGGAAGTATTGTATTAATTATATTACATGTGAATTATTTGAGTAAAAACTAAAATTCCTTGTTGATTATGATTATCCTTTTCAAACTGTTAGGAAACAGCATTTTCATTTGCATGTTCTTAACCAAAGAGCATGGTAACATACTTTTCCATTTTCATTTCAATGCGGTCATAGAATGCCCATGTGAGAATGGATGTGCTTATTGTAGTAATACATTTTCATTTTTACTCAACACATATGCGTGCAGAAAATTATAATGCTACAGTGAAATTACATTTTCATTTTCCAGATTTCCCCTTACACTTAAAAAAACTATCAGCAATTCGTTGCAATAATGAATGTATGCTGTCTTTAGGTGACATGATCTTCTTCTCAAAACTAATGCAGTGCCTGCTCAGTACGGGTTGATTGCTTAGTGTCCATTATTGCTTTCTCTAGAACCACTGAGCTGAACAATTTCACACTTGAGCAAAAGGCCCTCCAAGTGTAAAATTAATGGGATGAATGGTTGTCAAAAAAAAATCAAGACATACAAACTCCTTCCATGTCAATTAGTTTGTCTGTTAAGCTCCTTAAAAGTTGTTTTAAATTAGATTTGCGCCAGTGCCTATGATGCAACTTACTATTGGCAAAGTTCTTGAGCTAATATAAATGACTTGGCTCCCATTACTCTGAGGTAATGGTAGTTACCTGAATATTACCTAGCTTTTCATTATAATTTGCCATCTGATATTGTTGTGAAAGACATTGTGGTCTGACCCACAGGCTAATGTACTACAAAGCTTCTTTTAATGACAGTTATTCTCTGCTAAATTGATATTTTGCTGATTTAATATCTTAAGCCCCAATAAACCTCATAAATAAGGAATGTTTTCTTATAGCAACATCGTCATGTGGCAGATCCACTTAAAGCTGCAGTTGGTAAATCTTATAAAAGGATTTTTTTGTCATTTTTTCTAAAACTGTCACTGTGTACAGACAGTATCACATAAAACTACAAAAGTAGTACTCTGTAATAAAAAAAAAAGTCTCCTTTTAAACCTACATACTGCTCTTACTGCAATTTAAAAGAATCGTTCGGACCGACCAAAAAGAACCAATTAGAGCCAGGGTTGTGCTGTCAAACCGTGCACATGCACGCGCTGCACACAACCTCCTGCCCCTTCCTCCTCAGTTCACGCCAGTGCTGTCAAGTTCAAATCTAGGAGAGAGGGTTTGGGAGCTAAGAGAAATTATTGCGCAACAACAGCCATCAGCGAGGGAAAAAAACACTGATGCCTCCATTACTGACAACGGCACACACGGCAAAGACGAGTTAGAAGAGGAAGCCAGAAGAAACAAAAGCACAAAAGAAAGAATTAGACAAACCCTGGGATAAAACCAGAGTGAACATCGGAGTGGCTTTTCAGAGGTGGAGGGAACATGATCTGGAGGGATTAAAAACCGATGCAGAATTGGCAACTTTTCTGCTTGACAGGTAAACCCCTGCTTTATTTATTGGTTCATTTTTGCTCCGCAATGCTCTGGAAATAAGCGAGTTGGCGTCGCGCACATGCATAGCTAGAATTAACCCCAGCCCTTACGGGTATCAATTAATGTTTGCTCAGCAAATAAGCGAGTGAACGTCGCTTACAAGTACAGTCCCTGTTCGAATAGCCAACGTCATGTAATTGTTACAGTAGGGTACTCCGTAGTGCATGTGATGTTACTGTCGGGCTACCGTTATCTTGTTTCCGATGCTGGGGCTAATGTTACCGGCGTCGTTTTATTAGAAAGTAGCAGAAAATATCTTTATCAAATGACCTGGCAGTCTTTTCGGTTGTGTTGTTGCCCTTATAAATATGTGTAACGTTTATGTGCTCTCACAGCTAAATGCTGTCATACGGTTTACTGGCCATTCAGCTGGATTCTCGACAGTTTCTGTACTCAAAAGAAAAAAAAAAAAAAAAGGGTAACACTGAAATAAGCGTGTGCTGGGTTTTTACTGAATACATACTGCTGTAGATTACTTTTCATGTCGACACGATTTATTTCTGCTCGTTTGTTGGCCAGCAGTATTGACTGTTCACAACAGTAACGTCGAGCCTTGGCAACTTGGCCGTTTTCATAATGTGAACGTGCAAAATCTCCCCACAGCCACATGCATAACAGCTTGCGTGCATAGCAGCCTTCTGGGGGAGGGTCTTAGGAGTGCAGTGGAGAGGGAGGGGGAGGGATGTGAAAGTTGCTTGTTTTCAAATTTTTATGCCAAGTTATCAACTGCAGCTTTAATGAGAAGAAACTCAGCAAAAAGCTCATGTTGACCATTTTTACCTCAACCGAACACAAATCAAGTACCAAGCAAGTAAATAAGCATGCAGCAAATCACTGGATGCAGCCCACAGAATCCAACTACATAAGCCTTGTGGTTTTAAAGTGAAACCACACTCAAAGAACAGCAGGCATAATAGTGCCCTGAGAAAAACTTTTTCTTACCTTTGATATTTTGTAATAAAAATCTGTGTTCTATGGTTAATCTACACTGGCTATTGTTAGTCCAATGTGTCCGTGTTGTACTGAAACTACATCTGCCAATCTCTGTGCATTTTTTTTTTTGGTCACACCGCCTCCAATTAGATCAGACCCTAGTCATTCCCCTTGCATGCACGTATTTTCTTCTCTGTGATTGGCTTGTGATGCCGAAAATTTGATTTTGGGCTCTGACGTTTCCAACAAGCCTCTCATCCACTGTAATTGCACAAACCAAGCCTGAGATAGAGCTCTGCATACCCGGGGCGTCCAACTGGGGGTCCATGCGACAGTATATACATGTACTCAAAATGCGCAGGAATAAATGCTGCAATACAGTTGCAAAACCGGTTGCTTGTTGATAATATCGCTATTATTGTCCACAAAATATTCAGCAGTTATTTTCAAAGTAGTCCTCGCACTTGCAACTGACTGAGAATCCTTGCGGCATTATGTGCAAGTATTAATGAGAGTGCTGCTATACAGGCGCAAAACCGGGGTACTTGGCGTGTTATGCTGACTCACTGCTTAGAATCGCAATGTAAGTGTGGCAGCTCGTCTAAGCAGGTAGCTTTGCGGCTAAAGTCCATGTCACACAGCGAAAATGCATAAAAAGCGCATAAAATCTAGGTTATACGCGATTGTGCATGGAAAATGCATGATATGCGTAAATCATTAGTGGAGCCTGCGAAAGTCATAAGTTTTTATGCGTTGAAAGTGGGGGCGGGGGTGGGCTTGCGCGCTCGTACACGAAAATCATTTTGAACTGCACAAAAATTTTGGCTTTGCACGATTTTGGAAGTAGGCGGGGCCTCATGAAATCATGCGAGGAACATGGGTACTTAAAGCGTGAAACATGCGTCTTGTGCGTGTTAAGGACGTGTTTTATGCGTCTTTTTTGCGTGTTTGCTGCGGGATTCTGGCGATGTTAGCGTCTATTCCGCGCATGTCCACGCACTTTCCACGCATTTAAAGCAGATGTATCGCAGACATTTCACTAACCATTCACTTTCATAATGTATAGCACGCAGGATCAGTGGCGGTCCTACAGGAGGGGCAAAGACACCATCCCTTTTAGTCCTGGCTAGATCTCAATCATTTTCCTTTATTGACGTCTTTTCCAATTATCGTAATTGGCAGCTGAAGACATGGTTTTTCACCGTATGCGATCTAACAGCGATGAACTCATTGGCTAAATTCAGTGCAGGAAAATAATTTGCTTATTAATTGGCCAATACTTCGCGTGATTGAATTGGTCCGTGTTCCAATGAAACGCGGACTCTCACTCTCGGTATTTCGTGGGTTGATTAAAAAGAAAAACAGTGGCACTCGGCACTAGGTTATAAAAAGCGTGCGGCTCAAGCAATAAGCGAGAGTCGACTGGTAGGCTATGCAATTTTGAATAACGTAGATTTAAATACAGCAAATACACGTCCAGATGAATGATTGTCGTCTTACCTAATTTGGGAGAAAAAGCAGCACCTGTTAAATGCGGAGCGCTGTCGGAATGAGCCTTTTGTTAATCATGAAGATGACTGGGAACAGGTCAGGATTTATAATTGTTTTCAACAGCTGTTTTGTGCAACCCAATTCTCTGTTCCTCCACTGTACTGAATTTAACCCGTGATTTGATCGCTGTTAGATCGCATGTGGAGAGAAACCGTGTCTTTAGTTGCCACTTACAATAATTGGGAAAGACATCAATAAAGGAAATTGATTGAGATCTAGCCAGGACTAAAAGGCACATGTCTTCGCCCCTCCTGTAGGACCGCCACTGCGCAGGTAAACGTTTGTGCGCGAATTGTTATGGGAAAATCAGTGGTTTTTTGGCTTGTTCTTCGAAGTACGCGTTCTATTCGTGATTTTTAAGTGATGCGTGATTTATTAGTGGAACATGCGCTATTTATAAGTTTCTTTTCGACGCATACGCCCAAATTTGGGAAAATTTTTACACTTACATGCACGCACTTAGCAGCTAAGTGCATTTTCCATACGTGATCCATCAGTTTTGGGCTGTGTGACAGGGCCTTAATGTAATGCACATGACCTGGATGACTTGCTTTCAATCCCTACTGAAGTTGCATGTTTTTTTTGAGCAACGGAAGCATAGTTTTAATATGAATAATTGCTGGGGTGTCTGTTGTTTTTAGTTTTTACCATTTATGTTTGTATTTGTTTATTTGCTTGTTTTATTGAAAATATATCTGCTCCAGTGGAGTCAAACTTCACTTTCTTTGTGTGTATTTTCTTTAAATGGGAAAATGTATATCGGACTGGTTATTCCTGTAGTGACATATAAGCTAAATTGAATTAGTTTTACAGTTTGGTGGCTGAGGAACCTTCAAATGGACCAAATAGTCGCGTAGATATACTCATTTCATTTTGGGCATTTCATATTTGAGCCAGAGGCTCAGGGCTTAAGAGGATTTATACAAGGATCAATGCCTTCTTTTTCTTCTGATGCAATACATTTTTCATTGAATTTTTTGTTCTTTTTTCAAGGCTTCTGTCAACTCCATTTCTTTTATCCTTTTGAGTCCTATTGGGCAGAGTTTAATTCTGATCACTGGTAACAGTTTTTCCACCAGTCTTCATACTTAGGAAGATAATACAAAATTTTTCTGTTGCATGTATGCAGATTGAGGTACCAAGAGACTACTGCGGGATTTACCCATCCTTTACGAATCCCTTCCATCTATTGCTCCTTTTCTCTCTCTGGCTTTAGTTCTCACTGGCTGTCTGTGTCTGTCATGTTCTACCTTTGATCATTTTGGGATTACGGGTCAGGTGTCTTCATGCAGGGCATCAGACCAGAGGACAGAATCACCACTGATCCAGAACTTGAGAGAAAAGGGGTGTTGACCCCTGGCAGCAGCCTATGCCATCTAAAAACTCTTGCAGCATGTGACACAGTGTGTGTGTGTGTGTGTGTGTGTGTGTGTGTGTGTTTGTGTGTGTGTGCGTGTGCGTGTGTGCATATGAATGTATGTGCACACTCGCTGGGCAGTGACAGAGAAGTAGCATTGCAAATGAATAATTGCAGATGCTGCCATTTTTATCTTGCCTTGAGGTCAATTACAAATTCCTTGATAAAATCATTTTACCAAAAGCTTTGCTAACCGTGAACCTCAAGATTAATTCATTGAGAGAAATTATTACTGTCAGTGTCAATTAGCTGACCAGTTGTGATAAATATGATGATCACAAGCTGAACTCTAAATAAGCACTCAGGGGGTATTAAAACCTGGAACATGGACTGAAATAAATACAGCCTTTCGGGTTTTACTTTGTGCTAAACCCAGGCTTTCTCACTTAGCCTGCTTTGTGGAACACCCCCCAGGCCATCAAGAACACAAAAAAAATGCAAGCGCACTCCTCAAAAGCCAGACTCCTGACCTTGGATCTTATTTAGGAGAACACTGCAGAGCTGCACATCTTAACAACAATGTCAACAAAATATGATAAATTCAATAATTATTTCTAAAGGATTGTGCATACTGTAAATTGAGGGTTTGGAGCACAATGGGTTATATGTCCAAAGTTTCAAATTTAAGATTTATATACCAAAAAAAGTGGTTTCTGATGCTTTTCCTTGGAGCAGAAACGTGATCTTAAATTCAAAATTTATAATTTTGTAATATATATAATATATATAAATTTGTAATATATTCATTGTGCTCCAAACCCTAGATATACAGCATAATATGAGATTAGAAACTGTCCAGTCATTAATTTTAGTCCAGAACTGCTGACCAGTTGGAAAACCTGGACAAAGGCTAAATCCTCACATGACCCTTGTGAGCAAACCACTGTCAATGAGGACAAAAATTAAGTCCTCTGCTGCTATATCTGAGTAATTAGACTACCAAGTTTTGGCATACTTTTTGCAGTGTAACATGATAGTCTATTTACGAAAAGTGGGGGTAAAACATGAACTTGTTTTCGCACATTGTTTGTCATGTAGAATTTGAGCTAGTTTTTGCACATTGTTCTTTGTAAGAGACGATCTCTTCCCAAAATGATCTGTTCAGCTTGAGAGAAAACCATCTCACGGGATGATATAATTTTTAAATGCGAAGCAATATATTCAAAAACTTAACCAAAATGTTTGGTGGACCGTGTGTTATAATACTGTACTATTTTTCAGAAAAATTGTGCAATTGGGAAACTTCAGGATGTTGGTGGTAAACAAAAGAAAATGGTGCAAAACAACCCATCAACTCGATTCATTGACCCCCATCAGAGCAGTGTTGTCAAACATGGTCCAGATTACAACATCATTACATCCATTTGTTTTTGGTTACATGCTGACCTCAAGTGTAGCTTAATATGTGCCCTATTCTCTGCGGTGGTTCGGAAAGCTCCTGCAAGAGAAAAACAAGGCCTCAACTGGAATTCACTCCCTGACCCAGTATTGCACCCCTACAGTGTGCACCAAGACACTGATGAAAGGTCCCAATCCAAAATATGCGAGCAGAGCAAATGAGAGTGAGTGTCGTGTGAGGACCTCCCACTGTCTCATGGTGATCTCTACGGAATTATTTTTTTATTGCTCACAAGAGATCAACTGCATGAGATAATATATTCCAAAAGTGTCCTTCACACACAAATACAAAAACTGAACCACCACTCATTCTCTCCAACACACCTTCCCCCAAAGCCCACACAGTCAAGCACAAATAATGAAACCCATAGACTTGCTACTCGTGAAAATGCATGCACACATGCCCAAAATGCCCTTTCCGTTGTCAACACAATGTCTAATTATGTGAGGTTAACTGAATGGTTTGATTTTGTGCCAATATCTTGTCCTTGTTTTTCCTCATTAAACCTTTATGATATTCTGGAGTAATCTGCTGAGCATTAGAAATGCAGATGATTATTAAGGTCAATACAGTACTATGCCACAATAATTGTTTTAAAAGATTATTCTCAATTGACCCTTCTTTGTCATTTGTTTACCAAACAAGTCAGTTGGCACAGCGAGCCCATTGCCGCTGAAGTCCTTCAGCTATACCCCGGAATAGAAAATGGAAGCACTTGGACTGCCTGTTGGAGCCACCAAGTCAGTAAACGCACCACAGCAATTTGATTTTGCTTCTGATTTTAAAACTCCCAAAAAGTGAGTGCTGGAGATGAATACTCAGAACTGGGTGGAAAATGGAAATGTACAGTATATCAAATGCTGTGTGATTTCTGTGGTTTTTATTTAGTCGGAGCACCCTTGGTTTTTTTTTACAGATTTAAAACTACACCAATCAATATCACGTGCATTTTTTTTTCTGTAAAATGATCCCATGCAATGTGAGAGTCATTGCTAGTAGTTCTCTCTCGACCATGTAGTTTATAGCCAGCTTGCTGTTGTTGCCTGTCTTTTGTTTTCTAAATTCCTGGGCTGGCCTGATAATCAGCTCCTCCTCAGCCCCTTGGGTCACCCCTCTCCCTTCTGTCACACTAAGTTCTAAAAAGCTTGGTCTTTCACCCAGATAGGCATGGTTTTGTAGAATGTAGCATCCCTTTATGACCAGAAAAGTGCCATAAAGGAACTGAAAAGGTTTGTCACGTGACTCAGAGCCATGTTTTTTCCATTAACCCTTTTGTGCAGATATAGACGCCGGCGTCCTTAAATTCCGAAATTAATTCCTAAATAATTCTGGAATTGAATTTCCAAATGTCTTGCTTCACTGCAATCATTTTCCAGAGTCTCTGTGACATAATCACTGAGTTAAAAAGCCTAAATAGGCTGATGCACAACAGGAAAAAATGGTATTATTTGTATTCAATGCACCTGGGCCTCGTTTCCCAATAACGATCAATCGTTGAGCTCTACAAGGGTTTGCTACGAGTGATCTTACGAAAATGAGTAAGAAAAAATGAAAACTATTACACAATGGAAGCACAGCATGTAAAGGTGATTCACCTGTGACCCCAATTCAAAAATAGTTGGGACAAAGTGTAAATTGTGGATAAAATCAAAATGCAATGACTTTTACATCAAGAGCCAATATGTCATTTACAATAGAACATACCCAACATTTCAGAGGTTGAAACTAACACATTTTAAATTTTTACGCACAAAATGAGCTCATTTTGTGGATAACATTGTAAAATGTATCAGTTTCAACATTTGCTATGTTATCTCTGTTCTACTGTGAATAAAATACTGGCTGGTGTGATTTAAAAGTCATTGCATTTTGATTTCATTCACAATTTTACACTTTGTCCCAACTATTTTGGAATTGAGGTTGTATTTTCGATCAAATTGGCTAAAATACATGTTTGCATGTCAAACCAGCATGGAATATGATTTCCCTGACCACCTGTGTAACAACTGGGGCTACATTTGGCCAAATACGCCCGGTTTCTGCCTGAGATGCCCGGGTTTCTGACTTAGATTTATAAGTTATAAACTGACCAAAATGCTTTGCGTGTTGTAGCTGTCTTTATTCAATGAATAATTGATCTAAACAGTGATTTCCACTTTGATTTAGGCCAACAACAATACCTGAATTGCATTTGGCTATATCTTTTACAGTTATTTAAAAATACCTCTAGCTCAGAAACTTTTCTTAAAAAGGTTGTGTTTTGGGGGACACAAAAATCCCACTCAATCCCTGTTGGTGTCATGGTTTAGCCCACGCCCGCAGAAGGAATGAAGCCGGCGGGCAGAGGGACCATGTACCCTAAGGCAGAACTTAAGGGACCCAAACGCACAGGCTGAGTAAAAATATAAAATCTTTCATTTAAATTCTAAAATACAATCCCTGAGGGGAGCAGCAGCACACAAGCAGCCGTCAGGGCTCCAGAACACAGAATACTGCTGCACCACAATAAGGTGCAGCCAGCCCTTAAATAACAGAGCTTCACCTCCACCTTAACCAGCCACACCTGCTGAGTTTTTTTTTTTTTTTTGCCCTAATGCACCATATATTTGCTTCATCCTGAAGGATTATTAGGGTGTAAGGGCCTTTTTTATTTTTCTAGAGTGGTAAATGTAAAATTCAGAAACCAGTACCTTGAGGACAATTTATTAAATGTCACCGCAATGCACAAAACGACGATAGGGACGTATGCAGACTGTCAGACTTAGCCTACATGTCTATTATGCACAGAAAAAAATAGAACAAACTTAAATATAAAAAATAAAAAGTGAACTATTTCACTTTTCACATGGACATCGAAAAAGTCACTTTTGAGATTTTGAGTCACTTTTCCAACTTTAAGGGCAAAAAAGACAGGGAATATTTATCGCGGACCAACAAAAGTGGGGTGTTCCAGCCTATGGACACATGGGGGGGCGCGCACATTTTGTGAGCCAGGCCCATATATATATATATATATATATATATCAGTGGCGGCTGGTGAACTGGCGATAGGGGAGGCTCAAACCCATCCCTTAAAAATAATGATGGGTCATGACCTGTTTTCAATCATGCACTGAAATTACCATTACAAAAGCTCCGAAAACTCTCAACATTAACAGATGTGGTCAGTTTTCATTAATAACGCATACCTGTTAACTCTCACGCATTCCGCACGAGTTTTAGTGGTATATTTACGTTCCTCTGCTATAGTCAGCAATTATTCAATCAACGCGTATGTAAGACATTCTCGCACGGAATTTAAGTCCTTGTGCATGGAGGTTTATCAGTTTCATTTGCGTTATGACTGCGGACTTCTCACGCTTTTCTTTACTTAGGGGTTGGAAGAAATGCATGTGTTTCATGATCGTTTAAACTGTTTAAATGAAATAAGATCATTGGAAGCAATGAAATTGCAGTAAAACATTTCAAATGATCTTATTTCATTTAAACCACCTAATCCCTATTCTAAAGATACGGGCCGCCCTGAGATCCCTGACGGTCTCCTACTTCCGGTCATTGCTCGCTGTACTGAAGAAAGATCGGCAGGCTGAATGCGTTCAGGCTCCACTTGCTGCGTTGTTGGTTGTACCAATAAAAAAACATAAAACGTTTGTATGGAAACAGAGTGCCTTATTTACATGGTGATTAGGAAAGGTTGCCCTTGCACAGCACCTTACAGTCTACACTCGATGTCAGCGAGTAGGCGCTTGGAGCCGCGCTAAGACTGAAGTATCCACCCAAGTGGACATCCGTATGCTCACACCATTTTGTAAAAAAGCGTCAAAGGATGAACGGGATGATCACCCCGATCCCACTGTATTATACAAAACCCAAAACCAGTGAAGTTGGTACGTTGTGTAAATCGTAAATAAAAACAGAATACAATGATTTGCAAATCCTTTTCAGCCTATATTCAATTGAATACACTGCAAAGACAAGTTACTTAATGTTCGAACAGGTAAACTTTGTAATTTTTGCAAATATTAGCTCATTTGGAATTTGATGTTTCAAAAAAGCTCAAGTGGCAAAAAAGACTGTGACAGTTGAGGAATGCTCATCAAACATTTATTTGGAACATCCCACAGGTGAACGGGCTAATTGGGAACAGGTGGGTGCCATGATTGGGTATAAAAGCAGCTTTCCTGAAATTCTCAGTCATTCACAAACAAGGATGGGGCGAGGGTAACCACTTAGTGAACAAATGTGTGAGCTGATTGTCGAACAGTTTAAAAACAACATTCCTCAACGAGCTATTGCAAGAAATTTAGGAATTTCATCATCTACGGTCCGTAATATCGTCAAAAGGTTCAGAGTATCTGGAGAAATCACTGCACGAAAGCGATAAGGCCGAAAACCAACATTGAATGCCCGTGACCTTCGATCCCTCAGGCAGCACTGCATCAAAAACCGACATCAGTGTGTAAAGGACATCACCACATGGGCTCAGGAACACTTCAGGAAACCACTGTCAGTAACTGCAGTTTTTCGCTACATTTGCAAGTGCAAGTTAAAACTCTACAATGCAAAGCGAAAGCCATTTATCAACAGCACCCAGAAATGCTTCGCTGGGCCCGAGCTCATCTAAGATGGACTGATGCCAAGTGGAAAAGTGTTCTGTGGTCTGACGAGTTCACATTTCAAACTGTTTTTGGAAACTGGGGGCGTCGTGTCCTCCGGACCAAAGAGGAAAAGAACCATCCGGACTGTTATAGGCGCAAAGTTCAAAAGCCAGCATCTGTGATGGTATGGGGGTGTATTAGTGCCCAAGGCATGGGCAACTTACACATATGTGAAGGCACCATTAATGCTGAAAGGTACATACAGGTTTTGGAGCAACATATGTTGCCATTCAAGCAACGTCTTTTTCATGGACGCCCCTGCTTATTTCAGCAAGACAATGCCAAGCCACATTCTGCACGGGTTACAACAGCATGGCTCCATAGTCAAAGAGTCCGGGTACTAGACTGGCCTACCTGTAGTCCAGACCTGTCTCCCATTGAAAATGTGTGGCCCATTATGAAGCGTAAAATACGACAACGGAGACCCCGGACTGTTGAACAACTTAAGCTGTACATTAAGCAAGAATGGGAAAGAGTTCCACCTGAAAAGCTTCAAAAATGGGTCTCCTCAGTTCCCAAATGTTTACTGAGTGTCATTAATAGGAAAGGCGATGTAACACAGTGGTAAAAAGGCCCCTGTGCCAACTTTTTTGCAATGTGTTGCTGCCTTTAAATTCTAAGTTAATGATTATTTGCAAAAAAAATATATAGTTTCTCAGTTTGAACATTAAACATCTTGTCTTTGCAGTGTATTCAATTGAATATAAGTTGAAAAGGACTTGCAAATCATTGTATTCTGTTTTTATCTACGATTTACATAACGTGCCAACTACACTGGTTTTGGGTTTTGTACATTATATAGTCCCCGGATATGCCAGTTCAAAGATTCGTCAAACAAGTATCCTTTTTTCAAATAAAAAGCACTATTGTCAGCCAGTGGTCAGTTTAGTTTTCCGGTGAAGTAATCAGCGTTTGCCAAGTAATTAGAGGCCATCTACGGTCACTCGCGGGATGCATGCTGAAACCCACACATTTCGCAGTTATACAGGCTAACGTCAGCACTTTTGAACAAGTTGACATTGAGCAGTGGAGGGGCTTACCAGTAGCATTAGTGAATATTGAAAAGTACAGAATCGTAATCCTGGCTTTTGTAAAAACCTCAGCTTTCGTCAACTATCATGTATTTCATTTTACTTTGTTTCGAAGTATCAACAGACATGTCATGAGCATTTCATGAAGTTGGCTGCCAAATTTGGTAACAAAATATGGCTTCCACAATGCCTTGGCTGACATCAGGACACCACTTTTTCTGCTGTGTTGTTAGACCAATGACTCTGTTTTTTCTGATGTATATCTTCAATCCGGGAGTGAATAAATATGAACAATGCAAATCCTCAAAAATTTTTTTTTGATCATTCTTATGCAACACAGTGAATTGTACAGTTTAGTATGTAATGACCCTGCTCTGAATAACGATTGTTACCCACAGCTAATGTGATATCATTCGGTAGTGGAGCGGGTGACAGCTGGGTTTTTACCCTGGTGCAAAACAAAGAAACTGCTCGCCAGACTATTTGCTGAATCTAAAGCATTTTGATACGCAGTTTGCTAGCTAGAATTACAACTCGCCGTCTTGTCACGCTTTTTTTTCACTTTGGATGTCGGCACGTATGCAAATAAATACCACGTCTTCGTCAAGCTAAAGAATGTTTCGGCCGAAAAAAAAATAGGTTAGCTAGCCTCTACTTATACACTGTATGTATGTGCATGTACTCATCCCGCTGTACCACAGACACTAGCTGGAAGCTACTACTTGGTTCGATGAAATGGATATAAGCAACAGTTTGACAAGAAGGAGGAGACCGGCAAGTCCATTGAACCATTTTAGATGTGACTTCAGACTCAGTGAACACGGCAGTCTAAAGGAATGGGAGGGTCCCTAGCAATTCAAGAGTACCCATTAGTTAGTTTCACATCAGAATTGACTGATAAAGGAATCCACCAATCACACATAGTGATAGATACGTAAAGCTCTCTCTCAATGGCTGTTTACCTCCGGCTGTGAATCACGTGGGATATCGCGTGTTTGCTTTCAAATAGTAGTACATCAGTTTTTTATCTTGAGTTTTCATTGGGTGGGCTGAGCTCCCCCCCCCTCTTGGTAACGCACCTGCTACAATATGAGATTGCATGGATGGAAATTAACTGAAATTTCTCTAAATTCCCTCTTGAAGTACTATGTCATGTAGTAAATACTGTTGATGATAGCATTTAGATGAGGTTTAGATTTTAATTATTATTAATTCATTTGACAATTGACAATCATAAAATCTCATATCATGGCTTCCAACAACTTTCTCAGAGGCTGGACTATGAAGACCTCATTAATGATTTTGCTACCATGAACGATTGACACGTGGCATGCATTTTAAATAATTCAAAATGCATGCCATGCGTTGAACTTTCACCATGCACGAATAACCAATTTATTAAATTATTCAATTACTAGCACTTGGGACATAAGAACCATTGGTAATTTGTTATCCCATTGCGGCAAAGAGTGTGTAACTGCCCCTCCCTGCAAATGTGACCCATTATTTTGAACGCTGAAAAAAATTTTGATTAAGTGCAATCTTAAAATAAATTAGAGTGCACCGCTGAAAAAAAAAATTACTAAGATAGAATTCAGAGAAAGTATCGGATAAATTCTCATCCCTACAATACGTATCTCTATTAAGCACTTTGTCAATGTTGACTTATCGGTGACCTCTATCATTTCTGAATAACTTCTTAATAATTACAGGCTTATATATTGGTCTTCAGTATTCAGTATATTAATTTTGTGATTATTAATCAAGGGATCTTAATCAGGAGGGCTTGAAAGCAATTATGCATTTAAGGATGCAATTTAAAATCCTGTAATGCAAGCATTACTGCCAGGGGTATGTAGGGCTTTTAGATGTTGAGGTAAGATGAGAAATAAAATATACCATTTTGATGTGAAATTATATTTAAATCAACTTTTCGCAGTTGTGCATTAATCTATTTTGCAAGTTGAGTAGTAAATTATTCACTGGGGTATATTAATATGTTAAGAGCGTTGTTATGTACCTCTCTTGTGATATTAATGACATATTATAGAATTATATATTTAAAAATAAAGTACCAATTTAACAATGCTCTGAATTTCGATTATTGGGGAAACTGGGGTCCGATGAGCCATGGGGACCAATGAGCCACATCACACATTTGTAATAAATAAATTTCAGAGCTGCTTAAAATAAGCAAAATAGTGATTTGGCTCTTTGGTCCTCATTGGTCCCCATAAGCCAAGTCACTAATTTGTCTATTTTTATCAGTTCTGGCATCTATTGATTATAAATATCCCAGTCTCCCCAAAAATTGATTATCTTTTTGTCAACTCAAATTCACAAAATAATCTTAAAGATGGTTTCATTCGCATTTAAGCATTGTAATAACTGTATCTTCCTCACTGGCATTAAACTTTATGGAGAGTAATGTTTGGGGAAAAGATCAGAATTGGAGGGAGAGTCAAAAGACTGTCCTGAATTTTACAATGAGGAAAAACATGGAAACTATGTGCTGAAAACAAGCCAAGGCATTGCCTCTTATATTGCTATGCACAGCCCATTCATATTATGGTTTGAATAAACACAGTTTGCTATTCTCCAGACCTCCTGCCCAATTAACTATAACAGTGACTAAGGTCTGGAATCAGTCAATATGATAAGAAAATCTAATTTGAATTTTTAGCAAGTTCTTTAATTAATTTAAGAAAATACTTAGTTTTAATTTGTTTGAATCACCAGCTGACAACCCTGGCAAAATTTGACTTAAAATTAGTTAGTATTATGATGGTGGGCAAATTTATACATACTTAAGGAGTACTATTTTATACATTAATTTTAATTTTATTAATTTTAGGGTAGAGGGTGTGGGTTGAGTGGAATGAAAATTATGAGAGAGATGAGAATATTATTTCAGAGACAATCCCAGCTTGCAACAGGAGAGATGCAGAAATGCACCCTGGACAGTCCATGAGGCATGTACACCATGCCCTCACATAACTCATTTTGTGAGACAGGGTACAATTTGAAGCAAAGCATTGGTTGCCATGCCTCTGCTTCCTATAGCTTGATACGCCCTGCGATTGATCTTGGGCTTCCACTTACAACTGACCTTATGTGACCTAGACCTCTGAACCAGTTCCCTCCATAACCTCATCAGCTCAGCTGCTCTATGTTGGGAGGTACTATGTCTAATTCTGCAAAAATCCCTCCAATCCTTCAGTAAATATGGTGCAAATAGGATACTTGTGAAAGACGGTGTGACGGATGATGTGGCATACTCAATCACGGATATACTACCAGAAAACAGTATGCCAGCCCAGTGGCACAGAATGTCTGAGGATTTCAGCTGCATTAAATTACATGTAAGATTATATGATTTATTTCATTCTTGATTTCCTAGCCGACGAGGTGCCCATTGCATGACAACAGCTCATTTGATGCATATCATACTGTATGTACTCAACAAGTCCAGATAGTTTTATCGCATTCAATGCAGGTAACTGAGAAATAAGCATAGCTACCCAGAAAGTAAGTTTAGGTTTCTGATGAAGTTAGAAAACTAAACAAACTGCCCCAGACACTGTCGCTCCCCACCACAGGATCACTACCCATCAGCAAACTAAATGCAAGTCCAAGTAAGTGACATATAAAAAATTTGAATTCAGTTTCAGTATTAAAACAAACACGGAACGTGACTGTCTTCTCTGGTTTGGTAGCCCACAATATGGCTCAAGTACTTCCCCCCTGAAAGCAGCTCTCTTGTGAAAAGCCAAAGTTAAGACTTGCTCTTAACTTTTTTATTTTCATCCTATTTTTTATTTTTCTGAATTTTTTTTGCAACCATGTGGCAGTCTTGGCTAGGACCCACTTGAAAAATAAATTTAATATCTCAATCTGATAATCCTGGTAAAATTTAGGTTAAATAAATAAAAAATATTTAACTCAATTTTAGCAAATACTGTTGCAAGCAGCTAACGACCTGCTGGAGATGAACAACGTGCAAGTCAAAGTTTGCAAATACAGAGTCACGTCATCTTAATATATCAACAGCAACTCATTCACATCATCTTTCAGACATTGTTGCATGAGTCTTTCAAACGTAGCAGGCCCATTGTACAGCCCAAAAAGCATCCACATGAACTCAAAAAATGCAAAGTGCATTTAAAGATGGTCTTCTTTCAGACCTGGAGACTGACTGCCACCTGCAAATACCCGCTAGCCAAGTCAAGGGTCAAATACCATTTTGCTCTCATCAGGCTGGTAAGCGACTCATCAATCTATGGTAGCAGGTAAGCATCTTTATGGGTCACAGCATTCAGATGGTGGTTTTCCACGCAAAACCTTCAGGACCCATCTTTCTTTTTCACCAAGACCAAAAGAGTGGCCCAGAAACTGGTGGTCTTGATTGCAACCACTTGATATAACATTCTCTCTAACAGGGCCAACAGTTCAGATTACTAGAAAGGAGAGGGTGATGCCTTTCGCGGCTTGGAGGGCATCCTCAGTTGAGGGTACTGCATCCGTCCTCCGATAATCCTCTTCAGAAGTTATGAATGCCCATGCCAAGTGCTGCAGCTATGGCTGAACCATCTTCATGCTGATAGATGACAGCCTATTGCCACGCGGAACACCTAGGAGTCATCCTGCCCCAGCTAGAGACTGTATGGTTCCCATGGTGACCTCCACTTCACCTGAACACCAAAATACTTTGTAGGAGGTTGAAACCTTAGTGTATGCCATACTGACCACTGCAGTGTGCTGTCTCTGGATTTGGGCCAACCATTGCACCTGGATTTTCCAACACAATGCAAATGTGTTATCCCAGGCACATCACACAGAACCAATCTGGCCAACATAAAAATTCAATACTGTGCTCACTTGACTCCATGGTACACCTCCTCCCAGGACTGATTGATGACAATTTTCCAAAGGACCTTGAAGTCTTGATTCAGCTTATCATCTTGGATGAGGATTACCACATTTGGCAGCACCATGAATCCACCCACCACAAATTCCAGGACAGCATACCTTACATGAAGAATTTGCAGGCCTTTCACTGCCTGCAGTGCCTCTGTCCAAAGGCAGCATTTTTGAGCCGGAAGCAACTATGACCTCATTTTTGGAGTGCTTCTCTCAAGCACGTATTGTTGTTAATGTCTTCTAAGTGCTTCCAAACTCCATCATAGTAAATGTAATGTCTCTTTAGTTTAATGTTATGTTACTTAGAAAGGTTTGCTAAAATGGTGAAAATTAATCACAATAACAGAGTCCCTAGATACTAAAGTTGGGCACAACAGTTGTAGTTAACATTAATACTAACTAACTTACATGTTGGCAAACCTAGATTACCTGCATAGAGAGCTCTAAACAAACCTTAACTGTTGCTAACTGATTAGAAACATGACTGTGGCAGCAGGATCAGTTTCTTCTAAAACATTACTGTTGATAGCCAACCCTGTCTTTGATTGGACAGTGAGAGAGAAGTCACACTGACAAGCCTGACAGTGTTCCAAAAGTTGAACAATTTTCAACTGAGAGAGCAATGATTTCGACACAAAAAAGCAGGACGCTGAGGGCATTTTTTTTTCTTTTCTTTTTTTTTTTTGCGCTGAGGGCATTGAGTGCTCTCAATGCTGAGCATATTACACAGTGCCATGTCCTGCAGATTTTTAGCTGGAAAACTATGCTGAAAAATGGCCAAGCTGATCATGGTTACTTTTATTCTGTATTCAGCATGTACTGCAGATGCATTTGACTCACCTCTACCTTGACATGTGAGATTGACGTGTGAGAAGGTCCCCAATAATGCAGATTGTCTACGCTTATCTTCAGAAAACCCACTCTCCCCAGTTGTTTACCGAACTGTGGCCAGGGATTCCCACCTAACAGAGCCATGGAGTGTTGTTGTCACTGGCACTGTCAGTGTACATCTAGTGCCTCCCCACACTCCAGGCAATAAGCTTTCCACAGGAATCTCACCAGAAAGACATAACCCACTCCCTGTTGTGAGGCGTTAACACGGTTCCCTTACGTATTACTGTGCTGGAAGATCATCAGTGGGTAGGGCATGGGGCTCTTGACACTTCTGTCAATGGGAACAAAATCTTTGGATACACATTTTTACCACCCTAGGTTCCTCTCACACTTATTCCTGTTGAACCAGCAATAGCAATTTCTTGTTACAGGCCATCTTTCGGTGAACAGCACTCAGTCTCTATCCAACCATCTTTCCCAGTGACAACTCATTTCATCTTTTCTTTCTACCTGGAGTCTTTGCCACCTGCCCAGCTGATCAGAGCCTTCTTTGTCTCACACCACACCAAAAACGTGACACAAAAACAATCACAAAAATAAACTAAAACAAACCCCAATACCCAAACATTACAGACGTTTAAACAAGGGGACTGGAGATATTGCTCCAAATAAAAAGGGATCACATAGCGCTGTGGGAGTTAGGGGCTCCAGAGCTATTAGTTTGAGCCATAAGATCCCTATATAACTAACCATGGAGTTGTGAGTCCACATTCTTGACATTGAGTTGGACTCATTTCCAGTTGGAGTCAGTCTCTGCCAAGGGTGCGCCATGTCACCTATTTTGTTCACGATTTTCATGTACTGGATATCAAGGTGCAGCTGATGCTTGGGGGTGTCCAGTATAGTGGCTCAAGGTTGCATCTCTGCTATTAGCAAATTCCATAGTCCAGTTGGCTCCATTAGGCTGTGATCTCCAACACACACTGGAGGGGTTTGCAGCCAAGTATGAAGCAGTTGAAATAAGGATCAGCACCTCCAAATCCGAGGGTATGGTTCTCTGCTGGAGAAAGGCGGCTTGTCCTATCCAAGACGGGGGTAAGTTGTTACCCTAAGTGGAAGAGTTTAAGTATGTTGGGGTCTTGTTCACGAGGGAGGGGAGGATGGAAAAGGAGATTGACAGGATTGGTGTTGCATCTGCACTGATGCAGGCATTCTGCTGGTCTATTGTGATGAAAGAGCTAGCCTAAAAGCGAAGCTCTCCGTTTACCAGTCAGTATGTACGCTCCTACCCTCACTAATAGTCACAAGCTTTGGGTAGTGACTGAAAGGACAAGATCGTGAATACAAGTTGCCAAAATGAGCTTTTACACACGGGTGTGCGTTTGTGTGCGCCTAGAATGCAATACCTTACTGTTTAGACACTGTCAGCTTCATTTCTGTCAAGTAACATTAGCTTGCGCTTGTAGCATGGGTTGGCTGGAGCTAACCAGCCAAACTAAAATTTTATCTTTCATGAATTCAATGGCACAGTTTTGTTACCATTCTATTGACATAAGAAAATACCTAACAAGCTCAATCACCTGCGACTTTTTACGTCATCCATTCTTCTTTAGCGGGGTTTTTGAGGGAGAAATTAAGTTTCGTTAGAAGTTAATTGCTTGGGTAAACAAATGGTATTGCCACATTGTTGAGAATTTGGTTCAGAGGACCAAGTTACTACAAATGGAGATCTCTCTCATAGTCCTAATAAATGTAAATTCTTACATTTGTACATCATTTGCCGGAATTTCTACTTTATACGTTGTCTTTGCAATGTACCATTGGTATTCGGTTTCTCATAATCCATTTGCAGGTAGAGAGTGAAAAAGCATGCTTCTTGTATTAGCCATTTGCAGCCCATGCGGCTCATGCCTACTTTAAGGTGCACTGCTCGTACATATGGGAAATTTCTATTCCTCGTACACCAGAAAAGCTCAATTTACATTTACTAGAAATGTTTCGCGTAACCCTACCCCTAATCCTAACCCTGAGTAAGAACAGGAGGAACTTCTATTCCATGACTTCAGCGGCTATAGGGAAAAAAATGACCGTTTATTCTTCTTTATTATAATCAATTCACGCATTCCAAAACAATACAATTAAAGATGAAGATATGACAGTTTTATATTGCCACTTTCTGGTAAGCGAGGAATGGACAATTCTTGTATATACGACCAATGTGCCTTCAAATTCACATAATCCGCCTGTGCACTCGGAAACAGAACAAACTGCCAGCCGTACTATCACAGCTAGTTCTCTTCACAGTTAAATGAATGCTATGATAGCTGTATGTACCAGATCCATACAGGGTTAAGGGTATGTCTTAAGTTGTGAGTGCGACACATGTTGATAGTCGTTGTGTTTACAGCAAATGTACACGGAAGCCATTGGGATGATGTATATGCAAGTATCTCAAGCTGCTGTGGGAAAATGTGTATAGTTTGCATGCAATTTATTTTTATAGAGCCGACCCCTTAAAATCATGTATGGTTTAACTACAGGCAAAATGCCCCTTTAAGCATATCATAGTAGCTAGGGAAGATACGGGCAGGGGGTCAAGCAGTTGTTCTATCTGCAGCTAAACGCTAAATGGTTTACTTTGCTTTAAGAGTTTAGTGAGAGGTGGGCCTGAAGCAAGTTTTCATCCAGTCCATTTTTCATCAAGTTGAAAGTAAACTTGTCCCTTGAGCTTGCACAGCATAACCTAGAGAGAAACTGAGAGAACAAACTGAGAGAAACTGCCCAACAAATGCAGCAGAATCATTGGGAATAGTTTAGGAATGAGATTACGCAAATGGATAAATTGCTATCTTTTGATAATTAATTTACAGCCCTCATTTACTAGAAACTACTATACATATATATATATATATAATATATATATATATATATATATATATATATATATATATATATATATATATATATATATATATGTATATATATACAAACACACACACACACACACACACACACACACACTATAAACTCATATCTGAGTAACTGTGATACTAGAATCCTGTATTCATTATGGAATTATAGCTGGAATAACTACCCTGGATCCTCATAAGTTTATTTGTTCTCTTTTGTGATTTAATAGTTTAACCTTTATTTCTTTGCTCTGCTCTCCGACATTTCACTGTCTTTTTTTATCCTCAGTTAGGTTTATTTGTTGGTATGTAGGTGTAGGTCAATGATGAATCGTATTTTGCAATGGCATAACTGGCCTTTCACTTCTCTCACCTGAAAATCCGTTTGGAGTAATATCTATTCTCACTGCCTTGATTTTATTGGGCTGCGGGTGGCGTGGGATACCGGGCATAGGGTGAACTTTCCTTCAATGATTTGACACATGTAACACAGCTGCTCTGCAAAGAAAAGAGACACAGGATGATCTGAGGCAAGCAGAGCCATGCTGCAACTCCAACTGGGGCGTGACTCCCCTTCAAAGAACTTGCTGGTTGCAACACATTAAGCCTAATATTTAAACTTTAGCATTGAAAAGCATGACGTTCAAAATGTTTGTATTATATTACATTGTTGACAATATGTTTTCCAACCTTAATTGTACTCCCAAAGGGAATAAGGCTAAAAGTTCATCTTCCCTTTGCTGGGCTGCTTTGTTTCACAGCACTAGGTGAATGGGCAACATATTTACTGTGTCAATAAATGGCACTCGGTGAAAAAGAGAATTGGCAGAGAGCAGATATAGGGCACTGATTGAAACTTTTGGGCTCTTGTGTTTTGAAGTTTTTTTTTTTAAATTCCACAGGAGTTAGAAATAAATAGATCAAATTTTTGCTGTGTGAGAATCTAAACAGAGACAGGGGGAGCATTTGCTGTGAGGTTCTAGAATTGTTAGCTCGCAGCTTTATTACTACAGAAATTAATATCATGACATAAAAATAAAACAAAAATTAGCCTCATTGAGACAATATCCAACTGCAAGTGGGATGGGCTTTCTCTAGTAGAACATCCAGCTAAGGTATGGATGGGGAAAGCACTAAAAAAATGCAGAAAGAAAATGGAAAAGAGCGATTTAATAATTTTATATGTCCCTATTTGGTATTGTCTACTCTGAACTCTGGTCTCTGTACTGTCCAGTACTAGGTCAAGAGTAATGCTTCTTTCTCTAAACTCTTGCCGGTGACATAAAAACCGCACTTGGCAGGAGTCACTAATTCATCTGGGGAAGGAGGTCAAAGATCTGTGGTATCTATGAATAAGTGGGAATCTCCCTCGACTTTATGCCCGTCATGGTAACTTTTGTTCCATATCTTCAATGTGTGGGAGAAAGTTTCAATCCCCTGCAAATTTATCTACTGTTGTTCATGTCCTGCAAGTTTCACTAATTGGTTTTCTCTGCCATTTAGCTGTCCTTGTCTGTTTTTGATCTCATATCATTTATTGATTCTCATTACATGATTACTTATTTAATCGTTGTTGCATTTGATTCCCCACTCTCCTTGTTTCACTCCCCATACTTCCACAAGTATTTTCCACTCTGTTGATTGTCTTATTGTAAATTTAATGCTTTAAATTACAGTCTGTTTTTGAGCAAATTTCCTCCAAAACTGAAATGCTTTCTGTTCTGAAACCACATTTGACTACAGGCATAATCATGGTCTCATTTGAAAGGTGACATGATGACAATTCCTCCTCATAAAAATTAATCCTTTGGCTGCCATTCGCATCCATCTTTTGGAGGTATCAGACCATTGGCTGTCTGTGTAAACGAAAAGAATCTATTTATTTATTTATTTATTTTTAGAAAGGTAGGGACAGTGCATATTGATGAACAATAATATGTAAATATGCCAGATTATAGCCTGCGGCTAGTTCACATCTGTTGCCCGTAGGCAGTTCGATCGTACAACAAAACAATTCAGTCATACTACAAAGACAGATTTGATTTTCCAAATATACTGGAGTGAGAGCTGATAGGCCGAAACACTTACTGCTGTATGACGAGTAGAAAAGCTAATTGCTAATTGCTAATAGCTAATTGCTAATTGCTAAAAGCACCTCTACGGCAAAGTCGATTTGTTGACGTTTATCAAAGCTTTCTTGCTTAGAGGATTAAAAACTATAGCAGGATTTATGCTGCCAAGGTAAGAACATTGATTTCAACATATTTTGACAAGTCATACCAGTGCTGTACAATTTAATCTATGTGACTGCACTGTTAGGCTGAGAGTTGTAATGACACAATTTTAAATAATATTTTTGCTACCTCTTTTGCATCATGAAACAATTTACACAGTTAGAATGCGGAGTCCTCAAACTTTTGAATGATATATCTGCAATGTTGCACAATATTTCACGGTATAATAACTGGGGATGGGGATCAAAACTCGGTGACAGTATGGACCCGGTTCTGCATTAAAAAAAAAAAATCAATAACGTTCAAGCTTATCGATACTGCTGTCGAGTCATGTGGGTCTGTTGACCTAATGTTACATCTCGAGTCGAGTCACGTCATTTAAATGCATTCACTGGTGCTCAAACATACGTCAATTGTCTAATAAAGTTTTTTGGGGAAAAAAACTTAATTGCCAGCCAACAGGAATTACCGAACAAGAAGACGAATCCGAGTCACTTGCTTGCGAGGACGGCGGATTGTGCGAAGGGGTCTGAAGTTTGGGTACATTTTACCAAAGAAAAAGATAAGGAGGAAGCAAAATGCAATTTATGCAGCAAAATAATTTCTTGAAAGGGGGGAACACGACCTCCATGGCCAAGCACATCCACATTGTGCACCAAATTAAACAAAAATGCACTACCTTTGACTGTCTTCGGGTTAAAAATACTCCGTCAACTTCGGCTGCTATTGCCGTGGGCCAGCCATCCGCCTTGTTCACTCAAAGCGGTAAGCACACCCAAAATCTGTGGCAAGTCCTGTTAGTTAAAAATACACTGATGGACTTAACGGCAAGTTCTGCATACATTACTTATGGTGTGATTCCTGACCCAATGTTAATTGTGCGTGTTAAATAAATGTAATGTAACTAAGAACAAAACAAATTGATTTTATGCAAAGTTGTTTTTACTGCACATTCAATTACGAGTGTTTGCGATTGCAAAAACAAGATCAATTATTCCATCATTATCAAAGCGCACCATTGTTGGGTCAGAGATCACACAGAAAATGATGTATTATACATAGAACTAAAGTCCTTCAGTATCGTAATCTATTATTGAAATCCGTGTTTAAATCGGCTGGATAAAAGCAAGTTAGCTAACTAAGCTAGGTTTCATAAGATTATACAATGCGCGTTCAAGGGCGGGTCAGTGAAAAGACTTTTCTGCGACGGTTAATAATAATACATTATCGTGATGTGTTCTAACCTAACAAAAATGAAAAAAATAAATTATGTACCACAGGATTATTTAGGCAATTTTGACTCTGAAGAAGACATTTTGTAGAAAATTCAGTCACCTGCACCATGAAGGTCCCCTATTATGTCACCAGGTGCACAACTAATTAGTTATTACAAGCTATTTCAACGTCTTTTCCCTCTTGACATCTCATGGGGAAGTAACCAATCAGAGGCAAGAAGAACTGGTCACCTTCAGCCAAGCAGTCAATCAGATTTCATTTTTCTGGGTGGTCACTCCCCTTGTGATGTCAGGCAGGAGAGACTTTGAACTGGCTCAAAATGGTTAATTAGCTGTGCACCTGGTGGCATAATAGGGGACCTTGAATAAATCGCCTATATAATCGTGTGAATTTTTTTCTTTCATTTTTGATCATTTATCCCATATTGTCAGAGGCACTGTTTTGGCTTCTGTTTGGCAGCTTGGGCATTTATTTTCCCTGGTTGTGTTCAAATGTAACGTCAATAATAAAGAAAATTCGGGTTTTGGTAAGAAACCAGAATAAATACAATTGTTTGGAAAAAACTTTTCTGGTTATCCAGCCATTTCAAGTACACATAATGAATGAAATTGCGGCCTGAATTTAAATACAACAATACAAATACAATCACTAAAACATGACATGAAACTAATGGTAGACATTAACCAACACTTAGGTGCTAAAATTCATTAGTGTGAAGCAGCATGTTAATTATTTAATTTATATATTTTGGTTTATTTTATTTATTGTTGGAAAAATGTTTTTAATTTATTGCTGCTGATATATTTTTAATATTCTTAGTTACACATTATGTTTAAGGGGTTCCTTTCACATCAACTGTACGGTTTAAGGCTGAAAATTTCTCATTCTGTTCAGAAACAGTCATTTGCTAAGTGTAGCAAGTGCGCACTAAATTTGGAACCCTATGGGTGCTATGTTGCACAAAGCAAGGCAGTATTTATTGTTGGGCTAGTTCAGGAGATCTAAGTTCGGCTCTAGGAGTGGAGAGAGGAAGAGACTGAGACAGAACTTGCAGTTTAAAATGGTACCATATATTGGAAAGAATAGAACAAACAAAACAAAAGGAATAATTAACATTCAATACATTCAATGCAATCAAATGAATTCAATAAGTTCAATCTAATCAAATGAGCCCTATCAGTTTGGTGAATTCAATCCATTCACATGAGCTCAATAAAAGTTCAGGTTGCCCACAACGCGAAGGGTTGTGAACACGACGACTTGAGGCGGCTCGAGTGTCCAGCGGGATAGTGTCCAAAGTGGGGGAAGGGAATGTGTGAGTGTGTATGTGTGGGTGACAGGCCGCTCAAGCGTACGAGTTGGGGGCAAATAATAAGGAAAACTGGCTGCAATAAAGAGCCTCCTACCAGCCCGACCAGAGCAGGAGGATCAAGTCCTGGGAAGTGAGTAGTGTAGCAGGTGACTTGCAGACTCACTGCCCAACATGCATGGACTCAGTTCACATGAATTGAATTCCTAGTTCTAGCTCGCCATCAGACCTGGCCTGAATAAAAAGGAGCAGGACCAGTGTCAGTTCCCGGTGTACACCAACATATATATAACAAATAAACCAGTCAATAAACAATGCAGGTCGCATCACAATTAATGACATTTCCCATATTGTACAATATTAACAAGCCATATCATAATAAATAACAAATGCATTCAAAGGTATTCATTATCAGTTCAAATATAAAAAGACAGTGCATAATATTAATGAAACAGAATAGAAAAAGCAGCACTTTGTTTACCTTTGAAATGCATTGAAGTGCACTGAAGTGCACAAAAATGCATATGTGCGATGGCTGCAAACAATTATTAAGTTTGGCCTTTTTTAAAGTGCTTTCAATTGCAACATAACAATAACCAACAGTAAACATCTTAAAAGTGACTCGACAGAAGTTACACTTCATTGAATAACATACACTTTGAGAAACCGGGCATAAATGAGCATGCTAATCGCTCCAGCTAATGTAATGGAAGTGGCTAAGCTAAGCTAACCCCATAATACGAATGCAACGCAAAGCTAACTGTTAACACGACTCACCAGTTCCGCAGTTTAAACTAATTTAACTGCTTCGTCTTCCAGCGCTGGTAGTCGGCTCCTATAAGTTGACATTAGTTTAACAAGTTAATGAAGCTTCAGACGTTGACATAGCGAAATTATAACTTTTCACCGTAATGTACCTGCAGCGTTTGTCCGTCTCGGCGTGCCCCGCTCGCATCACCCGACTAACTTCCTGTAGCGGCGTTTTAGGGACACGGATAGACTGCGCGTGGTCATGTGACGGCTAGGCGTGACGTAACGATGCCCAGACTAACGCGAGGAGACCTGAATGAACTCGGTTTTTTCCACCCGGGTTACACACTCCCCCCGTTAGACCATGCAACTCCTGATGCATGCTAAACTTCGTAAACAGGAGGGTGCATGAGATTATTTACTGCAATGGTACCAATCGCTTCACTATACGCATCAACTAACCCGTGAAAAAGGGTCTGCACAACTGAAACAAGAGGGTTACCCAGAGCTGCATACTGTAAACGATTCGGTAGTTGACGTTGACGATTCGAACGTCTGACAACAGGATCAGACTCAACCGCAGTGTCTGATGAGTTTTGTACCTCAGTAAGAGTCTCAGTTGAGATAACCAATGGCTCATTTGGGCTGGGTGATGCCTCTGCTTGGCCAGGAAGCTCAGGTTCTCCAGGTAGGCCGTCCGGGACACAGGTAAGTTGAACTCCCTCAAGGAAGTATCCAGCACCAGGCTCAAAAGCTTCAGGATCAGCAGAGGAATCCCCATCTTCAAGTAGGTTGCCTTCTCCATCTTCAGGTAGGTTGCTTTCTCCATTTGCAGGTAAGATGATTTCTTCATTTCCAGACAAGTTGGTTCGCAGGGCTGAAGGTTCAGCATCAACGGGATTCTCAGAACATTTGGCCGAAGACACAGTTGTAGAGTCAGTTTGAGGCAGCGAGCTGGTTGCTGCTGAATGTTCTCTCCTGAAAACAAAAGAAGTTGAAGGACTATGAGTTTGAGGTGACTCCCATTCCTCATCTTCATCCAGATCTTCGCTGGAATCTGCAAGAGTCTGGCTTCGGGTTTTAGGACAACGGGATGGAGCATCTGGCAAGGGATTAAAATCATCAGTGCCTGCTTGAAATGGACATGGAAGAAGTAAATCACGGTGCAGGGTGCGAACGGGCCCATCCTTTGTTTCAGGGCGCACAGTGTACACAGGCAAATCCCCAGCTCGTTTCAAGACAATGTAGACATCTTGTTCCCATTTGTCTTCAAGCTTGTGCTTGCCGCGCAGCCTGACATTGCGGACAAGTACTCTGTCACCTTCATTCAAACTTGAAGGTGTAACTCGTTTGTCGAAACGCATTTTGTTTCTCTCACCCGATCTAACAGCATTCTTGGATGCTATTTGGAAACTTTCCTCAAGACGAGATCGGAGACGCTCAACATACTGGGAGTGAGAGACGGACTGATTTCTCTGCAGAGGCAGACCAAAGGCAAGGTCGACTGGAAGACGTGGTGAACGACCAAACATCAATTCATATGGCGTGAAGCCAGTAACGTCATTCCGGGTGCAGTTGTACGCATGCACTAGAGGCTTCACATACTCTTTCCATTTGGTCTTCTGCTTTGGTTCCAAGGTTCCAAGCATGCCAAGAAGTGTCCTGTTGAACCTCTCAACCGGGTTTCCCCTAGGATGATAGGGGGTTGTACGGGTCTTTTCCATCCCAGTGAATTGGCAAAGTTCTTTGATTAATTTTGACTCGAAGTCGGGTCCTTGATCGGTGTGGAGACGCTCAGGTATTCCGTAGCACACTATAAAGTTCTCCCATAAACACTTTGCCACTGTCCTGGCCTTTTGGTTTGCTGTGGGTATGGCAACAGAATATTTTGTGAAGTGGTCAGTGAGAACGAGGATGTCTTTTGTATTGCTCTGGTCCGGTTCAAGTGAAAGATAGTCCATGCAAACCAACTCAAGGGGACGAGTGGTCTTGATATTAACTAAAAGCGCGGATCTTTCTGGGAGGGCTTTGCGTCTCACACATCGACTACAAGTCTTGATTTTGCACTCTACATCAGCTGCCATGTGAGGCCAGAAGAATCTGGAGCGTACAAGGTCTAAAGTGCGCTCAATGCCCATATGGCCCATGTCGTCATGCAGGCTTGTTAGAACAACCGATCTCAGCTCCTTGGGCAGCACCAGCTGGAACGAGGCCCATTCCCCGTCCTGCCTCCGCCGGTACAAGATGTCCTCATGCAGCTCAAGGCGATTCAGCTCCCTCAACAACAGAGCTAGATCTAAGAGCTCATGCCTTGCAGTGGGAGGTACTTTCTCTCCAGTCTCCATCTGGTGAATCACCTCTCTTATAGCTGGATCAGCTCGTTGCTGCTCTTTGAGGTCCAGATGTGACAAGGAAGGAACAACCGGTAGCCCATGGTTGGTTTCTCTGGCATAACAATTTGGAATGGCCTCAGCGGACAGGCTCAAGGACTCAACTAAGGTAACAGGACTCTCAGCTGAACTGCCAGGCTTACTGAAGACAAGGCAGCGATGACAAATGGCAGACACAACATCAGGGTCCACTTCCTCCACCTCACCTGGTTCGCACACATGCTCTTGGGTGAATTTGTTGATCAATTCCCAATCTTTCTGTGATGAAACATCAGTAAGTTAGCTCTGGGGACGGCGAGATAAACCATCAGCGTCGGAGTTCTGCTTTCCAGATCTGTACTGCAATTTGAAAGTGTAAGTGGACAGGGCGGCGAGCCACCTGTGACTGGCGGCATCTAACTTTGCTGAGGTTAACAGGTAGGTGAGGGGATTGTTGTCAGTCACCACTACAAAGTTAGCGCCATACAGGTAGTCATGCAGTTTCTCTGTCACACTCCACTTCAGAGCAAGAAATTCAAGCTTGTGTGCTGGATATCTCGATTCGCTTGGCGATAGGCCACGGCTAGCATAAGCAATGACTCTCAGCTGACCTTCTTGCTCTTGGTACAGCGCCGCTCCAAGTCCAGTTGTACTGGCGTCAGTATGGAGGATGTAAGGTAGCTTGGGATCAGCAAAGCCAAGAACTGGAGAACTTGTCAGCTTTATTATCAGCGTTTCAAAGGCATTTTGGCAGTCAGATAACCATCGCTCTCCAAAGGGCTGCTTTGCATCTCGAAGATGGACTGAATGGGATTTAGATCTGGACTTGGACATAGGCGCATAGCCACGTGTGAGATCATTTAGAGGTTTAGCAATGGCAGCATACCCTTTGATGAATCTCCGGTAATATCCAGCAAAACCTAAGAATGACTTGAGCTCTTTCAGGGTCTGTGGTACCGGCCAGGATTTAAGAGCAAGAATCTTGTCGGGATCGGTTTCAACTCCTCTCTCCGAAACAATATGTCCAAGATATCGGACGGATGTCTGGAAAAACTTGCACTTCTCTGGAGAGAGTTTCAAACCATATTCTTTTAAATGATTGAGCACCCGCAGCAGCCTCTGCTCATGCTCTTCCAGTGAGCTTGAAAACACGATAAGATCATCGAGGAAAATGAGGACTTCTTTCAAATGGAGATCCCCCATGCACTTCTCCATTAGTCGCTGGAATGTACTTGGAGCATTTGTAACCCCTTGAGGCATTCGATTGAACTCCCAGAACCCAACTGGCGTTACGAAAGCTGTCTTTGCCTTGTCAGCCTCGTCCATTTCAATCTGATAATAGCCTGATTTTAGGTCAAGCACGCTGAACCACTTGGAACCGGTCAAGGCCGAAAATGACTCCTCCAGGTTCGGCAAAGCGTAGGCATCTTTTATCGTCTGTAAGTTCAGCTTGCGGTAATCGATGCACAACCGAATGTCCCCGTTCTTCTTACGAACCACGACGATAGGTGATGAGAATGGTGAATCAGATTCTCTAATGACACCCGCTTCCAGCAGATCACGCAGATGTTGGCGCACAGCCTCAACATCTCGAGGGTGAATCGGTCTGGCCCGGTGCTTGAAGGGGGTTTCATCATGCAGTTTGATCCGATGTTTCACCTTATTAGTACATCCAAAATCCAAGTCGTGATGTGAGAAAACTTCAGGAATCTCGGTCAGTTTACTGACGATCCTCTCCTTCCACTCTGGAGGAATGGGTGACTCTCCAAAATCCAACTTCAGAGTATTCAATGTTTCAGATGATAAATGGTTCGGGGACACTTGGTGGGACAGGATCTGGGGGGATAGGGCAAGTTCGGCAATGGCACAAATAGGTGGGATGATTACATCATGATCTGAGTCATTAGTAAGAACAACCAGGATTCTTTTCATGTGGCCTTGGCTTGGGAGTGTAATCAGCGAGTTCTTGACACACAACCCACCTGGCAGTGGGGAAGCTGGATGCTCCACAAGCGCCCATTGACCAGGTGCTGCCGTACTGGGGTGAACAGATCCTTCCACGACTGTGGTGTGCCCAGCCGGGATGAGAACAGGGGACTTGGTGGCTAACCTCACAACTCCATCATTACCAGCTTGTTGTTGTCGGTGGCGCATCCGCAGAAGTTTGAGCACGGCTTTGTAGCCATGGGCAGCTGGCTGGAACTCTGCAACCTCACTCTCCATGTATTGGCTGTACAGTGGCTCCAAAGTGTTCATACCGATTAACACTGGGCACTGAAAATCAGATCTTCCATCAGGAACAACAAGTGCAAGTGTGGCCACATCAAAATCTGCACCTAGGAACTCCCTAGGAAACGTTACCATCATCTCCACATACCCAAGATAGGGGACAGCTTGTCCTGCAGCTCCTTCCACTTGTAAGATGTCACATAGAGGTTTCACTGGCTGGTCAGCAAAGCGCTGGTTATAGAATGAAGCCGGGATGGTTGTAACTTGTGACCCTGTGTCTAGGAGGCAGTTGCATTCTTGATCAGCGATCTTGACGTTAGCTGTACAGCGGGAACCGATCAAGCCTTTGGGTAATCGAGATGTCACGACTGGTGTTGTCTGAGTCAGTTCTTCACAGTGTACAGCTTCCTTCTTGTTAGGACATTTCGGGTCCACAACAGTTCCGGTTCGCCCCGTAACAGGAACTGGATCTAGTTTAAAGACTGTCTTGACTGGGGATTGGACTTTTGCCATTTTGCTTGTCTTTCGGCAACCTGTTTTTTCTTGGTGGCCACAAGAGAAGAGTTCGGAGGGTTTTCACAGTACGTCTTGATATGGCCGTCTTCACCACACCTATAACAGTAGCCAGGCTTGGGTACAGAAGGCAGGGTCTTTGTTGGCTTGCCTGCCCTCTGACTCCCCCCCAGCGTACCGCCAGACATGGACTTGAACGCAGCAGACTTACTGAAGCTTGAGTGGCTGGCAGTGAGTGATGCAAGCTGTTTCTGGATGTCTGCCAGTTGCTGTGCGAGCCGCTGCGTGACTGTGGTGAGAGCAGCAATTTCTCCCTTCTCTGCACTATCTGTGTAGGCATACTGCACATGGGCTGAAGCTCTGGGTCTTGCTGAGCCAAGATGTTGCTTCATCCGGGTAGCCTTTGCAGCCTCACGATCTTCCTCAGTTCGCAGCAGTAGCAAGAACTCTGCAAATGTTGGTGGATTATGTTTCCGTTGTTTCAGCTGTAACTCGGTAATCAGGAAATTATCCTAACAACCTCGGCAGAACTGGGTTAACAGGTGTCGTTCAATGTCTTTGTTTATTACTCCACCACGCTTAACCGCTGCATTCAAAGAAACCTGCAGACGTTGAAGGTAGGTGGAGGGCTTCTCACCAGCATCTTGAAAGGTGTCTAAGAATTTGGCGTAAAGCTCCTCCCCATCCTGAACAGTGCCATACGCTGAGTCAAGTGTCTGCAGATAGATGGTAGGTGAAGTATCTGGCTGCAAATGCTTAACCATGTCAGCAGCAGGTGACAGCAAGCTCTCAAAAATTTTACGGGAGCGCTGAAGATCAGACACTGCAGGATCTTTTAATAACAGTTCTATGCTGGAACGCCATGTGTCGTAGTCTGATTCATTCGGAGGTCGCGGGGACCGACCGGAAAAGGCTCGGATCCGGTGTGCTGAATAGTGCCCTGGGCTGTCTTCATTCTTCACTATGTGCTCAACCACATAGCGTTGAATATCAGGTGGATTCAGATCATGCTGCGTCATAGCTGGCAGTCTTGGTGCATTCGGAACAGTGGGATCTGGTTCTACCTTTAACTGGGTTCCACTTGGGCGCGAGACTGCAGCAGCTGGATGGCCCACACTGACAGCCGAGGGTAGTGATGAAGGCAGCCCAATGCCAAGGGGGGTAGTTGGCAGCTCTCTCTTCGTGTCCTCAAGGAGAACTTCAATGTCTCCAGCAGGGGGGTGGAGCTCAGTGACAGTCTGGCCAAGCAGAGACATCACCCGATTTAATACAACTGCAAAATCTTGCCCCGTTACTTTGGCAACTTTTTGGAGTTCAACCAGGTAGTTCTGGGTCTGTATTTTTCCAATCTCGTTGGCAGAAACAGCGGCTAAATCCAAAATCTCATAGGTAACCTTATCACTTTCACAAATGTAAGTATAAGGTAAAAGCTTGCGAAGTGCAACCAAAGGCGCGCCTGAAGTGTACTCGACTACAATACAATGATGGAAAACGGAATCAGGCTCATCGATAAATTCTGCTTTAGAAATTGAACCATACTGCTTCAAAAAGTCAACAACTTCATCATCGGTTTCAGTTTTTTTCGCGTCCTGAATCAAGACTGAGTTAGGGATTTTAATGCCACGTTTCTCAAATGTTTCCATGTTTAAAGGTACACAAAAAACCTCAAAAATAACGTTCAGCTCTACCTACTCCACTCCTGGCTGGCTCGCCACGAATTATGTAGCAAGTGCGCACTAAATTTGGAACCCTATGGGTGCTATGTTGCACAAAGCAAGGCAGTATTTATTGTTGGGCTAGTTCAGGAGATCTAAGTTCGGCTCTAGGAGTGGAGAGAGGAAGAGACTGAGACAGAACTTGCAGTTTAAAATGGTACCATATATTGGAAAGAATAGAACAAACAAAACAAAAGGAATAATTAACATTCAATACATTCAATGCAATCAAATGAATTCAATAAGTTCAATCTAATCAAATGAGCCCTATCAGTTTGGTGAATTCAATCCATTCACATGAGCTCAATAAAAGTTCAGGTTGCCCACAACGCGAAGGGTTGTGAACACGACGACTTGAGGCGGCTCGAGTGTCCAGCGGGATAGTGTCCAAAGTGGGGGAAGGGAATGTGTGAGTGTGTATGTGTGGGTGACAGGCCGCTCAAGCGTACGAGTTGGGGGCAAATAATAAGGAAAACTGGCTGCAATAAAGAGCCTCCTACCAGCCCGACCAGAGCAGGAGGATCAAGTCCTGGGAAGTGAGTAGTGTAGCAGGTGACTTGCAGACTCACTGCTCAACATGCATGGACTCAGTTCACATGAATTGAATTCCTAGTTCTAGCTCGCCATCAGACCTGGCCTGAATAAAAAGGAGCAGGACCAGTGTCAGTTCCCGGTGTACACCAACATATATATAACAAATAAACCAGTCAATAAACAATGCAGGTCGCATCACAATTAATGACATTTCCCATATTGTACAATATTAACAAGCCATATCATAATAAATAACAAATGCATTCAAAGGTATTCATTATCAGTTCAAATATAAAAAGACAGTGCATAATATTAATGAAACAGAATAGAAAAAGCAGCACTTTGTTTACCTTTGAAATGCATTGAAGTGCACTGAAGTGCACAAAAATGCATATGTGCGATGGCTGCAAACAATTATTAAGTTTGGCCTTTTTTAAAGTGCTTTCAATTGCAACATAACAATAACCAACAGTAAACATCTTAAAAGTGACTCGACAGAAGTTACACTTCATTGAATAACATACACTTTGAGAAACCGGGCATAAATGAGCATGCTAATCGCTCCAGCTAATGTAATGGAAGTGGCTAAGCTAAGCTAACCCCATAATACGAATGCAACGCAAAGCTAACTGTTAACACGACTCACCAGTTCCGCAGTTTAAACTAATTTAACTGCTTCGTCTTCCAGCGCTGGTAGTCGGCTCCTATAAGTTGACATTAGTTTAACAAGTTAATGAAGCTTCAGACGTTGACATAGCGAAATTATAACTTTTCACCGTAATGTACCTGCAGCGTTTGTCCGTCTCGGCGTGCCCCGCTCGCATCACCCGACTAACTTCCTGTAGCGGCGTTTTAGGGACACGGATAGACTGCGCGTGGTCATGTGACGGCTAGGCGTGACGTAACGATGCCCAGACTAACGCGAGGAGACCTGAATGAACTCGGTTTTTTCCACCCGGGTTACACAAGCAATAAAGGCAATCAGTTCTGTTAATAACATATTGTCATCTCGTCTTTCCACTAAATAATAGAAAAGTATCGATAGTGGTATCGATAAGGACTCGAATCATCAGGGAGTCTCGATAATGGTATCAATATTGATAAAAATTAATGATCCCCATCCCAAATAATAATGCAATTATCCCTAGCTGCCTGCCTTCAGGCCAATGCTCGCGAAAGGTTCCTGATTGCTCCCGCCAGACCACAGGAAAACAATCTCTGAAAGCCTTTTTGAGTTTCTGTGTTGTTAATAAAGGCAAAATTTGGCGTTAATCAGTGATCTGCACTTGTGTCTGTTCTGAATCATGACAGACAAGAGGAATGAGGGAACAGACATGTGGCAGCAGTTGCAGGCTGGATACATTCCACTTGCATTGCGGCTCATAATGAGCATGTGGGAAGTGTTCCACCTTATGTATGTCGTTATCTAATGAACTGTATTCTTACACAGTCTCATTCCATCATAGCTTTGGAAGGACTTCCAGAGGATTGACTGAGAAAGAGTAGAACTTAATCTGATTTAAACCTACCTGCTGCGAGTGCCACACGTAAGTATATGTGTGCAAGTTCAACAGCGCAGGTGAAAGATAAAGATACCACAGAAAACAAACTCAACCTCTGACAATCTGAATATGTGAAATTCCATGAACATATATTTGTCTTCCCTTGTTCATACAGGTTTGAGGTTTGTTAAGCAGCTTTTCTGTCCTGGAAACACTGGAGAGTTTTGATTGTGACGAAACAGTGGCAGTGGCAGGATGACCAATGAGCGACCTCTAGTGAGTCTGTGCATGGCTTTAGATAACAGTTTGATCCAAATGGCAGTCTAATGCCGTGGCTTACAGAACTTCCTGGACTAATTTCTTCAGTGGATGTCTTCACTGGCCGTGACACGTTAAGAGGCCCCTGCCCCCCCCCCTTCCACTCTGACTCACAGTATGTCCCACACTGCTCTGACGTCACAGGCTTTAATCGACTCCGGCTGTGCTAGGCTCTGACGCTCTGAAGGAGTTACACAACACTGTGTTACGTGATGGCGGACAGGCTTGGAGTGCGTACACCATCTTTGACTAAGCACCTGTCTGTATCTCAGCTGCATTCATTCTCTTCATCCAGAAATCACAATGAATATTTCCCCGACTCACAATTCCTTTGCTCTTTCTTTTAATAGTCTTTATCATGCTAACACAGCTTGTAACGGTCATCCTCATATCTATCTGCTCTTCATCATCACTTTCCTTCATCCTGTGCTCTTCATCATAACATTTTCCTGTCTGCATGAATGGGACATGGGTCAGAGTGAGCCATATTCCAGTCAGTGTGTCGGTGGGTGGTAGCTCGTTGTCTCGGATGACCTATGCCATTGACTGCATGTTAGTTTCCGACTCTTGGTTTGTGTTGTGGTTATGAATGCTCAGAAATTCCATTGCAGGCGTTGTGGCTGATGGTTTTACCAGACACCACACATATTCCAGACTTTCAAGTCTTCCTGCTCCATTTCCTAAATGCTAACCCCCTCAGTGGTAAAATTACATTGACTAATGACCTCACCCGGAACAAGACGCAAATATCCTCGTTTTTTCAACAACAAAAGTGTAGTGCCTTGGGGTTTGAAAGTAAATGTCTTACCATGTGTTTCGTCAATCCAATATCTCAACCACTTGATGTGAAAATTTGCTCAATATTTTAGCTGAGGAATTGTGCAAATTAACAAATGATGGTAATAGGAACAAAACACTTAGGAGCTGGATTTTCCTCAGAGTGTAACAGTATTATCTCACTATGGACATCGGTACTAATAATATGTTAGTAGAATATTTATAACATAAAAAAGCTGCCTGTCCTTGGGATCAGGTGCTTGTCCAAAAATGCTGAAATCATGCCATTCTCACATCAGGAAGATTTTGCATTCCAAAACTACACCTTACTGGATCCATATTAAAGTGAATAGTTTTTCCCATTTAGGTTGGCCTGCACTATCCTCCTCATTGTACACTGAAAAAATAGAGACTTTGGATCAAAGTAAAAAAATTGCATCAACTTGTTACAGCAAATTTTTTTTAGTTTTTCTCAATTGAAAAAAATTACCTTTGTAATTTTTTTTTCAATTGAGAAAAACTAAAAAAAATGCTGTAACAAGTTGATGCAATTTTTTTTACTTTGATCCAATGTCTCAATTTTTTCAGCGTATCTTGCAATCCCAAGATTCACTTTGAAGACCCATAGCCTGGTTGGTGCCTCAGTACCTCAGCATTTGTAACACGTGAGCCTCTTTCAGATTCACAGTTCACTCCGTATCAGCACAGCAGCAGCACCAGAGCAGCACCAGGTTAAAGTTTGATGTTAATTGATTTACGGTAGAGTAATTTACTCCAGTGTAGTGTATCCCGGAGTCATTTAAACCACCTCTGGAGGTGGTTTAGCTCCTGGGCAGGGCCGGAGAAGCACCAGATTAAGTGCGATATGGATTGCGCTCCTGCTCAGCACTGTATTAAATTTACTCAAGCAGAGCGGAAATTGTCAACGTTCGTTGAATAGTTTTCCGCTCATGCGCCAAACACAGGGGCAGGCGTCCAGGAAGTGTGTGTACTGCTGATCAGCGTCATTTGCCCTCAGTTTGATTAATGAACGTATTGGTTTTATATTTTCAAATGCCCATAATGCATTGTGCGCGATCAAGCAAAGGGAATTTCCGGCCCATGCCAAGGCTTCGGTTTAGGAAAACGATACCATGACGACTAATGGGGTGGTGAGATTTCGATATGAATGGGTCTCGCCGATTTGTGCTGACGATTTATGACTTTTATACAGTGTTTTCAGGTCGATATGAAAGGGTTTAAGCGGGAGTGGCAATCCGCAGCAGCACCGGATTGCGATCGGGTGTGCAGATATGAATGTGGTAATGGATTGAAACTCCTGTTATCTTTTTTGTCACAAAGGTCCTTCTCTGCATAGTTCATGCCCACCAGCTCAGTCTTTGCGTTTCGTTCCCTCCCACAGCCTTACTTGACCTCCCCACCTCGCCCTCCGGCACAGCACTTATGTTTCTTTTTCACATGTAGCTCTGTTTGCTGGCAGATATTAGCAGAGCTGATTGTCATAGAAGCGACACCCACTCAACAAAGCTTGTTTAAATAGCCTAGGGATAATATATGTATATGGGGTTTTTGTTTTTTATTGAAAACAGGTTTATAAAGTTTATAAAGCCCCTTTTGCACATCCAAGAATATAATAACTTATAGGAGCTTAAAATGTTCTCGTATATGGGACACTTCTCAATATATTTATCAGTCCCACAATTTTATTTTCTTATTTTCTTCATTAACGAAAAGTTGTGCATCAATACATTTGCTGAGATATCATAAAAGACATTCAGTTAATGGTCAAAATATATTTTCCCGCAATTCAGCCGTCCATGTCTGTTCTCTGTGCTGGCTTCCTTAATTCAGTAATTATTGTCATTGCTCATTCCCTTCCCGCAGTGTGTCGTTGCATGTTTGCGCGTTTATAGTTTCCCTAATTGTTTGATGTGGTTTGAATTTAAGTTCCTGTGTCCCTTGACTGGATTGTCTCATTCTCCTCAATGTGCCTTTGCCAGTTCCAAGTCATAGTTTAGGATTCCTCTGTCTTCAGTAATTGAAACAGTAATGTTTGACTAATTTAATAGGGACAGCCTACGTGACAAACGTTGGATTTTGAGAGCGGGTATAAAGTGCCTGCCAGTCACCCACAGGCTGTCTTCCTGGTATTGGCCTTGGACCCCACCTTGAGCACGGCAAGATCGGTCCCACTAAACCTGATTGCCAATCCCCTGACTCAGACTGTTCCCTGATGAGGCCTTTTGCTTAGCCCAGGCTTTTCAGTTTTTACTTTTCTGTTGAGAGCCAATTGCAGCTGATATAACAATTACAAGTTGCTTGATTTGTTGTGTTCTGGCCTTTGGCCAGAACAGTATTGCTTATGGTTTTAACAGTTTCATGTTCCAAGTTTCATAATTCATAGTTCATAGTTCCATAGTTCATGTTCATAGTCATAGTATTTCATTATCCATGTTCCATGTCCATGTTTTTACTTTTCCATGTTTTTGTTTTTGCCAGGTCTGCCATGCCACTCCACCGCTTGTCTGCGTTCCGCCCCGTGCCTTCGTTGTTGCACATTTCAGAGCTCTGGGTTGGCTTGGTATTTCCCTCTTCCTTCTGTGCTGTGCTGATTCGGGGCTCTCTAAGCTTAATTGGCAATTAACTGGTTTTAAGTTACTAACACTCACTGGGTGGTGTAATTCTTAGATAGGCACATTACTAATATTACTAATTTAGACAGGGAGTTTATTGTCATTCCTGCTTTGTTATTTCAAGATCTTGCTGTGCTTTTCTGTTCTTAACATTCATGCTTGCTTCCAAACTGCATACTTAATTGGTACTTAAGCTGAGCACGCTCATTCTCTTAATGAGCAAGTCTTGTCAACCAATCTCTGTCCATGTCTTGATCTTGCCATGCCTCTTGTTTCTGCTTCTCCAGGTGTTGCCCCTCATGTGTCCTTGATTTCCAAGCTTTATCTGGATGCGGTGGACGTTGGCTGGCAGACAGTGTCTCGCGTCTCGTTGCATGTTCAAGTTTAGCCAAGTTCTTGTTGTCAAGTTCCCTTGCATTTCTAGTTTCAAGTCTTGTCCTAGCCTCTCGTCTTGTGTATATATATTTAGTCTTGTTATTTATTTTTCTTGATCTTCTTGCCTGGAGTTTCCAGTGCCTTTTGTTTTTTGTCATTTGCATTCTTTGTTTTTTAGCTCTGTGTAGCTTACCTTAGTTTGTTTTTTGCAACCCTTTGGGCCAAGTTTTGTTTTGGTTTAAAATAAAATCCTCATTCCCTTTTCCCGCATCTGGTGTCAACTGATTCCATATCATGATTGTAATTTTCTTTTGGTGCTTTGAATCAGTCAGCGTTATAAGTAAAAACTCAGTCTTTTTTAAGTGTAATGAAACCTTCAATGACAACAATTTGCAGAATCCGTCCTCTTTACCCAGGTTTATCGAACAAGCTTCCAAGCATACTCAGGGTTGAGGATTGGGACTGTCAAGTTAATTTAGTGCAAATCAGTTCCTCTGTCCTGTTTAATAGGAACAAGCTCCCAAGATTAATCAGGATCCAGGATTGGGATTGTTTTTTTTTTTGAGGATTGCATGTCCCATTCTGGAGAGTTTGATGCATTTGTCACAATCTGTTGGCACACTCTGAGGAGGCAGAAAGCTTTGTTCGTCGGCCAATCAGAGCAGAGCTCAAAATAGCTTTTTCTTCAAACCAAATAACCACTTCATCCTAAATTTAAGCTTTCTTTTTGGCTCTAAAAATTCATAGAACTCCTTTTCATGAAAGATCTTGCAAAAAAAAAAGAAACTTCAAAATGTGTTGCAGCAGTATTTTTATTTTTTCTGCAGAGTCTGTGATTCTAAATCTAATTATTTGATCACTAAAGTCTAATCTTATACAGGAGCACTTGCGGAAGCTTTTTTCGAAGTCCTGCACATTGACACCCAATTCCCGGTGAGCAAAACTCACAGTATCTGCATCTTGAGTGGAAATCTAGATTAAGATACCTCTTGCATTTGACGAAAAACAGACAAGGTTAATCTATTAATAGCAAAGATTTCACTCACATACAGATGGCTAAATCCAGTTAAAAAAACTTTTGAAGAAAAAAAAAAAATCATTGCCTGTGTCAGTCCTCATAGTTAATTGTTAAATATTTTCTTTCCATTTTTGCCTGATACAAATTTTAAGGCTAATTTTAAAGTAATGTTTTAATTTACAGCTTTTAGTCTCATTATTTTTCTTGACTATCAACTGCTCGTAGAATATCCAATCAGGTGTGTTTTTCCTGACCTTGATGTAACCTTGCTCTTACATTCAATTTTCCTGACAGCTGTGGCAGATTCCCGCCCTTTTTTCAGTTTCCAAATTTTCGTAAAAAAAAAATTAAATAAAAAATACGTATAGCTATATATATGCTTGGAAATGGATTTCTGGGATTATTATTTTGGAGTGAGAGGTTTCACACATTTCCTGACAAAAAAAAAAACCAACGCAGAAGTTTCACCTTATAAAAATTCATGTCATTACAGGTTAGAGAGGTGCCCTGCTTTCAATCCACGCTCCCAAACTTAATCAGAATCCAGGATTGGGATTTTTTTGTTGTTAACCCTTCCAAATCTCTTCCCCAGTCCAGTTTATTAGAACAAGCTCCCCATCCTTCGACAGTCAGAAGGATTGGAACCAGGTTTCGCTCAAGCTACTCCATTGTCCTGTGGGCTTTGGCGAAGTGTGCAATCCACCAGGCTGTAACGCGGAAGCCATTAGCTGGCGATTGGCAACCAAGCCTCACCTATTGCATCTGTGAAGAACCGCGCTCTCTCTCTCCTTCCGCAAACATTGCCCTAATGCTGCCAAAAATCTACCTTTTAGAATGTACTCTACCTCAGCACTTGATTCCATTGTGTGGAGCAAGTCTACTTCTGAAATTAAATATTTTCCACTTTGATTTTACTCAAATATAAATTGCTGGAAATTCGCAAATTATGTATAATGCGGTCAAGATTACATATAGGAACCACAAGCGAGCACCAGAGAGTACAAAAAAAGGGAGGCTTTATTTCTGAAGGGGGGAGACCCCCAACAGAGCAGGCAACGGTACGATATCCACAATACAAAAATCAGAATCCAAAGGGCGAAATCCAGAACCGTAAACAGGGCACCAATCGCAATACTCGTGGTCAGGCAAAAATAGGTTCAGCACACAGGCACAGGTACAGCAGGTCAGAAGCAAAAGCCAAAATCTAGTGGGCGAAAACAGAGTCGAATACCAGGGCAGCAATCACAAAACTCGTAGTCGGACAAAAAGGATTTGTGAACAGATGCAGACAATAGTACCTAAGAGCAGAGCCAAAAATCGTAAGTCGGACGGTCCAGTCAGAGGAGTAACACTATGAGTACAAGTCGGGAAGACCCTCCTTTTGCACACTTTTTTTTTCCCTTTCATGCATGCCAACTTCTTATTCCAGCAGTCATCGTGTGGGGCTGCCAATTGAGACATCAGGTGATCTATCCAGTACCACAGCAACATACCTACGTTATTAGCATATCATCTTGCAGCTGTCTTTTTAAGTATGATTCTCCCCTGTCTTTAGAATGTTCATGCTGCTGATATATGCGCCCTGCACCTCTCCATCACCGCCCAGTCTTTGCAGATTCATCAGCGTCATCATTAACCATCCTCATCAGTCTGTCAGTCAGCAGAGCCATCGCCACCACCACCATCAGCATCTGGACTCCATAGGGGGATTTATCCCGCTGCGGCTCAGGGTAGACACTCCTCAACGACAAACCCTCCTAGTTGAGTTCAAGTGCCAAATTCTATGTCGAGGCTATCATCACATCCGTTTATCTGTTAACTCTTTAATCAGTGATAAATTGTACTCCTCGCGTAATTTTTTTATCCCTCCTGATTGAAAAGTTTTTGATAGAAAATGAAGAGATTACTTCTGGAAGCTGACCTTCGAGGTATTGAAGTTATTGAATACCAATGAAAACTGGTCATTTGATTATTCATTCTTCCTAAGAAGTGCTTTCTTCATTGAAGTTTGCAATTAAGATCAAACTGCAGTGGCACAGTCTCTTCACTGTTGCACCTGCTCTATTGATCGGGTACTGTTCAACAAAGCTGCCAACTAAGGACATGTACAGCATCTGTTCCTCAAACTAGCAAATTATATGTTTTTGTGATCTTGCGTAGTTTTGCATCTGGGCAGTCCACTTTTCCTCCTTTACCAGCTAGTCCCACTTAGTGCCATTAGTTCATGGCATAGAGTGGCTTTAACTTCAGAGCAATAATGTACTGAAAAGTTTTAGGGTAATAGCTTATTTTAGGCCATTACTCAACAAAAATTGAACCTTAAACTATACGTGTTAGTATTCTAGATTGCACAGTCAAACGAAAGAATGGTAATTTAGCTTCTGTAGCCCTCATTGTAATGGGAACAGTTTCTCTAATTCTAAATCATCATATTAGCGCTACTAGTTGAGAATGAGATGGCGCTGTCTTTAATTTAGTGGATTTATGACTGCTGAAAACATTTGTCCAAAGAGTGAATTTGCATTCACTTATCCAAACACATATGGAACTGACTGTGTGGTCTTGAATTTACATTAGACTGCTTTTTGAACGAGGGCCAATGCAACAGCAGATTTGTAGTAAAGTTATGACAGTAGTACGGCCCCATTCCAAGTGCCCATGAAGAAGCTGCAAACCTGTAATCAATATATATTAATGTTTAAGCTGAATTTCGATTGTAGTTCATCTTTTATGCTGATTGCATTTTGCAACCTGGAGAGTTTGATGCATTTGTCACAATTTGTGCTGGAGGCAGAAAGCTTTGTTCATCGGCCAATCAGAGCAGAACTTAAAATAGTAAAAATTTTTCTTCAGAGAAAATAGTTTACAAATTTTGGATGAAGTGGTTTTTTTGGCCATAAAAATTTATAGAACTCCTTTTAACGAAAAAGCTGCCAAAAAAAAAAACTTCACAATGTCTTGCGGCAGTATTTATTTTATTTCTGCAGAGTCTGTGATTCTTAGTCTAATTTTTGGATCACTTAAGCCTTATCTTATACGGAAGCATTTGCGGAGGCTTTTTTTTCTAGTCCTGCACATTGACATCCAATTACCAGTGAGCAAATCTTGCAGTATCAGCATCTTGAGAGGAAACCTAGATTAAGATACCTTTTGCATTTGATGAAAAACAGATAAGGTTAATCTTTTAATAGCTCAAATTTCACTCAAATACAGATGGCTAAATCCAGTTAGAAAACTTTTGGAAAATAATAATGACACTAATAATAATAGCCTGTCTCAGTCTTCATAGTTAAGTAATTGTGACATATTTTTCCTTCCATATTTGTCTGAGACAAATTTTCAGGCTAATGTTGAAGTGATGTTTCAATTTACAGCTTTTAGTTTTATTTTTTTCTTCTTGACCATCAACTGCCTGTAAAATATCCGGTCAAGTGTGCTTTTCCTGAGCTCTATGTAACCTTGCTCTGACATGCGGTTTCCCTGACAGCTGTGGCCGATTCCCGTCGTTTGTTTCAGTTTCCAAATTAAATTGTTGAAGAAGAAAAAAAACGTATAGCTGTACATATGCTTAAACATGGATTGTTGGGATTATTATTCGGGAGTGAGTAGTTTCACACATTTCCTGACAAAAGCCCACCAACACAGAAGTGTCACATCATAAAATCCATCCAAAATGTCATTACATGTTAGAGAGGTCCCCTCAGAGGTATCCCCTTTCAATCCAGTCTGCGGCGCCCATCACTGATAACATCATCTCTGCGTGAGAAGTAGTCCTGATTGCGGCAAGACCCGTTCGTGCAGATCTGCCCCGAAAAACAATCCAGTTAGTCAGGAATCATAACTAACTTTTTAAAGGTTGTAGATGCCCATGCAGATAAGATTCTCTTGAAACAGGAGGTTCCTTCTCATTTTGAACGAGATTCCCACATTCCATTCTGTGCCCGGATAGACAGCTCTTGCTATGTGACAATAAGTGAATGTGCTCATTGGTTAAACTAAACCACAAAGCTGCTTGCGTTCATTCTGAGCTCAAGCACAACATGAAGCATTGCTTTGAAAAAGAATTAAACACAGAACATTAATCTTGACTTAACTTTCCAGTGTGGCCAAAAAAATCCACTGCCATTAATTATATGCTTTTCATGAAGTATCCCTTTCTGTGTATGATTAAAAAAATATGTCCGAGTCTGAGTTGTAAAAGTATTGTACGGTGGACTGCTAATACGGAGTCATTTTGGAGAAATCACTGTTAATATGGTAAAAATAACTGGAGGGGAACCATAAACAAAAACCAGCAGGAGAGAAAGGACAAGAGAGCATGGCTGTTTGATCCCTTAATATTCTCATTCTGCAGTATTTGTACAGGAAAACAGATAGCTAAAATGGCCTCCCCAGGGAAGGAAGTGTGTAGGTCCATTAAAGATGTTCCAGAAGGTTTGTTTTGCTCTGCTCCATGTTAACCCCACATCTGCCATTCAGCCCAGACCAGTTCAATAAGCCAAAAATTAATTCCCAGTGAGCTTACCTGCAGTGCTTCAGTGGATAATATCATCAATTCCGTTAGTTGTCCATTCCTGTATTCTTAATATCTAATGTTATGTCTGTCCTCTGTGGGGGATGACAAACTCAAAGGTCTTGGAGATATTCATTTTGAGAAAACATTCTGTTCCTTTATGCTTATGATACATTATCAATGCACTCCTTTCAAAACAGCATTCTCCATCTCTGTGTCTGTAAGCGTGGAAATAAACCTACAGTGTACTACTCTAAACAAAGTCCTATCAAACTGTGAGTGAAGGCAGACTATGGGAAAAAGTGCAGGAATTACTGCTTCCAAGTTACTCGTTCTTAGTTTTTGTAATGTTCTTTTTTCTTCTTTTTATTTGTTATAGAGGGACAGTGTACATTAATTAACATTTTACAAAGAAAATGCAAATGCACCCAATTTTAGCCAAAAGGCTAGTTTCCATTGGTAGTCTCCCTGCCAGAAGGAGCATGGCAAAGTTACCTATTAATTAAAAGAAATTTTTAATTATTCTGCAGTTAAATAGATAAGATCCAAGTTCATGCACTCCCACTTGGCTCATTATTGTTTTCTGCAAGAATGAGAAACAATTGTTGAATTTATAGCATTGAAAAGTTGTTCAAAGTTTCCACTCGTTCAAAAACTCTGGACCATCCTGGCTGCACAAGAAGTGTTATCACACTTCTGGGTGAAATTCCCCTTTTAGCTGTTTCTTTCCTGTGACCTTATGTCTAACTCCACTGACCCCTAGCCCTCTCTCCACCTGTCCAGTTGGAGATCTGCTATTTTTTTCTGCTGAAGATTGACACTAAACACACACATTGATGCTGATATTCAGCGAACAACTCAAAAAAATATTCTCTCTGACCTGATTGTCTCTCCTTCCTAAGTGTTCTGCATCACTGCTACCCAATTCACGTTCCAACACTCCTAAGACGCCAGCTGAATAGTCCTCTTCATGCCCGATTAAAAAGCCTTTTACTTAAAAAAACCCTGCCTTTTCCGCCAAGGCCAAGCCCTATTCCACTAGAATGAATGTGTGCTTATAGGCTCAGCTCAAATAGTTTCCGGAGTTGAAACTGTAATCCATGGGCTAGTACATCAAATCCAAATAACAAATAAATAAATAAATAAATAAATAAAGTTAATGTAAATTAAATATTCATCATCAACATTGAAGTGCATTATTGGTATCCCAGGTTTTTTGATGGATTTAAGTACGACTGGCCATGAGGCGCTAATATTGATTCTGATTATTTCTTCAAAAGTAAGATGGAGTATTTGTGGTAACAAAAACATGCAGCATGGACGGATGTAGGCGATGAAGGCAACATATGATTTGATCCCCAGTCAAAAAAGCATGGGTTTTGTTGCTGTGAAGATATATTTACACATATAAATATCAGCAGTGATATTTAGGACTCTTCAGAATTGGTATTGAGGAATTGTGTATTATACACTGAAAAAAATTTGGAGTGGTATTTACTTGGGAAAACCTAGAACAGTTTTTGCACTTAGAAATTGTAAGTAAATTCTACAAGGGTGATCATCAAGTAAACTTTACTTGCAGATATGAAGTATATTTAACAAAAAGGTATATTTCACCCTACGATGAAATTTTGTTATCCCTTTGTTGATAAGAGGATTGGTGAAGTTATGTTCGGTACCTTAGCTTCAAACGTCCCAAAATACATCCATTATCAATAAAATGTCTCCATACTGCTCGACGCGTCTTGGCATGTGTGAGCTAAAGGACACTTGGATTACTTTAGACGAGCACTGTCTGTTTGTTCATTAATGAATATGTAAAAGCCCGCACCTCACACAATTAACACCTACACATCTGCCATTGATACACGCACAAACCCCCCACTTTCCCCATCTGTTGCATACTTCATTCATTAATGTTAAATTTTTAATGTACGTTAACTTTATTTATTTATTTATTTGTATTTAAGTTGAGTTATCTCTTTTTTTGTGATTTTTTTTCTTCTCAAAGGGGACCTATTATGCTGATCCTTCTTTTAATGCATACTAGTAATGTTATAATCTTGGTTGTCCATACTCATCCTCTGAAAAGTTTCTAAACATAAGATACAGGGGTTTTTGCCGTAATCCAAGAACGTGATTTCGTGAACGTGATTTCCTCTCTGAACAGCTCCTCCCGAGATCTTCGCGAGATATGGGCAAAACCTGACGTCAGGTTGTGCCGTCCAATTAGTACAGACCGAGCCAGAGCCAATCATGGTGCTGAACCTGCCTTCACTGGAAACTATTCTAGCAGGCACTAACAATGGCAGATCCTACAATGCCTTAGTAGTGTCTACACTATTGGAAATACAAAAGAAGAACCGCAGATCATTTGAGGTGCAGTTTTGTCAGTATCTCTCCCAAAGCTGCTTGTCCGTTTACTTTTGGACGCGAAGAAAAACACCTATTTATCTTCCAAAAGAGGATGCCACCAGAAATCAGACGGTAGCTTTTTTTGTTTGCTGGCAGCAAACAGCCACGGCCAAAGGGAACATTAGCTGTTTGTGCTCAGCATTTCACCAAAGACAGCCTTGTCAATAAAGGATAATTCGACACAGGATGAGCTTTTCAGCTGCTTCTCAAACCTGAAGCAGTTGCATCAACCAAGCACTAGGAGCCACAAGCTGTAAGTAACAATATAACAGCAAATAAGTAAGTGAAGCTAACGTGTTACGGGTGGGTAGTAGGACCGCTAACGATAGTTAGCACTACCAACTGGCCTCAAACGCAGGCTTTGTAAAATATCTGAAGATAAAGCCCGTATCGGTCGCAACTGTCCGTGACCCACAGACACAGAGGCTGTAAGTTGCTTTTACTGCATAAGCCAACCTGACGTGATAACCAGTTCATTGTGGCGATAGCACAGCGGCTAACGTAGCCAAGTTACTGTTGCTCATGTTTTTGTCCTAAATATACAAGAGTGATATCAGGGGAAATTCTACAGAAGGTGTATGACCATAAACCTCATTTGAAGCTAACTTTTAATACTTGTTTGTAATTTGGATGCTTGGTACAACTGTCCACAGTAACGGAACTTGCTGTCTGTAAAACCTGTATTGCAAGGGTTTGTCTCTGTGCTCATGACTGCTCGGTTACTGAAAGTTAGTTTGTGTGCCGCTGTGCAAATGAAAAATGCTCTTGGTTAACTTATATGCAGTAATTCTGATCGATATGCTTGTGTTACTTCGGTAAGCATCAATGTGGCAGTTTCATCATAACCTTGTAGCCACGACAGTTGAAGCGGCTGCTTGCGATTGCTTTACTTTTCCATGACCGGGATCAGCCGGATCCCTATCGCAAATATCTCCTATGAAAGCAATCACGGAATGCAGAAGCATTCAGAAGGTTGTTTCAGAAGCAAAAAAAAGCCAGAAAAGGCAGAAATTAAATAGGAAATTCTTTCCTGCAGAAGTGATCGATTCGCTAGCTCCACATAAGCAACTTGTTCACGCTAACAGAACTTACGGTCTGCAAAACCTATATTATGTTCATAACATAACCGAGCTCTCTCTAACTGTCGCGTACCATCCACAAAGCTGCTTTCATATCGGAAGTGAAACAAATTTTTTGCGGGACAGATTACATTCAAAGTCAATGCAAAGACTCGAATACACACGTTATGGGCATGTCAAGCCGTTTTCACACCAGACACGAAACAAATTTTTTGTGCGACGAATTATCTTCATTCAAAGTCAATTCAAAGATGTGAATACATGCGTTATGGGCGCTTTAAGCAGCTTTCACATCGGACGCGATGAAACTAATTTTTCGTGCGACAGATTAGCTACATTAGAAGTCAATGCTAAGACATGAATACACGCATTATGGGCGCGTTAAGCAGCTTTCACACCGGACGCGAAACTAATTTTTCAGACGACAGATTAGCTACATTAAAAGTCAATGCAAAAATGCGAATACACGTGTTATGGGTGCGTTAAGCAGCTTTCGCAAAACGAATTTTTCGCAGGAGAGATTACATTCAAAGTAAATGCAGAGACAATGCATTGACTTTGAATGTAATCTGTCGCACAAAAAATTTGTTTCATGTCCGGTGTGAAAGCAGCTTATCGCACCCATTTTCCATGAGCAAACGCTGGTCATTCTGAAGCAATAAGTAACCATTGCCATGGGTAATTTCCGAAAAGGCCCTTTAGCCTGGAGCTTTCGCCCCTTCTTCATACGCCAGCGCAGAAGCTGTTTGTTACTCCATGCTAACGACACTCCACAGCTATGCACACGAACCAGCAGATCCTTTAATACACACATTAGCAGTCCATAAGTTGTTGGTCGACTTTTTCTTGCTCCTCACTGTCCATGTTTCCCTCTAAACTCAGACCCACCGGATTTCTGCGGTCTTCGGTCTACACTTGGGTTTGTCGACCCGTTCTAAAAATGTGTCTATATGGGGTGGATTCCAGCTTTCCCTCAATCCTAGCTATAGAGCAGAAACACCAGTGTACTCACCATAGTAGCTGTAGACAGCAAATTCGAGCTTGAGCTGCCAGACATTCGCACTCCACTTTCTCTGTTGCGTTTATCAGAACAAGTTAATTTAATTAGATCTATACACGTACTGCGTTTGATTGCGGAATATGCCCATCGATTCCTTCTGGAGACGCATCTCCGTTTCACTTTGAGGACTGGTGACGGACCTGGTAAACTGCGTTCTGCTGCCTCGTCCCGCCTAGATCCGCCCTCCACATAGCTGTCCAGTCAGAAGAAAGTGGGCACACTGGGAGTGGGGGCCATAGTGGAAAAGCCACCCCAACGAGGCGTTTCAGGCAGAGACTACAATGGACTACAAATGGGGTTTTTTGAGGATGGCAGTATTAGCTATATAAGGACCCTTTGTTGGACTTTGAATGATCAGGAGTACTCTAGGGGAGTCCAAGATCAAAATATAAATTTGGAAATATAGCAAAACAGTTCTCCTTTCATGTAATATATATCTATATACTTTTTCCTTTTTCTTTGTAACCTCATTCTGCTGTTTAATTTGCATTTTCACACTTGAAAATAAAAACAAAGATGTCTTCCTAATGGGGATGGGGGTAGGGGGTGGCAGGCTTAAAAAAAAAAAAAAACATAAAACATGGCAAAAGTTTCAAAGAACGAGGTAAGTGAACATAGAAGTTATCCCTGCTCTGGGCCCCGTCCCCCAACCTACTATTGGGTTGTATGTGGTCTCTGCATCTAGGTCTTGGTCTGGATCACAACACTACTGTTTTTTGCAAACACTCAATGTGAATTTTGTGTGGCTAAAATGTTATATAAAAGTTGGGACACGGATGTATTTATCACTTTTCTACGTCATCTTTTGTTTAACTCTCCTCCAAGTAATGATTAGGGGAGCTGAGGACACCAATTGTTCCAGTTTTGAAGGATTGGGCCCCATTCTTCCTTGAAATGTGTATTCAGCTGCTCCGATGTCAGGGGTCTATGTAATATGTCGTGCATCTGAGAGACATGTCTTGACTGCAGAAAGGCCAGATTAACAGCTGTATTCTCATTTTAGGAAGCTACGATGCTCTAGCATGAGCAGAATGTGCCTTGTTGTTGTCTAGTTGAAATAAGCTGGGGCTTCCCTGTAAAGACATCCTGTATAAAAGGCAGCTTATGTACGTCAACAATGAATATGTGTCTTTCAGAATCAATGGTACTTGCACAAATATTCAATTTACTCATGCCATGGGCACTAACACACTACCTTTCTGTAACTAATGCTGGCTTTTTATCTCCCCGGCATCAAAATGCGTGGCGATATAGCCATTGCCTCGTCCATCTGTCCGTCCGGGCGGGCGGGCGGGCGGGCGTCCTGTAGTTATACCATGTCCGGGCCATATCTTGGAAACTACGCATTCAATCTTCATAAAACTTCACAGACATGTTCAGCATGATGAATAGATTTATCTATGGGGGCCGAGGGGATAAGTCATTGCCAGATGGCTCTTGTTAAACTAACATTGGTAACAAGCTGGGATGGTCCATTTTTTTCCTTGGCCTGGAGAAGACAATGACCATTATTGCCATAAACAATTTCAATGGTTGACTAGACCGTGAACAGCATATGTCTAAAAATCTGGTGCATGTAGAGGGTGAGATCTCTAAAATCTTCAAAATCTTTGCACTAGCACATTGAGATTTTTCAATCGCAATTTTTTTCTTTTTCAAATCACTGGTTCCTTTTGAACGACTGGGCCTTTTGTGGATGCTGTTTTTATATCACAGCATGGGAAAGTATCACTTGCTCAATACCTGCACACCTGTTATTTTTTTAGCATTCCAACACCTCATGAGTTTATATACACTCCTCGGCAAAAAGGGGAAAAAAAAAACAAAACAGACCAGACCCAAAATAAATTAAGTAATACACAAAAGTGACTTAGTATGGGAAAGAATTTCCGTTTCATTTCTGAAAAAGCGTTTAAGCCGTGTGGGAAAACAGATTTTTGCAGGAAGATGAGTTGAAAAATTACATCTGATCATTCTTCTTTAGAAAACAGCTTTTCAGTTTTGGGAAGCAAGTCTTTCGGAAATATTCTTCTATGCTCATGGGTTTTAAAGATGGGTCGCCAGAAATACTTTAAAGATGGGTCGCCAGAAATACTTTAAAGATGGGTCACCAGAATAGCTGGCCAGAAACAGAAGAAAATAGTCCACATGTTTTTTTGTTTTTTTTTTTTTGGATTTTATTTAAATAGAAAAACACATTGTAAACACATTGTAATCTGCAGGCCTATTTCAAGCTAAACGTGGTAATAAATAAGTAAGACTAATTAATAATAATTTAAAAAAAAAAAAAACAATTCACAGAATACTTTTATAGTGCTCTGGCCCTTTTACCGGGTTCTGGATCGTGTCATCATTCTTAACCATCCACTTGATGAATTCCACCCCCACAGCTTTAAGGCTTGCTCTTTGTAATTGGGCAGCATTTGCCTTCCTCTGTGGCTGGACATGGGGACTGTTACTCCACAGTTAAGACCTTCTTTCCCCACTATAGTCCTCTGCTGACAGAAGGCAGGGTTAGAACTCACACCCAGACAATACCTCAGTTCATGTGTTTTATTTACGATCGTGCTCAAACCTTCCAGATTGGTAGCACACGGGCTGAATGCAGCGCAAAAGGGTAATCCAGATTCAAATCCGAAAACCGTCTGCAGATCGGTAGCCAAACAAGAGGTGCGCCAAGCTCAAGGGATGTACAAAATCATAAGTCGGCCAAACTTGCAAAGATCATACAGGGAGAATCAATTGTTCGCAAGGGACAAGACTAGAATCTTAAACGTCAACCTAAAAATTAACCATAACCAGGAGTCTGGAGAGTAAAAAGGAGTGCTCTTTAGTGGCTCTGGAAACTAGCAAACAAACTTGAAAAAAGGCAGAGACAGAGTGTAGAATATAAATGGAGAGAGGGAGCTAATTGCAATGACACATGTGATAGTGCATGGAGAGGGAGTGAGGGAGATGTAACTATGAATAAGGACACTAATAGAATAACAGAAAGGGCAGAGAGTGCATGAGTGTGGGGAGGAAAACAGAGCACGTGGCAAATGACGGGTAAAGGAAAGCAAAGGAAACTAATACAATGACTGACTAAATAAAAACAATAAATTTGATAAAACAATGGAAAATAATAAAGACACAAGTAATACATTATAAACATAAAGAATCGTAAACATCATAGCTCAGACCCTGACATCTGCTGAACAGTACACTGCAGCCCTGCATGACTATCTCTGGAGTTGCCTTTTGCCTTGTGGTGCACTGTAGCTCTAAGAATGTATCAAACTTCACCTTTTAGGAGTCGAGCCGAAATGCCAGTCTTATGGAGACTTAGACTTATTCTCCCTCCTGAACTTTTCCTCCATTGACAGTCATGAGTTTGCGATCTTCCTGGTTGAATGACCTTAGCACGTGCACTAGCCCACATTTACTTATTGACCCCAAATCAACCCAGAAGATCCCCCTGCTGTCCAGCCCTCTTTCCCCTGTCATCCAGCCCATGCAGAATGTTCCTCTGGAGGATGATAAGGTGCGGAAACTTGCTGCAGCTGTACAAGGACCTTTGCAATATTGCCAAGGCCGTCATACCTGACAAGTATCCAATGTCAGCAGTTTAAAAACTAACTGTTCGTGTTCACAGCTCCTCTTTATTCACCAGATTGGACCTCCTACAGTGGTATCTACTGGTCCCGTTCAACCCAGACAGCCAAGACCGCACTTTCTCAATCTCCCCCGCTGAGTGTTCAACTACACCTGGGTGCTGTTTAGCCTCAGCTCTCCTGGCTGCTTCCACAAGATCATGTCATGCATCTTCACTGGATCCCGGGGTGGTGATCTACCGAAGGGACATAGTGGTTGATAGCCTTACATTGGACGTTCTCAATAACCAGCTCCAGAGATTGCTGGAAGCACTGACTAGGCACAAAACCACCCGCAACAGTAAAAAATACATTTTTGCAGCACCCGCAGTTGTGTTTAATGAGTTTTTACCTATCTTGAAAAGGTGCAAGTCCAGTGTGAACGTCATAGCACAGCTTCCAGACTTTGTCTGCCTTGCTCAGGTTGTTTTGCGTCCAGGGATGACCAAGTACTACCTCTCCAGTACTCTGGCAACACTACTGCTTTCCCAATCATGCAAACTTTTACAGAAGGTGACTCCCTGAGCCTGAATGCCAACCTCCATGGCTGTTCAGCAGCTGAAGGACGAGCTCTCCTCCCCAGTGTTTTCTATGATGAGACTTCACTGAGCATTTTAGTGATCTTTGATTACGGTAGTTTGGTTATTTTAAGCCGAACTTCAACTCTGTTTTTTTATTCTTTTATTTTTTGGCTAAGTGGTGGAAAAATATGAATTTGGCTCACCTAGCTGATGTTTTCTCATTTCTGTTGGCTCTTCATCATACCTTACAATGATATAGTGCTTCGCTACCAGCTGCTTCCCAGCTCTGCTTACCCATAGTCAAAAGCTGCAGTTCCCATTGCTCAGGTTGCAAGCCCAGACAACCTTTACTCTTCTAGCAAGAGTGCATGACAGGGTCGCAAGTTGCCAGGGCCTTATGAAACAGCACATTACCATTTTTATTGTCCAAATCAACCAGTTCCACCAAGACCATATGCAGCGGTTAGACTGGTCCGCCCCAATACCATTCACGGTCTGATGGGGACTGCCTGTCAAATGGTTCACAATGGTATGCTAGCTGTCTCCATAGAGTAGGAGACTCAGACTAGCAGACTCAGACTAGCGAGCTTGAATCAGTTCTGACAATCTAGACTTTACTGCTGTAGCACCGACTGCTCCAGCGCACCAACTAGAGGCCTCTGCTTTACGCCCATTTTGGGCTTAGACTATTTATTTTTTTTATTTTCATTTAACCTTTAGTTAACCACGGTAGTCCCGTTGATATTGAAATCTCTTTTCAAGGGGTTGAGGAAGAGAGGGAGAGGACAAATTGCATAGTCGATTAGATTGGGGGATGAAGCGGCAGGTTGAAAGAGCCAGGTTGGGAATTTAGCCATGACACCGGGGAACCATAGGATCTTTAGTGACCACAGTGAGTCAGGACCTCGGTTTAACATCTCATCCGAAAGACAGCGTCTGCCTCAGTAGTATCCCCGTCACTGCACTGGGGCATTTGGGATTATTCCACCAAACGGAAGATCGCAACCTGCTGGCCCAACAACACCTCTTCCAGCTGCAACTTGGTTTTCTTACGTCTCCCATCCCAATACTAACCAAGCACACACCAGCTTAGCTTTAGCCATGCAGCTGGAGAAGATTGAATAGTGGTATGGCTACTAGCTAGGTCAGCTTACATCAGGGACTAAATTATGGACTGCTAATGTTAGCTAACACATATTCCACCCATGTGGTAGATTAACACACGGTGAGGATGTTGGCATCTAGTGGTCTAGCAAGTTCACCTAAGGTCAGTCTGTCATCTTTTTGTGCATGTGGTACCTCAATTCTCGGACTTCTCAGAATTCTCAGTAAAAATGTAAGGCAAGCTGAAAACCTAATTTAAATGCACACATATTTCAAAGGAAAATATAAGCTAAAACACTTTTACCAATTTATAAATCATCCAAAGTCAATGTACAGTTTGTTCATGAGTTTGTTTGTACTTTATTTGTTTTTTTCAATTTTCCTGTCAGGCTTCTGCCTTATCTACTTCAGTGTGTTATTTTCTTAATTTCTTACCCAGACTGATTTGTGCCTCCCTCCTCTCTTTCATTACAAAAGGGGAAAATACTGTAGTGGCAACATTAGCTAGCTTGTATTTTTTCCCAAAGAAACAAAACCGGAGATCATGAAAACACCCTTGATCTCCCAGAAAACCACGGCACTGCATTCTGGATGTATGAGGCTGAGAGAATGGCGGGAATTTGCATGTCCTTTTGCTAAATTACTGACTTCTCTCAGTTGGTGCATTGCAAAAATTTGATTTCCAGTGATTCTAGGACAGAACCCTTGAGTTGCCGTTCCTATGGGGATGAAATCAATATCTGATGCTCATAGTTTATGTTACAGCGAGTTTAAGATACTCTCAGATTAATTACCACAGTGCCTACAGCAGCAAAGTCACTTTGTGACATTGTTTTGTCTAAAGAAAATGACATCAGCCGCGGTAAAGTGAAAACTGTTCAAAATGTTGAAATAGGATCCATAAATTTATCAATTCATTCACCTGGGATGCATAAGTTAATCACAAAAAGGTGCTTTTTAACAATGTTTTAGCCTGTTTTTTTCATTGAAACATGCTACCATACACATGTAAAGCACAGGCATACAGAAGCTATAATGGTATTAAAATACTGCCTCTTTACTATAGGTTCTTTGTAAAAAAAAAAAATGTTATGACATTGCCTGAACTCTGCAACATTGCCCTTGCACAATACAGGGATAAATAGCACTAGCCCGCAATATCTTAGGCTGCTTTCCTTCATGGCTTGCACTTTATTTTGTTTAGGAGTAAATTATTTTCAGCCCCTGTATTTTGGAAAGTGGGGTCCACATTTGGGGGCAAGCCAAAGACATAATACAGGATTAAACTAGGATGCAGTATGAAGTATGAGAGTCTATGACTGGGAAGTAGGGCAAAGTGGACTGTGGTTCCAAAGAGGGTCCTGGGATTATGGCATCTGAGGTGGGGTACTCAAATCAGACGCCTTGAGGGATTTGATCATTTAGGGAGGAAAGATCACGTGATCCAGACAGCCTAATTGTTTCAAGAGCAGCCGGGTTCCTGGGGGACCGCTTATGTAAGGCACACTGTGAAACAGGGAGATGTTACGCAACACACTTCCTGCCTGTGTAAACATGATCCCAGATTGTATTCTGACATTTATTACTTGATCACCCGACAAATAGGTTTTTTACACCAGAACATCATTTTCTGAGAAAAATACTTCCTGTTGTACCATGACACATGAGTGCACGAATGACGGTGGCAATGACACCTTAACTTGCCTGAACCAAAAGGGTGTCTTGTCTGTTGGTCAATAGCATTGATCAGTGCTGAGAAAGTACCTCACCTCTCCCTTTCTTCATTATTTTATTAAAAAAAAAAAAAAAAACTGGCAATCCCATTATCCGGACTGCAATCACGCAACATGAAATACCTTTCCGGTCATCTCTCATTTTGACGTCAAATGGAAAAGGGTGTGAACAAATAAATGACTCCACCCAACAAGGTCACGTAGGTTTAGGTGCCACCCTTGGACCCATGGCACTGGCAGATGTTCTGGTAACTCTCCAAGCGTATATAAATGAATATAGTTTCCCTTTATGGGATGGGACATGCCTATTTATCCCATTATTAATAATTGGGCAAGAATAACAATTGTTCCACAGTATTAATGCATTTTTTTTTTTTTTGCAAAGGGTATTTAAAATCCATACACTGGCTCAAGAGGTGAAGCTTTAACAAATTCCAATCCGGCCTTTCGATTTGTCATGATTTTTCTTGATTCCAATCAAGCTTTCATCTTGCAGCATAGCCTCTATGTATGGTGACTTACTGTATTTCTTGCTCTGTGGATTTGGGAGACTACTGGTGTTACCAGTTTTAATTTCTCTTTGCTCTCCTTCTGAGTGAATCTGTTAACTTAGCTAGCAGAATTCAGAGTTTTGACTTTTCAACTAGAGTTACTCAACCCAGAAATGACACTATTTGCTCTTTTTATACTTGTGCAATTTATACAAAATGGTACACCTGAGCAACACTTAAGATCTGTCAGTCATTCATGCACAGGTGCAGCCACAGATGGGGGCTTCGACACAAAATCAGCTGTTCCTGCAGGATGACTCAGGGTGCCATTTTATGTGTTTGAAAATGTAGTTACCTAAAATTGCTTGCAATATAGAAAAAAGGATCTTTGATTCTTTATTGCACCCATGAATATTTCAGTCAAAATGTGGCTTAAGACCATAAATAACTACTTTAGGTGCTGAAGTGCACCTAATTAGGAAAGATTAACAGGTTATTAAAATCCAACTATTGCTATTGGAATTACAAGTGGAAAAAAATCTATCAAACAGAGGGGTGCGGCAAGAAGTTTGGGAACTACTGCAGAAGATGCATGTAAATACTATGAAATAAATTAGAATCGTTAGTACTTATTGATGAGGTCAGTAATTTAATTGGATGTATGTTCTGGTGAAACAGCAGGATTTAATTTTGCTGACACTGACATTTTGAAATATAAATATTTGCTGTTTAAGGCCTCACAATAATGGACCCAAAAGGCCCTCTCTCACCTATATTTAAAATACTCACCAGTTTTCAGAGAAACCATCTGGATAGATGGAAATTACTTTAGGTAAGTGAAAGCATAATGGTTTCCTCACAGCAAAAACAACCGGATGGGTTGTAAATGTAAGCTCTCACCATGACCCATATCTATGTTAAAGTAAAAGAAGTCCAAAGGACAAAATAAGATGGCCTCCCTATATTGCAGCGAAGTGGATGTAGAATGGTGGTTGGGACAGAAAAACAGATTTTCCGTGCAAGACCGGTGCTCAATTTCAGTTTCCAGCCATGAGTTTAACATTTTTCACTGCAAGCCTGAGTCTTTATTTATTTATTTATTTTTTAAAAACCACCATCACTACCCTGACCCTGAACCCTAACCTTAACCTAACCCTAACCTTAACCTTTAGGAAGTTGTAAATCTAACGAAAGCCACAATGTTCCGGACCACTTGTTTTGAAAGCCGCAGTGTAGCATTTACTGAGGTTATTGATAAATGAGCTACATGATCTTTTGGGTGTGAAGTCCTGCTGGAAAACATCCCTTTATTTCACTTCGTATGACCTCACCCTTGAAGTATATGACTAAAAACAAATTTCAGGGAGACACGTTACGTTAGTGACCCTATATCCATTGTAATGTTGTAAATCACTGACTCAGTCACCATCATGGATACACAGCTGAGTCCATAAGTATTTGGACAGTAGCAATTTTCATTACTTTTGTAAGGGTTTGTCCGTGCAATCCCTCCCCCTGCTGTATTCTTCACCTCCATCTTAACGGGCAACAGGTGCGGTTCGTTGAGTTGGAAGTGAAGGTTTGCTATTTAAGGGTTGGCTGTGCCTTAGAGTGCAGCAGCATTCTGTATGAAGTCCCTGGTGTTTGTTTATGCTGCTGCTCCTCTGATGTGCATTTTTATGTATTAAATTAAAGATTTTTAAAAAATATTTTCACTCAGCCTGTGCATTTGGGTCCCTTCATCTGCTTTTGGCTTACATGGTCCCAGTGCCCGCCGGCTCGTTGTCCTCTGCCGGCGGGGGCAAAACCATGACAACTTTGATTCATTTCAAATTATTTAAAGCCAATCGACATGAGCTGAAAAGTTAGTTGATCAGCTTTAATTTAAGCGTTCCTCAATTTATTTTTTTTTAACCACGTATGCATTGAAACCATCTTTACACACTGCCCTGAAGTTTAGGACTCGAAAATAATTGAACTAACTAACATTTTCATAAATTCAGTTGCCATTTTTAATACTTGGTTGCAAAGGATTTGTATCTCCAGATGCTGGGATTCTTCCATGGTGGTGCTCTACCCGGCTTTAACCTCTTCGGTTTCTGTTTGTCTCCTGATGTGACATAGTCATTGCAGAAAATCCCACCCAACCACCATAAATAAGTTGGTTTGCTCGCTCAGTATGTGTCAGGTCATTGTCCTGCAATGAGGTATCATCCTGCAAGCTTTGAAGCATTCAGCTCAATTTCAGCAAACAATGTACCACTATACAATTCAGAATTCATCCAGCTACTTTTTTTCCAGTGACATCATCAATAAATACAGGGAAGCAGTTCATTGGCAGCCATACATGCCCATACATAAACCATGCTTCACAGGTGAAGTATGCTTCAGATCAGGAGCTGTTTCTATGCTTAACTGTGTTCTTTTTTTCCTATTATTCTGGTTTTATCTCTTCTTTTCACATGATGATGTTTCAAGACTGGAAAGACTTTGTAGGAGGCTTTTTTTTTTGCAAGCGTCATGTTTTTCAGGTTTACTGATGCTCTACATGTTGTTGTAAACCCTCTGTATTTACTGCGGTGAAGTCTTCTCTTGATTGTTGAAATTGACACAAATATGCAGTTTCTGGGAATCTTTCCTAATTGGAGGAGATGAGGGAGGATTTTTTTTTCACCAGGGAAAGAATAAATCTGTAATTTTCTGCAGTTGTTAATCTGCAGCCTTCCAGGCCTCTTGGTGTCCCTCTGTTATGGTTCTGCCTCATGTGTGCTGTTTCGTCATTGTGCTTATTACTTTTATTTTTGTGCATGTGCGTCTTCCTCCTGTGCCTTCCTCTGTGTATTTTTCAGGTTTCATTCTGCCTTCTGAGGATTGATTCACTCTTGCCCAAACTCCTGCAATGTTGTTTGACAGCCTTGAGCATGCCTGCATCTCATTGTCCAATCATGTTTCCTCATTCGGAATCGGCTTGTGGTATTTCATTCATTACTTCCAAATCTGCTTAATTCTGGGTCTCGCTAAACTCTGAGTGAATGTGTTCTCTGATAGGCTTGTTACTAACCTGTACTAACCAGTACTTATTTGAGGGTGATTGTACATATTTATCACGTGGTATTAACCCTAATTAACTCATTAGCGTGTGCAAGCCTTTCTAGCTTTTGTAATTTCTTCCGAAGCTTTCCCTGTTTAACTGCATTTAAGATTTGCTTTCCCTCACTTCTCTCGAGGTGTTTTTATACTCGTCACGCTTAGTTCACCTTGATCTAAACCGTCTAGTTTGATTGATTGTCTCAGCGTCTTGTCTCGAGTCATTATTGTTAACCCGGTTCTCGTGAATTTGTTTCTTTTTCTTCTTTTTTTAAAGATTTTTTTTGGGGGAATTTTTTCCTTTATTTGACACTTACACAGTGTAGAGAGACAGGAGGGTTGGGGAGAAGAATGGAGGAAGACATGCAGCAAATGACCTGAGCCGGAATCAAACCCAGGTCACTGCGGGAAGGACACAGCCTTATGGTACGCGCTTAGACCAATGAGCCCCGTGAATTTGTTTCTTAATCCCATGTGTTTCTGTTTCCCTCTGAGATTGCATTCCGAGTCCCCGCCTCCTTTTGTGTGTATATCTGTGGGCAGGAGTGAAGAGATCCTCAGACGTAACTTTGTCGGCTTTGCACTACATTGTGAAATCCCCGCTTCTGTGCCTTCCGAGTATTTCATATGAGCCATTCCTGAGGGCGTTCAGGGAGACCCAAGCCGAGGAGCTGGGAGAGGCTTCCTCCACGGCCAGACCGGTACCTGCTCCTGCTCCACACGGAGCACATCACAAGCCAGTGCATATCACTGCGCACAGCACCACCGGTCGGCTAAAGTGCAGACATTGCCATGCTAAAACGCCTGTGAAATGCTCCTCGTGTAATGTGCCTCTGTGCTTTGTCCCAAATCGGGATTGCTACAATGACTGGCATGCTGCCAACAACCTGTGATAGGTTATTTATCATGTATTGTAAATAATTTGCTGCGAGTTTGCTCTGTAAAGGTTATTTGTTTGTTTACATTTCATATTAAGTAAGCATTTTTTTACATAACAGCACACATTTTGACTCTTTATTAAATACACAAATTTGAGTTTATGCTTCAGTAACTTTTTTTCAGCAGTATTGATAGTGAATCTGGATGGGGGATAGGATACCTCTAAGTGTCACCTTTCATTAGAGCCCCAAATTATAACTGTACTTTGAAGTGTTCAGGAGTTATGCCCTTTTATCCTAGGTATGTGACCATGGTTATCCAAGGGTCCTTTTAGGGTCACCAAATGGCCATTTTTGGAAACGCCAAGACATGGTCTTACAAAAACATGTGTGAAATACTCATTTTCTAGAGGATTGTTATCAAATTTGAACTGGGACTAGGTAAGGCCTCATGCTGTGGTCACATTTTTTTTTTTTCTTTTCTGCAAATAAATCCCAGCTAAACTCATCTGCAGGCATCTGTTTGCAAAAAAAAAAAATCAGGCGAGAATAAAAACCTTCTACTTCAGTGAGTTCCACTTACAGTGATTTTTTCAACTGGGGGAAAAACATCAGAGTGTTTCCTTTCAAAAGAGACCAAAATTATCCATATAGTCCAAACGGTTCAAGAACAGCTTTCAATTTACTTTGTGTACGCTTTTGATAGGCATTTTAGGCAAATTTTACAGGAGTGCTCAAAGCAACGGGTTTGTTCCTAAGTTTAATGGTCAGTAAGGCGATCCGCAAGTAGTGAATTGAAGCAGCAATTGTCACACTTGCTTTGTCTATTGTGACTATATTTTCCTCCTCTAGTAAGATTCTTTGATCTTTAATCTCAGCACTTGTCTTTGCATCACGAGTCATTCTGAATCAGCGCGTATTATAAATGTCATTAAAGGAAAGCAAAATTATTTGTAACCTGCCGGACTTGTTTGTGGTTACTTGTTCCAGAAACCACTTATATTCTATTACTGTGTCACCATGTGACTCCAAGAATTACATATGGGAAGCGGCATTGCATTTCTTTGAATGAAAGTCCTTTGTGATGAATCAGTGGGCGTGGGAAAGGTGTGTGCATGACCTCTTGTGTTTATGTGTGTGTGTGTGTGTCATTTCTCAGGAATGGCATACTATTTGCTTTGAAATAAAACATCAATTACACCTGTAAATTTCCACGCTTAGTGAAACACTGTACCTAAGGAACTAACAACCCAACCCACCTGACCACAAATAGGAAAACTACAGAACATAGTTCAACACAAAACAACACACACACACACCAATGACTTTGTCCACATACTCAAACAAATATACACTACATTCTCATGTGCCCAAATTCTACGCTATAGGAAAATGTCAGAACCAAAGGAATCAGCCATAGAACTATTGATGGAGGAAAACAGAACTTTATTGCCAGAAACAGTGCAGGGTCCAGAACCTGTAGTCAGGGTACTGCAGGACAGACTGTGAGTCCAGGAACAGGCAGAGGTGGGGTGGCAGTGATCAGAATCCTGGGGGCTGAGCAGAACAGGGTCAGGAGTAAAAGCCAGGGTCCAAACCGGGAGACCAGTCCGGGAGGGTACAGGGGAATAGCAGATGGGATTCTTAGGGCAGAGCTAGGCAAACACAAGACCATGGCAACACTCACAATCACATGGGGCTGAGGCGGGAACGAGACGCTATGATAACTGGAGAACAGAAGAGAAACACGAGCGAGCAAGCAACCAGCTTAGAACAAGGGGAGACAATGTGGTGCAGTCATATGACAGACTCAAACTGAAATACTGAGACGAGTAACAATGGTAAACAGGTGCGGCAAACGTCAGAAGAATGCACGCAGGGACCGGGGAGGTAGCAATACAATAGATGAATGATGAGAATCAATCAATGAAACAAAACCAAAACTTGCGTGAACAGCAAGAGACACCAATTAACTGAAACACTAGATGTGCCACTGTACACAATCGATTCTCTCACTCAACTCAGGCATACGGCCCACTCATGCACACACATGCAGTACACACACACTAATATAATCATCTGGCTAGAACACTGAAATATTATAGCCTGTACACCCCCTCATGCTTTCAGCACCCTCTCCTTCTTCCTCCTTCTAATGTTGTTGTCACCGGATCTATTGCCACTCTGGAAATGGCTTGTCTCTGCTTATCACGGCCCGTCAAAATAATTTTAGAACGCAACATTTCGATCTCTATACATTTTCTTGCTTATTTTCCTATTAGTGAATAAAGTCAGGAAATAAGTTTTGTTTCCCTTAGTTGTGTGAAATTAGAATAACACTGAGAAGATGTGGGGTGCTTAGCCTGCAAGTGTGCCAAACACAGACAGTGTTAAAATTATATAAAATTAAAAAATAATAATAAAATAATATAAATTAATAAATACAATTTAAAATAAACAAGTTTAATTCTGCATGTAAGAATGGTGGACATACGAGTTTTTGTTTCTTATCAGTTTGGAGATACGAGATTTTATCAGCAGGTCCATGATATATAAATTTAAAGTCTGGTTTGTGTTTTCCATGGACCGCAACTGCATTTTCATGGTTAATCAGAAAATCCTTGTTCCATGTTTTCCTGATAGCCATAATCAATGAGCTTGGGACAGAGTCTGCCTCTCTTTTGGAGCCATAATCACTGAGCTCGGTACAGAGTCTGCCTCTCTTTTGGATTAGTCACACCTCTTTCATAAGGCCGCCTACATTCTGAAGTTAAGCGCTGCGGGCGTGATCGAAGCGCGTAGGGGAGAATGCGCGTAACTAAAAAGCGCTTAACTCGAATCGCGTAAAAAAGGACTTACGCGCTAATGGGAGAATAGACCCCACTGTGCGCTGGTCAGCTAAATTACCACTGCACAGAAAGTAAACCAGGTGGGAGCTGGCAAGCTTACTGTGCAACTTCAGTGGAGACTTTTGCTACGAAATTGTTACTGCATCTTGGTGAATATGTGACACCTCCCCCTACTACTCCACCACACCCATCTCGGTGCACGTCCATCTACCAAATTGCCAAAGTGGCTATGCACGGTGTTGCACCGCACCGCTGCGCCAAGAAATTAGATTAAATTAAATTCCGCGTCGGCATTTCCACCATTTCTGGACCATAACCCAGAAACCGTTTCATATATTTCCATGAAGATGTGCTCAAATTTGCATCAGGTCGTTCAGATGTGCCCTTTGTCATTTTGAGGTTATTAACTTTCCTAGTTTCTTCCTAAATGTCCGTGAACATTAATGAGGGGTGGCCGCATTTGGGTGGGGGGAGACATTTGTTTTTTTGCCTTATAAACAATCTCTAGTTTATTCGTGGCATAAGTAGTTATGACAGAGTGGCAACAGCGTTGAACAAAAGAACTTGGAGAGAGTCCTAGGGGCAGAGGTCCAGGCCTGCGACGTGGACAGTTTTATTTTTATTTATACTTAATTTATTTGAGCAATTTATTATTGCTCTAACAAACTCTCCCGCCTAAGAGGGGAAAAACCAACAAATACAATCTGCTGTGGGATGTTTATTTCAAAAATGTTGCTCTTATGGGGCGGCACGGTGGCACAATGGCTAGCATTGCTGCCTCACAGCAAGAAGGTCGCGGGTTCAAATCCGGCCTGGGGCCTTTCTGTGTGGAGTTTGCATGTTCTCCCTGTGTTGCGTGGGTTTTCTCCGGGTACTCCGGTTTCCTCCCACAGTCCAAAGACATGCATATCAGGCTAATTGGAGACACCAAATTGCCCATAGGTATGAGTGTGAGAGTGAATGGTGTGTGAATGGTGTGTGCGCCCTGCGATGGAGTGGCAAGCTGTTCAGGGTGGGTCCCTGCCTTTGCCCGTAGTCAGCTGGGATAGGCTCCAGCTCGCCCCGTGACCCTAGTGAGGAATAAGCGGGTATAGAAAATGGATGGATGTTGCTCTTATGCAAAAGAAAATACTTCGAGTAAATTAAAAATCTGCTTGTTTATCCGTGAAAGAGCATTAATGGAAGAAGAATCCACTGAAGAATCTGTCTTTATCTCCACTGTTCCTCTTTCTATGTAGTACTTCTCTTTCTCTCTCAATCACACACACACACACACACACACACACACGCACGCACACACACACACTGACACCCACCAACTCTACGCACTTCAGAAAGCTGGAAAAGAGTAATGGCTGAACCTTTGGGAAAAACTTGAGAATATGAATGACTCCTCGGTGGTTTGCACCCAGCTCTTTCAGCATGTAAAGCAGACAGGGTATCTACTAAACTCTTGTCATGCCAACAAACCTTCATTCAGATTGATAAAGTATGTCGTTTTAGGAATTGAAAATGTCTAAGACAGCTTTTTCCTGACTTAAGAGGGCTGACCAGAGATGAGGGACCGGATGGTCATGTAGACATTTTCAGGGGTCACAGAAGGTCATGCTAAAGTGTGCAGCTTCCCTATGGCACATCGCCGCAGCTGGCTAAGGCCAGGGGTCATTCGCAAGATGGAAAAAATCACCATGATTCATATTGTCATAATCTTCAAAGCTAAGCAAAACTGCTCATAACTGGTTATATTTTTTAGACTTGGGGAAATACATAAAGCTCAATTTATATTCATTTAAGTGTGCGTGCGTGTGTGTTTGTGTGTGTGTGTGTGTGTGTGTGTACATGCGCACACATGCAAATGTGTGTGTTTGCATGAGTGTGTGTGTGTGTGTAAGGGTGGGGGGGAAAGATGCTGTATTTGCCGTTGATAAAGAGCAGTGATATGCAGCTCATCAAAAGTCCCTGCTCCCCCCCCTACACACACACACACACACACACGCACACACACACCAGAGAGTGCATCAGACCTGACCTTAAATATTCTCTGCAGTTAGAGGACTATCAACCCTCTCCCATGTATTCACAAAGCTTTGCCCAATGAGATTTATTGTTGGCTTATAGCCTTGCACAGTCTCATCCGACCTCCAGTGACAGTCAAACACGGCCCCACTCTTCATTCAGCAAAGCATTTCCTCTCATCTGCTGTGTGGTAGCTTTCAGCTGCTAAATGGCAGTTCAGTGCAGGGTTGTCACCAGTGGAGTGGAAAGCCGGATCATTCTCGGGGCCTACAGCTTGAGGGGGCCAACTCCAAGGAGCCACGTTTTTTAATTAAAAAAGGGGGCTCAGAACAGCTTCGTTTCAGGGGGGCCAGAATTCCTAGCTATGGGCCTGGTGGGGTGTTGCACATCAGTGGCGATATACGTAAATTTGAAACATAATATTTTTTTGGAAAAGAGGCAGCTCTATTCTGCAGGATACAAAGAGGGTTAACTGCTAATATGACTCATTTACAAGTAGGTCAACATTCTGGAGAAATTCATGAGAGATTATTATCGGTGTAACAAACTCTGTAAACAGGATATAGTACAGCTTTTTTGGTTTTTTTTTCTGAATTGACATACATCTGATTCTACAGAACAATTATTGCATAATTTACACAGAAATTAACAAAGCAACACTATTCACGAAGTCTAGGTACAGCAATAGATTGCAGAAAGCCAGTAAGACTCAACGACAAACTTAGGCATCGCCCTGCTCTCCCCCACTCAGACGCTGGTTGTTTAAATTATTTTGTTAGATTTAGATTTCCAATAGAGGTTTGTTCATTAAGAACAGGAATTTTTATTGTATGAGACATGAATTACTCAACGTTAAAAAGACTTAACGTCATTTAAAATGGGGTGAGACACGCAGTGGTGGAGAGTGCGTATCCTGCTCAATTCATTTACAATTTTATAGCTTTTTGGGGAGCAATCAGGAGCTTCATTATCTGTATTTGCTCAGGGAATAATGATAGCTGTTAAATTAAGATCAATCCTTTCATTTAAATTTTTATTAAGTGGCTAATTGAAAAGAAGGTCGGTAGCAGCAGGGTGGACTGCGGTTCAAGCTGTTGGGCAAACGGTAAGTAGTGTGAACTGCAGTGTGAACTGCCAAGATGCCATTTGGTAAAAAGTAGGTATGCTGGGTTGGAGGATAAGCACTTTGTTGAACCGGGGGGGGGGCAAAGGGGCAGTGGGGTCAACTCCAACCTAAGCAGTTTGGTAAACAGAGCACAGAGTGGGTGAAATCCCCTTGAGCACTAATGGCAGGCGCCATAGCTCACAGTGTGGCCATTGAGACCAGCTCTTGTGTTACACAACATTGAGATGTACAGGGTATTGTGTAAGTGCTGCGATCTGCACTTGTGTTTATTGTTTTTATGGACTGTATGGGAGCCCAGCAGGTGTGCTGCCTTGCTGTCAGCAGAAAAGTAGTGTTATTCGTTCAGGGATGTGAGGAATAGCCGTGACCCGTAAGTGCAGAATAGCAAACTCCCTCTTTGCCCTGTCCCTGTTGCTCTCCAATGCCCAGCTCAAACCCAGGAGTGTTTTTATTGGTATAACAGCTCTTTTAAACGACCTAAATTGATGTCAAGAATAACAGTAAATCCAAGCTCTACGCCTTATTTCAGCCCATAATTACAGGTTTATTCACAGTAAAATGTTCTAAATCACCTCTTTCAAAATAATGAATGGGCCTGGACTTACATGTACTCAAGTCAGACGAGCACTGGACACTTATCTGTTTTTCAACAGTTTTTGAGATATCAGTTGACTATGGGAGATCAAGTGAAGCAAGATATAATGAGTTTTCCCTTAAATATAACCAATAACTCTTCTTTAAGTTCTCATTTCTCACCCTCCTCCCAAAACACTGAAATTAAATGAACTGTGGCCTGTTTGTACTCATGTACCCTTTATGTCACAATTCAACGGCAGAACATCTTCCTCAGCAGAACAGTTCGATCTGTCCAGTTGTTTGTGAATCTGCAGTACCTTAGAAACATGTTTAGATACAATGTAATTGCAGCAGTAAGGCTCGGGAATGCCTGGTCTACATTCTCAGTGGCAGGATGAAGCTTTTCCAGGTTAATGGTGTTGTGGGTCAGAGAGCAAAAACCTCTTCCCATCGTCTCCTTTATCACTTCCCTTTTGCAGCAGATTCGCCCTTTCTAAAATATAAATCAGCTTTTAAGGCACTCTGATTCGTAATTTAGCCACGGCTCATGCATTTGTAATATACAACTATTCTCCCTGGAGGATAATCGATTGCTGCAACAACCGCGGGGAGGAAGAGAGTGAGAATGGGTGAGATTTGAGAGGGAGATAGACATAATATAAAGCGAATGATTGTCAAGGCAGGTTTTGCACTGACTGCAGCATTTCTAGTCTGGAGCCTGTGGTCAGGCCTCAAATGTCAGCATCTGGCCTGAACTGGTGCACGAGGAGACCACCCAGTGAGAGGCTGCTCTTGGTGATCCAGAACGAAATTGAAGGTACTGGTTAGGACATGGGAAAGCTGCCGTACTTCAACCAATAGGCATTCAGAACACGACACCAGCTCCACAGTTTCAGGAGCTGTCTTAATAGGGGAGATACTGAGGTGTCTGAGATATTATGTGCAGGCATCAGGAAATGTATGATTGTGCGTGTGTGTGTCTGTGTGTGTGTGTTTGTGTGTGTGTGTGTGCTTGTGTGTGCGTGTTCACAGGTGTTTGTGCACACATGCATCTGTGCATATGTGCGCGTTTGCGTGCGTCTGTGTATGCTTGCTCGTGTGTGTGAGTGTATGTCCGTGGATGCGCACACATGAGTATGCGGATGAGTAGGAGAAGGGGGTAATAATTTCTCCCACCACTGCTTCTTTATCCTGGGCCTTTGTACGAGGGGAAAGTGCTTTGCTTCGTCCTCTAACACAGGAAATATAACAAATGCCAGGAGTATTATTGAAAGCCAGTATCTGCGTGATCCTCAAGAGACTTTTTAAAGAACTGAAAGTAATTCATCATAAAAAGGTTCTGAATCGAACCGCATTTCCCTCTATTGTGATGAAATTACTGATCTCACCTATATAAATTTCCTTACAAGAGTGCACTGAGGGATTAGAGGAGGAAAATGACAAAAATCACGCACACACGCACACACACACACACACACACGCACAAGCCAAACTGTATGACCCAGTGTTTCACAAATCCTGTCACAAGAAAAAAAAAATTAGGTCCCAGATTAACACTTAAAGCAGCAGTGTAATATTCCCAATGAGGTCAAAGTTCAAATATGATCCTTGACAAAGCTACGATTACTAGTTCTTTATTATACAAACAGTCATGGAATATGATATGTGCAGAGCAGTGAATATAGCTAAGCAGATTTATCAAAATCCTTGCTTTGCTTAGCCTGACAGAAAGCATGAATTGTAGAATGAACTAAACCTTGATTGTAAAAGAAAAACAGAGATTAGACCTGAGTGCGTAAACATTTTGACCATTATTAAAAAACTAACGGTAAGTCAAATATTGCCGGGGGTCCATCTTAAACCTTTGAGCCTATTTTCATGTCTGAGTTTGTCTAATTCATGTGGACTTTTCCTTGGTTAATGGTGTATTGAGGAGTGAAGTCTTGTTTGTGAAGGCTTTGGGTGTGATAGCGAATTGGCTGTGGGTTTGCGCATTAATGAACAGAGAGATGATGGGGGGTCAGCAGTTTGAGGAACTCAGAATGACCTAACGGCAGGGGTGGCTCAACAGTCCTCAGCGGAGGATGCTAATAAAATGCATTGCTCCAGCTAGCCTCTCTCCCCGAGGCCCAATTAAAATGTCGGCAGTTAAATCATGGGAGACATACAGTAGCATCTGCTCCGTAAATACAACTCTCTCATCTATCCTAAAGTTGCTGCAAAGGCCTCTGACGTAACTTGTCTGTTTGCGATTATGTTGTTAATTATAATTTATGCTGGATGTTAAGCAGGGGTTTTAACATTAATAACTGATTTAGCGACCCCCACCTGGGCCCTGAGGTCAAGGGAACTCCTGTTAAAAGCTAGAGTCATGTTTAAAAATTAGCTTTAAATTAGTTATCTATTTTCCCCAAATCTTCATAATTAATTGTATTCCAAGTCGTGCTAAGGGCCTCATGTAGTCGTTTGAAGGACCCCCTGGGGTCTGAAGACCCTCTGCTAGAAATCCAGGGTGTAAAAAGGATTTAGGCCAAGTTAAGCAGAATCTCATCAATCAGGTCTCCCACTGATTTTGTTTTTCCCTCTTCCCAACTTGCGCGTGGTTACATGCGAGCATTCGTGCGCTCGCTAGTGTGCACGTATGTGTGTGTGTGTGTGTGTGTGTGTGCGTGTGCGCGCGCGTTTCCTTGTGCACATCTGTGTCTTTGAGTGACCTGTACGCAGCTGGCTTGGGGCGGGTACAGGATATATATTTGAGAGGTTGCTGTTCACTATCTTAGATTATTTTTCTTGTGTTCGATTTGGGTGAGGTCATTAGACTCGAATGGGATGATATTCGCCGTGTTTCGTCTGAGTAAGCTGGTCTTTCAGTTCTTTGGTCTACGTGGCTTAATATTGAGTCTGTGCGAGATAGGTGTTCATTCCCTGAGTCCCTCTGGATATTTCAGCCTGAATTAGGTGGCTACTGAAGAGTCAGATCAATTTAGATACGAGGTTCCCCGTACGTGTTTGTGGGGGGTTAGGTGGGTCACTGTCATCTCCATCCATGCAGGTGTGTAGGGGTGTGTTTTCACTGATCGGGTGTCCTTTTCTGCCAACGCGTCTGGGTGTTTAGTGTGGTCATTATTGCTGACAGTGCATTTAAACCTCATAAAGGTTCATTGCTTAGGCCATCCCATCTTATGGATTTCCCTTTCTCAGCAGAACCGGGGGTGGTTTACACAGCTGACAGGCCTGCTTTTGTTGTTTTTCAATTAACTCAGAAGAGAAAGGAGTGTTGTCCTCTCAGGCCAAAGGCCTGCCCATGGCCTGCAGCCCCCATTAAACACTGAACAGGACTATCGGCACACGCCAGATAGTGACATCACTGTGCAGGTCACTCTCAACTCCCAAGCCAGAGCTAAATCCCAGGAAATGTAACAGTTACCCCATCCCACCTCCTACTCTCCATCTCCCATGAACTCACTGTCTGTATATCCGCCATGTTCCCCTCCATCCCCCTTTATTGTCCCAAATTTCTATATCCTCTCTCCTTCATGCTCCCAGTTCCATGCCTCTCTCTCTCTCTCTCTCTCTCTCTCTCTGGTCGGCTGGTGCATATGTTATCGCTCTGACTCCCAAGACTTGGGGCCCAGACTAAATATTTTTGCAGAAAGCATGTGAGAGTTCTTAGGGAGGTAGGCCTGGGGGGGGGGGGGGGTATGGGTGGAGCCAATTTTAACAACACAGTTTGGTTTGTCCTCAGAGAATACGTCCATATTTTTTGTGGGAAAAAAGTTGGGCTACACTGATAATGTTTTTGTGACAGTTCCAGGACTGAACTCAAAAAGCCAAAAGTAGCACTTGCACTTTGTAGCCTTCAAGTCTTGAGAATTGTCTGTCTCTTAAAGTATGTGACTAGCATTTCATCAGACACCTCGGTGAAAGTGACTCATGATCTGAAGTATGCAGTTGTTGCCATTTCGTGTCAATGACATTGTCAGTCATACAAATACTGTTGCATCATTCTCAGGACACGCCAAGGTGTGCACGTGCTTACAACTCAAACAACAGTGCTATCAGGTCACAAACAGACACAACATTGTGAGTAGCAGACTACCTGACCATGGTGACTGATAAATATCCAGAGAGACCTTGGCAAAGAAATAGGTTGTGAGAACAGCTTGACCAGAGAGACAATAAAACCCTGTTACATAAAGATGGGAGGTGGGTAATACGAAATGTAAATGTCTTGTTTCCCGATTTTGTCACTTTTCTTGATTTCCTCAATTCTGGCCTAATGCCTCTCAAAGTAGAAAGCGCTCATACACATTTGGAACTTTTTTGTCCATCAAGTGGATTTTAAGATGTATGGCATCTATTCCAATCTTGCAATCCCGCAATGGCAAAGAATCCTTTAAAGAAAATTCCTGGATCCAATGGTGGCCTGGATCACCTCCAATGTTTAATTGATTGTTCCTTAGGCCATGGTCCACACTTCCACAAAATATCATCGAAATGTATTGAGAAATTTAATATATATTGTCAGTACAAACAAACAAACAAAATGACAGACAAACAAACACGCACGGGTGAATACTTTGTTGGCTGCGAAGGTATAACCCATGGAAAATGAAAGGAGAAAAGATGATGACAGAGGGAAGTTTTGCATGAAATAAAACATCTCTGAAATTGCAGTATCTAAGATGACGCCCTAATCCAAGTAACAATTGATTAGACTATGTGGGACCCAATCCTCCAGGAGCTACACAGGTTCAAGTACTTGGCTCAACGGACCAACAGGATTGCTGATCTTATGATAACTTTGGGGTTTGAATCACCAAAACCACGTGGCCCAATCAAGCACCTTCGCAAATAGGCCACATGCTGCCACTGTCTTCTTCTTACAATATGTGCTCTAATCCTGTAAATGTTTGTCAATTTATCTTCAACTGTCAAATAAGCAACTTGTTGACAATAATCTTTACATCAGTTCAGGCTATGCGTAATGCTATCACACATTCTGAGGCTTTCTGTGAACTCCTAAGTATATTTTTACCATTTCTCACCTCCTTCATTTTACCGTAAAGGAGTTAGTATTCATTTTTGCATCACCCTAATTGCGTATTTGAAGTAAAAATGTTGTGGGAGAAGTACTGATTTAAAGCTCAATTGCTCAGTGAAGGATATATTGCTGTATCCTTCACCGAATGAAGCAAATGTTGGCATATCATATTTTTAAATGAAATATCAGTGTGATGAAACCCAGTCATCCGAGCTACAAGTAAGGAAAGGACAGGGAAGAAAGAAGGGATGCCTGTTAAAGGTAAGTGAAGGCAGCCCTTTTCTGCGCAGTCAGAATTTTTTTTCCTGAAAGTGCCGTGTCATATGACTAATTCCATTTGGTTGAAAAATCTGAATATTTCTTTCCAGCAAGCACATGTTTGCACAGTGCCCTCTAAAGGTGTAAGCAGGAATTGTGAGGAAATTTACCACCGACTTAATTACTCTGCTGAAGCTTAATTGTATTTGATTTGAACACATTATTACAAAGAACGAAAAAACAATGCATGACCTGAAGGAGTAGGTATTGAGCCACGAAATCAATCAAAGCCTCAGCAAATACTGGCAGTTCTATCTGAGCAATAAAGAGAGAACTGTAAAGAGCACAGAAAAGGGGAAAAAAACTAAAATTTAAACGCTTTACAGTTGTCAAGGTATATTTGGCTGATCTTTTCAGAAAATGTTAAAACATCTGGCCAATTTATGAGGATTTTTACAAGCAATAAAAGATTTTCATATTGTCCTTTCCTTCGACTTTTTGTTCTTTTAACTGTGATGCTCGTGCATGCGTGTAGGCATGCCAGTTATACTGTGTGTGCGTGAGAATATGGGCACAGTTGAACTTATCTGAACTTGAGTGGATCTGTGTATGGGCAAGTGTTTGCAGATGTATGAGTATTTACATGTGTGCGTGTGAGTGTCTGCCTGTGTGTGCATATAGCTTGAGTTTTTCAGCTTGTCTAAAAGTATCTCTTTCAATTCAAGCAAATGGGAGTACAAGAACACACGTAAGTGCATACTGTGCGTACTTGCGTGCTTGTGCGCCACGCACATGTGTTGATATTGAACTCTTGACACTGACGAGAATTTGTAATCTGTGCAGTCACACTTCGGGTGAGGGTCCTCCCTGCAGCACATCCCACATGCAGAACAGGAAAAAAAGGAGGCAAGCAAGAGAGGCCAGAAACCATGGAAACAGGGAAGAAGTGGCCCCGGATTTGTATGTGAGAGAATACATTGACCCATCGGACTGTGGGATGAATACAAGGCCCATGTCAGACTGAATAGGGAACAAGCCAGCTTCCACAAGGGTATAATGAAGGGGGGAGAAGTCCTTTCTCCTGCCCTTCTCAGACTTACTTGGACCACCTTTATCAGGAGAGCTCCAATCCCCCTCTGGCCATCAAATATGTGTAAGGCACAAGAAAGTTCTGGAAAAGGTACAATGGTTGTCACTGAGGTGGAGCTTTGAAGGTAGATGAAACGGTTCCCCTGGTCCTGGACACAGTCAACTTAATTTACCGTTATTTTTAAAAAGTCCTTTCTTGGACCCAAACAGTAATTGGCTGCTTTCAACGATATATTATAGAACTGTGATCCCTAAAAAAATAAAGTACACCACCACTGTAACTTTGTTTCTGACAATTTGGTTCTTTATAATGTTTTTATGCAGGAAAAAAATACGACAACAAGAAGGATACATGTTTTACGGAACCGGACCTCTCTCTATCTTGAAGCATAGCAAGCAAGCAGGAATACAGAAAGACTACTGAGTCACCGGACATCAAGAATCTTTTTTTTTTAACTTCACATTTTTAGGAGATACGTTAAAAATTGAGTATTAGGAATATCTCTGTTCGGCCTGAAAGGAATTGGAAAATGCTCCAACAGCTAACGAAAGAGTACGGGTTTTTTTTTTTTTTTCAATCTCTAGACTAAAACTGAAAAAAAGAAAACAGTCAGTCAGTTAGTAATTAAATGAACAACTACAGAAATAAACTAATTAAAATTGTATGCAGCAAGATGAGTGATTTGATTAAACTGGAGAACTGGTGAGTTGCGACTACATGAATTCAGAATGTCCTTTACATCGCTGCAGATATACCTGTGGGTATGTATTCCTAAGATTTGGCACAATATGTCTGGACAGTTCAAGGTTAGTTTTTTAAAGAAAGAACAATCCAGAGCCATTCGTATGTAACTGGCTTTAGAGTGTGCCTTGTACCCTATTACGAGAAGTGTATAAACAGTAGGCCATAACACCAAAATGTAGCCAAAACTGATGCCTCAACAGTAAGAACGCTTCCATTGTTTCTTTTCGACCATTATTCATAATACGAAACTATCCTGAATCGCAGTATAGTTGTTCCATCATAATTATGGGTCATTGACTGAGGCTGCAATGAATAATTCTGCCGGGGAACTGGCCTATGGCTCCAAACGGATACAGAACCTTCAATTTCAGCAGTGACGCGGATCAGATGTCCGAAAGAAACCTCTCTCACATGGTCAGCACGCGCTGTTTCCATCGCTGACGCTCGTGCGTGTCGCAGACACGGCAATCAAATTTATTTTTGCCCCTCTGCCCGTGACTATAGTCGAGGCCACATGCAGGCAACAAGCACCACAATAATTATTGGCATGACGGATAACAGCGGATAAGCGTACTACATAAATTAAACCAGCAGCAACTTGTCGCATTCATTCCCTTATAGGCCCCTTTCCGCGCACAGGTCCGCGAAGGCCCCGCAACACCAGCCTTGCCCCCCAAAGTTTGGCAGTTCACTAATCCACACTGAAACGCGCTTGGAGAATCTCAGATATCACATGATCATAACACAATGGTCGTCTCGCTCTCACTCAAGGAGGCTCTCTAGTAAAACTATTCTCAAGCGCCCCGTTCAATGCGTCAAATGTTATGAATTGATTCACGCTAATATAAAACCATTTGAGAAATAGAGGTAGAGCTGGGTCCACCCGCTGGTGAGATCAGCCAATCAGCACGCAGCACAGTATTTCCAGTCGCCGGCACACTCTCTTCTCTTCAGTAGCGGTTCAGAGCACTAGCGGAGCACGCGGACCGAGCCGCCCGACAGTGGGACAAAATTGCATATCTTGGACCTGGATGCAATAATAACACTGACGAATATTCAAAATTATAAAGGAAAGAACCCATGAAGACGGAGATATCATTCAGTGCATTTCGGGAAAGGAATTTTGGTTGATCACATTGCACAGGCATACTCTTCAGTCGGCACCGATTTTCTTTTTTGTGATCTCATGTAGATCTCTTTGCTGCTACACTGGTCGAACACAACGAGCGCAATAGTTGTGTTTGGAAGTGTTAAAACTGTTCGTGCTCTCCCCTGACGAGCACCCTCTTGGAGAGAGGGTTGATCTATCGAATATGTGATATCGGCTCGGCTTTGGATTGTAATATCCTTTGAAGTTTTTTTTATTATTATTATTATTTTCGAAAAAGGAAACGTGAAACACATACCGGATTTTTGTTTTTGGGAGAATTGAGTCAGAGGCAAAACTTACAAGTTATTCTTAAATTGCTTTTTGAAGTCCACGGAGGACTGGAATGGAATTAATACTGCTATAGCACTCTTCAAGATTTTCCTTCAACATTTTGCGTTTAATCCATGAAAACCTTTGGAATTACAACCATGAACTTTGTTGCCAGCCTGTTTAAATTATTTTTCGCAGCGTTCCTTCATATATCTGTGGTAGAGGTAAGAGCTGCTTGCGTGTATCCGATAGTGGGTGTTTAAAATCAGACCAATCGGATAGTTTGAAAATGCAACTGGGTATCATTAATAAGTAGGCTACATCGTCCTTGTCGGTCCACCATAGGTCACGGCTCGTGCTCTCACCAACTGATATGCCCCGTGTTATCTTACTGTATTATTTTTTGTTAATGATAAGATCACAAATTGCTATCGTCTGACTTTAGCGTGTTAGGTGCCATTCCTTCATCGTTTGTTTCCATAGGCAGGCCTACTTATGTTTTCCTAACTTTTGCATCACAATAAAGACGGCATGCACATAGTCACGTTCTTTTATTGCGCATTAAAGACACAGTGACATTTTCATAATGCCTAGTCGAGAGGGCTTAGAAATCGAGTTGTATGTGTCAAGTAAAGCTCTCTTGCATCTGAGTGGTGACCATCCTGTTAGTAATAATAATAATTCTATTATTATTATTATTATTATTATTTAAACAGTTTTAAATCATGTTAGTAATTATGCCCGCGGGGGCTGTTGCAATAAGGCTGCCATGGAGCTGCAACGTTCTGGGGGGTCAGCTTCAATTATCAATATGCTGTTCTATGAAATTAGTCGTAAGAAAGTAAGGTTGCCTTCGTGTTGAAAGGGATGTTAATTCGCGTGTATGAATTACACACTATACAATCCGAGAAATCGAACGGGGACGATATCATCATCGTGACGGCATTCCACCCGCGAATTCGCTTCGCTCCCGGCCAAAATCTGATTTGACTGTTGACCATACTGTGGGCTTTACTGCGCCACAACTGGGACGTCTCCGCTTTCCCCCCCAGGAAGATTCATTTAATTCGTTATTCTCCTGCAAAATTCTTCCGGCCGTGTGAGCATAGGCTTAAAGATTCACCGATCCTCCCTCCAATTTGCAAATCAAAGACAGTCTAAGTTTTACCCTGTTACTTGTGGTTTACTTTCACTACTCAAAGCGGGGCCAGTGGCGTGGGGGGTGGTCAGCTGTAGGGGTGGCTTTCTGTCTACCTTAGAAGCGGTGGATTTAATTGTTTATATTTCACCAGTTAGCGATGTTGGTCTATTTATCTTGCATGACATTAAAGGCGCCGAATTAGCAATGACGTGTTTCTCACGCAACATTGGAAGTTGGTTGCGCGATCATCGTCATGCCAGTTGTTGGTATAGAGGTGCTACTCAGCCTAAGCAAACTCAAGAGGTACTGATACGTTGATAAATTAATATAATTAGATGGTTCATAAACACTACCAATTTCCCTTCACCAGATTTGGTTTTTGGAAATCACCAAATTGAAGCTTTTAATGAGAAGCGTGGCTGTCATCACCAAGATGTTGAGAAACTCAAGTTTAAGCAGTTATAGCGCACTAATTGTTCAGTGTTAACGAACTTCAGTAAAAGCGAACTCGGTCAGAGTTGGCTGAACACTGATTATTACAGTGTTTGGAAAGTTTTAAAAAATGCAGTTTCTTGAGGAAGAGTATGCGGCATATTATCTATGTAGCGCTATTAATGACGCGAAAAACCGTTGTTTAAAATAAACATAGCCCACAACATGTTCCTCTGAAAGATAACTTTAGGAGGCTATTCGCCGTTAAAATGTGTCGGTCTATGTGTGGCGACAAGCTTTTGGAGTGAAGTTTTGCATTGTCTGCAAGTTTTAGTGTGTAAAAGTTTGTGTATAAGTTTATAAGAATGTGTAAATCTTTACCTTTTGTCTTTTTTAGACTGCTCACATACCCAAAGAGCTGGAAAACAGTCAAAATGAGGGTAGGTATCCCCACTCCGTGTGCAGCTGCGACTGTGAACAGTTAATTTTATTCCTCGTGCAGGCGCCCCCTTGCGCTCAGATCTGAATACATTTTTTGGAGACGTGGTCTCCAGTGGTAGGCCTTAAAACATTTAAGACTGCGAAAGCAGAAAAATAAAAATGTTTTGGTCTCCTTACTTCATCAATAATGTGATTGAACATTATTTAAGGAGTAGTCCTGAGGCTTAGCAAATCAAAGAAACTTTAAAGATACTCTGAGAAACCTAATAATGTCTGAAATTTAGCTGTGGAGCCTGCAGTGCTAGTCATTGGTCATTTTCAACAGTAGGCAAAAGATCTGCCCAGGTCTGTCAGGCAGTTCACTTTTCTCACAGACCTATCACACACCAGTTGGGCTACATAAATCAGACGTCACACCCCATTTATGCTCAGTTACTGCACTGCAGGTTTTCCAGGTGGCAGGAGACTGTGGGTCATATGTCTTTAGACAGCCTGAGACCACCAGCGTCAGTGGCGTCTCAAAGGTCAGAGGGTGGCTGGGGTCAAAGTGAGCGACCGAGGTTGTCCGCATAGTGATTATTCTGGGCTGGTCAAGCGCTCTGGCGTCCTTAGGGATTTTAAGGGGTGTGCGGACTGAACTGGTAGCAAGCATGTTGCAAGAATGATTATATTCTGGAGCAAACACCCAGATAAAAATGTAATCCCCAGGAACATTTCTTAAAATAACCTTATCAAGTAATCACATTTTATAATAATCTTATATTGGAGTTCGTTGTCGGCAACTGGGAAATATCATACCTCACATGTACACCTTAAGATTACCCCTGAAGAGACAAGCCGATGCATTAGCGTTCGCTGTTGATGTTGATTTTGGTAGAAATGATGATGACGGTAATGATCATACTCCAACCTCTTCCCTCGATAGTGGTTCCATTTATGGACGTGTACAATAAGAGCATCTGTCGGACGAGGGAGGTCCTTGTAGACATCTACCAGGAGTACCCAGAAGAGATAGAGCACACATATATTCCGTCCTGCGTGGTTCTCATGCGCTGCGGAGGCTGCTGCAATGACGAGGCGCTTGAGTGCGTTCCCGTGGCAACGCGCAACGTCACACTGGAGGTGAGCCGTCTGCAACTCCTCTCTCCCTCCTCCCTCCGCCAGTCTGCTGCTTTCTCAATGTCTCTCCTCCTTTTCCGTCCGTCTCGGTCACTTTTTACTTCTCCCTTCTTTCTGTTTCACTCGCTCCCTTCTTTATCCTTCGCGTTCCTCATCTGTTTCAGTGCTCTTCCTTTCTCTTGCCCTCTGTCTCGGTCCCCCTCTCGCCTCCCCCACCGGCTCTCACTCTGCATCTCTTCTTTCTCCTCAGGGGAACCTCGCGACTTTGCCTTGGCATGTCAGTTATGTTGTTTACCCTGCACACACTCTTGAGATGCTTGTTGATGTCAAGGCCTTGGTCAGACTGGCTGTTGGCATGAGGAGTGTGACGCAGTGGTGTAGTACGGTTTTTGTGGCTTTCGCGCCTCAGTCACTGGTCAGGAGTAATGCGCAGGGAGTTGTGTCTCGCTTGCTCATGACGAAGTCTCAGCCGCGTCGTTGCCTTTGTCTCTCCTCAGGTCAAACGAGTCAGACAGCGTGTAACGCAACATAATTTCCTGCTGAGTTTTACGGAACACACTAGTTGTGAATGCAGGTGAGAACTGCCGAGCAAGTTTTAATGTGTTTTCATGCATGTGTACATGAGACAACCACTCAAATGGAGACTTTCTCGTATACAATGCTTCTGTGTGCACATTTATGCGTCAACATGTCATATTTAAGTGTAATCTTTTAAAATCTTTTCAGACCAAAGAAAGAAGTGAAAGAGAAGAAAGCAAAGTAAGACAATGTTTCTTGCCCTTTTCTAATTTTTTCTAAAGGTTTTGTGGTGCTCTCAAACCCTGCAGTCTCTGAATTTGAAAAAGTTCTTGCTGCAGTAGTGGTGTCATCATGCTGTATCAGCTGGGGAAGTGTAGTAATAAGTAATCTAATCAATGCAACGTGATGAAATAATGTTTTAATGTGCGTTTCTTATCACAGTTGGGTGCAGTAGTACTGTAGCCTCCGAAACATATGTTCAAGTGATGTGTTTTCAGTTCTATTGCTGCCATAGAGTTGTGATCAGTGTGTATGTTCATTGCACTGTTTTTTAAATTGAATGTTAAAGAGCAAGTGTCTTGTTACTATATAGGTGTAATAAGAATATCATAATGGTGTAATGGTGATTTAAGGTCATATTTAATTAGTAAATGCTTAATGGACGTTGTAATGGCAATAGTAGATTTACTGTGGATTGAATAGATTGAAACTTGACATCCAACAATGGATGATGGCATAAACTGTACTGGTACATTAGAGGAGAATGAGGAGAGTTATATAGTGATCGGTGATGGCCTTTTTTGGATTTTTCCGCCCGACTTGGTTGAAACCGATCGTCTGTAAGATCATAAATGCTTGAACCCTTGTAAGTGGTTTGTTAAGCACTTTATACACACTTGCGCCTGGGTGTGACTTGTCTCTTAAATCTTTCCTCGCAATGTGTGGTTCTACTTTGTTTGGCTATCTGCATTCTTTGCCTATATTTGCATTTTCTATGCCATTGACCTCATATCAGAAGCCCCTTTCATGCTCTGTTTACCTTTGTAAACAAACCAATACCGTGTGCCAGCCATGGAGGGTCTTGTACTGGGATCAATATAGAATAGACTGAGAAGAGAGCGCTGTTCTGGGATCAGTGTCAGGGTGGAGGCCCTTTACAACCTCTGTCTCAGGGTTCGTTTATATGGGTTACTTTTTATTAGTGAGTGAATTGCTTTATAGCATCTAACACTCCAACTCCCGTGGCTTCACACCACCCCTGTCTTCCCTGACTGCCTACAGTTGCTCAAGACTGACCTTTGACCTTTAGCACTTCCAGATTCTAATCATAGCAACAGGTGTTATGCAGTTAACCTATTTTTACTTTTCAAGTAGTAAATTGCGTTGGAAGCTACGCATGTCTTCAGTGATTGCTTTCTGGGTGTGGGGTTTTTTAAGGCTTGTGAGAAAATGATTCATAAAATTTGTATTTATCCTGGGAATATTGTACTGTTGACGCCTTTGGTAAATGGCTCGCCGACTGACACAGACTCTAAAAAAAAAAAAAAAAACAAGTGCTTCCCATCAGTGCGTCACACCGTCATGCATCCATTCCTCATGTCCCTTTGATGGCAGATCGCTCCCTTTGTTGCTGCGTTCCCATTGGTTGTTCCCCGTTTATCGGCCGGCTGGAACGGAGCGTTCTGCTTTTCGCTGTTGTCCGAACAGTCGACCGTGTCACAAAAGGAGCGGGACTCCTCGAAGCCGATTAGCTTTTGAAATGGAGCCTTTTTTTTATCTGGCCGATTCCCCTCCACTTAGACGCACCTGCACTTGTTTTGCTTTATTTTACAGACGACGTGGGAGGGGTGAACGACAAAAGAGAAAGAGAAGGAAGCAGAGGGGGGGAAAGCGACACTTGTATGTCCGCTGCACGCGCCCTGTGGTCCCTCTCACCTGAGCGTGTCTCCCTTGATTGTTAAGTTAATTTGGGAGCAGGGCGTTTGTTTATCTTAAATCACCTTTTCGTTGGCATGATGCCATCTCTCTTGGTTTTAATCCACCAGAGAGAGATGATTGGGCTGCGGAGGTGAGGTGGTTCTGATGGTAACCCACGCATTGCTCCCGATGGCCGCACTAATCCTGTCTATTGACGTCCTGCATCATGCAGTTTGGCTGCTACATTGCTGGGTTGGTCTATGTGCTACTCGCTCCATCTGTGCTGTGCAATCTGGAAATCATGGCTTTTTGTCTTTTGTTTTCCAATTTTCGGGTTCACTTTTCAATTTCGTAGGAATGTAAGAATATAACCTGGCTGGCAGTTGCCTTCTTTGTAAGTGAGTAAGCTGATATTAGAGTGATGAGATGAATTTTTTTTTTAGTTTACTTTGTTTAGGGACAGTACTTTTTGGGATGGTCTTGAACATTCCTGAAAGACTTGGCTTTGTTGATGACCTGTCATTTGATGCTTTAATACTGAGGTGAAAGGTGATAGCAAAGACTTACTGTGTGAAATGAACACTTTCGTATTATTTGAGCCTGTGTAATTGCCCGGCACTGTCGTTTTTTTCTTTAATTGCAGTACGTGCGTGTGTGTGTGTGTGTGTGTGCGTGCCTTTTTGTTTGAAAGTGAACGTAAACTGTCTTGCGTCCATATGTTTGTATGTTACTGTTTTTCGCCATATGAATGTATGTCAGTGTTTGCCGGTGTGTTTGCGTATGTGCATGTGTGCAGGTTTTCTTTGTTTGTCTGTGTATGCCACAGTCGTCCCTGTCTTGTCTGTAGCCATTCACGTCTCTGCCCACTCTTCTGTCTTTATCGATGATCAGTTGATGAAATGCTTTATGAGGGGTGTGTTACTGTGTTATCGAACGCCTTCCGCCTGTTGGGTGGGGGGTAGGGGAAGGGACGGCGCATGCCTGTCCGTCCGTCCGTCAGTCCATCTGTCCGTCCGTCTGTCTGTCTCTCCATCTCTCTGCTGGAACGCTCTAGCTTAGAATCTTTCTCTCTCTCTCCTTTTTGCCTTTTTGCAGCCACTGTGAGCCTTGTTCAGAGCGGAGAAGGCGCATGTATGTGCAGGACCCCTTCACCTGTAAATGCTCCTGCAAATACTCACAGTTATACTGCAAGTCCAGACAGCTTGAGTTAAACCAAAGAACTTGCAGGTTTGTTTTTTGTAACATCGCAATAAACAACAACAACAACATCTACAACAACAGAATAATCTCTGCCTGTTACTGCAGATGTTATGTGGAGGGTAAAGCATGCTTCTCGCTGGCTTTGAAAGCTCTCTGTAGCTGTATGTGCGCGCAAGTTGCTGTGTACGTGTGTAACCGTGTTTACAAGTGTGTGTGTTCGTGTGTGTGTGTGTGTGTGTGTGTGTGTGTGTGTGTGTGTGTGTGTGTGTGTGTGTAATTGTGCGCGCGCGTGTGTGTGTTTGTGTGTCCTTGCCCATGCTCTGGGAGTGCTGTTTGTACCTCCGTACCTGCTTGATGTCAGAACTGACCCTTACTTACCTCAGTCTGGACGGAATACTGTTAGGTTCAATTGCTCGAGATGGGACTGTGAGTTATACCTACATTTTGCTACTGCATACAATATTATCTCTACATTATAGAGATTCCTGGGTGCTCCTCTGGATAATAGTTTACCTGTTGCAGGTAAAAGTAGACCAAAGAAGAGGCTACATCTGAAAATGCAAAAGGAAATTATGATTCACACTTTAAAAATGTGCACATGTATATTTTTGCATTGGTTTTTATTTGAATCCTGATTGGATACACATAATTCTTCTAACTGCGAGATCAACAAGTTCTCTAGCTGTCGAATTAGGTGTGCCTTTTGGGGAATGGAGAGAAAATTTACCATGATTTGTTACCTCTGCACTATGCTGTATCAATGTAAGACTTAAGCGTGCCTCATATTGTTTTCTCTATTGAACATTTTTAAGAGTTAGTAACCAGCTAACGACTGCAGTATATGTGAAAAAGCGCTTTCACGTCACGATCAAACGTAAACTGTAATGTCTTCGGCGGATTATTGTAAACGGCATCAAGCAGAGACAAGGAACGAGATGGAGTAATTTCCACCTGCTGTGTCGTCGTTCTCACACTCATGATCCATACTTTCAGCCTGCAATCACACTGCCAGAGGCAGACTGACACGGTTGTTTCCCTCTGGCATTATTTCAAAGATTGAGTGTGTTTATGACAGACATGCATAATCTGTCAAATAGAAATTAATCACTGCTGAATAATTGAGGAAATGTTAGAGCTCACACTGAGCACTCACACCCCAACATGCATGTTCATTTCTGCTGAAAACTGAAATGCGAGCCCTGGTGTGTATTTTTTTTTATTTTAATGTCTTATTTATAGGATGTAGCATAATTGCTACATTGGCCTCTTAGTTAAGAGGGTGGAGAGGAGAGACAGTGTGTCTACACTGCCTGCCTCTTCTGGGTGGGAGTAAGCTAATTAGCATTGGGCTACCGCACATTAAATCTTGATGTCTCTATACTGATTGAAGATGGTGCCTAGGGTCACTGAATCAGGGCACTGATTTACTACTTCTGGAGGAACTAATTATCAACCGATAATGTGAACCCATGACCCTCAGGAATGACACACCTCTGATGGTCAAAGAGTGGGGGAAATGGAGATTAATTTTAAATAGACAAAGGGCTGGGTTGAACTCGAGAAGCAGGGTGACATTGTGTGAGTTTGGGCACATAGCTGTCCCAGTTAATCGTAGCAGAAAGGGGGTCACTCTAATCTCTACTTTTTTTTTTTTTTTGCAGATGTGACAAACCAAGAAGATGAGAAGCAGGGACAGGAGCTGGGACATGAAGGAGGATTCTCTGCACGGCACTTTGAACTCTGACCTTTGAACTCTGAACCTTTTTCTCAGAGGATGCATTCCCTGGACTGACTGAGAAAAGAGTGAGGCAGGAATAACCCTGTCCTGTATTCATGAAATGTTGTATTTAAAGACAAACAATGATTAATTTGTACTGCTGCTATGAAGAAAGAACTATTTAAACAGAACTATATTAAGCAAACGAGTGCACCAGCACATGTTGCTGGTGTGTGAACAGGACTGGTTTTTTTTTTTTTTTGGAAATTATTAATTTGATGTGAAAGTTCACTGGATATATCTACTGTGGACATGAATGACCGCAAACAGAAAGACCAGTGCTGTTTTTCATCAAAAGACACAATGGAGACGTCAGTGTTCATCTTCTGGAGAAATGCCAAGTGCATTTGTGCAAGAGGAGATGGAAGGAAGTCCTGTCTGCATTAGTTGATGTCATTTCCTGCAAACTGCGGAATTGTATCCAGGGCGACTAAAACCCAGTTGGACTGGGAGCTCAGAAACGTGCAAAGGGATATTAATTGTAGGTATATATAGAAACTCCTGACATTAAATGACTTGATAAAATTAAATTTCAAGGAGATCTGGCATTCATTTACACTGTAGAAATGGACAACATCTGCCCATTTGCTTCTGAGATTTATTTTCCAAAGATAACATTGCACACATTAGTAAGAATAATGACATGGCAAAAATAACTCTCTTTATATACATACATAATATCCCTTTTTGTAGTTTTTTGCATTTAATTTATAATGTTAGAACATTTTCATTATTCTGTGTATTTAATTGATCTATTTATATGCAGTGTTATATTAATAATATTTTGCATTCTTGTTGCCTGGCCCTAGAAAATATGATAACTGTTGACACCTTTTGTTTTTTTAAAGAAAAGGAGAAAAACAAATCACGGAAAACCACTTTGACATTCCTGAAGGAGCAAGTTTGATAAAGTGTGAGACTGGGTTTTTTTTTACTGAACGTTTGCCTACAGTTTGGCTGCATACTTTCACGGATTGCGTAGGCCCTCTCAGTTGGATTCACATTTGGTTCAATTTTGATTGTTTGTGCGTTCATGTTTTGCATGTGTTGTGTTTGTGTTGACAGTGTGCATTTGCTGCTGGTTTGATAGCCCAGCGGTGACAACCTGCCTCTCTGTGTTCTAACCCCTGATCCAATGGGCTGAACTGTCCGTAGCTCAGACTACTGGGTCTCACAGTAAAATATCACCCCGTTTTTGTGTTAAAGTGACAGATGTGTCATCATTGTGTTTTTCGTTATCATGTGCAGCCACATTTTTAGCGTATTTTCACATTAATATATTTATTGGTGCTGTAAATTGATAAGTTGAAATAACATCCATTCTGTTTTAGTGTAACTAGTATACATATTTATTTTCAAATTATATTGTTTTTTATTAAACTGAAAATGAAACTTAGTTTGCGCTCATATGTGTGGATGTTCCTGTTTGGGTGAGAGTACTGATGTAATAACCTCTTTAAACCTTTTCACAGACCCCTTATTGTTTAAGCTGACAGGCCAGATATTTCCTGCTCAGTTCTCCTCTGCTACACAAGTAGGGGTCCTGTGCAACTGAGAAATCCACTAATCCGGCATTTGATCCTCTTGTTCATAAACAAGGACCCACAGGATTTCCTCATTATGATTAGGGACTTTGGTTTTACACCAAATTATTATGTATACATGCACTGGTCAATTTATTAGGTAAATCTCTCTTGTTACGGATGCCAGCTCCTTTCGGTTCCACAATAGCCTGAATATTTAATAGCATGGATTGAATCAGATGCTGGAGTTATTCTTAATAGATTTTGGGCAATGTTGAGTCAGTGATTTGACGCTCTCACGTCTACTTTCATGCTGCAAACCTTCCATTACACCCCGTGCTTTAGTGGAATGAGATCTGCGTGTTTTGGCAGGTACAGTGTCTGCCCTGTTTGTGGAAGATGAGGATGCGCTATGACACAATGCATTATCCTGTTTGAAGTATTGATTTAATTGTTGTCACAAGGGGTTGCCTGTGGTTAGAAATGATGCTAATCTTGGTCGCTTCATTGAAAAGATGCTCAGTAGGTATTAATGGACCCTAATGAGGGCCATTCAGCTCACTATAACACAGGAAAAATATTTCATCAGTTAAAGTCCCATATACTTCATAAAACTACCGCCACTGGGTGTAATTTTGTACATTTTTTAGTATAGTAATTAGAGTTTTGTTTTTTTTAACACTGAAAATTATTGGGATTTTTTTTTATTTCAACATGCAATTATATTAAAAAAGTCGAGAATTTGCAAGTTGAATTCACTTTAGTGGCCTCTACAACTACAGACATGTTGAAGTAAGAAAAAGATATTTACAGGGCAAATGATATTCCTCACAGGCAATTTCTAAAGTAAACAGCCGTTTCCATGTGTAAATCTTGTAGATTTTCACTCCGTAAGTCTTGCAGCAGATGTCCTGGTGCACTCATAGGAATTGTACACACCAGATCGACATTCATAGGTCCTGTGTAACTTTCGCAGTCGTATTCAAATGTGCACACAAATACAGTGCATGCCTTTGGGTCCTGAAAAAAGCCTTATCATGAGAGCAGATGTTCTATACAGGACTTGAATTATCTGGATACCAAATTTTTGGCACAGAGGACACATACCTTCCTCTTTGGTCATGTAATCAATGCAACGAACAGGTGACAAATAAAACAATCAACATATGAATGATGCCTTAGAAATAAAAATAGGACCAATAGCCCAGTAGCTCACTGGCCCAATAATTGAGCCCCTTGCTTAGCATTTTTGAGAAGGTAGACACTGTCTCAAGGAAGGTCCATACCAAATTTAAAGTAAATTGGAGTAGAAGTAGTTTTGGCGGAGAAGATTTTTAAAGATTTTGCTAATGTATGACCATCACTATCACGACCACAATCACGATCACGACTACGATGCTGGACATCGCCTGATCACAATAGCTCACAGCCTATCGGCAGGTGAGCTAAAAATAGAAATGTGAAAATATTCTATTTTTTTATACAGAAGAGTACTGTAAGAAGAATACTGTAACAAGGCTCTGTTCCCTGAGCAATTTAAAGACTGTCATGTCAAACCTCACTGAGTTTTCTCAAATCGTAAGTTACAATGATGATTGCCTTAAGTAAACAGGGACATCTCGTGTTTCTTTGCGGCCTTGAGTGTAATTGCTTGTTTTCTTTTGAGCAAGTTTAATTTCAGGATCATTTGCCATGACACAGAACTTAGAGTGTCACGAATATAGAAAATAATTGGGTGAACAGTGACTGAGAAGGAAAGCGCCCAGGCCAACCACTTCTGATTTCTGAGTGGGTAACAATCTCAGAGAAAAACAGGAAATGTTCCTTGTTTTGAAAAGAAAAATGGCTTAGATCAAACCCACACTGTTGTCCCACTGTGTTTTTATGGGATCCTCAGTTAATTCCCACATGTCTCTTAGGAGAACTAATGTGGTTCTGCTGTCAGATGTACAATTGAGACATCCAATCAGCTATCAGGGGGCGGGTTTATTTACAAGACAAGATCTTGGCAGGGAAAGTCCTTGCCCATGTTTTTCTAGCTCTGTGTTTATGTGGACAAATTATTGCGTGAGGCTGAACTCTTGCACAAATAAATAAGCGCTACAATCGCAGAATCAAATTTAAATGAGAGTTAATTTCACAGATCATTGCTCAGGCAAGTGTATACTGAATGTATCATTGTGACATTGATCTATAAAAGCATTATAATGGAATTCTTTGGGGACTGAAATTCTGAGAACACTGCCATGCCATCCAAGTTGCTTTCAATTAAACTGAAGTTAATAATGCTCCAATTTCATTTCTTATGCAAGAATATGTTTCTGAGAACAAAGCAAACTTGATGGTATTCCTTTTACAGCCTCTAGTCCTGAACCAAACTGAACACCTGTAGGATGAAGAGCGAAAAAGCTAAATATCAAGTAACATCAACAGATCATCATTGCGAAAGTGCTGAGGTGAAACTGAGCATTGGTTAAATCGAAGTACCGCATGAGCTGGTGGGATCGATGCCAAGCAGAGTGAAGACAAGAATCAAGATGGAAGGTTGACACTCAGGTAAATACCAACAATTCAATAAACACCTGAAAAGTATTTTATGTTTCAAGACAGAAACAGAGAAATTCTGGAATGACAAATGGTGCCATGCCCATTCAAAACATGCTTGTTTTGAATGGGGCAATTGCTTCACATTCGATGCCACACTTCCTTGCGTGCTGAACGTGACACCTGCCAAGTGTGAAGTTGAGCTAGAGAGGGTGTTGAACACCATTTTCCACTCATTACCTTGCTTACCATGGACCAGGTAATAGGAATTGCGTAGGTCCAGCTAGCTGAACTAATGGCACCCCTGGAAGTAGGAGAAGGCTGAATCCATAAGTGGAAGTGGATAGTGGCTCTTGTCTGTGGAAGCGTACAGGCTTCTATGGTTGATGCATGGGTGGAGAGAACCATCCTTTATAGACACAAAAAGAAGTCCTCCAGTGAAGATGAATGTTGGATGATGCTGTAGACTATGGCCTCGTTGATATACTTATTCACTGCTCTGAATTCAGGCATGAGGAGTGAATACAGCCAGCTCCTAGTTCCAAAGAGCAGATAAATGGCACAGTTGTATGGGCAGCATGGTGGAAGTGATGATATATGGGATTGGCTGAAGGTCTAATGGACATTATGATAGATGGCGGGAATCTCCTCAAGTCATGCACCTCCTTCTGGCCAACAGGAAAAGGTCTAACTGGGCTATGGGGAGAGCCTAGACAGGTCTTGGAATGGAATTAACTTTACACCAGTATGGTGCCACCGGCCCAGTTAATATGGGGGTTGTTATGTTTTAACTGAGGTCCCTCCAGCACCACACGGGCATGTGGGGACTCCAAGAGGTAGAAGACAGCTGTATCGTGATAGTTTCAGGGGATTAGCATCTGGACTGGATTGGTGTCCAATGTTATGTCAGGGAGCCTTATTTCTATCAGGGTGTTTGGACCAGACAGGCATGCACAGAGAAGCCAAGATTCCCCCAGACATCCGGCAAAAGCAGAGTTGTAGTAAATTCCCATCTGCTTTTTGGAGTTTCACAAAGAAGAGCGGCCAGGAGGAAGAGATAGCAGCCCTAGTGAGTATCTCTCCTCCCTGGGCAGGACGGAGCTGTCACACTGGACACTCCACGATGAGGTGGTTGGCACTGCTGTAGTTCAGAAATAAGCCATAATTAATCTATTGTTGTTCCTTTGTTTGATAGTTGAAGGGTCCCGTCACTAGAAATGCCTCCTAATAAGTAGACGCCCTGGCTGCCTTGCCAACGATCATGGCTCTTTGGCAATGTGGTCAGTGCGTTTGACTCTTATCAGGGAGTCTGCTGTTCAGTTCCTCACCTGGGCCCTCTTCTGGAGGATTTGGGGGATCCTAAAGCATGCGTAAAGCATAGAGCATGAGGACACGTTGCCAAATGAGGGGGAGAGATGTGACAGTTGAAGGGTTCTATCACTAGAAATACCTACTAACAAGTATGTGCCCTGCCTACCTTGCCAATGAGCCTGGCTCTTTGGCGAGGTGGTCAGCGCTTTTGATTTTTACCTGGGAGTCTGAGGTTCAGTTCCCCGCCTGGGCCCTCCTTCAACCTGCCACATTCACTTGACTCAGGGTAAAGGCTGGCTCGATCCTCCTGCATGGGTTTCAATAAAGGCAGCCCAGGGGCAGATTTGGCAAAAGAACTGGTAGGTCCCGATGGAAGGGTGGCCTGGTGCAAGCTTGCTGATCCATGCAGCTCTTCTGAAGGTGAGAGTCACCCCTTAGCTGTCCATTGAGATCAGGTGGCACAAAGCATGTGGTTTTCTTATCCAGGACTCTGTCTATTTCACTGAAAAGGAAGGCATCACTGAAAGCCTGATGGTCTCAGAGGATGGAATTTTCAGAAATCCATCACCAATTAATTGTCTTTGCTGGAGTTTGAAAAAGTGCCATACGGTGGCGTGGTAAAGCGGGATTAGTTGAAGCCCTTCTTCATCTCATCTCCAAAGGCCGGAAAGCTTAGTGTCACAGTGTCTCTGACCTCCCAGCACACAAAAACCCAGTCGCAAGCATGCCAAGTCAGGCGGGTGATGGTAAACGCCACCCTGGAATGCTCAGTTGGAAAGAAGGATGGCCGGAGGTTGAAGACCATGGAACACCACAACAGGAGGCTGTGGCAGGTAGATGCCCAGCCATTGTATTGGTTGAACAAGGTGAAGCTGGGCTCTAGTGGTCTGGAAGACTGGAAGACTGCAGTAGTGTACTTACAGCCTGGGCAGTAGTAGTAGAGAGATTGATCTCAGAGATGGGTGCAAGTTGATTGGAAATAGCTCTGGTAAACTGATGATGCTGGCAAAGCTCCACCTCTTGTTGCCTCAGATGGATTCTCTGAGACCTGATGGCATCAAATGGGTGAGAGACATCCGCTGGTTCCGTGGGTAGCTGGATTGTTCTGTTATGAACTTCAGTGAAGAACCAGGTGCAGGTACCCAGAAAAAGTTGCAACAGGCAATTTGATGAAAAGCAGCTATTGCTGCAATTGGCACTTGAACAGAATATGAACAGCACTATAGGAGCTGAGCTGATGAAATGTCTGGGGGAGCTCTGTAGTCAGACGATGGGTGAACAGGAACACAGGCAACCACGCAAGCCGTGGTTAGGAGACCAAGGTCAGTACCGGAAAAGAGTCCGTTAGTAACAGGGCACGGTGGACTGTGCACACTCTCAAACTAAGAGGCAGAAACCAGAGAACTCCACTCTAGGAGCTGCTGACACAGGCTGAAATCCCTAATAAATAGTGTCTGGTTTTCTGTAGGTCTCAATATCAAGCACGAAGATTAAAGCACTTAGTCAAAGCAGGCATTAAGCGTGACAAAAGAGTAAAAATCCAGCAAAGGAGAAAGAAACTCAGGAACTTAAATACAAAAAGACCACAATTAACTATTGGAAGGGGGATGTAAAAGCATGACGAGAAACATGGAGAGAAGGGAATAAAACAAGACAAAAATGATTCAATTAATAAATTAATAATTTTGCAAGGAGATACAGTTTTTCAAACGGTGGTTTTCGTTATGGGTGCTTTCACCCAGAAGGGGAATATTTTGCAGCGGAGAAGCAAAGTAGTTATTTTTCTGATTGAGGTTCTATTTTTCTGAGCTTTGGCAAGGCGAAACTGACAAACAAATGGGCAGTAGAAGAAGAATCCAGGTCACGGAGGTGACGAAGAGCACAATCAACCAAACTCTTGCATAACAATAATACTCCTCCTTGGTTAACTATGCTAGCCTATAGTCAAAAGCCTGTCTACTGCTGCCACCTATTGAACTATTATTTTAGGAGTCTTGTGACATACTGACTTTACAATCTATCCATACTATGGAAAATTCTGCGCAGGCAGCTGGGAAAGAGGTACGGAGATCCTTTAGTTAAGTAATTACAGTAAGAACACTTTGAATATACTCTTCTTCTTCTGGCTAGTGAGGAGGATGAGGACAAGATCTTCATCACTAAATGATCTTGAATCCATCTTTTGGTGTGAAGGATGAGCTGCCGCACATATTTTTGAACCTTTTATTGATCAACAGTCGCAAATTAGCATTGCTGCCGATGTAAATACATTTGAAGCGATATATTCTGAGGCGAATCGTTTGCTTTTTCGTCTTGTTTATTCGTCACACCTTCAGTGTGTATAGACCTCAAGTACACATCATACAGTATTTTAGTATGTGATTCCGAACACAGGCACTGAATTAACATGACTACCCCCAGTCTTAACAGCGGTAAACTGAATGACGTGGGGATCGCTATTTAAACTTTTTGACTTTTCAGATGAAATAAAAGGTTTCGTTGATTTAGAATGAGGAATCATCGCTCACAAGAGGATATAAAAGTGATTTTTACAAATGACTGTGACTGTGGTCTTATAATATTACATTTCGAATGCATTTTTACGTAAAATTTTCCTCTGTCCGATCAAAAAATAGAAGAGAAGCATCCTCCTTTGCATCTATGAGCCAGTCTTTTCTGATACATTCATAAACAGACTTCTTGGATTTCTGGATGAAGAAATGTCTTCGATTCACATTCAGGGCAAAAAAAAAAAAAACCATCCTGCGGCTCCTTATGTGTAATTTAATTGTCGGGATTACATGCCTTTTTGAAATCGAAAAGCTGCCTCTTCCACCTATCTATCCACTCCCCTTCACTAATAGCCATATCTGCACAACCAATAATTTCTAAATTAGAAAAACGTTGTAAGCCTATGGCTAGAGTTTAGAGAACCATTTTATCTGCTTCACAATATTTGTTTTCAGAAGTCTACTTGGCGCCTTAAATGTTGCCACATCACATAGTCTTAGCTGTGCTGAATTTCACATTAAGCAAATCACTATTGCAGAGCAGATTTATATGAAAAGACCTAATATATTGCAATCTTCCTGAAATCTAGGCCCCTGGTGGCACAAAATACGACAAGAATGCTGTGAGTGATCTGATCTGTGCTCTGATCTGATTTAAGTGAGCTGGCATGTTCTGCCCCTGAGTAAACTAACAGAGCTGTGTGTGCTGGACTTTAAACTGTTAGTTTATCAGCGGCAGACTGCCTGAGCGCTCTGTAGTTTGCTCTTAACGAACTCGTTTCATTTGCTTATTAACCCTGCTTGTGCTGATTCTTTGTGCCAACCCCAGCACTTCAAATGGTTTGCTGAAACGGATACTTGATTCGAATATCAGGTGATGTGTCTGAACACTAAGGTATGCGTATCCCAGTAAAATTCCTTTGGTCGAACGTGATTTCCTGTACCCTGTACATAGTCCCCATTCTACCTAATATCATTCTGTTCCTCAGACGTATGTTTACTCTTACACAGGTGTGAAATTCCCTGGCAGAGATTCTCACCTCTTTGATACTTTTTTCCAGGAGTATTATATAAGAAGAAATTCAGAGGTCAGAATAGTGAAAGATTTGTGAAGACTCACCACGACCATACCATACCTCAAAAGTGTCATCCCAATAAATGTATGTCTATCATCTGCATGAGAGTAAGGTTAATACAAAGTTGCCTGATGTTCAATTGAACCCTATGAGCTTCCAGAATCATCCTCAGCACTATTACCTTAAACGACCTTTTACATCATCATGCCTCACCACTGACATCATCTGTAACCGCATGAAATTGTTGAATAAAGATATTTCCCTCCATTTTCATGCTGGTATACGATACACATACACATATCTATATTTACTAATGTATGGTTACAATTTAGAGCAATTACATTTCTATAATCAATACTGAGCAATGAATTTACATCAGGTATTGAGTGACATTGTGCACTGTCCGGCCATGAGAACTTTTGTAACAGAAATTAATTTAGCAAATACTGTTTATTAGTCATATCGTTAAATTGAAGAAAAAAAATTAAAGTGAAAGAGAGGAGAGAGAGCGTGAGAAGCAAAAGAAATAAGCTCGACTGGCAGTGCTTTAGTAATTCAGTACGATGTGCCTACTGACCTCTGATCGAGCAGACTGTGGAAACTGCCATCCATGATGTCAGCTTCTCACCTGTCTTATCACTTACCTTCAAAGTCAGGTGTCAGGTGAATACATCCTCATATAACTCCTTGGTGTTTGAGAAAATGTGGGTGTGTCTGACATGGAGTGTGCTTGCTTGAAAGAGAGAGACATTTTGCACGTGTCAGTGAATGAGTGAGCGCACACATGCTTGTCGGTTTTTCTATACGTGTGTGTATAGGAGTTTGTGTGTGTGAGAGAGACAGAGAGAGAGAGAGAAAGAAAAAGAAGCATGAAAAGGAGAGTGTTTATATTTGTATGCAGAAGTAAATGCCTCAGGTGATGTGGAAGCAAGTCTGGACTTGTGGTCGGTACACATTCCATGTCTCTCGATTCAGGAAACCAACCCCTGGGAATTTCCACCAAAGAAGAAAGGAAAAATACAGTCAGTTGTGACAAGCCTGACTGATATAAAGAAACATTTTGAATGATGAATGATAAAATTGTGGCTGAAGCCCAAGGATTCGTCTGGTCCCCAACAATTCTGTTTTTGCTGGGGCACCTTTGGGCAATTAGCATTCTGGCTTTTGCTCTCTCCTAGATTTACCTCCTGTTTTATAATGTCGACTGCTTTTCGAGTTAATGCTCAATCGAATGCTTTCAAAATCCCCACTGACCTCTGCGTGCAGAGAATTCTCATTACGCACACACACTCTCTCCTTTATTGACTTAGCAGGCACTTTTATCCAGAAATGACCCACAAGGCAAGCAAACCCAAATTTAACACATTGTGTAACCTGTTCAGGTGCTGCCTGCCAGTAATATCAAGCAAGCAGAAAGCTGAACCATTTTCCTTACCCACCTGTGATATAGGGCATCTTACAGCATTTATTCTGGCTAATCTGCAGCGTTTTTTTTATTTACTCATTCCATACGTTTTATTTATCCAATCCCCAAATTGTGATTGATATTTGTGATGGTTACGCCATATCATGACCGGGCAGCACATGGCTAATACTCAATCGTGTGTACATAGTGTCATGAAAAAAAATTTTCCCCCTCCCCAGATTTCCAGATTTTTCAACATTTATGCATATTTGTTGCTCTAAATTGTTTCAGCTCTTCATACTGAATTTAACATAGAACAAAGAGAACATAATGAAAATCACCAAAATAGTATTTAAATAACCATTAGTTATCAACAAACTAAGGTTATCCGTTTGTTCTATCACCTACATGAAAAATAATTTGCTCCCTACATTCAATTACTGGTTTTGCCACCGTTAGCACAAACAACTGCAGCCAATAATGAGGTCCAATAATGTATTCAGCCTTTCCCATCGCGGAGTTGGAAATTTGACCCACTCCATTCATCCATCCATTCTCTATACCACTTTTTCCTCACCAGGGTCACGGGGGAGCTGGAGCCTAACACAGCTGACTCTGGGCAAAAGGCAGGGACCTACCCTGGACAGCCCGCCAATCCATCGCAGGAATTTGATCCACTCTTCATAGCAGAATTGTTTTTATTCAGCCACATCGGAGGGTTTTGAATGATGTTGAGATTCAACTAGCCCTTCAGTCCATAATCCTGGATTTGTCTAGTTTAACTGAACCAAATAATATGTTTTAAAGAGAGTGTGTGCCATTACATGCCATGGCACTTCAACAGAGCCTCAACCCCCAATTAGAAGTGGTCAATTGGAAAATCGAATCCCTATGGGGGTCAAATACTTTTCCACTCAGGGCCAGTTGATGTTATATAACCTTTTCCTTCAATAAATGATATTATCATTTAAAAACTGTATTTTTGGTAGTTTTTTTAAGACTATATTTTTGGGGGGGAAAATTTTATTATCTTAAACCATGAAATGTAATACAAAACCCAAAAGAGGAAAAGAACCATCCGGACCGTTATAGGCGCAAAGTTCAAAAGCCAGCATCTGTAATGGTATGGGGGAACGTCAGCAACGTCTTTTTCATGGACGCCCCTGCTTATTTAAGCAAGACAATGCTAAGCCACATTCTGCACATGTTACAACAGCATGGCTCCGTAGTAAAAGAGTGCGGGTACTAGACTGGCCTGCCTGTAGTCCAGACCTGTCTCCCATTGAAAATGTGTGGCGCATTATGAAGCGTAAAATACGACAACGGAGACCCCGGACTGTTGAACAACTTAAGCTGTACATAAAGCAAGAATGGGAAAGAGTTCCACCTGAAAAGCTTCAAAAATTGGTCTCCTCAGTTCCCAAACGTTTACTGAGTGTTGTTAAAAGGAAAGGCGATGTAACACAGTGGGGAAAAAGGCCCCTGTGCCAACTTTTTTGCAATGTGTTGCTGCCTTTAAATTCTAAGTTAATGATTATTTGCAAAAAAAAAAAAAAGTTTCTCAGTTTGAACATAAAACATCTTGTCTTTGCAGTGTATTCAATTGAATATAAGTTGAAAAGGATTTGCAAATCATTGTATTCTGTTTTTATCTACGTTTTACATAATGTGCCAACTTCACTGGTTTTGGGTTTTGTAAATATGTAAACACCGAGGAAGGAAATACTCTTTCATGGCACTGTATGATTTGTTTTACTGAAATTTTATATAAAAATTCCAGTATGCATTAAGCTGTAGAACGCTTGTTTGACGGAGTTCTAGCTCTCATTAGATGATTGCTTCCTTGGAAGATAAACTCCAACATAATTTAAGAGAGATCATCACAAAGTATAGTCAGGGTGAAGGCCATAGGGAACGATGGGAGGGGGACCAGTTACTCTGCATCACAATCGTTGAGAAGTACAGTCAAATGTGGCTTCTGTCCATCCTTTCTGATTCCTGATATCCTGCTTAAGTGTCTAAAATTGTTGAAAGAAATTCCAGTGATTGTGTTTCGGAATCTGCCGGTGGCCGTTTTCCTGTTGTGGAATCCCCAACCATCGTCATTTCGCAAAAGGATGCGTCGGAATTTGACTTCCTGCTGAGCAAGTTCTGCTTTGACGCCTATTTGTTAGAAGTGTGAAAGTCATTCCATGAAATTATTCTTTGACAGACCCCCAACCCCCAAAAATGCTCATCGCAGACAGAGGAACTGGATCCAGCAGTCAGCACACCTCTCTATGGGGAGACTTAAAGATGATTTTAGTGCTGCAAACAGTTCAGCCCTTTAGTAATTAGCCATTCGTAATTGCTGATGATGAGATAAAATAAGGCTTCCTTAGGCATTTATTTGAGAGATTAGAGTCGAGGTCACAGTGGGTTAGGATTAAAACATTCCAAACGTGTTTTGTCAAAATGACTATTTGTGGCTGTTTAAATCGTTTACATGTGATTACCTCTGCTTCACTGAGCATGATAAATCCTTAAGTTGAGCTGTGCAGACATTAGGAATATGTGTGTGTGTGTGTGTGTGTGCGTGCGTGCGTGTGTGTGTGTGTGCGTGCGCGCACGCATGTTTGCGGGCATCCATGCATCTGCATGTGAGGGTGTGGGTATGTTTATGTGGTGCCTGTGTGGTGAAAATTTTACTTTTTACTAATTCATTATGAAAAAAAAAAAACAATGGTTACATTATTTAGCTTTGATACACAGCAGGGAAAATAAGTATTAAATGTCTCAGCATTTTTCTCAGTAAATTGACATAAAAGTTTCACCAGATGTTGGTTATAACCCAAGTAATCCACAGAAAAAGAAATCAAAACAGTCCATAAATTAAGCTATGTGTAATAAACGGAATGGCACAGGGAAAAAGTATTGAACAGGCTTACTGAAATTTATTTGATACTACATAGAAAAGCCTTTGTTGGTAATGACAGCTTCAAGATGCCTCCTATATGGAGAAACTAGTCCCATGCATCGCTCAGGTGTGATTTTGGCCCATTCTTCTATACAAACTGTATTCAAATCTTGAAGGTTCTGGAGGCCTCTTCTATGAACTCTGATCTTCAGTTCTTTCCATAGATTTTCAATCGGATTCAAGTGAGGTGATTGACTGAGCCATTCTAGCAGCTTTACTGTCTTTCTCTGAAACCAGTTGACAATTTCCTTGGCTGTGTGTTTGGGACCACTGTCTTGCTGAAATGTCCACCCTCGTTTCATCTTTAGCATCCGGGTCCTGGCCTTTGGCCAGGACAATATTGTTTATGGTTTTAACAGTTTCATGTTCCATAGTTCATAGTTCATAGTCATAGTTCTTGTCACAGTTTTAACAGTTTCTTGTATCAGGTCATTGCATTTCATAATCCATGTTCCTTGTCCATGTTTTTACTTTTCCATGTTTTTGTTTTCGCCAGGTCTGCCATGCCACTCCACCGCTTGTCTGCATTCCGCCCCGTGCCTTCGTTGTTGCACATTTCAGAGCTCTGGTTGGCTTTGGTATTTCCCTCTTCCTTCTGTGCTGTGCTGGCTTCGGGCCTTTCTAAGCTTAATTGGCAATTAACTGTTTTTAAGTTACTAACATTTACTAACATTCACTGGGTGGTGTAATTCTTAGATAGGCACATTACTAATACTACTAATTTAGACAGGGAGTTAATTGTCATGATTCCTGCTTTGCTATTTCAAGATCTTGCTGTGCTTTTCTGTTCTTAACATTCATGCTTGCTTCCAAGCTGCATACTTAATTGGTACTTAAGCTGAGCACGCTCATTCTCTTAATGAGCAAGTCTTGTCAACCAATCTTGTCCATGTCTTGATCTTGCCCTGCCTCTTGTTTCTCCTTCTCCAGGTGTTGCCCTTCATGTGTCATGATTTCTAAGCCTTCATCTGGATGCGGTGGAAGTTGGCTGGCAGACAGTGTCTCGCTCCATGTTCAAGTTCTTGTTTCCTAGTCTCGTTTCATGTTCAAGTCTTTGCTCATGTTCATAGCCCTTGTAAATATAGCCATAGTCTTGTTTATTTTTCTTGCTTATCTCCCTGGAGTTTCCAGTGGTTTTTTGTTCTTGCCATTTTTGCTATTTAGTTTCCCCGCTCTGTGTAGCGTACTTTAGTTTGTCTTTTGCAACCCTTTGGGCCAAGTTTTTCGTTGGCCCTCGTGCCTGTTTTGTTTTTTGTTTAATGAAATCCTCATTCCCATCTCCCCGCATCTGGTGTCTACCTGATTCCATATCAGATTCTTATCAAGAATGTCTCCATACATTTCTCCATTCATCCTCCCTGGCAGATATGAAGTCTGCCAGTACCATATGCAGAAAAACAGCCCCACACCATGTGGTTCCCACCTCCAAACTTCACTGTTGGTATGGTATTTTGGGGGTCATGTTCAGTGCCATTTGTCTTCCAAATGTGCTATCACATCCAAAGAGTTCAATTTTGGTCTCATCTGACCAGACTATGTTCTACCAGTATTTCATACGCTTGTCCAAATGTTGTGCAGCAAACTTTAAACAAGCTTCAACATGCTTTCTCTTCAACGATGGAGTCTTGCGCGGTGAGCGTGCATAGAGGTCATGGTGGTTGAATGCATTACTTCTTGTTTTCTTTGAAACAACTGTACCTGATAAATACAGGGCTTTCTGAAGCTCTCTGCGAGTGGTCCTTGGCTCTTAGACAACTCTTCTGATTATTATATTGACTCCTCTGTCAGAAATCTTGAAAGGACCACCTGGTTGTGGATGGTTTATGGTGAAATTATGTTCTTTCCATTTCTGGATTATGGCCCCAACAGTGAGCACTGGAACATTCAGAAGTAAAAAGATATGTCTGTAACCAATGCCATCAGCATGATTTGCAACAATAAGATTGCAAAAGTCTTGAGAGAGCTCTTTGCTTTTACCCATCATGAGATGCTTCTTGTGTGACACCCTGGTAATGAGAAACCTTTTTATCTGCCACCAATTAGAACTAAACCAGCTGATATTAATTTGCTCTGATGGGGGGCAGGATTGCTTTCTAAACACACACTGACAGGTTTCAGCTGGTTTCTTGGCTTTCCATGCCTGTTTGCACCTCCTTTTCTTCATGTGTTCCATACTTATTCCCTGTGTCATTCCACTTTATTACACATAATTTGTGGACTCAATTGTTTTAATTTCTTTGCATGTGTGGATTACTTGGGATGTTACCGACATCTCATGAAAATTTCATGTCAATAGCCCCATTAGAAATATATTTACTGAGAAAAATGTTGATGCGTTCAATACTTAATTTCCCCTCTATAGCAACAAAATCGAATGACTTGCCTCATACAATATCTTATCTGAATCAAAAAAAAAAATCTTTATGACCTTTATAGTGATGCAATCATGCATGCTGGAAAATTACCAGAAAACCACAATAATCAATCACCAACTGTCATATTCAGAATTATTCCAGGAAACATTTTTCTGGCTTCCTTTCCTGGATTTGGTGCTTTGTTATGAATAAATCACTGATATCACAGTCTTAAGTTCTCTCCAATACTTCTCTCTCTGTCTTCTCCCTGCTTGCTTCTTACAGTCTGAATGGACAAGTTTTACATACCACACCCCTGTTTTTCCAACTTTACAATAAACTCTGCCAGGGTTTGAGGTAGGATACCTCCTGTCATTGCAAAACAGATACTTGTTCTGAGAGGTGTCTGAAGGGACTTATGACAGCTGTGTTATGCAGGTAAGCTCCAAGTTTTGAATTCAGGATGAACTATGAAGTTATCTCACAGAGTGCAACCCCAAAAATCCTAGCAGATATGAGTGCTCAGTTGGGATGTAGGGAATTGATTTTATCTCAAGTGAATAGGTAAACCAAATTGAGAATTTTTATCTGCCAGTTGAGATACATAATGCAAGGTCTGATCATTTATTGAAGGAGGGAAGCGGAGAATACAACAGGAAGTGATGGTCAGCCACATCAAATGTTGTAGTGGTCATGAAGTCTAAGAGCTGAGGACTGATTTTAAGGTCAGCAATCTCAGATGAACTGTCAGTTCTAACACAAGACTCTTTGTAGAAGGTGATAGCATGTTATAAAATGGCAGAAGTTATTAAAACACACACACATACACACACACAACACACGCACACACACACACACACACACACACACACACACACACACACAAATTCAAGGGCTCTGGAGAAAAAGGAGCAAAGGAAGACAGGATAGTCAGGGCTGGATTAAGACTGTTTGGGTCCCTCAGCTGTAGTACCTTAAATGCCACCATTACCCACCCCGCAACATGGTGGCATGTGCATCCAATTAGCTTCAATAACATTATTACATTATATAAATTAGTACAACAAAAATATAGAAGCAATACTAAATGCAATGCTAAATTTGCGTCATGAACTAACCAATAAACTATATTTGAGCATGTCAGATGAAAAGGAATGTCTTGGCCCTAGAGTTGCAGGATCTGTTTAATCAGGCTAACTATGGCCTGTAATTAAAGCCCCACTCCAGCCAGTGTTACGTCGTGTTTTTCGGTTTACATTCTTTCTCTAACAGTGAATGGGGGTGTGGTTAATACAGGTGCTGATGAAAGGGGAGAGAGGCACCATGTGGTGGGGGTCTGGGGATGCTCCCACAGAAATTTTTTTTTATATTATTATTTAGATGCCCAAAAAACACTATTTCCTGGCACTAATGAAAAGATGGCTGCAGGGACACCAGATTCATTTCTGAAGTTCACATCACAAGTCAAATTTATGTTAAAAATCGAAAAACCTCATAATTTTACTGCTTAGCTAATCCTTCACAATAGATTGATTGGCTCACATGGTGGCAGTATGACTCACAAAATTAACAGCTAGTATGTGAAGGAGGGAAAGTTGTCCTTGTTCGGATAGCCTAAACTATTATTATGGGTCTAGAGTAGATTAGCTAGTAACTGCCTCGTTTCAGCAAGCAATAACAAGCGTAATGTAAGTTAGCTAACTTATGCGGGCCATCAGTCGTGCACGTTGTTCAGGCTCCAGGCTCCAACGGAGTAGTGGACGTCAGGAGTATGCAACACTATTAACATTTAAGTTCAGTTTTGTTTATCAATTTTAATAGCACTGGCTATTTTGATATGATTGCAGCACAGGCCCGGTTCTAGACTACTCTTATTAGAGATTTGGGAGAGGCAACTTTTTTTATCCATATAACAGTATGCTATACTCAAATGTTTCAATCTACATGCAATTTTCCTTGTTGTTATAATGTCTGATTACTATGGAGATACATACATTAAATGTAAACTATTATTAGGCTGTATTTACATAAAATTGTTGGTTGTATATGTTTAAAAATGATAAAATATGAATAAATTGTCGTTCCATTTGAATACATAAAGCGACCACTGAGAGCATGAGCCTTTTTTTTCTTAAGCAAAAAACCTATGAAACTTTCCACTTGATTGTTCATTTTTTTTTGAGCCAGAGTGACCAAATTCATTGTCCACTCATGTTGTATGGTGTGCAGGAAAGAGGTTAGGACACAAGACAAAGTGACAAAAGATCTTTGCATGATGCTGAAAATATTCTAATCACCAATGCAATCACATAGTGTATAAAGCTTACATGGGCTCGGGACCAACTGTATCTATTATTGGTGCTGATAGTTCAGCATATCTAACTGCATGGTGACCAACACCAGCTTGGAAAAAACATGCAAGCAATTCAGCTAAATATTTGCGTATGCAATTACCTTAAATACGTGGGGATGAAGCAGTGGCGTAACATAATTGTGATTGGCCCTGGTGCAAAAATTTTTTTGGGCCCCCCTCCTGCCCCAAACACAATCGCACGCTCGTGCGTGCACACAATAGCAATGTCACCATGGGGAGGCTCATCATGCAAATCTCATTCTGCAAAACTGCCTTTACTTATCACCATGGAAAACAGAGGAAGCGCTAAAATAATCAACGCTAATCTAACAGCCTGCGTTGAACTCAAAAGAAAAGACCACATTCTGATTTCTCTAACTACCACACATCCGAAATAGCTTTAGACACAGTATTTCGATAAGCATAGAACTAATAGCCATCGAGAAAAGCACGGTGGCTCATTACATGCCAATAATACTTTATTAATGAGGAAAATATTAATTACATACTCTATAATATGAGCATATTTTAAGCTTAAATACTTGCATGGATCCCCCAGCAGGTCTGACGGGGCGACATCGGTCCGTGTATAATTACGCGCGAGGCACAGTGGTGTAACTTAACTGATGATTTAAATCTCTGGACACGTCAGCAGGATCGGTCAGGATCTACTGTCAATTAATGTTCTACGTTCATATGAGAGGTAGCAATTACATGACGATAGATTTAAGTGATGGTGAGCTTACGTTAGCCTACCGGTGCATATTAACATTGCAAGCATTCAATAAAGCAGAAGCATGGATAAAAACAATCTAATTTAGTCAGTTTAGCACAATACTCATCCTTTCCCCGTTTTACCTTTCTCTTTTGGGTGCCGCTTTTTTGTTTGGGCTTACTAAACATTATGCTTCTTTGCTAGGTTTATCGTTTACTCAATATAGAACACTTGCGTCTTGCTAAAAGGTTGAGGAGAAATTGACGTGACGTCAACGCAAGTTATTACCAATGACAGGGAACAATGTCATTGGACAAGTTAGCATTTCTTAGCGAGCCCTCTTCCTTCAGAACTTCAGAGGACAGCAAGCAAAGCAATTTAATGGTGGATACAAATAATATTTATTTTTAATAGAACATACAGTTTTATAAAATTTCAGTAAGTCAAAACTGTGATAGAGGCCTATGTCTCGTGAAGAGGGTGTATATACTGAACGTACAAAATTTATGGTACTATGGGTGAACCAATTTGCTGTAAAAATGTCAGCGGTGAAAATGTCAGAGGAAAAAAATGCTAAAGGAAGGATTTCTTATTCTTGGAAAGAGAAAGAGCACCAGAAACACTGCTTAAAATTCCATTTTATCGCATAGCAGCTCTGATTTGCTCATACATTTTTACCTGGCTCTGCTGAAAGATGTAAAATGCCTAAATATGCATTGCAAACGATTACTATAGAGAAAAATATGTTCTATCGTTATGTTACGTAACATTTTGTCGGGCCTTTTACACCTGTTGGGCTCTGGTGCAATGCACCGCTTGCACTGTCGACAGTTACGCCACTGGGATGAAGCATAATTATTTAATTCACAAGTCAGATGCAGAACTGCCCATGATTTAGTCAGAAGTGAACGGGAAGTGCGCCGCTGGAACAGGGTAATAGAAGCAAAGACGCCGGTGATCCACCAAAATCTGTGATCAATCAAAGAGCTAACACCAGCTATAATACCACTGATTTTACTAGGCTACAGTGAGGAACCACAAATAGGTGCATAATGATCATTCAGTTGAATAAATTATGACTTCATCCATCGAGATAACGTTACCTCGCAACCTATCCTATGAGAAAATTTAAATAATCTACTGAATGGTACTCGTGGCCTGCTGTGCTTGCAAGCTAACATTGGCTAACACTAGCTTGCTATTGATTTACTACCAAAAGAGCTCCTAGTTTAGTACAACACTAAAACAAACAATCTCAAGAGAATCAAGATAACCAAATCACATTGCTGTATTGGTTTAATCAGCAAACAATTTTGAAACAAATACAGCCCATGATTTTTCTCTGTGAACTCATCTCTCTTGCCAGCTGCGAGAAGCTGTAATGAAAAGGCCTAACCACTGATCCAGTCAGTGTCTTTCTAAGATCAATGGCAATATTGACACTATATTAAACACTGGAGGCACTAACATTCACTGTAATGTCCCAATAGATCAAGGCAGCAGAAGTGGCAATATTATATGGATTGCAAACAGTCACTATGTTCATTACATGTGAGTGTTTATGCAGTCACAAAGAAGGTAGTTTTGGAATTGGACCACTGTAGCAGCAAATAATGCAGGCCATAGGGGTGTCCCTCTCAATATTTCCAATACCTTTATTGCAGAAAGGTTTACTATATGCCAGTCTGTTCGGTTGGTTTTTGTTTAAAGACAAAAAAATTTTATTCATTGTAATAAAATTAAATCTCACTTACCCACTGGCTCTCAGAGAAATGCATTCTAATCTTGTTTCACGTGTGTAATGGTGAGCGCGGAGGCTGGTAAAAATGTGGACTGGACTTCAGTGCAACAGTGGACTTAATTGTACGTTTTATTATGCCGACCGCACAAGCGGGTGGCATACACAAAAATACAAAAACAAAACACGAATTGCGGTTCTGAAAATAAACTATCCCTAATACAAACAATACGTACTAAAACAACAGTACTGGTATTACAATAATATTTACAGGAGAATGGAAAAGTAAAAGTGCCGGAACTTCACAGCACTATATTGAGAGGTTTAGTTTAGCAACACTTTTACGCGGAACAGGGCTCTAAGCTATACAGGCTTATTGCTTCAATGAAGTTGCTAGTAACAATGGGAAAGCAATGATATTTATACATGCTACCACCAATCAGCAGCAATCCCACACAGCAGCTCCTAATGTGGTTGAGTGTGGCAGTGCTCCAGGGGCCTCATTAACAAACAGTGCGTAGGCAGAAAAAAGATTCGTATGTCACTTTCTTTACAGATTTCTGATTTATAAAAGCAAACTTGACATTAAAAAAGGGAAATTATTAAGATTATGCACATGATGCACATTATGTTAATACATTCCATGTCCATCCTGATTAAATAAATGAAAATTCCATGCATTTTATTTTACCCATAGGTTTATATAAATAAGGTTATTTTCCAGAAAATGTAATTTTTATTTTTTTGTGCGTACGTATTGAAATCCACGCAAATTTTATAAATAAAGCCCCACATCTTAATTGAGCTACTTAGAACAAGAGTGGTCCAACTAATGTTTTTTTTCCCCATTTTTCATTTAGCCTAGCACCACAATTGGAGTGAGCATTTTATGCATTTTTGAAGTGTGGATCTTATAACCAGCCCATTGTAAAGTACTGTAACTACACCAAGTTAATCCATTATTGTATTTAACAGATTGATCACTAAAAAAAAGACAAATCTGGAGTTAGACCAGACCCAGTGCCAGCTTTAAAACAGTCAGGGGGCAGCTAAAATGTGAAGGGCGTTGCCAAAAACCCTATAGGCTACCCTATTCCAAAGACAAAAGATGAAGGAAGACTCTTCACCGAGGACATGGACCTGTAAGGAGAACTGGACAGACAACGAAGGCTGGAACACACGCCGACATGGGCATAGCGGTGAACCTGATATTGCAGGTCACGTGATGCCATGGGGGCCAAAAAGAAATTTCTCCATAGGGAATAATTGAAAAAGAAACGCTGATAAATCCGTGAATACATGATTTTGACAGCCACAAATTATCGAAACCGAAACGGTTTATTTTTCTCTTTTAAATCATTGATACCTCGTTTCTCGGCAAAGAAAAAATGTTTTATTCAGATTCAGGCTATGCGAACACCAACATGTCCTCATATGTAAGCGCGGGCTCATCCTGATTTTCTTCAGTGTTTACTCCCATAGATCCGCTGCATTTTGTAATACAAGGGGTGGCGTTAAGAGCCACAGCATGTAGTCTTCGGCATGTGAGAAGCTAGGTAGTGCGGCCACTTGCTAATGATAAGCCGAATGCTGCACATCACATGCCGCTGGATATGGGGAGACCAGAAATGGGCATTCCTTGCCGTCCGTCTGTGATCAGCATTATAGATGTAGCCAAACCAGTAATGTGCTGGCGTTACGGTGCAAATCTACTGAGCAACAAAAGAAACGCAAGTTAATTAAAGGCAGACCGGAGAATAAGTTTGCACGTAATTATTGAAAATCTAATTTACTACTAGCGTGTGCACATTTACACTCGTTTCATCAGACTTTTATTTGTTTTGCGGTCACTTTGAGTAACCATAAGAGCACATTAACTTACTAGCTAACTTGCGTTTCTTTTGTTGCTCAGTATATATTTGCCATTTTATTTTAAGTGATGAATGGCCATAATATGTAGCAACTCGATTACCACACCTCATGTAGTGCGGCAAAATGTACTGTAAGCTAAGGCCGCTGTTATGACATCCTAGAAGCACGTACACAGCCAACACTCACCTTACTTTTTCATATTAAAATGATATGGATATATTCATGCACTGAATTGTATATTTCCATTACTTTGAATAGTACTAATTTGCATTACTCTATTCTGATGCGTTATGCATAATGTGTCATCTTATGTAATGTCCATGTGAGTGCATTTATAGTGCTTCATAAATTCAGTTCGGACACCACTAAGCGAACCATTTATTAACCATTCTTCATTGATAAATTACTTACAGACCTTCATACATGATGAAGAAACTTTACAGCAACTTGATGGATGATATCCAAAATGATAACTAGTGTTTCTGCATGATCCGAACCGACTGGGTGGAACAGTGGGAATTCATTGCCGTGTGTCTGTGATCAACATTATAGAAGTGGCCAAGTCGGTAAAGTGAGCTGGCGTTACGGTGTAAATATTTTAACCATTTATTTTAATTGACGAATGGCCATAATATACTCGATTGCCACACTAGATTTCAATCTGTTCCCCTATCCTTCCTATTCGTTCGTACTCGTCAATCGACTTATCGTGACTTTCAAGATAGAGGCGACTGGAAACTACCTGAAGGTACTGTTTGCATAAATAGTATTTTTTTAATAAACTACCGGTGCTTTTTCAAAGTTCTCAGTGCCTCGTTTTAAATGTCAGGGCCCTCGGAATTCTACCGATGAAGTGTGGAGCTACTTTGAGCCCTGTTAATCATCAAAAATTGCGATTTCTTTGTATGGCAACGCTATTTGCCCAATTCACTACTATTCTAAGCCTGTTGGGAGCTTCGGCTAAAAAGTGTTCACGGAAGTGTTGTGCGCGTTGTAGGCTATTTGCAGAATGAATGCTGACCGGGTTATCCGTCGCATCTTGTTGTCAGAAGTGGTAGCCAGGCAGGTGAGCAATTAAATGTTGGGATATACAATTATCTGTTTTATATCTGCATGTTGCGTGTATATTTCCTTCTACTTTGCTACATCAGGCATACAACACGGCCAATGGCCGTATTCAGAATTAGGAATATGAGACAGGAATTAAGACCAATTACTGGGTCTGTGGGCGATGAGGAGTCTTGCTAAACTGTCTTTGCGCATACGCACGTAGTGTGGAGTCGGGGTCTACAGTCGTACCACGTACGTATACAAGCAACGTGGCCTACTTCTATCACGATAAACACACGCACTTACACAGAGCCGCCAGTAGCCTGCGCACAAGAAATGACAAAACCAATAGCTTACTATTTGCACTATTATTATGATAACTATCATAGTTGCAACTTACAATATAACGCCACAAAACTAAGGATCGATTTGCTACAGCAAGATTAAATTAGACAAACACAGATACACAGCCGCCAGTAGCCTGCGCACAAGAACCGGCAAAACCCATAGTCTACTATCCGCACTACTACGATCACTTTATCATAGTTACAATATAGCGCAACAAAACCAAGGATGAATTTGCTATGGCAGTCAACGCTTATATAAAGCTTTTTGAAACTGACTGCTGTCAGCACAAAAGTGGGCTGAAAAACATGTCCTACCTTAAATCAGTAGAGTTGAAGTCTCCAATTTAGAGTTGAATTGACCATTTCCGAATATCCATTTTGAACTCTCTCTCACAGTTTCACTATCCACCGCGAACGTTAACCCAACCCCACATAAAATTTAACAACTTTCCCGCTCCTCTGCATCCCAACAACCAATCGAATGGATTTCACATGTAGGCTGATTGTCACTTTGGCTCTTTAGAACTTAGGCTATATTTACTGAATATGACCATTATTATTTTGAATTGAGTTTAATTATTATTTTGGACATAAAATAAATTTTGAGGCAATAAATCAACAGTTCCACTAAGGGGGTGGGGGTGTTTTCCGAGGAGCGATGCCCCTTCACGTCCCCTCGTGGCGCCGGGCCTGAGTTAGACCACTTTTGTTCTCAGGGGGTCAATTGGCCCTGCGTGCAGGACCAGGAGAGGTCATTGTATCTATATGTTGATACTGCATTTACTGGTTTCCATGTGAGTTGGCGGACAGAAGTGGGCATAGGTTTCGGGGGTAATTCTGGCGGACAGTGAGAGACACGCCCACATTCCCATATGCACACCCATGCATATCAGACACTTTTCCATCCCTCCACTAGGTGGACAATAAAAGCTCTTCCCCTTTTCCACTTCCGCTGCCGAAGGTGCGTCTCCTTGCTGCCGCACTACATCACTCTTTGTAGCTGCATCACTCTTGCTTGTTGCTGATTAAAATCCCTCTTCCAAGCCTTCACCTGTGGGCTCTGAATATCTATCCTCAAACTCCCTGCTCCCTTCTCCTCAAGTACTGTGCGCTGCTGGTAGTGCCAGGGTCAAAGTCTAAACACCAAACTATCATTATCTCAGTCAAATGACATAGTAAATAAATAAAAAGCCTAACACTAGGGGATTAAATCCAGTCTTTCGACCCACCACAAAAATAAAAAAATCAACAAAAATGGCAACATTATGACAAAAATACCATTTGAGAAGAAATGCATTTTCACTTTACTATTGTTTGCTATATCCTTCCATACCAGCATCAGTTTCTTCGATTTAAAATAGTGCAAAGACAAGATTTTTAATTATTCTTCCTTCTCCAATTTGTTGCTTTTTTGGGAAAATAAACACTTATTCCCTCTTTAATGCCTGCAAAACATTCCTGAAATGTTGGAGCAGGGGTGCATTATGACTATGTTACCTCACCATTCCTTATAGCAGCCCTCCAAGTAATCACTGAGGAACTAAGAACATCCTTCCTGTTATGAGGAAGATCTTGACCAGGAACCAAATGCGGAGTCAAAGTACAATCCAATAGTAGATTTATTGACACTAATACAGTAAGACAGAGCAGAATGATACGGTTCAGCTCAAATGATAAAGGCTAGGGCGCAAAGGCATATCCGTGCCCAGCCAGTGGCTTTGCGGGACTACAGTCAGGTGGAGTGCACATTTCACCAGAGCTGAACTCTCCAATGGCAGGACAGTGGAGTTGGCAGGAACGCAGTCCCAACCCTGATGACCACCGAGGGCTTGGGGGGTTATTCCAAATAACCTGGACTGAGGATCAGATTTAGGATTTATTGATAGGATTTTGGTACCAACCCTGGAGACCGGAAGAGGCTTGGGAGCTTGTTCTTCTTAATAGAAATACGAAGAGCTTCTGTATATTACTGTCATTAAAGGTGATGAATAATTTCTGTAGACAAAGGGATTTACAGTAAAATAACTCACTGGTAGAGAAAGGGCAGTCCAGCAACCTGTAAATTCAAACCATAAATATGTCAACGCACACATGTGGAAAAGGAAACATGAATAGAGCACAGCCGATGAGGAAAGCATGAGTGACATGAACCAATCGAAAGGGACAATACATTGAATAGACATGCAATCTGCTGGGTGGAACAAGACACTAGAAGAATTCACACGAGGGACACTTCCAATTTCAGAGGATTGCTTCCCCATTCTTCCTTGAAGTACATCTTCTGCTGCTCAGACATCTGGGGCCATCGTTATCATGTTTTGTGCATCTTAAGTGGAACATGACTGGCCTTGCAAGAGTCTGCATGGAGGCAAAGACCAAAGTCCCCTCAAATGTGTGCTTGAATATTGTCAAATTGTACAAGAAAAGGCTGCAGGCTGCAACAATTTCCACCATGGACACTTTGGAGAAAAAGGACGAATGCAAATGCGAAATGAAATTCAACTTGAGTTGGAAGTGCTTGTGGAGGAAGCAAATACACTGTGATAAATGGACTGAATTTTACAGTTAAATCAACGCATTGTTATATTAACTGTTAGTAGAGTCCTGTGCACATTTAACTGTGGTTTACAGTTAACATGCATGGAGCCTGTGTTATAAACTGATTGCAAAATTTATGTTAAAATAGCTGCAAGTTTATAACAGTGCATACTCAGCGTTTGAGGGGGGAGTACTGTCACTTGCTCCGATTACTCTTGGGAAGCGAGCAACTGCATAAAACTCGTGTTTGGTTTCATTCAGTGCTTCTCATGTGGATGGAAATTTTATGTACCGGCTCATCCTGCACAACATGGCATCCAGTATTTGACACAGTACACATGAGAAACTGTTTTGGAAGATTCCAGCAGTGAGAGCTACTGTACGCTGGAATGAACCAGTTGCGAGAAAATGGAGAGTAGAAAGAAGTTTTGTCATTGCAGGTATGGTGTTACCTCTTCTTGTAACTGGCTCCAAATCAGCCCTTATTTCATCTAACAGCTCCAAAATGGCATTGCTGGATAGGCGACATGTCTGGATTATTCTCTCCTCTGACATCCCAAACATTGTCACACGGATGGAGAACACCCATTCTCGGTGCACTCGCCACCTGTGTCTTCTCCTCTGTGTGCAATTACGTGGAGCCAATTAGTACCTACCGTTCAAAGGTATTAAATAGCAAACGCAATCACCATCAGTGTAATTGCTTTCAGGCTTGATAAGTCACTATGCAAGTGCCAAAATTTTCATTTGCATTTTCTCCTCCCATATTTTGCACGCTAGGATAGGCACGCCCCTTATTACATATTCATTAGGGCGAAAAGTACTAACTCCATAGAATGTGCAAATTTGCACACTTCAACGACGCAATCCTCAGTGCACACCCTTAGTAGACGCGATTGCAGGTTCATTTGCAAGTGATACGGCATTTGCTCGCGTTTCTATTCATGCAAAGCTTTAGTAGATCAGGCCCTAGGTGTACCATTAATTCGTCCCATGAATAACACAAGGTCGCAAGTTACATTGTGTTACTTTTGTGTAAATTCAGTTTGAAACTTTGAGGAACTGTGAAAAATCAGCGATTGAAGGAAATCATCCACATATTCATTTTTGTTACATTAGTTCTAAAGGGAGTAAAGTTGTATATTCATTATTTGCCCTTTTGCACCATGCACACCCTGCTTGGATTGCAGCCATAACCTGGCTAAAAGTGAATGTTTTGTTTCTGCTTGAAGCCATGCTTCCTCCTCAGGGTAAATAGGAAAACGTCCTTTGCGCCTGCACAGATGTCACTTGCGACCTTGTGTTTCTCTACAGTGTGCACTTATGACCTTGTGTTGGGCATCACCTTAGCATAGTCACACTTGCTACCATGTGATGGTCACTGCTTTCCAAGTACTTTATCATGTCACTTGCTTCCTTTGTTTGCCAAGTAAAGGAGGCACTGCTGTAGTACTTCGTGGTGCAGAAAAACAGGTTTCATCTGGAATGTCACTTGCGACCTTTTGTTATTATTTATGGGATGATTTGTGAAACCTTGATTTGAAAGTAATAGATTTTAAGAATTGTTAAATTATTTGTATTTTTTCTTCTGATACATTAATAAACAAAAATATTTTTCACACCTTGGGACTTAGTTCATCTCAGCAATTTTGGTATTTAAGTTTTTTTTTTTAAATCATATGCTGTATTTGCATTGCATTTCCAGCAAGGGGTGATGGTAATTTTGAGCCCACTGTATTTTTAATAGTCTTTTATAGATATCTGTATAAATGGCATTCAAAGTAACCTCTCTCTGTCCAGAAAAAGTACGTCTGAATGTGTTGTGCGACAGGGGGATAATATTATAACTGAAGAAAGGGTTTCATTGCAAAATCAGCTTGAGTATATTACTCCATTGTAGTTTTGGAAGACAGTCAATATATTTTTCAATGACCTATGACTTATAGTGCTTGTTAGAGATTATGTCTTGAGCAAATTACAATAATTTCAATAATGACAGAAAAACACATAAACTGGTACTAGGAATTCTGATTCCTGGGATTAGCGGACAGTTAGCTATTCTCACTTTCAAATTATTATTTTTTTCCCTTTCTATTCATTTGTGAAACTGTTTGGCTCAAGAAAGCTGGATGTGGCCTGTCTATATTTATTATTATTCTCTTTTCCCATGATGGAAATTATATTCAGTCTCAAACATGTTTGAAAATGTTTCAAAAAGACAGTCTAACCCAACATTTTTTTCGCAGCTGCACTGCACTGTGTACTAACCGCTCCGTGCCCTCTGGTTTACCACAGCCTTGGTCATCAGCCAAGGCCAGTCAAGGCCTGCATGACTGTCGATGGCAATGCAATGAGGTCAATGCCAAGGTGACACACCAAACATTTGGAGGTGTGCTGTCTGAGCAGTAGGAGACTGGTCAAGGGTGACAACCAACACAAGTTTGCATACAAGCAGCATGTTGCAGCCTTTCTTTTAGAGGGGAAAGATCACGTATTTGTTTATTGGCTCAAATCCCTGCTCTTGAGTAAACCCTCTTCCCAGCCCCTCTCAGTTTATCTGTCTGCTCAGTCTGGATAGGATTAATGGATTTGCCCGCTAGCCTCAGTCAAAAAGTTACAGAAAAACTGCAGTTACTGAATAACCTGTAGAAGCTTGTTCTGACTTCTTTCATCTCATAATTCCCACACTTACTCACTAAACCGGTAGCACACCATTCTGAGCAGCACTGATTATTTAACTGCCTGTTTGAAAATCTGCGGCTGTGATGTGAGTTTGTGTCAACGGAAGTATTTTTTCTGTGACTGCCTCTGTTACCAAGGTCATTCAGATAACTGAAAGGAGAGCTGGGCATGACTGAGAGTTTTTTTTTTTATCCTTTGAAAACCAACATTTACAGTGACTTTGTTATCACTGCAGTAATTTGTGGCTCCTTTCTTATTTTTTTCTTACATCTGGGCTTCTTCAATCCCAAAACCAGCCTCCCACATAATGGATGTGAACCACACTGTTCTGTCCGTTAGCTCTCTGCGGTATTTTCGAGTTGTTATATCGCAATGGGTTTTTGCAATGCTGAGATGCCACAATATTGTGATTCCTTTTCATACGGAAACGGTGTGGTTTGAAGGATTGTGCATTTGGAATTGGTTGAGGCTGGATTGGGGAAAGTGCAATTTTGTTGGAATGAAGCACTGCACGTACAATGCTGGGAGGTGTGGTATGTCGCACATGTGATGTTAGTAAAGATTAGTGTGTGTTGAGGTTTGTTGGAAAGAAGAACAGTATTATTTCAGAGTGGAAAAGACAGCTGTAGCAGATCTTCTTGATGCATTCTGCTTTATGTCCGAAGGAGCAAATATTTACCACTTCATTTCCTCCCTAAGAAATCCCTCATATTAGAACCGCATCAGAGGAGATCTGTGGTAAACCAGATCCCACATCACACAGGAATCACCGTTGCTGTGCAATGTGAACACCACTGCTGTATAAAAATCACTAGACCTAGTACACAGAGATGGTTGTTGCTCCATGAAACCAACTGCAAAGACAGAATTTCCTGATGAAGGAAGTTGGGGGAACCCTTCATTTCAAACCAGAGGATTTGAAGCCCGATATATTGCATCCGTATTGAAAGCATGAGAATCCATCACAGACATGAACAATATTCTTAGCTGCTTGAAGCATGTGGGGGGGGGGGGGGGAGGTCCTACAGGGCTCTAACAGTAAAATACAGTTGTTGGTCTTATTAAAATGGATTATTTGGGGACAGATTATATTGAAAACATAGATTGCACAGCGTGCAGAAAGACGCGTGATTCACCATGGTCCTTGCTGCTGCCACGGTTTGATACAATGACCGTGCAGCTGCAAATATTTAAGACAATATGTGTGCAGCTCCAGTTATTTGGCTTGATAAAGCTGGAAGGCTACTATCAGCTCATGACTGTGGTGCAGGCCAGGTTCTATAGCCCTTACACACCAGGCAGTAACGTGTGGCCTCATTTTCTTTCTTTTTCAGGCTGTTCGACAAGGAAACCTTAATATTCCACTCATGCACATAGATGTATCAAAGAACTCTAAATTTGTGAAAGCAAATAAGTAATGAGAAGTGTGTTTCCAAAACGCAATATATCCATTTTACTCATTTTGAGCAAATCACCTCATCATGGGTTGGCGCCTATGACATTTCAGAGAAAAACACAAACTTTGACCACGGAAAAATACACCATATATTGTGAATTTCCAAAAATGGAATTTTGCACCATGTGTAAGAAGTAGAGGGCTATCGCTTTATGATATCAGAATTTTTGTAATTTTGGCACTTATTGCGTTTTTAATACAAACTCTTCAGATCTTACTGAGTTTTTAAGTAGAGGGCACTGCTGCTTTAAACAAATACAAAGCCTTACACTTCACAGGTTCAGAGCTAACCTGCCCATTATGTGGTTGCCAAACATAATGCCCCATTTTGCTATAGAGCCATGCAAGGTAGAATTTGGTCCATTTTGAATATGCATCATATTTCAACATCAAATCTGATTAAAAAAAAATATGCTGCATTACAGTTCAGCAGACTGAGCAGAAGTAAATCCTCCCTGGAGTAATGTGAGGTTAAGGGCCTTGTGTAAGGGCCCAACAGCTGCACTAAGCTTATACAGGATCTTGAGACTCCAACCCTCTGAATCCCTGTTAAACTCCTCAGCTACTTGGGTAACACCCTGAATCCGAAATATATTCATGTTGACAAAAATAATACTCAAAGTTACACCGATACAGTTGGTGCCTGATGACTGCTTGTTTGGGTGATCCTTACCCTATGCATGACATTGCAAAGTATCACTTTCTGTGTGTGTCTCTCTCTCTATCTGTATATTAATCTCGCTCTCTCATTATCTTCCAAATGCAAAGCCAAATTTCGCCTTGTTTATTTATGCGAGTTTGACCGTAAGATCATTTATATTTTCTCGCTTTGAAGATTTGCAGCTGGGTTGCGACAAAATAACATTCACCGTTGACAAATGATTTTGCACTGCTGACCAATAGCAATGTGAGTTGAGCCTTGTTTACACCTCAAGTGGTGGTTTTCCCTTGGAATGTCAGAAAATTAGCAACAAGATGGCGATGCTAAAGTTGCTATGCTAATATTGCAAACATTTTACTTTATGAGCATTGTGCCGGCTTGACAATAAAAATATTGAAAAAAACTGATGGTATTGCCATATCTGATGTTGAGCCAGATCACTTTTTTTTTTGCAAAACTGTGTTACATTGGTTACTTGATATACCTAGCTTGCTAGCTGGCTAGCTTTCCCATTACCCCAAGCAGTATAGTTGCGTTTCGTACAATTTTGGTAGCGTAGCTAGGTCATGTTGCTGCCAGTGGCAGTGATACTAGTCAGAGCACTAGTAGGCCTACACTCACAAAAATTTCTTGCGAAAGCTGAATGCTCAAGCGATATCCAAATATTGTATGTTCATGCCACTCGAGTCACGTTTTTGGCACTGTTTGCGTTGCGTCCTTCTTCTCCTCAGGTTTATTTGCATTTTTGTAATGACTGAGTATGTATTGTAAAAATTTGCTTTGCATTTAGTGGCAATGCATTTGAAGACTTTTCGGTATCTGTTTTATTTCAGTTTACAGGCATTGGAACCATATGTTTACATTTCCAAGGTGAATATGCTTCTGGAAATGAAGATGAAGTATCACAGAAAAAATGAACATTCTCTGAACACCCCCCCCCCCCCCCCCTCCCCACAGGCAGGATCTGTCTCTCACTTATTCTATTCTGTCTCCCTCTTGCAGTCTCTCTGTAATGAGAGATAGGGTCCTGCACTCTCTGACTCTGCAGCTCTGCTCTCCTCCCTGTGCTAATTTTAGAAGTTGTGCTGCAGACAGCCTTATTATAGACACACGTGTCACCTCACCTGGTGGAGAGAAAGAGTGTTTCTCAAGGGACACTTCCTCTGTGCATGTGTGTGTGTGTGTGCGTGTTTGCGTGCATATGCATGTGCGTGGATATGTGTGTGTGTGTGTGTTTTAGTTTGTGCACGTGTACATGTGTGTTTTTGTGCATACACGCCTCATATTTGTGTATGTATGTATGTATGTTTGTTTCTATGTTTGTGTGTTGATCTGTTTTAGACGGGAGTGGGGCATGAACAGCCCCATTTATTTTTGTACCATAACAGCCGGAAATTTCACTGTCCCATGTCCTGATCAGAAGTTTGAGGGTCTGTGTTAATGATACCCTCATGCTGCCCTTGCCCCCAGTTTTACCTCAGCTGTTTAGGTATCAGACACCACCACTCACTGGGACCTAGAAAAGGGTCACCCCAGCACTGATGTCACTCGCCCCCTTTTCTAAATCCTCCTGACTCAACACACTGAGCCAGCATCTAAAACTGACTCGCTATAAAACAGAGCCACACCAGGACACTCTAAACTGCATTATGCTGCACTGAGACACTACTCTGCAAAATATGTCATTACAACAGGGAGGTGGGGCAGCATGATGGTGTAGTAAGTAACACTATTACTGCACACCAAAAAGGTTGGGGGTTTCAAATCTGGCCTGGGCCTTCCTGTGAATTTACTTCTCCATATTTTCACGTGAGGTAATTCTGGGTTCTTTTTTTTTTTGTCCCAAAGCCCAAAGACATGCATGGTGGAGACTCTGAATTGCCCATTGTTATGAGTGGATGAAAGAATGGTGTAATTGCTTTGCAGTAGACCGGTGACAGGCCGGGGTGTGTTTCCGGCTCTCTCCTGCCCATTGAATGCTGGGATACAGTGTGGGCCCACTCCAATCTAGACCAGGAATATGTAGATTAGGTAACAGATGGATGGACTTTCTAAACTGCATTGAACTACTCTGTGACATACTGAGATGTCCAGTTGGTATGTGAATGACCAGTGAAATGATTTTTAAAAAGCTCAAGAAGTCAGAATAGAGACACTGCTGTTAAAAAAAAAAAAAACACTTACTGGCTAAGAACCCTCTGTACAATGCACACAAACGCACATACATACAAACACAAACATACGCTTGTCCACACGCATATATGCACGCTGGTGCACTCAAACAGACACACACACACATGCTCTTCAGAGTTAAGTTTACTTATTTATTAAACCCCTTAAGCCCTGAGCCTCTTTTTCGAAAATGGCAAGCCCAAAATTAAATGAGTATGTCTCTGTGACTGCTTGGTCAATTTGAATAATCTTGGTATCATAATAAGGTAAAACCATTTGAAATTTCAGCCCTGGTGTAAAAATCACTATATATATCACTGAGTCAGAGTAAATAGAGACGGAACACAGTATAATTGAAAGATGCACCGAACAAAGTTTTACTTTATTTGTTCAGTTGCAGTCTGAAACCTCTAAAAAATTACAGCACAGAATCTTACCATTATCTGTGCCAAAGTTTATTCTGCTCTGGTAAATCAGAAAAAAATTAGAGAGGAATGTCTACTGTGGCTTCTCCATTTTGGCAATTTAGGTACTTTGTATTCCATTTCAGAATTCTCAGATAGAAAACCGTATAACTCATTTAATATCACTTATATACTGAGCAACAAAAGAAATGCAAGTTAGCTAGTTAGTTAATGTACGCTTATGGTTACTCAGTCAAAGTGACCGCAAAATAAGGAAAAGTTTGATGAAACGAGTGTAAATGTGCACGCCCTAGTAATAAATTTGATTTTCTAAAATAATCACACGCAAACTTATTTTCCAGTCTGCCTTTAATTCACTTGCGTTTCTTTTGTTGTTCAGTTTATATCACTCAGGCATCCATTCCATTCAAATACAACATTTTTTAATTTTTAGAATAGAAAAAATTATTGTTATTTCTGCCCGTTTTGTTGCCTATACAATTTCCCATTCAAAGATAATACTTACAATGAAAATTTAGTTTGACTCGACTGGAGCATATTTATGAAAAAACAAAACAAATAAATAAAATTATAATTACAAAGGCAATGTGAAGAAATGTTAAAGAAAAGTAAGAATAACAAAAACTCCAGAGATTATTTGTAGAAGGAAACTGATTATTTCCGAAAAAAAAAAAAAATTAATACCCTGACCAAGAATCCAACCTTTACACTTTCCCATTAGGCTACACCAACTGACAACAAGTTGAAGGTCAAATTGTCCATCCAACGAATAGGTAAAGAAATACGTACTGGACTGTTGTAGTCTCAGTATTTGTGCAGAATAGTGCAAATATTCTGTCAGAAAACAACTTTGAAAATGAATGTTGAATATTTAGCGGATAATTATTCGGACAATACCTCAAACAAACTAGTTATGTGTTTATATTGTCGCGCTATTCAAGAACATGCAAATGGCCCATGGACTCAGTTTGACGGACTGTGAACACAAGGTTGTAGCTCAGGCTAGGTTTCTGCGATTAAGGTGGTTTAGAGTTCATTCGAAACATCAGGACTCATAGAATCAATATACTGACAGCATCACAAGCCAATTGCAGAGAGGAAAATACATTGCAAGCAAGCTGAATGCTAAGGAGCTGAGATGTTTGAAGCAACGCCCTGGGAAAGAACATGCTAGGATACTGGCAGATCTAGTTTCAGTATAACATGAACACATTAGGATAACAAACGCAAGTGCAGATTTACCCTCAAGCAGTTTTTTATTGCAAAATATCAAAGGTAAGAATTTTTTTGCTCATCTCTGTAGACTGTAAAGTGTATGCCTGCTGTTCTTTGAGTGTGGTGTCAGTTTAAAATGACGGGGCTCATATCGTTGGATTCTGTGGACTTTCCTCTTTTATTTGCGGTATAGTTTTTATGCATAGCACTAATTCAGGAGAAATTCTGGCAATTCAGCGCTGATACCATTTTATCCTATGTTTTGCTGCATGCTTATTTACTTGCTTGGTGCTTGAATTGTGTTCAGTTGCGGTAAAAATGGTTTACATGAGCTTTTGGCCGAGTTTCTTCGCAAAATGTGGATATGCCACATGACAATGTTGCGATTTGGAAACATGCTGTATTTATAATGCGTAACAACCGGGCCCCGATATCGGTGCGTCTTAAGGGGTGAACCTTAATTTTACCAGGAAAGTCCCATTGAGACACAATGTTTCTTCTTCCAGGGGGTCCTGGTAAGTTCATTAATATCTGGACACTAACAACAGCATTTTTATTATAGCTGTCAACCACATCATTTTTGACATTTAATTAAATCATGGAAATGTGCTCAATGTGCGGACATTCAAGAACATCGAAAGTCCCCGGACACCATGGATAATAACTGCGTCAGATGAATGAGAAATTCACTCCCTAGTGAAAAACCCCTTAGCATCAGTTAGACAGATTAAGAACCCTCTCCAGGTGGAAGATGTATCTGTGTAAAGGAAACAATCAAGAGAAGACACCAGCAGAGTGAAAACAGAGGGTGTAAAACAAGATCTGAACCATTGAAAGGCCTCAAAGTTGGAAGATCAGATTGGAAATTGCAATAAAACATCTAAGATATCATGTGAAGCCCCTAAACATCATCCTATTGACAGAATACAAAGAAAATCTAGCATTACAATGACAGGGAAAGAAGAGTAGAGCTGCCAATGGAGCTTGTCCCATTTTTATTTATTAATGATTGGAATGCTGACAAAAGAAGCAGGGTGCATTCTGAACTGTTAAGGGCTAATTCTTACTGCTCAGATTCAGCTGAATGCTTGAAAACACATTGGACTGCACTTCACAGAGCAGATGGACAATGATCCAAAAGCCAGCCAAGACTTTTTAAGGCAAAGAAGTGGAATGCTGTACCGTGGCCAAATCAATCACCTGACCTGAATCCAAGTAAGAATGCATTTCACTTGCTAAATGTCGGCACAATGTCCCAAGAAGCAGGAACTGAAGACGGCTGTAGTTAAGGCCAAGCACAGCATCACACCTGAAGAAGTGACGTGATATCTAAGGGTCCTAGACTTCAGGTAGTTATTGACTGCAAAGGCATCCAAGCATTTGCACCCAAGCATTGCAAATAACAATTAAATTTATGATTGTTTGTTAGTCTAACTGCTTTTGAGCCTCCCTAAAATAGGGAAGGTGGTTAAAGATAGACTTTTACACTGCCCATACTATATATTGACTATATCCTGAAATCATAACAGAAACTCAAAACCACTCCACACCAGTGTTTGAGGTATATAACAAAAAGTGACTCATTACAGGAAACTTATTTCTTTTATGAATGGCTTAGTAATTCAACTAGTAAGAATTAAAAATTGGGCAATATTATTACAATTATTACATTAAATTATATATTACTCTGCCTTCAGTAACTTTTCATTTTCATACTAATTTGTACAATCTATTTTGGCGCACCACCAGAAAAGTATCACCTCAAAAAATGATAATTTCTGGTTTTAAAATCAAAGAAATGGCAGATGAAAAGGTGTAATCATTGGGTATAGTTGTAAAAACCACTTCTTATCTGTTACACGCACATGCGTGGACAAAATTAGTGATTCATATTAAAAAAAAACTTAAAAGTTACAACAAAAGTACTACAATAGAAAATAAATAATGCTTATAACTTATTTCTTTTGATGAAAGGAAATATGTAATCTGTAATTAATCCATACAAAATAAAGATTATGAAAATTGTGACAATGTCTAAATACCTATTGCCTTTCCTGAATGTTAGTATCCTGAAACCAACACTACATTCAAGTTAAAGGGAGAGGAGTACTCAAGCAAAAATTGTCAGTGCAGTACGTTCTCGGAATTATATCTAAAATTGTATAAAGTTACTTCATCCTGATTATACGTTGGGTGTCCACAGGATATAGAGGGTAGTTGAACAGCAAGGCTCGTTAGAGTAAAGACACCACGTAGGAATGTGTGTGCCTGTTCGGAGGACTGAAACTGAGAGGTTGTAATCCAATAACCCCTAATGAGATATTAATCATCAATTCTTACCATGATGCAGTCATTTGGACTCAAGTTAGAAGCTAGGACTCTCTTTCCAGTGCACTTCCAAACCTGGCTGACCTTATGAAAGATTTGGATGAGTTGACTTGATGACTCACAAAAACTTTCTGCTGTCATTGGCTGGGAGGTTGATGGTGATGTAACTATAGTTTGAACTGCAGCACCACTGGAGATATGTTCAAGCTCTCCAGCAGTACATATGGACTAATGCAACTTGATGTCCCATGGAGCTGAAATGTACATATATCTATATTTTTGTGTGTGTGTGTGTCACACAGTTTTTGAATGTAGAGCACAGTAAGCACTATGTGTGTGTGTGTTTGTGTCAGGGCCCTCTTACATGCACGCGTGTGTGAGTAATATCAGAGAAAGAACAAGAAATGAAGGGCAGGGAGACCAAAATTTTGCTTGTTTTGTAATGGCTTGTGAACGAATGTGTTTTATTTTGCTGAGTTAATGCTTACATGACATAACACAGGGATACTCACTCTTTTCCAGAATGAGCTGCAGTGGGTGCAGGCTTTCATTCTAACCATGCAGTTACACACCTGATTCTACTTATCAAGGGTCTATGGCAAAAGCTTTAAGGGTTCATTAGTAGAATCAGGTGTGGGACAGGTTGGATAGAGCGAAAGCCAGCACCTACTGTGGCTCATTATGGAAAAGAATGAGTATCCCTGATATAACATAACGTAACATCACATAACCCGAGTGGCGAGAACAGGCCATTCAGCCCAACTAGGCTCACCATTTTCCTATTACTAAAGTGAACCAAACACATCAGATACTCGATGACTAAATGGTTTCCAGGACTAAATCAAGCCTGGTCTTGAAAACTTCCAGAGTTTCTGCCTCCACAGTATGGCCTAGCAAGCTATTTCACACTGAGATTACTCGGCATGAAAAAAAAATTTCCTAATATCAGTGCTAAATTTACCCTTGGCTAACTTCTCTTTGTGAACCTGAGTTCTGCTAACAGAACTTGGCCTAGGTAATCCTGCATAGATAGCTTTGTTAATCCCTTTAACAAATTTAAAGACCTCAATCAGATCACCCCAAAGTCTCAGTATCTTAAGTTTGAAGAGATTAAGAATCTTCAGTCTCTCTTCATAGCTTTCAAGTTTTATACCAGGAATTAACTGTGTGACTCTTCTTTGAACTTTTTCTAAAGCCTCTATTTCTTTCTTGAAGTAAGAAGTATGGTTCCCAGAACTGTACACAATACCCTGAGCATGGTCTGACAAATGTGTTATACAAGACAACTAAAACCTCCTTAGATTTATTCTCTATACTTTTGGCTATTTATAGCAGCATCCTGTTGGCCTTTTTAACTGCTAAAGCAAAGTGGTCTGAACCTGTTAGAATTTGGTCAATAATCACTCTTAGGTCTTTTTCGTGCACATTCCAGTTTTAAACCTCCCAAGAAGAAATCGTGTCTACTGTTTTTAACACCAACATGTAGAACTCAATTAGTTTAAGTTTCATGACTGCGAACCAATATGCTTGAATGCAGACCACTCAGATTATGCTGGTATGCCTGTTTTGGTGATACAGTGTATTTGCGTGTTATGATTTGGAGGGTAATTTTGACTGTTTTTGTGTGTGGTGAGTCTTGCAAGCGTATTGAGATACATTTGTCTGAGGTTCGATATGCATCGATGCAGAGTGCTCCATTGCGAATAAGCAGTCAGTGCAGTCAGGAGGTTCCTGCTAGTGTGGTCCAACCCCTGGATGACCTCCAGAAGATGTTTATTAAGTGTGAGGTCACCTTCTACGCACATTGGACTTACACGCCCCCTGAGGTCTCTGGTCAGCTGACCACTCAAGCCTCTGACGTCCATAAATAATCAGGGCGGGTGCTTTTCTGCCTGTCACAGGCTGGCTTGGGGAAGGTCGTTCTGACAATGTAGAGTCGAAATAGTACTTTTTCCCAAAAACACACGGGCAAGAAGCACTCAGGAATGAGCCCGACAGCAACAATGCAACACACAGGAAACAGGCGGGAAAAAATGTGGGAATGTTTTGTGCGCTGAAGCAGCTGGGTTAGTTTGCAGTGACCTCTATGGTTTGGAGGCAATCTACATGTTTGCCCAGGACTTGACCACGACAGGGCTCCAATAATAGCAAGTGCCATGTCGGTGAGCAGGGAGATCCATGTGGTGGGGAATTTAATATGGAAGTGATATTTTTCACTTGGCACAGAGATGGTGATAGGAATCCGGTGCAGGGCCAGGAAACCCCATCCGACCACACGCTCCCTCTACTCTATGTGTGCGGTCAGATATCGCTCTCTCTCTCTCTCTCTCTCTCTCCCTCTCCCTCTCTCTCTCTCAAACTCACTGACTACCTCTCTTGCACCCACTCTCTTCTTGCCTATCTCTGCTGCACTCTCACAAACTCATTCTCTGTCTTTCTCTGACAGCCTTTTCTTTCACACAGTCTTTCTATAATTGCAAGCTTTATTTCAATTTCCACCCTTTTGTCTCTTGCTCTCTCTCTCTCTCTCTCATTCACTATTTGTCGATCTTTGCATTTTCATTTTTTTACAAGCATGAAATCTATACATCTATATTTCAAAGGTATTCATGTGCATCAGAAAAGCACAATGCAATATCACACATGACATGAACAATTTCTCTTTAAAATGTCTCCCCCGGACCCTGGTTTTTGATTTCACTTATTCCATTACAGACTGGATTAGGTTATATAAATGTACACATTTGCTTCGCTGAAGCATATACTGCTCTCCCAAACAGAACCATAACTCCTCCCCCTCTTTCTCTACCACTATCAGGACTTTTCTTTGAATTCAACATTGTCACCTAACTTAAAAGTGAATGACGACCTTCATGTGAGGTGGACAGCAAACAAACAAAAGAACTGCCTCTTGGGTGTTACAAAATATGTTTTTGGTGATTTTAGATAGAGCCGAACTGAAAAATAAAAACTCAAACATCGAGATTGAAACACTCACTAAATCTACCATTTCCCTTTTAACAGCAATGTCAAATATTGTCACTTTTTTTTTACAGCAAGAGGTAAAAAAAAAAGTTCTCATTGAAGTCAGGAATTGTCTGCTTTCCCGTGAGTGTTCTAACACCCCATAGCTGAACACACCAATAATATAATAAAGAATTGTACACACCAGTACAATATATGGTCTATTATATGACCAAACAAACAAGATTGTAGTGTTGTCCCTTTTAATGCCAATTTTTTTATTTTTTTGCAACGTAAGTGCATGCATTTTACTCCTTAGACCTCTCTACCACCTAAACTGAATGTGTTTTTTGATTTCATGATGGTTAAGTTCAAAGTTGCAATTTTTTGCCTAAAGCCAACAACAACCCTTTTAGAGATTCTAGAAGTAATATATATATAAATAGCGGTCAATGATGTGGCCAGTGGGATTAAACAGTTTAAGTAAGCTATTGTACGTGCATAGTAATCAAACAATGATGGTATCTAGGTAACCCACATAAGACAAAACATTAAATTAGTTTGCTTAACATGCTAGCAGAGTGCAATGATCAAATCTGCGGCCAAATTAATATCTACACAATATAATGAATACAAAACGCAAAGCATTCTTCACGCATACATACCTTGTAGAAAAGAAACCATCAATGAGAGGAAAATATGCATCATAAATAAATCTCCTGTTTCTAGACAACCAACACAGATAAGGACAGGGAGCACTCGTTCAAGCATTAACCAATTTACCCTGACAGATTGGCTCAAAACGAGTGGGAATTTAGCACAAAATGAGTTAAGCCCACACAACATTTGGGGAAGCTATGGTCAGCTGACATCTCTGTCATGTGACTGCCAAAGCATTCTTCAGCCTCTCATTGGCTACACCTTTTCAAGGGATGGAAAGATGGCAACCTTCAGTTTTTTATCATTTGGTTACATTTTCATTATTTGAAGCATTGTAAAACTCACAAACAATCCAAGTCCTAGTATCTGGACTCCTAATGGGCAATTCTTTTATTTAATGATGATTTTGTGCAATAATTGTTATTCACTTTTACAATTGCTCATTAAATTACGAGGTGACACTTTTTAGCACAAACACAAAGCAGGTTACAACAAAAAGACCGTGTCATCACTATCCCCCGCCACGATCAAGGGCTATAACTCCGTAAATAAATATGCTTTAACATCCATTTTCAAACTCAGGCAAGATCATGACCTTGGCCTTGGGAAAAAAAGGATTAATTGAGCTCTCTGTTGCCGGGCAGGGTATCTTTTGTCAGTATTACACGTTCCCCAAGCGAATCATTTTCGATAAAGTCAGACATCTTGCCTGTTACACGCAGCTAATGACTGCGTTGAATGTGGGACAGTATGGCGGTGCTGTTGGGGTAGGCAGGACCTTTGTAAGATAAGGCAATCTGATTGGCAGTTATTCTACACTTGACTGACAGGTCGGAAAGGTGCATTGATAAAGTGAGATGTATTCATGTAAAATAGAAATTTTACAAACTCGTGCACACTTGTAATTGTGTGTGTGTGTGTGTGTGTGTGTGTGTGTGTGTGTGTGTGCGTTGGGGGGCACAAGGTTCTTTCCAGTGCATTCAGTGATACCGAATGTGCCAGGAGGTGAAATCAATACCATAGCTTAAAGAGGGGGTTGTAAATTCACCTCTTGCCAGGTTGCTGTAGTTTTCCAGTTCTCGGTATTGCCAAAATGAGTGTAATTTATCCACCCTTCCCCCTCACCCACTTCTCTGAAATGTCCCCACACAGTAGCCCCAGCCACATCGTGGAGTGATCCAGAGCTGTGAATGGTGCTGGTTCCACCATGTAGGTCAAACACCTGGATCATATGGGCCAGATTGGTAGAGTAATTCAGATTGAGGATTATTTCTTTATTGATGAAGGGTAATAATACTAGTAGCATAAGGCACCATAAAACCAAAGTGTCTTTTGTGAGGCCATTTAAAGAAATCTTACCACAATTAACATGGTAAATGCAGGCTCAGTTTACGAATGTCGTAATATGTAATTGCATTTAAATATATATGATGACAAAGGGCTTCTCGTAGACCACATATATTAGTATCACTTACCAGCTTTATTTAGTAATTTAACCGAACAATGTAAAAGTCTACAGATTTTATTGCATCTCATATAACTCACCAAAGCCAAGCCGAGGGACATATAACATCAGAAGTCTCGGGACAAGTATGAGTAACACTACAGTATGCATTTATTAATATGCCTTTGTTCACTTGCGAGTAAAAGCGAGACATTATGTGAGAAGAAACTCAGATGATGTCACTAATTTTTCACACATGGTGTCCTGTGAATTCTGTTCTACATCATCTCTGTAAAGGAGGGATATGTGCTCTCGCTAGAGACTGAAACAAAAAGCAGGCAAATAAATCTTTACCATTAACCTGTTTCAGCACCAAAAAAAAAAAAAAAAAGCATGGGAATCATGGCAGCCGGGCGTGAGAGACAAAACTGTCCATAGAGTATTGCGGCTCTGGAGATAAAAATATAGCTCACAACTGGAAGAGTTATATCATGTGGATACCTTAATACGGAACTGAAATAAGACTCAGTTGCATTACAGGCACGGCGCGGCTCCAGCTGGAGGGCGAATCAGCCACGCCTCATTTCTCCCACCACTTACAGCACTTTGCTTTCCACGGTCCGCAAAGTGGGATGCGTTGCTGGGGAGGGCCTGAGTGAGATGAGGAGCCTACAGCGGAATCTAGATGATAAATTCTGTCCATTACGGGTGCTGCGTTTGTTCTGTAAGCCAACATTGCAGACTAAGCGAGTCAGGCATAGCAACTGTTACCTCGGGGTATATGGCGTTCGGAGCAGGTACTGCATATTGCATTAATAAAGCGGTAAAGGTCAAGAGGAGATAGGGATGGGAGAGAAGGAGGAAATTGAGAGAGTGGACAGACAGAATGCGTGCACTTAAGTTAAAAAAAAAGATGGTTAACAGTGTATGCAAATATTTCTTTCTGATGTCATTTAGATATGCAACAGATTTACCGGAATGAAAAACTTCTGAAAGTCAATGAACCCAGAAGTGCCTCTGTCCCACATTGGAGAAACCCTACACCCACTTTCCAGCATTGGGAAATCCTTGCATTTTGAGCCAGCGGAGACAAACTCATCTCTACAACAGGAAACACTTTTCAGCCAAAGGGATTTTGCTGCATTAACTTTGAAAGTAAACTGATGGAAGGAGGGTTTTAATATAAGCACGTACATGCATTATCTTTGTGGTGTGTTGAACTAAATACAAACATAATCATTCGCAGCTGCTGCCTCGGAGATGTATGGTAAAGCAGGGTACCGGATGCAGAATTACTTTCCATTTTCCCATTTTTCTCCTTTGGGAAGAGGCCTGCGCTGCTTGTGTGTCACTTCAACCCATCAGAGTTGGAAATAAAATACTTGCTAAATATACAGACTTGTAATTAAATCTATATTTGTGAATGTCTATTTGTGTGGGCGTATCATTACAGAAAGAAAAGAGATGAAGTTGAGTCAGCTCAGTGTTTTAAAACGGCACATAATGACAGGCTGATTGTACACTTAAGAAGCTCCTGTCTCTTGGACATCGTGGCATAAAATTCTCAGAAGATGCTTCTAGTGGCATTTAAATCATTTCCGAATTTTAACCGATAAAACATTATCCAATAACACAGTTCATCACCTGAACATATATCCTACTCGCCTTTTTTTTTTTTTTTTTTTGGAGACGATTAAAGAGGGCACCATCTCTTCAATTTCACTGGTGAAAGGAAGGAATAATCACACTGAGTGCTCCATCAGTCTTCCTATACAATGCCTTTACAGAAGCACACATCAAGTGAATACAAATATAGAAATATGAATCACAAGTAACATGTCTTTGAAGCACCCCAACAAAAGAACAAAGTTCTTTACATTACATTACATGAGACTGTAAAGTGGATGGTGTCTTCCAAAGAAATTACATTGTTTTGAGATGCTTAAATTCTGTCACCTCATTTGAACAAGTTATAGTCCCAAACTTATGTATGATAGTATGGTATGGTATTCCAGGAACAGCAGAGACACCTGCAAATTGATTTGACTCTATTAGTGTCAAGCCACAGACATTACCAATGTGAATACAGTGATATGAAACTATCCAAAGTTGATCAAAGCACCCTCATTAATTTTGGTTGCTTGTTAAATGCTTATGACTCACAAAGTTCACTGAAGGTATGGTAACATCATACACGATTGTTCTTCAAATAAAATAATGATGGAGATTCTCAAGGAAAGGTCTTCAAATTGAAAAAAATTAGTAAATAAAATAGGAGACAGACTGACACTACTTCACCATTCATCACTCTCTCATCAAGTAAGATATTGAAAGGAAATGTTGGATACAGTCCTGCCCAATAAACTGTGCCCTGTAGCCTAAGATGCTGGGTTTAATTGACATTGCAAAAACAGCCTTATAAGGGCAAGACAGCTTTTTGCCCGGATTATGATTATTCCAACACTAGACCTTGAAAATTGCAAGTATGATGATCGACAGGGGACTTAGATACCGGAGTTGGCTTGTAAGTTGCTGAGCAGATGTGTAAGCTGCTTTCACACTGGACGCGGAACAAATTTTTCGCAAGATAGATTACATTCAAAGTCAATGCAAAGACGCGTCTTTGTGTGTATTCGCGTCTTTGCATTGACTTTGAATTTAATCTGTCATGCAAAAAATTGGTTTCGCGTCCAGTGTGAAAGCAGCTTTAGCACTGACTAGAACTCTCACTGATCTGTTGAATTGCCCTGTGCTGGCAATAAGAATAGTGGTTAAGTGAATGTAGTTGCCTCACCAGAGATGGGATACTGTGTCACTATGAGTTGGTTCTAAGATGAGAGTTGCTGACGGCACAGAGGAGAAAAGTTGCATAGTTTGTGGTGGAGCCTGGTACTGCTTTAAAGGCACATTGTCGCCCTGTACGGGTGGAAATTGTACAGGGTATAATTATTGTAACTGCAGACAAAAACTGAGCTCGGCCACAGCATGGAATCTTCAGTCACCCATAGGGTCAACCTCAGCAAAGATCCTGTGCAACTTGAGGTGAAACGACATTGCTGTTTCAGCTTTTGTTGTCACCACAGTGACCCCTAGTGGACGTAGTTCTTAAAGGTCAGTGCTTTAACCCCTTCCTCTATTTGTAATTCAGCATTCATTTACCAAGAAAATTATGCTGATAGAAGGAATTGAAAAAAAAAAGATTACTATGTATTTGCAGATGCTATTAATTTCCCATCCATTCACAATAGTGCAAATTCAATTTTTAAAAAATCCAACTTATTTATGACTCCAACGATTCATTCGATACATTAACGGCTCCATGATTCAGACTGCTGCTAGGTATCAAATCAACAAATTTCAGGCAAAAAAATCACACTGCTCACTGCATTCATGCTAATGACATCATGAATAATCCTGTTATCACCCACATTACAGATGTTAAGGTTTCCAGATACATTTAGACCTGAACCCAGACCCCAAGCAAAAATATTATCGGTCATCCACAGCAGAGCCAACGTGGTGAAATTTCAGCTCCCCAGCTGTGACAAAGATTTGGAGAAAATAACCAATGACCGCAAAAAAGGTCACCGAAAAAATTTGATGAGCAATCCATTGAAGCACTAAAATTATAAAGTCTGTGTTCCACCACTCCAGAGCTCCCTTGAAATCTCCTGCGGTGATTGTTACATCAGACTAAATATGTCCTCGAGACAAGAACTATTCTCATCAAAAATTAGCAATGAAATTCCTCAATGGAACAGAATACAACCAAATTCGTAATGGTATGTGTCTGTGATTACAAGTCCAACCCCCACAGATTATCTAGAGTTGTTAATATAAGAGAGCAATTGCCTGAGGGTGTATAGCTTGTGGAATTAGTCTAGACAAAGGTAAATGTGTCACAAGATTATTTTGCAGGAGCTCCTGCCAGTAAACTCAGGGTTGATGAAGTACAGATTCAGTGATTTCACAATGAACAGTTTCATGGGTCACTATCCATTTTGGAAGTTAAGACCGATTCCTTTTGGAACCTTCAATACTGGAATAACAACTGCAATCCTGTTTGAACATCTCATTGATGGAATAACAGGAAAAGAATGAGATGGTCCTTTTGAAATGATACTATAAAAAACAAGAGAACAAGTAGCCCGCTGATGAGCAGGAATTGCGGCCATCTAGATTGCAGTGATTCTACTGATGCATTTTTTCAACGCCTGGTGGAGGAAACAAGGCAAGGAACTATTCCCCAAAGAGTCGTGTGAACACTGTTAAAAATAGGTCTTAAAATGTAAGGAAACCTGCCACACAGAATTTTTCAGTTTGCTCAACTTGAGTTTTTGAGTTAATGAATTTTTGGTAGAATTTTGGAAGAACAAGAAGTTGCACCAACTCAAAAGTGCTTTACAACTGGTTGGCTCACTTTTTTAAGTTGAGTCAACTTTTTTATTTTTTACAATACAGGTAATGGCCTAACTGCAGCAGCATTCATATTGAGACAACAGTGGAACTTGAGCGACTAGCACTTCATGGCACCAGACTAATGCCTAAACCACAAGGCTACAGGCCACACCAAGTCAAAAGGTTGCCTTTCCACTCTTACACAAAATACACACTGTCAAGGCTGAAGTAGTGGGATGACACAGTAACGTGAAGCACACGCAGCGCTTTCTCATCAACCTGGACACTTATACAAGTATGTCACTTCAGCCAACACTGATCTGCTGATTCATGGTCTGAGGGAAAATCATACATGGAAAAATGAGCAGATTAGGAAACTCAAACAAACTCTTTCCAACCATGAATTTATGCCTGGCTGCTAACCATCATCGTCGGTAGGTATGACTCCTGGATGTTTTCCAGGAATTTTCTGACTGCAGCTCATTCCAGTGGAAGGAGAGCGGATGACAAAACAACGTTCCGAGACCGGCAAGGCTTGTAGCCCTGAAGGTCAACTGACTGTAAATGGGGTTACTTTTAATAGTGTTTATCAAGGCCGTCTATTTTCGATAACCTTTTGGAAAAGCTCCTCTGTATTATGGCATGCAGTGATATACATGCCAGAGCATCCAAGGGGTGTAGGGGTGATTATGTGTAATGACTAACTGGGTTACGGGGCAACCCCAGCTTCAATGTGCCTTTTACTGTCCTACCCCAGCATTGGTTTGATTTCAATTTGAATTTTAAAGGCAGGGTAGGTGAGATCTTTCAGAAACATTTTTTTGTCCCATTTGTTGCAATTCCCTTAACAGCCCAACAGATATAAATAATTGAAATGATTTGACTAATCAAGAAAGGAAAATCCAGTAGGCTCCACCTGTGGCAGTTGCAAACCTGTAATAGTCAAATGATTGGGCTGCCTGCCTGTGTACTCTGCACACACCCAGAGTATGAGGCTAAGTAGATATAACGTTGGTGAAGCAAAGCAGATTGGCTGAGAAAGTGCAGCCAAAATTCACAGTTCCACCAATACCTCCAACTGCTTGCAATGCTCAACAAAGCAAGAGGAAGACAGAGGAACACTATGAGCAATAGTAATTTAGGTTTTTAGCCCTGCCAGTTGCATGCCTGGGCCAATCATCTTTGACCAGGCAGCCAGGTTCTCAAGCGTATTCAGGATCAGAACCAATTCTCTCATCCTGGAAGATCCAAAATGTGAGTCATTGCACAACAGCCTCACGTAATTAATTCAATGCAAAATGCATTATAGTCGTTATAAGTCACCGGTGACTGATAATAAAAATGGCAGGTAGGTAGCTAGCTTGGTAGCCACTCAGCTTCTGTTGATTCATGGGCAAACATCATGGGTGAAATGTGCTAAAAATGCAAAAGAAGCATTCAAAATAAGCTGTACTTTTGCTGTGTAATATCCTTACTTTGTTGATTTTAGCTTTGCTAGTTATATAATGTTACTGCAGCCAGGCACCGCTAGGTAGCCAGCATAGTATTGCTCGCTATAAATTTTTACAGTGCAAACAATCAGCTTTGCTTGCTTGTTTGCTAATCCCACCATGCAACCTAGAGTGACAGCTATGTTTACAAAAATAATTTCAGTCGTGTTTATTATTTACATTCATTGCGTTCACATTGTTTACGCTTGCATTATTTACATATAGCTAAAAATGAGACTTTTTTCCAGCATGTGAATGATACATCAAGTGGATGGATACAATTTTCCATGAAAAGTATAGATGTGTTGGGGACCACCCTTCTCCTCAACCCTCTGTTGGCAATTAGGCTGTGCGCATTCATAACTTTTGGGGGAATGACTCTGGAGCATAGACTCGAACAAGGCGCTGTTTTTTTTTTCTGCTCGCAACTTTCAAAATCTTTCTTGTATTTGCTGGTTTATCCAAAGTTGCATACCTTTCCTTTAAGGTTGCCAAACCCCATAGCCATAAAGAAACTCCCCAGTCTGCGTGCATTGGATGAAAATAAGTAGTTTTGGTCAAATTTTGGTCAAAGGTCAATGTTATTGAACCAAAATTTAAATACATTTAATTGTGGTGGAAAATTATTTGGCAAAATGATTTCCTACTCTCAGGATTTGAGACTTGAAGGCAAACTCATCTGACATCACTGACAGGAATTGTTCAAAACTGGAGTCCAAGGTGATGCATGCCAGATGGAGAGAAAGAATACCGAGTCTATAAACAGAGGAGGAAACCTGGCCTTAGAAAAGAAGGGTTTCTTTGAAATTTAATTCACACAACACAGTCATGTAATCCGCCTCCTGCATGCTTGAAAGACCAGACAAAACAGGCAGGGCACTCAAAAAAGCGTATTTTCAAGCATTTCGGAAGAACTCAGAAATTATTTATTTGTGGTAATACCACTGTGCCAGCCACCAGAGGTTAATGTTTAGACACATAAAATGTGAAATGTCACTTCTGAGACCTAGTGGCACTGACTGTGACTGTTTCTTCAAGCAAATGCTGCAATGGGCTCAAGTAGATGCACTCTGCTTTCATGGAGTCATTGGCCTTATATAATGAAAAGCTGACGCATTTATTTAGTCTTAAACAGGCCACTCGAAGATGACTCACTTTGTGAGGCTCATGAGATGAAACATAACAGACCTTTAAGCAGAAGCACGGTGATCAAACGGAGAGCACATGGCAGTTTTCCCAAGGTCGCTGAACTGGACGCAAATTTTTGTGCATGAACTCAAAACAAACCACAGGGGGCACTGTCCCTGAGAACGGAGGAAATTCAGCAGGTCCGACCTGGGAGAAAGAGAAATCAACCGACGACAGTGGATCTGCTGAAGGGCAAATGAATGGCAGGAACTTTCCACCCCATAATGAGCCATACAAGCAGTGTTGGTGTCAGCACTGCAATAACTGTTATCACTGCTGAGCCAATGACATTTCATAATTGGTGCAATAATGTTATAAACACAAATATGCAAGGACAATAAATTCTTTACCCAAAAAACAAACAAAGCCATTTTAACGGGCACCTCAGGCATGCTGGCACATCACATGACACACCCACACACACATGCACACGAGCTGGCATGTGCCACTTGAACTTACACGCATAGAGAAACATACACACACACACACACACACACACACACACACACACACAAAATGTGCATGTACACACGCACACATGCGCGCGCAAACACACAAGCACGTGTGCGGACGCACGCACACACAAACACGCAAACCCTCCAACAAGCGGGCACATACCCTTAAACACTCATCTGAATCTCACTCTGTAAATGAAACCTGCTTATTGCTTTTTTCTTTTTTGTAGTTCACAGGCAGGTTTCTGCTAAGGTTTAATTCTTGATCAGTGAACTCACACGCAGTCTTAGTACCTGGAATTTATTAATTGATGTGCAATATCACACTCTACTTGGACTTTTTCCTACAGGCAATCAAGTACTTAACCCCTGCAGTAATACCGTATAAATGCTAGGCACCCTTTTTTTCTAGACAAGCTCATTGCAAAGAACTGCCCTTCCTACATGTGAAGCCGTGCTGCTGTTAGCACTGGAGAGAGGTGGTGTTGATGTGATGCTAGCTCAGCATAGGGACAATGCCTGGTCTCTGACTCCTACACTATTCAATGCTGGAGAGTCTCCAGAGACCCTTCCTCACCATGCCTGGGCTACAGTTACAGCCAACAGCATTCTCTTTGGGTCACTCGGTGCACCTCTCCACCAATCTTGGAGGTGGCCCTCTGTCTCCCAGGGCCAGTGAGCAATCAGAGGCAAGCATTTAATAAAGCGATAACCTTTTGGTGCCCGGCCTGGAATCTACCATTCGTCAGCTGATCTCTCCAAATAAACCTTTAATCTGGGTAACCAAAGAGGGTAGATGCTGAATTTGATTGACATCTGTCTCTGCGCCGGTTTCAGGTCTGGCATTGATTGACGGCATGTACTTTTCTGTGGCCTGGTAGACATGCTGTGATACTATAGGTGCTATAGAATTACTATAAGGGTAAGCAAAAATATGCAGTGTGTGTGTGTGTGCGGTTGCACTGCATGTTTTTGCTTGTGTCTATTTCTGTTAGTTTATTTAAGACACACAAAAACAAACAAAGTGATAGACATACATTTTGCGGCACCTGGTCTATGAGAGTTGCTCACTCTGGGCAGCCTCTGCTAAGCAATGGGAATGCACACCTGGCGTTTCCGAAGCAAACGTATGTTTAATGTGCGCATCAAGATTCGGGCCAATGAAATGCTAGGATAAACTGGAGAGAGGAGAATGAGAAATCAGTGTGACTTTTTAAAGCTATTTGAGGGATGTTATATCTGACTTTCGTAAAAGACTTAAAACACGGTCTAGCCCCAAGCATGATTTGTATTTTAAAATGGTGATATATTAAAGTGTAGTCTGTCTATTTATGGAAGTATGTTGGATGATAAATCACTTCAAGAATGCTGCGCTCTCTACAGAAATTTTTTGTAATGCAGTATTTGGCGGTATTTGTATAGCTGTGTAACTTGGATACAATTATCTGCGCTGAAACATATTTTTGTTTATTTATTCTAGGTCTTTTCAGCTAACTCTACAGCTTTTGTTCATAAATAAAGACCATCTGTGCCTCTTGGTGAAATTGCTCAGAGAAACCCTGATGTTGTCCCCTGTTTTAAGTTGCTCTGAATAACTGCATGCTAAGTAAACCACATAAAATCTAAGGTCTGTTAAATGCAGCTGCTGCATTCAAACCTGTGGATGTTCAGCCCTATTTTAAAGTCTGTTGGAGATCGTAAGGTATCCAAAATTGCCAAATATGCCCAGCTGCATAGCAGGAAAATGTGTATAAAATGATTTACAAGACCTATATATTTTCCAATTGATGTAATGCTATGGCCATAAAAACATGGCATCCAGGGTTTGAATATTTGAAGAGCTTGTTTCCAAACGTAATACACCCATTTTACTCATTTTGAGTAAATCAGCTTTTTCTGTGTTGGCGCCCATTGTATTTTTTAGAAAAACACAAACTTTGACCATGAAAAAATGCACCTTATAGTATAAATTTCTAAAAACAAAATTTTACACCTTGTGTAAGAAGCACAGGGCTATCACTGTATGGTATTATCTCGATTTTTGTAATTTTGGCACTTATTGCATTTTGGAAAAAAACTTCAATATGGCCGTGATGCAGCTTCAGTGATGCGCTACCACCAGCAGACACAGAATGTGTTGGTGACATTGTCCTATGATATGAAAGAAAGACTTTGAACCCACTTAAGTGAAAAATTAGAGAGTAAGGGGTTAAAGTAATATATAAAACTTTGTCTGAGCTGATTTAGCTGCAGCTGATTTAATATACAGATGTGGAGAGTGCTATGAGCAGCTGAACAGTGATTTGATGGCTTGCTTGGAAAGTGATCTGGACAGCATGTTCGATGTCGTTTTGCAGAGGACTTTGATCTGAGTAGCCAGTTTGTGAGTTAAAGGCTCAATATAGACAGTGACTGGATAGCTAATGTAGCTAATTTTTTAAACTTTTATTTAATCAGGGAAATTCCATTGAGAACATGTTTCTCTTTTGCAAGAACACACTGAGAGGAATTCCAGATGGAACTGCAAGTGAGAAACAGGTGTAAAGCCCCTGGAGCAATTTTGGGTTTAAAGGTCCCAACAGCAGAGTTCCTCCCATACTTCATCTCTCCTGAGAGTCAGAATCCCAAGCCCCACCGGGGCGCTTGAACCAGCAACTCTTTGGATACCAGTTCAGTGAGCTACTGCTAGGCCATTCTGCTGTACCATTGATGTTGGGTGGCTTTCTTTCGGCGACTGATGTTCGTGGACCCTGGTCAAGCATTAAATATAAACATTTGGATGCGCACATTATGGGACGCACCGTGCTTTTCAACGATGCATACCTGACCTGAAAAAGTTCTTCCATACTTGCTGTTGCTCATCAACAAAAAGTCTGAATTTGAATTTTATTTGTGATTTTTTTGATATTCTGTACTTATAAGTCGTAAAAACTAAGTATAAATAGATTCTGGACTTTCACTGTAAACGACTGATCATAACAGCTCAATAAGATGATGTTTAATTAGGTATATACACTCCTCCAGTTTCAAAAAAGCTATGAACCATATTTCTGGCATTTACAGTTTTTGGAAATTTTTGTTACACTTGTCAAAAATAGGCAGAATTTCACCTATTTGGCCCTGGTGTGGAAGAGGTTAATAGCAGTGCGGGGCCACACTGGCCTTAGATGGCAGGCCAGTAGGATTGGCGTCAATTTCACAGTGTACTGCAGTTACCAGATGGATTAGCCAATGGATTACGTTATACAATCCACACATGCATATATATATATATATATATATATATATATATATATATATCGAGCTTGAAGGTTGACTGGCAGGTACTACATATCTGTTTCACAGTTTAGAATGCTATTGGTGCATACAGTACTGAATAACCTTTTTTTTTCTCAATGTCATGTAAACCTTTAGTGTTGGTACAACTCAAGTACAACGGATGAAAGAAAGGATGAGGGAAGTTGAGAAGGTTTTCAATTTACAACAAATATGGTGGTGAAAATATTCTCAACCAAAATAAAAACTTCACACTCGTTTGGAGGTTGATAAGTTGAACATACAAGAAATGAGGTTTTAAATAATGATTTTATTTAATTCTGTACTCATTGAAGATGGTGTATCATAAAAATAATGTCCATAATGTAATGCCAATGGCACGTTCACGCTGAATGTTTGACAGCCATGGCATTGAAAATCATCGAATAATTAACTGTAAAAACTCGTTTTTCCAAGATGTCACTCTAACGTGCTAACGTGAGCTCAGTTGCACATCTCTCATATGGTCACATGACTAGGAACACAAGAAAACATGGTTTTAGCTAAAACTACGCTCGCACGTGCTACGTACCTGTGCACGTCGGGGTTGATGTGTGTCATGATGTCTTTGACAACGCTTTTACCCCTAGTGATAATAAAAACTCTTTTATTAAAAGTTTCAAGAAAATATTTACAAATTTATGAGTGTGAAGTTTTTTTTTTGACTCAGTATATTCTGCACTTTATTGTCCCCACCCAAAGAATTTCAGAAGGGGACTATGAAATGAGCGGCGTGTTCGTTCGTACATACACCTGTCCCGCCACCAAAAATGTTAACCCAGTGCAAAATTGATCACTCTATCCACATACTTCACTGCATTTTCATGAAACTTGGATGCAAAGATCCTTGGATCAAGTCACACGTGTTCCTCCTACAGATGGGGGGTCAGAGGTCATCAAGGGATCATTTGGGGTCATTGATCCAAAATGGTCAGATGGTCACTGTATCCAATGATACAATGATTGTTGGGTCAATTCACACATGTGACTCCAACAGTTGGGGGGTCAAAGGTCATGAAGGGGTCATCGATCCAACATCTACATCATTGGTCACTATATCCTCATACTTAAGTGGATTTTCATGAAACTTGGTTGAAATGATCCTTGGGTCAAGTCACACGTATGTCTCCAACAATTGGGGGGTCAATGGTTATTTAGGGGTTTGGCGGGGACACATTCAAATCCAAGTTCACCTTGTGTAACCTGTGGCAGTTGACAAACTTTCCAAGACATTTACCTGCCTGCCAACAACTGGGCTACATTCACATTACAAGTTTCATCATTGAATTTCGATTTTTTTTTTGGCTCAAATAAGATATGCCTATTTTAGTAGTTTACATTCATAATTACAAGTGACCTGTGCCAAACTGTAACATAAATGCATGAGTCCTCCAAAATGGTAAACACGTGCACATTGATTTGCATGAGTCATTTGCGTCATCCGCAACTAAAAAAAAAAATGACAGACTTGCAAGAACATTCATGGTATTCAAACTGAGATAATGGATGCACTTGTAGTGAATATATAGATGGTATTTTGCCCTGAAGTATGACAAACAGTTCATCAGCTGTACATGATGAGGTTGACAAGGAGGGGGGAAAAAGCCAGACGTCTAGCTTTAGCAGTTTTAACAACTATAGGCCTATCTCACAATATGGAGCTCGTAATCGGATGTAGGCGCCTTGTGTTTCCAGTTTCGGCTTCTCAGCATGTAAATGGCACATTTCATAAAAAGCTTTCTTTTGCTACTAATATTTCGCACCACCGATGTTTTCAATCATTCCAACCACAAGTCAAAGATCTAAAGTTCGGTTGAGGGGCACAAGTTCTTCGAAAGCAATGGTTAATGATTGTGAAACAGATGGCGCTGAGGTAAAGCTAGCAGGTAGCAGCTACATGGATAAGTTACTAGCTAGCTTTGATGACAATTAATGTAAAGGACCATTATAACCTTAGCTAAAGCAAAGTTCTACAGACTTTGTTTTGGGTGTATTTACAGCAAGCTGTTTGTTTGCTGTGTCGTGTTATACTTTGAAACTTTCGTTGCTGGCTATCTGTTAGCATGCAGGCTAACTTCCTAATTTCGTAATTGGCACTAATTTCCTTAGTCGGTAGGATTTCAGGTCTAGCAAGACCTACGACTTGAAATCTTACTGACAAGCGAAATTATGGCCATTTACAAAATTTGGGAGGTACAGGCTAAACCTGCATTAGCTATCACCTGATAGCTATGCCTGTCTGGCTTACAAGCAAGACAGTATGCTGGGTTGGCTAACTAACCATAACCTCAGATAACGCGCGTAATGTAGCAAGCTGAAAGTTTGAAGTTCACAAATTGTGTGTTGGATATGTCACACAGCGAACATTTTCCCCATTTCATCTTCAATCATGAAACCTTGCTTTACTCATTGCCAATAAAATTTTGAGTGAAATGTGTCTGTTCGCCATCGTATACAGTACCGGCCAAAAGTTTGGACACACCTCATCCAATGCGTTTCCTTTATTTTCATGACTATTTACATTGTAGATTCTCACTGAAGGCATCAAAACTATGAATGAACACGTGGAATTATGTACTTAAAAAAGTGTGAAATACCTGTAACTGAAAACATGTCTTATATTCTAGTTTCTTCAAAGTAGCCACCCTTTGCTCTGATTACTGCTTTACACACTCTTGGCATTCTCTTGATGAGCTTCAAGAGGTAGTCACCTAAAATGGTTTTCACTTCACAGGTGTGCCTTGTCACGGTTAATTAGTGGAATTTTTCGCCTTATTAATAGGGTTGGGGCCATCAGTTGTGTTGTGCAGAAGTCAGGTTGATACACAGCTGACAGCCCTATTGGACAACTGTTTGATGCATAAGTACATAATTCCACTTGTGTTCATTCATTGTTTTGATGCCTTAAGTGAGAATCTGCAATGTAAATAGTCCTGAAAATAAAGGAAACGCATTGAATGAGAAGGTGTATCCAAACTTTTGGCCTGTACTGTACGTGTTTCGTCTAAACATTGAAGCTGGCAAGGTGTTATGCTCAACCTGGTGCTAAAGATCTCTGATGTAAAGCAAAGAACTTCATAAACTCGAGGTCCATGAGTCTGCGATGTGACAAGTTTCACTGACATGCAAGTATTACTATCACTAAACGGAATGCTTCACTTCGCTATGTTTACAATAAAATCTGAGTACGTATAAGCGAGGAAAACTATTAATGTTGCACTTCTTTCATCCATCATTACATGCAATTACGCGTTGTGACTCTGTGAGAAAGCAAATTTACCCTGCTCCGTTTTTTTCTTTTGTTTGCGGGATTGGGGGTTGAATCCGAGAAGAATCAAAGACTTCTAATGTATCATATTGTCGCTAGACAGATTGGGGTGGAATTGTGCTTGTTTTAAGTTTGTTCAAAACATGACTGGGACTGCAAGCAAAATGATGACACCGTTTGAGATATGATTGCTGTCCCGCATAAATTCTTACTTTACGACAAAGATTTTATTGCCCAAGCTTTATGACAATGCTCTGATGCCATAATTTGTTATTAATGTAGCGGTTCCTGCTTCTCACTCGAGTCGTTTTCAGAATTGACTAATTTTTAATCTTACTGTCGTTATAACCTCTTACCATGATTGCCTATCTTTTAAGGTTTCGAGAAAAAGGGGAGAAAACATTTTTTTTAGGCTGCACGAAACAGGCAGCCGATATCGAAATTTGGCAAAAAAAAAAAAAAGATAATAACATGCAATTACGCCGAGTGGCATACAAAATAATGCTCAGAACAGATGCAATATATGCACAACTCCGCATTGTTTCACAGTGAAGATAAGCGTCCAGCTTTCAGTCCAAATTTTTGATTATTCTCAGAAGAGGCGTATTGACGCATTAAGTTTGGGCGTTGAGTGAATACAATGTTTTTCCAGTTGTCAAGCTGGGTGATTATGGTTTATGGTCATCTCTGAGTAAAGAAACTGAGCAAGGTAAATTTGCTTGATCGCGAAGAGTCAGAAAGCGTAATTATATGCAATTATAAAACAGGTGCTTCCCATCCTTAAATGTGATTGGCTGAGCCACCTTCCATGCCGGTGTAATATCAGTGTAACCCACTGTACTCTGAGACAGACCACAGCACGAAATATCCCGGCGCGCTTGGCTTAGCAACCAACTATTTTGCGCTCTACTTATTTGTTAGGTTACGTTGGTATCAAGACTTTTAGCTCGCTATTTCAGTGTTAACGAAGTTTAGCCTTTTAACCTGCTAAGCAGTTGGCTATCTACGTAGCCAGTTATAGCATTATAGAGTTCAATGTCAATTTAGCTTGCTAGTTACGTGGCTCAGTATTTCAGTATTAGCGATAAATTGTTGATTTTTTTTTGTCCGTTTATTGTATGGGCTATGTGTAGGGTAACTACATCCATTATAGTGAACACTAGCTAGTTGACAAGCAGGCTAGCAAACTAATGCACAATTTTCCTGGACACAGGCAAGAGGAGAGTACAAAAGTCAATCTTGTTCCCAACTCTCGCTGCTGGTTGTAATGATATGGATGCTCGGCACGAGTTGAGAACAAGGAAACTTGAAAACAAAAACCGAAATGAACTTAAAATTATTAACGGAGCTTTCAGGAGACCAAAGGAGACATTCCAAATAGCCTGCTTTCATAGTGTTTCTACATTAACGAGCCCAAATAGCCTGATGTGGCATGATAATGGCGCTTATGAAAAAGCAATCATGGCATCTGTGCTGTTTTCCGGCTATTCTGTCCACTCGATCTTGCTTGGTGGAAGAACGAATAGTTCTCAATTTTATTGTTGCATTATTACCAAAAAATTGTTGATTATTTTCTTTGTGTTTATTTAATGGGCTATATGTAGAGTAACCGTTTTATTAAAGCAATAAGCCCCTTGAAGCCGTGGGTTACAGTGATTTTATAATGGCAGAGGGGCGCCAAGGCACAACACTTCTCGGGGCTTATCCCTTCATTATGCGCGAATGACACGCAACGTTACTGGTTTGCCTCGCTTAAAAAGTGTCAGCGCCAGAACTGGATTTCGGGGAGCACAGATGCATCCTTTTTTTAACAACAGTTAGTCCTGCCTAGTTGTGAATAAGGGAGAAGATAGGCAAGTTTTTCGATCATAGTAGTGATCCATTGGCAATTGAAGATATGGCTTCTCCCCCAATGCAATCTACCAGCGGCAAAACAATAGGCTAAATTCAGAACTGAAAAATAATTAACTTATAAACCAGGCCTATGCTTTATGAAAGAGAAACTGCTCTGGAACTTTTGAGCTACCTTATCAGCACTTCAGACAATCTACTGTGCGTTCTATGATCGTTGAAATTACTGAAATGAGATAAAACTGAAATGAGATAAAACAGCATTGAAACGCCTTTGTGCATTTTTCAATGACGCTGATTTAAATGTACCAAAATGCTCGTCCGCATCGCCTGACTTTAACGGGGAGAACTAGCAACGCCTGATACTGTGGAGTGTTTTCAGAGTGAATGTTTTTCTAATTTAGAAAATGATTGCGCACAAGTCAGGGCTAATAATTATTTTAAAGGGACGCTGTGTCCCCCAAAATTCCAGTTGCGGCATCCGGAACACTGCCTCGAGTTGACGTGGTTCCTCGCTCTTCCCAAGATATCTTTAGCACTTGGCTCTTACGAACATCTTGCCTGCTACAGTGTTGAGACAGGCAGTTTGGCGATGGCAAACAGAAACACACGAACGCACTTGTCAGAAAATATACTTTTTATTGGTAGTAAGTAAAGCGAGGTTTCACACCTGAAGATGAAAGACGGAATGTTGGCTATGTGACCCGGCCATGCTTATCAGTTTTCTGTACTATGCCCGTTTGTGAAGTTATAGCTAGTTATCGGTAAGCTTAGTCAAGCCAGCGCACTCTTTTTCGCAGGCAACAAACCAGACAGTCATAGCTAACAAGGTCTCCTAGGAAACGTTAATGTAAACAAACGCAGGTTAAACGGACAGCCAGCAATAGACTTTTCACAGGATCAAACAACTCAGTAGATAAACAACTTAAGGTAAGTTTAAAAATAGCCTAAAACTGAATCCAAAAAACTTAACGTTGTCCGAAGTTAAAATGTTCTTAAATTAATTGGGATGAAAGTTACTCGCTAGTGACTTTGCTATGTAGCTGCTACCTGTTAGCCACCACTATTTTACTGTTATTAACCATTGGAATCATAAAAGAACTGCACAAAAAATAACTTGCATCACTTGTCCACCAAACTTATAAGAAACAATTATCCCCACATCAGTGAAGTGAAATGAAAGTATGCATTCAGACAAATGTCCCAGCTCCATGCAGAGCAGTCCTGTACTCTAATAACAGGGACAGATGCTAACGGGAAATGCGAGGCGCCCACATCCGTTTTACAGACCCGTAATGTGAGATAGGCCTATCGCTGGCATTGCTAGAACAGCACTCAGTGCATGAGCCTTGGCAAAAAGCCACATGAATCTGACCGCTCTCATTTGTGTAACATGGCTACGTTATCTGATTTGTGTCTGGCTGAGGACCACATATGAAAGTGGCTCAATTCTGCTTTGAAGATTGGATTTAAAAATTGGATTTATGTGTCCACGGTGCCTTGAAAACATCAAATTCTTCTCAGATTCAGGCAAAAAATCAGATTTGAGTCACTTCAGCCTGGTAAGGTGCACGAAGCCATAGAATTTCAATCTTCATTTTGAGTTTGGAGAGCCTTACTTACTGTAGAATTTGTGTCCTGAAAGAGTGGCAATACTAAAGACCCGACATGCCCACACATATTTTGACCTCCGTACAGAATTATTCATTGGTCATGGACATACTGTACATGCTTTCATTGGATTACCGTTATAACTGGGGGTAAGCATATTTTCATAGAGCTTTCAATCTTTTATCTCTGCAGGGAATGGTCAAACATCCGCCTCTGGGGAATGACAGTCTGTATGCAGCTGTTTTTCTAGTGACCCAATTCACCTGCATACTTTACATGGGATGCTTTTACAGTAACTTTTTCAGGCAACAAATAATAATTAAATAACAGTTTAGCTCACTGGAAGAGACACTAGAGGGTAGAACTGAAATTTAGTTTATCAGGTTACAGTCACCCCTACTCATAAGATGATCCCGCGCTGCCTGAGACAAAACTAACAACCTATATGCACAGGACAATCATTGTCTACAGCTGATCACGCTAAGGGAATAACAAGCCAATCAGTAAATTACTCGGCTCAACCAACAAGACTGCTGGAACAGGGGAAGAACCAATTCAGCTGACATGCAAGTTGTGACAAGTGGTGCTGATTCAGACAGGCTTTTCATCAATTTGTCATTACACCATCATGGGAACAGAGCTCTGACAGGAGTTTATTACACTGCGGTACATAACTATAATGTTCAACTGATATGGCATTTCTCATGCATTAAAAAAGTGCTATTTCTTTCATTTCTCTAATTTCACTTGTGTGATTGTCATTGCTTAACCTCAATTCTAGAAGAACTGAGACAATATGTAAAACGCAAATATAAACAAAATAATTCAAAAATTTTCTTGCACGTATATTTAGATGAAAAATAGACCAAAGATAACTATTCAAATTTTAACCTTGTCACCTTACAAAATTTGTTTTGTAATCAATTACAAATTCAAAATTTTATTCTTGCAATACCTTCCAAAACAAGTGGGACAGAGGCATGAACAGACTGGAAGAGTTGTGGGGTCCTCGCAAAACCTCCCATTCAGAATATTCCAGTGGTAAGCAGGTGCCTAGGTAACAGGAGAATCAATTATGATTGGGCATGAAATGAGCAGTCGCATGAGGTATGGACATCTAACAGCAATGTTAAACAGTTTATGAAACACCTTTCTTATTGCGCAGTGGAACAGAATTTAGGGATTTCTACATCAGCAGTCTATAATATCATAAAAATATTTTCAGAAGATAGTGAAACCAGGGAAAGTGCCACGTGCAAAAGACAGGTCTGAATGTCAAAATTGGACGAGACCACATGAGCTTGTAAATACTTCAGACGACCTGAGTCAATGTACAAAGTTCATTCTGGCATCAAACGCGACAGAAGATTCTCATACACAAAGTGGAACCCATATATCAACAACATGTAGAAGCGACTTCTCTGGGCTTGAGCTCATCTGAAATTGACTGGTGCAAAGTCGAAATGAGTGCTGTGATGATCGGGCGAGTGCATCTTTCATGTTGTTTTTGGAAATTATGGACTAGGGGCAAGATCAGCCATTTGTTCAAAAGCCAGCATCTGTCATGGTTTAGGGCTACATTAGTGCTCTCAGCATGGGAAACTTGCACATCTGTGAAGGCATAATTGACGCAGAAGGGAACATGTGCATTTTGGAATAACATATGTTGCCCGCCAGATGTCATCTTTTTCAGGGATGCCCCTGTTTTTTCCATCAGGATAATGGAAAGTCACACTTGAAATACACATATTAAACCATCAAATTAAACAGCAATTACTGATATGGAATCAGTGACACCAGATGCGGGAAAAGGGAATGAGGATTTATTGAAAAACCAAAACAAAACAGGCACGAGGGCCAACAAAAAACTTGGCCCAAAGGGTTGCAAATAACAAACTAAGGAAGCTACACAGAGCTATAAACAATAAATGCAAAAAGGCAAAAAACAAAAGGCACTGGAAACTCCAGGCAAGATGCTCAAGAAAAGTAAATAACAAGACTAAATATATATACACAAAACAAGAGGCTGGGACAAGACTTGAAACTAGAAATGCTAGGGAACTATGATAACAAGAACTTGGCTAAACTTGCACAAGCAACGAGACGCGAGACACTGTCTACCAGCCAACTTCCACCGCATCCAGATAAAGGCTTGGAAATCATGACATGAGGGGTAACACCTGGAGAGAGAGAAAACCAAGAGGCATGGCAAGATCAAGACATGGACAGAGATTGGATGACATGACCTGCTCATTAAGAGAATGAGCGTGCTCAGCTTAAGTACCAATTAAGTATGCAGTTTGGAAGCAAGCATGAATGTTAAGAACAGAAAAGCACAGCAAGATCTTGAAATAGCAAAGCAGGAATCATGACAATAAACTCCCTGTCTAAATTAGTAGTATTAGTAATGTGCCTATCTAAGAATTACACCAACCCAGTGAGTGTTAGTAAATGTTAGTCACTTAAAAACAGTTAATTGCCAATTAAGCTTAGAAAGGCCCGAAGCCAGCACAGCACAGAAGGAAGGGGAAATACCAAAGCCAACCAGAGCTCAGAAATGTGCAACAACGAAGGCACGGGGCGGAACGCAGACAAGCGGTGGAGTGGCATGGCAGACCTGGCAAAAACAAAAACATGGAAAAGTAAACACATGGACATGGAACATGGATAATGAAATACTATGACTATGAACATGAACATGAACTATGAACTATGGAATCTTGATACATGAAACTGTTAAAACCATAAATAATACTGTTCTGGCCAAAGGCCAGAACCCTGGAACACAACAATTACATAAACACCAAAACAGTGCAGTTGATAAATTAAAACATTTCTTATTATGCCTCTGTACTACTTTTCAGTCGGTGAATACAAGTCTAAAGGGGCTTGTAAATTACTGCTTGCAGTTGTTGTTTTTTTTTTTTTTTTTTTACAGTTGACACATTGTCCTAGTATGAACCAACTGCAAAATCAGAATGAACAGGGTCTCCATTATCACAGTCGTGAGTAAAAATTCATTGCATATGAGACGGAGCAACGCAGGTTAGACAGTTCATTGTCAGAGGGCAGACTGAAGTCAGAGAGCTGCAGACGCTCTAGAGGTATTGCAGGGCGAATTTGAGGAGCCGGATCAAGGTAAAAACCTAGGAAAGCAGACTGAGTAGAACAGGAGTAGATGAAGAAGAGGATGGTTTGGACTGGACAGATGAATACAGGAAACAGGGAGACTAAAACAAGCACAGACTCAACACAAACAAAAAAAAAAAAAAAAAAGAGAACCGAGAACAAAGAGCGGGGAGAAATAAATGCCAGAGAGCAAAGACAGGCACGTGACAGCATGATGACAATCTGGGGACAAATGCAGAAAACAGGGGAACCTATTGTAAATACACAGAGACAATGAGATGGATTATAAACAGTCATGGGAGGGGGCATGAAGCAGGCACGAGAGGATAGCAAAGTATCAGGGCAGTTGTCAAACAATTAGACAAGACAAGTGAAACATGTGACAGGACATAAAGGTGTGAGAGCAAACATATGCAGGGACAGAACCTGACATTGCAGTTGTAGATCATATCATTCGTCGAAATACAGAAGACTCAGACTGATTGCAAGGTTTCAGTTGTTTCTTCATTGCACTTCTAAAAGCCATACTGCCATACTTGGAATTTTTCAAAATATAAAAAAATGAATTACACATTACACACACCTGTTCCCTTTATGGAAGAAATGGTATTCTCACGATGGTCATATTTTATTCATATTGATAACCCCTGATCCTGTAAACTGCGTCTGATGAATGTAATGCACATTCTCTACTAGTCTAACATTTCATTTCTTTGAGTCCTGTTTCAGAATATTTAGTAATAAATTTCATATAGTATTGCCAGAGTAGGACTTTTTCACGTGCATTCCAAATAAGGAATATCTAATAAAAGAATATTTGAGAGAGACAAATGATCATAATGATCATACACTTGTGAGGGCAAGGAAATATTGACTAAATTAGAGGAGAGTTTCTAGTGGTGGACATTTTAACTTGCAAATGTCATAGTTGTGCAATGGCTCTAGCCCAGAAGTGCCCAATATTATCCATGAAGGGCCAGTGTGGTTACAGGTTTTTGTTACAGCCCAGGGCTATAACACCTGATTCCACTAATTAACTGATCGGGGGTAAGTAGAATCAGGTGTATTACCGTTGGGCTGCCACAAAAACCAGCAACCACACCGACCCTTTATGGATACGATTGGACATCCTTGCTCCAACTAATGCAATTTTATGCTAAGGTTGCATTTTGCTCCATTTTCCTCTTCTCTGAGTCTTGAGCCTCTGGTTTGAAAATGGCATGCCCAAAATGAAATGAGTATATCTCTGCAACTACTTGGTCTAGTTGAATAATCTTGGTATCATAATAAAGGTAACACCATCGGGATTTCTTTTGTGGCGTAAAAGTCAGTTTATATGTCACTGATCCAGAGTAAATGGAGATGGAACACAGCATAAATGAAAGATCTCATTTTGCCCTTAACACACTTTTACTTCTATGCCTTGTGAACTTATTTAGTTGAAGTCTGAAACCTCTAAAAAATTACAGCACAAAATCTCATCATTTTCTGTGCCAAAGTTTATTCTAATCAAGTCAATCAGTGCAAAATCAGAGCTAGCTTTAGCCAATACTTTCAAAAAGCCATTCATATTGAAGTTTCTGTATGGATGTAATGTGTCCTTGCTCCTGTTGCTTTCACACGATAATCACTGAGAGTGTTTGTTTAGATTGTATTTTTATTGTAACTGAGTCACTGCCATGGTCCCTGCTCTCCAACTCCATCTCTGGCTCCATCGGAAACCGATGTGCGCTCATGTGCAGCCAGGGGATGGGGGCCAGAGACTGCTCTAAAACGACAGACAGCTAAAACAACTAAACCAGTTGCAGCAGGTTTTTGTTTTTTTGCAACTAATGATGAATAAGTCGCAGCTTCAGTTGTGTCGGAGGATTAAATTTCAGTCTGAGGAAATTAGTGGCTATCTGGGTAAAACTAACCTTACTAGTGGTTGGAGGCAAATTTGGTTCAATCTGATTGTCTTTGTATTTTTTTTTTTTTCAAAGACACTATCACAAAAATTCTCAACCAAAAACAAGCAATGCCATACTTGCCTCTGGCAGTCAAGGACTCCTCCCAGTCAGCTAGATCTGGTGACAAGGCCTCTTCTGCGTTCATAGTTAGTGCCTCTACAAATTAAGCGATTCAAAACAGGGATAAGATGGTAATTTTTTTGTAGCCATGTTCTTTGGCTAGTCTCTTGAAATAAGTAGAAGATTGCAAATGGGTCTGTAATTCTCTGAGTCATGTGGGGTTATATTGGGCTTTTTGAAGAAGAGTATCATTACAGCAATTTTGAAGGAGTCATGAGAAAGAGACATTGCAATATTCAAACTGTTTTGGCAGGGAACACATAGCAGTTATTTAACAGTGCAACTTCGTGGGAATAGGATTTACTAAACATGAAAAGGATTTACACTACATAATCATTATGTAAAGTTCAAACTTGTCTTTCAGTTAAAAAGAAAAAAAAACTCAACAAAAAATATGTTCTGGCCTGGTGGAGCAAGTACAGCTGTAAGGTACATTCACTATTTACTATTCAATGTTTTCTTTTTTTTTTCTTTTGAATGTATGCATTTTCTGTCATTCTGGCCATATTGCCTGTCAGAAAAAATCACTTGGCCACCTTGGCCCCATCTATATATACGCAATATATATGAAAATTCCATTTTTTCAATGTTTTCTAAAGTAATTACATTAAAAATTGATTTGCAGCTCAATATTACTAAATATGATCAATGTCTGTACTCAAAAAATTACCTGTCCATCTTTCCCATTCTGTCTGGCTAGGGTCTTGGGGTTCTCAAGCCTAGACAAGCTGACTATAGGCAAAAGGCAGGGATGCATCCTGGGCAGCTCACCAATCTATTGCAAAGTAAAACCACCATTCACTCGGACACTCATACCTATGGGCAATTTAGCCTCCAGTTAGCCTGACAGGCAGGCATGTCTTTGGACTGTGGGAAGAATCCAGAGTCCCCGGAGGAAACCCATGTGAACACGAGGAGAATATGCAAACTCAGAAAGGCCTTAGGCCAGAGCTCACAGCCCTCTGGCTGTGCCACTGTGCTGTCCTTAACAAATTATGTTTGTCCGGTGACCGGGTTGAGGACCTTCAAAAAAATTTAAAAAAAATATATATATATGTATATTTTGGGAAAAATAAGATGCACAAATATTACTCTGAAATACTACATGAATTTGACAGTACTGACTTACAACCAGACACTTGGTTCTCTCCCCACATTTACTTTTCAACATTCAGGCAAAAGTAAATCACGAGAATTCAGTAAATGAAGTGAAAGGGCTCTAGCTTAGAGTGCTAATACAAAACAGGCTTATCCTTGCAAGTTCTGCAGAAGCGTAACATGTTTTCACAATCAGCACCCTGGCTGTGGACATACCAAATGACCTAGCAATTTTGGTGCATTTGTTTTCAAATGAGGTGTGGGAGCAGTAATTGTCAGCATATTGCAAGGCTGATTCAGTTGAAGGCGTTGGCATTCAGACCAGTCGAAACCTGGGCGATGTTCAAAATGGGTTTCTAACTGCTGTGTTCTCAAAACATTCACTGTCTACTTAACATACTGGAAACTGCCCTTTGCATACGCAAATACAGACTATTTCTCGCAACAGCAAGTTAGTTCCACAGGATGAAGGGCGTCTTGCATAAATTATGCAAAATTTTCAAGGTACTGAAAATGCCCAGGTTATTCACAAATTTTTGTGGATTTGAAAGAGCATTTGGGTAACATTTTTTCAACCTCTGAAGTGAACCATACATAACCATACCAGCCGTCTCCGTGTCCAATCTGTGTAGTAAAGACCATCGATGAAGAGGTGGGTGCTTGCCATCTCATGGGTGGACACCTTACGACTCTCCTGCCTAACTAGATGCTCGGACACAGCCAGTCTGAATAATACCAGCAGTAAATGAGGGAGTGGCCACTCTCGGCCAAGGGACGGAAATGTAAATATCATTTGATTATTTTAAGGATGCAAATAGTTACAAATTTTCCCATCCAGTGCACTCAACTTACATGAGAAAGTGTGAGCGTGTGTGCAGCTTCGAACATGGCCCTGGGCCTTAAGCAATATTATAGAACCATTGATATTCTAATGGAATAATATTAGAAGTGTACATAGATTTCTGCCTGTGCAACAGGCAGGAATACAGGTGAAGATGCTTAAAATATGAGGATTGAAATATGAAATACTTGTATTACCTACTTGTATAAATGATAAAAATACACCATAGCACAGTGGATAGCCACTATATTAATTGAAATAAGGCAATGGTAATAATGGAAAATAAAGCCGGCCCTTTGTCAATTTTATTAAAAAAATTTGCTGTTCCGTTGTGCACATACAATGAGCTTGTATGGTCAGGTGGAACATTAATGGTATTCTTTTTGTCATTTGAAAAATTATTTTTGCTGTTCATTGCATTTCATGACATTGCCAAACATCACGTTTGCGTCCATCAACCATAACGGCAAATCGCAGGACCGTTGGCAATCTTCATGCCAAGAACAAAACCAGAGTCCTGGTAGAAAAGCTGCATTTATTGACTGGTAACTGAACAGATTTTTTTTATTATTATTATTAAACCTGTGCAGAAAATTCTACTTCCCATTCTACTGCTGATTGTGCAATATAGTGCAGAGCCCATTCAGTCGCTGCTTAAGTGGTTTTTGTGCTCACAGCTTTCTCGATTTCTGAAGAACTGTTCAGCCAAACAACTTAAAACTCAATACTGCACTTCCTTCGGTCCGCAAAAATACACCCAGCAAATTCAAAGTCGATCGGATAAAGAATGGATCTCGAGATATGTGAAGGACACAAACATGCAAACACACATGCGAGCGTGCAAACACACACGCACACACACACACACACACACACACACACACACACAGATCCCTTGCTTTATAGAGTTAAAAAGTCAAAAATTCTGTGGACACACAAAATACTGGATTTCCATTTGCAAAAAGCCTACACGTCAAGCATTTCTCTGAGTTTTACAATTTTAACATACAATTTTGTAGTCTGTTAATTTCATTTTTAATTCTATTTAGAGCTTTCTGTGTATTTATTTATCACTGTGGTTATTTGCAGCACATACTCATTCCCTAACCCCTAACACTTAACCCAAACCCTAACCCTAACCCTAAAATAATGAAGCCAAAAGCTTCCTCCTTCCTCTATATATCGACACTTGGTCAGGTAGTGTCAATATATGACAAGTCCGGGATGAGAATGGGCTCTTATTTGCAGTTTTTATTTATGCATTGCTTTGTTTTCATTGTCATTATTCCCCATTCCCATTTCAGTTGCACATGTTTTTGTTTTCATTTCACTGCAGCACTTGCCCTCCCCTTTCTGTTTGTTAATAATTCATTCCCTTGTTTGTAACCACGCCCCTACTCAGATTTTCTTGCTCTCCAAACACCTGATTTGAGTCCAGTCTTCTGATTTATTAGATTTATAAGTTCCTCATTCAGTTTGTGAGTTTGATTCTTTTCTCAAGTAATTTAAAAGGCTTCTGTATTCAGAGAGTAGTTTCCCATTCTGATTTATTTTTGTCAACGGTTTTTGAGTTTGCCTTTTCCCTGTGTCATTGTACTATTCCTGGTTATGACATTGGCTGGTTCACGACATACAGCTTAATTCTGCATACTACATGGTCTGGCTATGTCATTGGTTGGCGGCTGATTGACCCCATTTTGGATATTCATTTTTCTGCCTCATTACTCCTGATTGGTAATGAACTAGTCTGTATGACCTCACCTTCATTATCAATGCAACCTGGGAAATTCATCCTCAGTATACACCTGAGTCTTGGGTCTGTCTATCAATCTGGAGCTGTTTGTCAAGAGCACAGCATCTGCTATTAATTTCAGATGTTAGGGTGACAAAAAAAAGCAGGACTATGTCAATACTAGGGTCAGATTACGGCTAACCGGAAAATTGCTAGGATTGACAATAAAAAGAATGTTTTAATTTAAATGAGAGAATAGCAGGATTTTAATATGCATCATTACTTTCTCTCTTAAGCTAATGGTCTGGATAGTCTCACTATCTGGTAGTTTTGCATGCATCACCACAATCTGGCCCTAATCCAGGGGGTTATCCCCAGCTGGCAATCCTCACGACCTCCTCCTGGTTCCCACCCCCTTATGACCCTCAGCCCCATACTTTCAGTCCTTAGTGCCCTTTCTCATGGCTCCTGTTTGGCGCTTTTGCCTGCCTCATCCCATCAAGCTCTCACTGCTTCTACCTTATTGCATCCTCTACTTTAAAATTCTCAGTCCCTGACTTTGTGCTCCTTCTACCTCAATTTTTTCATCTATGGCAGCATGGCTCAGGAGGTGGAGTGGGGTATCTTGAAATCAGAAGTTTCCTGGCTTGACCCCTGGCTTGTCCAGAAGAGCGTGTCAGTGTGTCCCTGAGCAAGACGCAAAACCCCAAACTGCTCCTGATGAGGAGGCTGGGCCCTACATTGGCAGCCCCTGCCATCAATGTGTGAATGGGTGTCTACAAGGGGAAGGGCTTTGAATGGTTTGAAGACAATAAAAGTGCTATATCAATCCCATCTGTTTATTTCCATCCCTCTCTGTTCATACCATTTTTCACACATCATTCTACCCCACTGTGCTGCACGGTGGCACAGTGGGTAGCATTACTGCCTCACAGCAAGAGAGTCTTGGGGCCTTTCTGTGAGAAGTTTGCATATTTTTCCTCAGTTCAAGTGGGTTTTCTCCAGGTACTTTGGTTTCCTCCCACCAACCAAACACATGCATGTCAGGTGAATTGGAGACTCTCCCCGTAGGTATGTATGTGTAAGCCTACGCCCAGTAATAGATTAGTGCGCTGTCCAGAGTATGCCCATATCTTTCACCTATAATCAGCTGGGACTCCAAATTAATCAGTTAGGCTCCAACTTCCCCAAGACCGTAGTAAGGAAGAAGCAGTATAAATAATTGATGATCCCACCACCTCCATTCCATTGTTTCCACAAGCCTGTATTTTTTTAGTTCCCGGAAATCTTAAGGTGTGTCCCGGTAAGATCAGTAGTGAGCATCAGTTAAGAACTAACTGTCAAGGTTTTGGAGATCGGCGTTGGTTTGGGAGCTTTCTTTGTTACTCTCGTCCGCGACAATATCGTTTTGCCCATATCAGATTCTTTGGCCAGCTGGGATAAATAGTGGGCAGCACCCAGACTCTATTTAAGTCCAAGTTTCGCCTCGCCACCGTTGCTAGAGTGTCAGTGTTTTGTTTGGACTATAGCAGGTAAGGTCTCTAGTCAGAGAGTTGTTGAGGAATTAGCTGCAAATAGGAAAGTGCCAGTTAGCAAGGGAATCTTTCTCTCTTTTCTTCCTCTTTCTGGGCATCGTCTGGTGCTAAATCTTTTTATCTCGGTTCCCAAGATTTTTCTCTTTTATTTTGTTCAGTCGAGCTCGCCTTTGCTTCCTTATTGTTACTTGGATTGGATCTTGGTCCTTTGGAAGCACAAGTCTCCATTTCTTATTTTGTCTGCGTTTGTCACTTATTTCGCTATACTTCCTTTCGTTCCGGCCACAGCATTTGGCGTCTCAAAAAAGCCAACCATCACATTAACCTGATATAATCATCAAGCAGAGGCACTCTAGAAAATTGTAAAAGGAACACAGTATGATGGCAATCATCAAGTGTAATTACTTTACAAACATTGTATAGCATGCCCATAGTGTTCTTTAGAAAAGTAGTGTCATTTTCTTGAACTTCCTAACATAAATATGACACCAAACAAGTTTGACTCATCATTTGCTCATCCAATAAATTGTTAGTTTTTGCCTCCATGCGTATATGATTTCAATTAAGACCCCATTTCATTTAATTTGGTTGGCTAAATTTTTAATCTCTTCATGTAGTTGTTATCACAATAGAAATATTGAATTTCTGTCTTCACAGCATTTTCTGTGGACAGCAGAATAGGGGCCAGCCCTATAAATGCAAAAGTCCGCGGTTAAGTGAGTGATGAATGTTGGTCACCATAGGTCACCTAGCCTTGGTGCGTCAAAATAAGGCTTAAGAGGGCAAAGAACCACTATAAATTGGATTGCACCTAATTTAAACAAATTAACAACTTGTTAAAATCCTGCAATTGCAATTATAGTCAGAGCAAAAACCTGCATACACAGGGGTTTCCCAAGAACCAAGTTTGGGAGCCTCTGCTTAACTGAAACAGCATCTCTGTGATAAACTTAAGCTGTGTTCACTATAAAACTCTCATACAGCAAGCATTCAGTCAAACCCTTAGAAAAATCATACTGCGATAAACCTAACCACCTCAAACATCCTAACATCACATGCACCACACTGTAGAAACTCTACAATCCTCAAACAATGCTCTGGATTCAAACATCACACACCATGTTTGCCTTAAATTCATAAAACAATACTCAGTGTGTTTAGCAACATTTAATGCTTCAATATTCAGATGTCAAACAGTACTCCATTTACAATCATGATGTATAGTGGTTATACTGCAATCCTCGGGCTGCATTAACTACAAATGTTAGGAGTGTTTCCCAAAAGCTCAGATGTTAACATACATATTGCGAACCACTGACTGTATAAATTTGAACTATGGAAGTTGCAATCATAGTTAGCAACTATGCTTTCGCAAAATGTACCCCTGAGTAGCTACTAAATGTGTACCTCACAAACTGTTGATAAGAGTCATCACCTCGACAGCTGTAATCACGAGGGACCTAAAAAGTAATTGTACACAACACAAAAGGTCTGTCCCTGTGCTCTTGCCGGTACATTGAATTATACACTTCATTGCATTTCCTGTACAAGGTGTACCACACATATGTTTTCATGCTTTCACCTGCTTTTACCTCACTGAACTGTGAACATTGATTGTGTGTGTGTGTGTGTGTGTGTGTGCGTGCGTGTGTGTGTGAGCAAGGGAGAGACAGAGAGGAGTAGAAACGAAGGACAAGAGAAACAACTGTAGACTCAAAACAAAAGTAAAATTATATGGCCGCCATGTAACAGTGCAAATATGCTGAGGGTTGTGTAATCAATGAGTAATATTGTACTTTAAAAGTAAAGGACATTGAAAAACCAGATATTGTGGTGCCTTCAAATGTTTTCTGGAATCTGATTACCACATATATTTATCTAAGCCAACTTAAAGAGGTGATTCGCCGACAATAAAGCCATAAAAACCAAAAAGTGGTAGCGCGCATGTACCAATAGATTTTTTTCAGATTAAAAAGATGATAAACTAATTTGCTTGTGTGGGACCTAAGTCGCGCACGAAGCACGCACATTCTCTCACAGCAACTTCACGTATTCATCACCCCCATTGCATCCCAATGCATTTGCTGTAAAGACAGCAACTCCGCAATGCATTGCACTTGGTCACAAATCCACAAGTACTCTTAACTCAGTGTGGAACTGTTGTAGATAGCATGTATTGGAGTGACTTTAATTTAACTGGGGAGAGCATTCTCTCAACCTACAACAACATTTTGATGTCCCCACACACTCCAGGGGACACACACTGGACCTGGTCATTTCAAACTCCGCCCCCATCAATAACCTACATGTCTATGACCTTGGTGTCTCTGACCACAAGGTTGTGTCCATGGAGCTACCTTTCCCCACCCCCACACTAAACCCAAGCAGCAGATCCATTTCAGAAATATAAAGAACATCAATCCAGATACCCTGGCCCTTGACCTGCATCATCTCTCCTCCACCTCTTCTAACCTCCTCTCTGTTGCTGACTCAGTGGATCACTACAGATCCCTGAGCAGCCTCCTGGACTTCCATGCCCCCCCTGACATCACGGACTGTCTCCTTCTCACGCTCAGCACCCTGGTACACCTGCAAGCTCCAAAAAATGAAGGCGGCTGGGCGTGTCCTTGAGCGGCGGCTCAAGGCCTCTGGACTTACCGTCCACAAACAGGCCTACAGGGAACATAGGAAGGCGTAGGCAGAGGCTCTGAGAGATGCATGGTCTAGATTCTGCTCTTCCATCATCAACAATAACCCTGATAACTCCAAACAACTATTTACAACAATAAATCGCCTTCTCAAACCCCCTTCACACTTCCACCCCGAGGCCACCGAAGAGAAGTGCAACATGCAGATCACTTTTTTTAAACAAAAAGTAGAAACCATCCGCTCACACCTCTCCACCACAGCCATACTGCCCCCCCAAACTGCCGACCCATCACCTGAGATCATCCAGCCTCTCTGCTCCTTCACCATGGTCACACAAGAGGAGGTGGAGACCATCATTAGAAGGATGAGGCCATCCACCTCTGCCCTGGACCCTTTCCCCACTGCCCTGCTGAAGGCCAACATCTCTGCCATCTTTCCACTCATCACCAGTATCATCAACCACTCCCTCCTGGCTGGCTATATCCCACCTGCCCTAAAAACTGCTGTCATCAAACCACTCCTGAAAAAACCCACTCTGGATCCAGATGTCCTCTCCAACTACAGACCCATCTCAAATCTTCCATTTTTGTCTAAAATCCTGGAAAAAGTTGTTGCAGCACAACTACAAGATCACCTCAAACACAATAACCTTTTTGAGAAATTCCAGTCTGGTTTCCGCCCAGGCCATAGTACAGAAACAGCTTTGGTCAGGGTAACCAATGACCTCCGCATGTCAGCAGACACTGGATCCCCATCTCTACTCATCCTCCTGGACTTAACAGCTGCATTTGATACGGTTGACCATAATATCCTTCTGCACCGCTTGCAATACACCATTGGACTTTCAGATAACGTACTTAACTGGTTCACATCATATTTATCAAATAGAACAGAATATGTAGCCCTGGAAAAAGCAAAATCCCACACCCACCAAGTCACCTGTGGTGTCCCTCAGGGTTCGGTGCTGGGCCCCACACTTTTCACCCTTTACCTGCTACCCCTGGGAAGTGTCATCAGCAAACATGGCATCTCCTACCATTGTTATGCTGATGACACACAGCTCTATTTAAGGACCACCCCCACTTCCACTGCACCCCTACCAACATCCACACTAACAACCTGCCTGGAGGAGATAGAGACGTGGATGAAGCTCAATTTTCTACAGTTAAACAGTTCCAAAACGGAAGCCATCCTAGTCGGCACACCCCATCAGCTTCACTACTCCACCATCACCGGCATCACTTTTTCTGGACAACACATTCCACTCTCATCATCTGTCACCAACCTTGGTGTTAAAATGGACCACCAACTCTCCTTTGACACCCATATCAAACACCTCTGCAAAACATCATTCTACCACCTTAGGAATATAGCCAAACTCCGACCAACACTCACCTTTACAGATGCAGAGAAGCTTGTCTACGCCTTTGTCTCCTCCAGGCTAGACTATTGTAATGCGCTCCTCCTCATCGGGATTCCTGGCAAAAGCCTCCAGAAATTACAACATATCCAAAACAGTGCTGCCAGGATCCTGATGGGGGTGCGTAAACACAATCACATCACCTCCATCCTGAAATCCCTTCACTGGCTCCCCGTCACACTCAGAATTGAGTACAAGGTCTCCCTCCTCACCCACCAGTGCATTCACGGGCACGCCCCCCAATACCTAAAAGAACTCCTCACCTCTCACACCTCCTCACGCACCCTCCGTTCTGCCACCACAAACACCCTACAGGTCCCCAGAACCAAGCTCTGTACCATGGGTGATCGGGCTTTCGCGTCAGCAGCCCCCAGACTGTGGAACGACCTCCCTGACCACTTGAGAGCCCCACAGTCTGTTGATTTTTTTAAACGAGACCTTAAAACCTACCTTTTTACCAGAGCTTTTTCTTAAAATGTTTTATAGTTCTCATGTTTATTTTCTTTCTTCTTGTTTATTTATTGTTTTCTTTTTCTTGATCATATTAGTTTTGTGTTTATTTTATATTGTATTCAGCTTTCTTTTTTTTAATGCACTAAAAATGTACTGTAGCACTTTGAGATTTTATATATAAAGTGCAATACAAATAAAATTTATTATTATTATTATTATTATTATTATTATTATTAGGACTGGTCATGATGATAATGACAACAGTTTCACAGCATTTTCAAAGCAAGCGTATTCCTCTTGAAGACTATGAGAGAAATCTCCAATTGGAATTATTAGTTTGTCCTCTGAGACAAATTCTGAACGATGTGGCCATACCATCCATTTTCTGACCCAAGCAATCAATGTGAATCAAGACTCACTTTTGGCTTCAACCCCCTCCCCCCCAGGGAAGAGAGAACATGTAATGGGGTCGCAGGTGAGAAAGCCATCATGTAGCTGATCTCTTATGTCCACACAATGATTTGAGAAAAGTTTTATGACCAGCGAAATATAAGCTAGCTTCAGCACCTGATGTTACAACCATGAGCCAATGATATGTTGCTTGATAGAAATAAAGCAATCCAAACAGTATGGTTATATTGCAAAAAATGGCTGGTGAAATTTTCCACTTGATAGCTTGCCCCAGTCCACTGCAACTGCAACTGCAACTTAACGAAAACATTATACAACCCCATTTCCAAAAAGGTGCTGTGTAAATTGAATATAAAAATGGAATGCAGTGATTTGCAAATCTCATGAACGCACATTTTAATAACAATAGAATATAGAGAAAATATTAGATGTTGAAAGAGACATTTTAGCATTTCATGAAAAATATTAGCTCATTTTGAATTAAATGGCAGCAACACACCTCAAAAAAGATGGGATAGGGCCATGTTTACCACTGTTTTCTATCCCATCTTCTTTTAACAACAATCTGTACACATCTGGGAAGTGAGGAGACCAATTGAAGCACCTATTACTAAAACCCCATAAGTCACACTTGACTTGACTTGACTTGACTTGTGGGGTTTTAGTAATCAGTGCTTCAATTGCTGAGGTTTTGGGAGAGGAATGTTGTCCCTCTCTTGTCAGATAATGGACTATTGCTTCTCACGAGTGCTGGGTCTTCTTTGCCAGATTTTTTGTTTTATGATGTGACAAATGATTTCTATTAGTGAATGGTCTGGACGGCAGGTAGGCCAGTTCAGCACTCAGACTCTTCTACTACGAAGCCATGCTATTGTGATGAACGCAGTACGTGGTTTGGCATTGTTTTGATGAAATATGCAGGGCATTCCCTGAAAGAGACGTTGTCTGGATGGGAGCATACGTCATTGTAAAACCTCTGTATACTTTTCAGCAATGCCTAACAATGCCTTTCCAGATAAGCTCCCCACACCATAGGCACTAATGCAACCCAATACCATCAGAGATGTAGGCTTCTGAACTGTGCGCTGTTAACAAGCGGCATGGTCCCTCTCCTCTTTAGACCACACAACACGGCATCCATGGTTTCCAAAAAGAATTTCCCATTTTATTTCATCTGTCCACAGAACAGTTTTTCATTCTGCCTCAGTCCATTATGAATTAACTTTGGCCCAGAAAAGACAGCAGCATTTCTGGATTATGTTCACATACGGTGTCTTCTTTGCATGATATACGTAGATTTAGCTTACATTTGTAGATTTGCACAGCAAACTGTGTTCACAGATAATGATTTTGGGAAGTGTTCCTGACCCCATGCAGTGTATTCCAGTGCAGAATAATACCTGTTCTTCACCCCTTAAGCCCTACGCCCTTGTACCGGGGGCCGGTTGTTACGCACAATAAATACAGCATGTTTCCAAATCGCAACATGGTCGCGAATAAACTAGGCAAAAAGCTTGTGTAGACCATTTTCCCTCAACCAAACACAATTCAAGCACCAAGCAAGTAAATAAGCATGCAGCAAAACATAGGATAAAATCATATCAGCGCTGAATTGCTAGAATTTCTTCTGAATTTGTGCTATGCACAAAAACGATACATCAAATGAAAGAGGAAAGTCCACAGAATCAAACAATGTATTCCCTGTGATTTTAAACTGACACCACACTCAAAGAACAGCAGACATGCACTTTACAGTCTACAGAAATGAGCAAAGGAATTTCTTACCTTTGATATTTTGTAATAAAAAAACTGTTTGAGGGTAAATACACGCTTCCTATTGTTAGCTCAATGTGTCCGTGTTATATCCATGTTTTTCATCTCGACAATTGCTTCAAGGATCTCAGTTCCTCAGCATGTAGCTTGCTTGCAATGTATTTTCCTCTCTGTGATCGGCTTGTGATGCTGTCAGGAAAACTTTGCTGGTAACCATTTGATTATATGGCTTTTGACGTTTCCGACGAGCTCTAAAGCACCTTTATCGCACAAAGCTAGACTGAGCCAGAGCCTTGCGTTCCCAGTGCGTCAAACCAAGTCCATGGGCTATTCGAATGTAATTAAATAGCGTGACAATATAAACGCTTAGCAGGTTCGTTTGAGGTATTTTCGGTATAATTATCCGCTAAATATTCAACCGTCGTTTTCAAAGTCGTTTTCTGACGGAAACGCGTGAATACTGAGGTGAGTGACTGGTTTTTCTGACTCATTCTTTATATGGGCAATTTGAAATATACACTGATTTTTACAGCATGGCAGAAAAATGCCAAATGGTTTTACCTTTATTATGATACCAAGATCATTCAAATGGACCAAATAGTTGCAGAGATATACACATTTACTTTTGGGTTTGCCATTTTTGAAAAAGAGGCTCAGGGCTTAAGGGGTAAATGCAGTACCACCTGAGGGCCTAAAGATCATGAGCATTCAGTATTGACCTTTGGACTTGCTCCTTGCGCACAGAGATTTCTCCAGATTCTCTGAATCTTTTGATGATATTATGCATTGTAGATTCAAAGTCTTCACAATCTTATATTTGGGAACATTTTTCTGAAATTGTTCCACAATTTTTAGATGCAGGTTTTTTTGTTTTTTTTATTTTTATTTTTTTGCACATTGGTGAATCTCTGTCCATGTTTACTTCTGAGTGACTCTGCATCTCTAAAATGTTCTTTTTATACACAGTCATGTTACTGACCTGTTGCCAAATAACCTAATAGTTGCAAAATGCTCTTTTAGCTGTTTTTTTTTTATTTATTTATTTTTTTTATTTATTAGCACCATACAAAATACAATCAAGAACAACAAAATAACTAACTAAACAGTGCTGGGAGAGAAAGGAAGCCGATTCGGCTTATTCAGAGCCCTCTCCCATATAATATAAAACTTTATATACTACCCGAATCAAGTTGGGAAGCCAAAATAATAATACATGCTAACTGTAGCTTAAGGGAAAACAATGGAACAGGTTATCAAAAAGAATAAGGGAAGACAGAAAAATTAATAAAAATAATAATAAATTTAAAAAAAGAACAAAACTAAACTGTTTGTTAAGACAACACAAGACTCTGTTTGAGCAGTTTCTTAAAAGATGTCAGGGACTTGATTGATTTTAGTGGCAGAGGTAGATTATTCCAGAGCTGGGGGCCTCTGAAAGTAATACAATATTGATATTTTGATGTCCTAGAGTAGGGTAAGTACAGGTTGTTACTTTGTCTGGTTTGGTATAAATGAACATCAGAAGAGAGGCTAAAGAGGTTGAGAAGTGACACAGGAAGAGTTTGTTTACAGTTCAAAAATTTAAAGATAAACAAACATGTTTGGTAGATATTTAACTTGTCAATTCGCAAAACTGAATAGTGTCTAAAAAGTGGAGCAGAGGATTGACAATAATCAGAGTGAGAAATCATTCTCAGGAATCTCTTCTGAATGAGGATTAATTTACTAATGTAAGAAGAAAAGGTTGCGGCCCATACAATATTGCAGTAGTTGAGATAAGGAAAAATAAGACTGTAATATAAAGAGAGATATGAAGTTGGGTGAATAAATGGAAGCACCTTTCTTATTATTCCAAGGGTTTTCATAGATCTACTGCACACCAGGCTAATGTGATCTTTCCAATTTAAGTTGCAATCAATTATAACACCTAGGAATTTTTTATTTAACACTTGTGGAATTTGTTTACCATTTATAAGTACATTAGCATCTTCTGGGGCATAACATTTGTTTGAATTGCAGAAGATCATGAAGTTGCATTTGGAAACATTAAGAGTAAGCTTATTTAACTCAAACCATTTGGATACAATAGACAGTTCTGCATTGACACACTGAATCAGATATTTCAAGTTGTGATGAGAGGCAATAAGATTGGTGTCATCAGCAAAAAGAATTGGGAGGAGATAATTACAAGAGGAGGCTAGATCATTAACGTAAATCAAAAACAACAAGGGACCAAGAATAGAACCTTGTGGAACCCCACAGACAATCTTAGATTTTTTGGAAGATCTACCATTAATATACACAAATTGCTCTCTATCAGATAAATAGTTAGAGAGCCACAAAAGAGCCACATCATCCACCCCGTATCTGCTGAGTTTGGAAAGTAAAGTACAATGATTAACAGTATCAAAAGCCTTGGATAGATCAAGAAAGACACCAAGAGCAAATTTCTTGTCATCCAAAGCTGTGGCTATATTACTAACTAATTGTAATAAAGCATGCTCAGTGGAGTAAGATTTCCGAAAACCATATTGGTGAGGGTACAAGATGTTGTTTACAGTAAGGTGGCTCAAGATCCGAGTATATATTAATTTTTCTAAGATTTTTGAGATGCAAGGGAGAATTGATATAGGGCGATAATTACTGAAGTCTTTAGGATCTCCTGATTTATAGACTGGAATGACTTTTGCAATTTTTAGATCCTGGGGAATAACTCCAGATCGTAAGGATAATGAGAGGATGAAAGTTAAGGGTTCAATAATGTAATTAATTGCTTCTTTTAGGACAATAGATCTCATTCCGTCATGACCTTCAGCAGAATTCTTTAGGTGCAAAATTATCTCCCGCACTTCTCTAGTGGAGGGAGGATGAAAATTGCTTAAAGCAGAAAACTGACCTTTTATGGAGTTAGAAGGGTTCTCATCAGAATCTCTAAAGTTGGATGCCAAAGAAACACCAATATTTACAAAAAACTCATTGAAACCATCAGCTATCTCCTTTGGGTCATGAAGAGTTCCAGCTCTTCCTACCATCTCAGTAACAACGGGCGGCACCTTTTTACGATTTAGCAGTTGGTTAATGATGCTCCAAGTTGACTTGATGTCATTCAAAGCTTCAGTAAATTTATCAGAGAAATATTTCTTTTTTGCCTTTCTTAAAGAATTTATGAATTTATTCTTAAATTTTTTATAGGATTCCACATTTAAAGGTGTAGGACTTGTGGTTGATCTCTAATAAAGTTTATTTTTTTTGACAATACTTTTCCTGAGGTCTTTAGTAAACCAAGGTTTAGTTTTACATGAATTATTCTTGGTTTTAGGAGAAATTAATGGAAAACATTTATCAAACACAGAATTGAAAAGCTTTTGGAAAGTCTGATAGGCATCATTGACATCATGTAACTGGAAAATATCATCCCATGAAACACCACTGATCATGGATTTGAATGAATCCATGTTGTGCTTATTAAACTTACGGTATTTGCGTATTGCCTGTTCAGTGATATGTTTGATATTACCATTACCTTTGGTGTGGATGATATTAAAGATCGGGAGATGATCAGAGATATCGGTTACCAATATACCAGAAGTGATATCTAACTCCAGACAATTGATTAAGATGTTATCAATAAGTGTGGTAGAAGTGCTAGTAATTCTTGTAGGCCTATGGATTAGAGGACAGAAATAGGTAGAAGAGAGTACGTTGAGGAAGTCAGCTGTAGGAGGCAACTCGCTTTTAAGAAGGTTGATGTTAAAATCACCAAGTATTATACAGATTTTATGTTCTCTGTTGATTTTTTCTAGAGTGTAATAAAGAGCATCATTGAAAGTACTGGTATCTGAATCAGGAGCTCTGTAAATACAACCAACAATAATGTTTTTCCCACTGAAATAGACACAAGCAGTAATTTCTATAAAAATAGATTCAACAGAAGTATTCTCATTATGTTCACTAAGGTCACTTCTATGAACAAAGTTTATGTTATTAAAGACATATATAGACACTCCGCCTCCAACTTTGTTCTTCCTACAAGAATGGACAGCCTTATAATGTGAAAAAGAGTAAAGATCAGTGATGTCATCCTTTAGCCATGTTTCACAGAAAGCCATAACAGAAAAATAATGTTTTAAAGTTGATAAATAGGCTGTTAAATGATCATGGTTCTTAGGCAAACTGCGAACATTTAAGTGCAAAGATGAGAAAGTGCTATCCTGTACCAGATCACTGAACTGGTCTTGAGAGTAATATTCACATGAAACTCTGACATTTTTCAAAACCTCATAATTTCTATCCGGGTCATAGAGTTCATCATACCTGCCATCATTGTCCAGACACATTAAGGGGGTAAATGTAGAGTCATCTTGAATAGTTTGATCCTTAGGTTGGGTTATTGAAGCCATAGAAGAAAGAGGATAAAAACAAGTGCGAAAACACAAAAGAACACCACTGGCTAAGTAGACAGGGTGTAGTTTAACTCACTAACTTCCAGATTTGTGTTGGTTACCGAGAGGATGCACTATTAGACGATCGTGCCTAAGATAGGCAATGTCTCCTCGGGCACGAGCTGCACGCATGGCAGGGAGCAAGTCCCTTCTCTTCTGTCGAACTGCTTCGGTATAGTCCTCATTAATGAAGAAGCTGGTTCCTTTGAGTAGTTTAGCCTTTGACAGGACTGCTTGTTTATCCTTGAAACGGAGAAACTTGACCACCACGGGTCTTGGTCTTCCATTTGGGTCAGGTTTGCCAGTGCGGTGAGCACGTTCCATCTCTATGGCATTCTGTTGGCCCAGCTCCAGCTTACCCACAAGAAGTTTTCTGACTTTGTCCTCAGACTCAGCCCATGTTTCATTAGGAGATTCCTGGAGGCCTTCAAAAACCAGGTTATTTCTTCTAGATTGACCCTCTAAGTAATCAGTACGGCTCTCAATGGATAGAAGACTGTCACATAATTTGCTCTTTTCAGACTCTGCAGCTTTCACATCAGCAGATAGTTTGGCATAGTCTGCTTTCAGGGAATCTACTTCTTTTTGAGTAAACTGAAGACTTACTTTGAGGTCATGATTCTCTCTTGTTAACTCATCAAGCCGTTTACTGGAATTTTCCATGATGATTTTAATAAAGTCTCTGAAGTTATTTTGTTGTTGCTGTAAAAGGTCATTGAAGTGCTCTTTCTGAGACAGAAGCATTTCTTGTACTTGAGACAAGCTAACAACGGCGTCCTCATCGGTTCTTAATTCTTTTGCTCTATTTCGAGACATAGCTCCAAAACACCAATAAGCCTTGGTAGATCTAGGTTAAAATACGAACCACACTGCCTTGGCCTGAAGGGTTGTTGTTGGTGGAAACTTAGCCGCCCTGGGTGGTATCTAAAGCCTTTGCCTTGGCTGGGATGGGTGCTATAAGGAGCCTGGGCCCTGCCTGGGCTGGATGGTATCAGGAGCCTGGGAGAATAGTATCAGGAGCATGCGCCTTGGTTGGGCTGGATGGTATCAGGAGCCTGGGCCTTGGTTGGGCTGGATGGTATCAGGAGCCTAGGCCTTGCCTGGGCTGGATGGTAGACGCCTGGGCCTTGCCTGGGCTGGATGGTAGAGGCCTGGGCCTTGCCTGGGCTGGATGGTAGACGCCTGGGCCTTGCCTGGGCTGGATGGTAGAAGCCTTGCCTGGGCTGGATGGCGGAAGCCTTTCCTGGGCTAGATGGTAGAAGCCTGGGCCTTTCCTGGGCTGGATGGTAGAAGCCTGGGCCTTTCCTGGGCTGGATGGTAGAAGCCTGGGCCTTTCCTGGGCTGAATGGTTGAAGCCTGGGCGTTTCCTGGGCTGGATGGTAGCAGCCTGGGCCTTTCCTGGGCTGGATGGTAGAAGCCTGGGCCTTTCCTGGGCTGTATGGTAGAAGCCTGGGCGTTTCCTGGGCTGGATGGTAGAAGCCTGGGCGTCTCCTGGGCTGGATGGTAGCAGCCTGGGCCTTTCCTGGGCTGGATGGTCGCAGCCTGGGCCTTTCCTGGGCTGGATGGTAGAAGCCTAGGCCTTGCCTGTGCTAGATGGTGGAAGCCTTGCCTGAGCTGGATGGTAGAAGCCTGGGCCTTGGCTGGGCTGGGCTCCCTAGATGGTATCAGGAGATACCAATATTAGTACCACTTACTTTTTCAGCCCTTTGTTGCCCCTCTCCCGATTTTTTTGAGAAGTCTTGCGGCCATCAAATTTAAAATGAGCAAATATTTTTCATGAAATGCAGTCCAGAACATTCACTAATAGAAAGCATTTGGCGCATCATAAAACAAAAAATCTAGCAAAGAAGACCCAGCACTCTTGAGCAGCTATAATCTGACATCTGACAAGAGTGGGACAACATTCCTCTCCTAAAACTTCCGCAGTTGGTATCCTCACTTCCCAGATGTGTACAGAGAATGTGTCACTTTCAACATCTGATATGTTGTCGATGTTTTATTGTGAATAAAAAATGTGGGCTTATGAGATTTACAAATCATTGCATTCTGTTTTTATTTACATTATTTATAGAGTATCCCTACTTTTTGGAATTGGGGTTGTAGAAGGCACGTTACCTAGCTAGCTTTTTGTAAAATGTATCTTTGTCCAAAACATGCTCTGCACTCATATTTTGGGGTGCCATTTCCGTTGTTGGAAATTTATCTACTTTGCAGTACAAGTGAAGACAACAAATGGGTTTCTGAGCAGCATCTAGGGCATACCCCCTACCTTCCCATTGAAAGAGACTGGACCTATAAGTTAAAATAGCTTGTAGTTCTCCCGTAACTCCAACTACACTGGAGGGGGAACTCAACAGATTTTTCCAATGTTTTCCAGGGATATGCTAAAAATTGGAACAAACTGTGTGTGCCATGATTATGGTTTTTGGTCATGTTTATGTTCAGGTTCTGTGTTCATGATTTTGTCTTTTATTTATTCTTTTTGGTTATTATAATACTCAGGTTTTTAGTTCATACCATTTCTCAGTTCCATTGCACTTGTCAACCCTATCTTGTGATCTAGTTGGTTCAGTCCGTCTTCCCTGTCTGCGTGCCCACTGACTTCGAGTGATTTAAATGAATTCCGGTGTTTAAAATATTCTTTTAATTCTCGTTTTCTTCCTTTGTCTTTCTGTTCTGATTACTAACAAAAGTAACATTTGTATTTTGTATCATAACCTACTAACACAACAAATCCATGTATATAAGATTACTAACTTACTAACAAGCACTCTAGTTTAACATGTAAAGTTGCATCGCTACTAATTTAGACTAATTCCCTCTCCGCAATCGCCCTGTTCTAATCTCCGCCTCTCATCTGTTCCTGTCCTCTCCTGAGTTTCAGCGAGATCTCTTGCACCTGCTCAATCACTCTCCTGCGCTCGTTATCTGTGCACGTAGAACTCCTGGGCCGGAGCTGTTTAAATGTCATAGGCTGTTTGTGCGATTCCCGTTCGTGTTTTGTCTTTCGCCAATTTTCATGGTTAGGGCTTCCCTCATGGGATTCTCCAATTGTAATTAGTCTGATTCTCTACACCTGATTCCTGTATGGCGTGTGACCTTCCCCGTGTGTATTTAAGCAGTCATTTCACTCACAGCTCTTGTCAGAACGTTGATCAATATTTCTTTGTGCAGAGCTCCTTATATGCCATTGAGTATTGGTTCTCTTCTACTGGATTGTCCGACTTCGATTTTTGCCGTTGCCCTTTTTGCATTGTTTTTGTCTTTCTGGATATCGACCTATTTTTGTATGACCATGCTTGGATGCCCTGTGTATGACCCTTTGCTTTGTTCATCGACTACGACTTTTTGCCTATCGTTTTTGTACCTCTACTCATCTGTCTTATTGATTCTGACCCCTGCCTGTCTAGTCAATACGGTTTTTGGATTTCGTATTGTGGCTTGGCAATTTTTGAGTTTTTTGGCTTTGACTCGGACTCCATTAAAGGCATACGTTTTTTGTATTTCTATCTCTCACATGTGCTTCCTGAACTGTATGTCACAGTATGAGCTTCTCACACTTATATCCCTAACCTGGATAGATGGAGATAAGGTTGAAAATGATTCAAGTGTCCCTTTAATGATCTTCTGTTCACGGCAGTTAAAATCATGGTGATGTAACATTTCAAATACAGTTGTGTGCAGTGATGATCATGAACCACCACTTTCATCCAAAAGGGGTCCAAATATATTACTTATCAATGGTGTGTGTGTGTGTGTGGTTTTTTTTTTTTTTTTTTTTTTTTTTTTTGGAGAAAATATATTGAATACTTAAGTAGGCAGTGAGAACAAAAAATATCATTCCCACAAGTATATTGTGGTAAAAATATTGGTAATAAACAAAAACACTGGAAACATTTAGTTTTTTTTTATAGCAAATTGAAAGGTGTAGCAAATTTTATTCTTTGACTCTTGAATAACATGGATGCATGTTGGAAGACTCATTCCATGATTAAAATGTTTAACCCGATTTGAGGCACCATTATTCTGCAAAATGACCTCAGATGGTCAGTTTTTCCAGTATTCAAGATGACATGAATCTTGAGCAGTGCCACAGTGTTAACCACGATGTCATGACAGAAGGAGCTGTCTGAGATTGTTCATAGCCGCATTGTGGCCTAATATGATGCTGAAGACATTAAGCCATGACACTGTAAGAAACATCACCAAGCATTTCAAAGAGACCAGTTCACTGAAAACTGGTGTCAATAGAGGTGCAAAACGGAAGTTAAGTGCCTCTTATGTTCGTTATCTCTGTATGAGAAGTAAACAAAATCGGCGGTTGACAGCACGACAATTCCGTGATGATATTAATAGTGCCAAAAGCGAAGAGATGAAAGTATCAAGATCTCCTATTTCCAGACGCCTGTGTGAAAATAGTCTGATTGGTTGTTTGCTGCCAAGAGCTGGCAACATCAAAAAAAAGATTTGAGTTTGCTAATTTAAGGATTGGACATCAATGGACTTGGAACACTGTAAAACCCCAAAAGAACAATAACCAAAACGGCGGATATTGCCCGGGTTGAAGGCCTCACGTGGTCTCTTAGTCTAACTTGAATTAGAGCATTCTTCTGGCTGGTGTGAATCACAATGTAATGGATATTATTCACCGTCCGAGGACGGGGCATGAAAGCGCAATGGTTACGATTTATCTGACTCCATATAACAATTAGAATACAAAATTTAGCAATAATCTCGTTAGAAATCTGACTCCAAATTAGAATTAGAATTGATAATTTTGAAACACCTGCGTGAATCTCGAAACAATGATAACAGTAACTTAAACTCTAAGGACAAACATGACGTGACTATACCTTGAATTCCAAACAGATAACCACCGCCGCTACATTAATGTTCCTGGGCATTAACACCATGTTCGAATCCTAGGTTCGTTGGTTAGGTTAGAGGTTGAAGTCAACCAGCACTGCAACAGCCTCTTTTGGCTTGAATTACAGTGAACCCAGATTCACTCCACACTTGGGCTATGAATCCGTATATTGGTAGATCCTGGCTGCCTAAATCAACTTAACCAACCGATTCCCACACCGGGCCGCTGGCCAGTCGTTCCTCAGTGGGGCTAAACTATTCCCCTAGGTATTCGCCGAGACGGGGCTAAGAAGAATAAAAAGATTAAAAGATACGAGACCACGCAAGCTAGAAAAGGAATAACAATAATTTAATTCACCAGGTAGGCACAACTTGAATCAAAGAAATAAATGATAAGCCAATTACCGTTACATATAATTTAGAAGGATTTAGAGTATTTTCATACCTGGAAAAGATGAACGACCACGTGGAGCTAAAGTCGCCCCACGTGGTCGGGGAGAATTCACATGCCTCCCGGCTCCGGAACAAGGTGACATGTGACTTACCCCAAGAAGCCAGAAAAGAAGACCCGCCCCCCTCAGGATCTCGTACCTTTAAAGACTCCAAACCACACCTCCGAACAAGGTAGAGGGAAGGTTGGCCGAATCAGAGTTTTACTGGCCTAGGTGATAAGATAATTTGCACAGGGAGACCAAGGTAGTTGCTTGAATGAATCTTACAAACGAACCATATTTCCAAGGGAAATGAAACATGTTCCATTCAACTCCTTGGACTCCCGAGAGTAAAGAGACCAAACATGATATGAATATGTATTAAAATGATGCAGTTGTCATGGAAAAGCCTTAAAATGGAATATTATAGCCCAATTGCGTTATCAATATATAAGAGGTTCCTTCCTAGGATATTGAACAGAAATATATTATGAATTTGGTAGAGGTTTAAGTTGTTTTAAGCCAATTGAAGTAGCTGCGCTTTAACTTCAATGAAAACAGTGAATTTGAGTTCGAGAGATGCTGGGCCTGCTAGACTTGATGGCTCTCACCCCCTGCCGTGGGGAACAAAGGATGCCACTCTCGCAGGCAGGCAATAAGACCATTCTAAAGTTATAAAACTTTACTGCTGACTTTTTGAGCTGCACCAGATCAACCAAACATTCAGATTTTACATGCATAATGGGCATGTGTTCCAACAATATGATTTTTGGCATATGTTTTGAGTAAAATCAAGCAAAATGAAAATTTCAGGTTCTACAACACGTCCTTTGGACTGATGAATGAAAATTAGAAATTTTCTCACCCGAATTTAGAACTTGTGTGCCCAAGAATTGAAGAACATTTCAAAAATGACAGTTGAACCCCTTCAGTGAAAGGTGGAGGTGGTAATATTATGGTTTTCCGTTCTGTCTGCTCAAAAGAGGCCCTTTCTATTCTCCTCCTGTTTGAGTGAGTGTCCAGAAAGTGTTTTATTCATCACCTCTATTAGATTAGCTTTCCCTAGAGGTATAATCTGCCCATATTTTGATTTCTCAATACATCTGCATTAGGTGCTAATTGCACAATGCACAGTGTAAGTAAATAATCTGTGTTTTCAATTTTTCACTGTAAGGAAGACAGAGCGATCAGTAGCTTGTAGGCAGGGTACGTAATACATTAAAAAGTGAATAAAATTATAGGTATATGATGAAGAAAAAGTTTTTCTTTATGCTCAAAATTCCTTTAAAAAAAGCATCTTGCTGCATTGGTCACACAGTTCATTGTGAACCACTTGCCGAGTTTTGGCCCAGCCAGGGACAACCAGTGTCTTCCACATGACTGGCAGCCACAGTTACAGAATGGGCACAGAATTAATAAATGAAACCAGAAATGCGATACTTTATCTAGGCATATAAATGGACAAGGGTTTTGCCGGATAATTTATGAGTTCATTGTCCAAAATCATGAAAGAAATCATATCTCACGAGTGTGCAGCTGACTTTTTGCAAGTAGGAAGAGGCTCAGCATAAAAAAACAGCTTGTGGCCAAAAACGAAAAGTGACCTATTTTTTTCCGTGAAGTGGCTAGGATCAGAGTTTGCTTGACTAGGATGGGTAGCTCTTTTTTGCTAATGGGCCACTGGTGTCGAAATATTTCTTAATTTTCATCTTAAAATATGAAGCCAAGCCTACAATAACAGTTAGGATGGTTTTCACCATTATTATTTCAATGTTTATATGTTATTATAAATCAAACTTACCTTGCATTATTGCATTATTATAATGACATTACATGAACCAACAGAACCCTCCTATTTTCTTGGAAGGGGAATTATCTGTTGATATTTGCTCCAAAGAACCAAGTTAAACGTAAGATTGGAATCATGTTTACAGTAAATGGCAGATTTATTTGACTTAGTCAATAATCATTATTTTATTATTGATATTCATTAAAAAATAAAGCTGGATTTCATATTATCCCACGCCCATTGACTGAGCGACCACAGCCTCTGCAGGGAAATTATATGCAGTCAGAGAAGTAAGTTTCAACTCCTCAGCTATGATGCTTCAAGACACTGGGCACTGGCTTTTCAACTTTCAATTCAGAATAGAAAATTCTGAAAATGCAGTCATCATTTGAATTTCACTCCTTAACTTCATATTTTGGAGGAAGTAATAACTATGTGTGTATTGTGCAGAGGACGACATTACCCTGACAAGCACCAAATTCATCATTTGGATCAGGCCTTAAAAAGGTTTTGATGCTTTCCTCCAGGTCCAGTCATAGCCTAGGACACACAAACTGCAGGAAAAAATTACCCTAAGACTCTGCATCTTTTAATGTGGATCATGTGGTCTTGTAATAACTGTGTAAAAATGACAGGGACTCTAATCTTTTTGCAGCGCTATAAATTTAACAGTGACTACATTTTCTCCATGTTGCGGAGTAAATGAGACAGTGGCACGTAGTCTGCCTTTTAACTGTGTAAGCCCTATGCCATTGGCAACAGTACTCTGCGGAGGGTAGCTGTGGCGCGCGGCTCTGCCTGTGACTGGCTCCCTCGTGGTTGCAGGCAGCTGACGCTTTGGACTCAAGCCACGTAGAGACTTAATCCATTGCAAACGTGCGTCTCGTCATGTAGGCTACTCCCACAGAGCCAAGAAACGCTTTGTGGCAGCCTGAGCCAATAGCAGCCACTGCTGGACAACAGAGAAACTCATTCATAAAAAGGAACATTTGTCTGCGTGTTTCCACCTGCAGATCCGCAATTATACAGTGTGTGTGTGTGTGCAACTGCACATGCGTGTGTTTGTGTGCATGGACATATGTCTGTGCAGAATTTAAGCTTTCAACGGAAAAAAAAAAAAAAATTAGTAAAATTATCAAAGTGACAGATGTTCCATGGGTGGTTTAGCATATTTCACAGATATCATTGCAAGTGATAACCGCTATGACTGCAAATATCCAGGCTGTGGTAAAGTCTTAATGAAGAATAGGTACCATTATGTCCACCTGTCTCTTGCTTTAATTTTTTCCAAAGCACTGTTTTATTTGAATAATCAAAAAAAAAAAAAAAAAAAGCTAAATTCATTAGTTTCATGTGACCGCCATGCAGGACAAGATTATTTGGGCACACTGTCAAAGAAGCCCAGAATGCAGATCTATATGAGCGGTACTGTTTGTGAGATACAAGTGCCAAAAGGTCTCAACAAGCAACATCACATGCTATAATGGAAAGAAATTCAGGGTATGATGAGAAAGAAAGCTACTCAAATATATCCTGCCAATTCTCATTCCTTTGCCATCATATTTTGAGGTTTGTGCAGATGCCATGAGTGTTACTATCTGCCAAAAGAGGAGTTCTTTTGCATAATTTTTGGATGCTTTAGGTATCCACATAGAATTCTTTTAAAAAACCCGACAGTGTCAGTTTTTGATGACAACAGTAAATATGACAAAAACATGCATCGAGTGGAGTACAAACGCAGAACTTCATTACTGCAAGGCAACAGCGCTAAACATTATGCACACTTTCGAATGGCACATCTTTCCAAGATGTGCACTTTATAAACGTCAATTTTTAACTCAAACCATGATATTTTTCTAAACCTAACTATAGTATTGTTGCCTATACTTAACCAGGTAATTTTTGCATAAACAAAGTAGCTTTGATGCTTAAACATAAAAAAATAGTTCTGCGGCCTGAACCGAATGGAATTTTGGTGGGTAAACTAAACCTAGTATTTGTTACCTAAATCTGGCTGAGTAGTTTCAGTGACAAAAAAGTTTAATAATACCCAAAAGGATGGCAGAAATATATTGACGTTTGGTCCGAGAATCACTAAAGCCTCCTCATATGAGTTAGACTAAGAACGTGTTGATATGTATTTTTGTAAACAGGTACAAAGCCTTTTCTGAGGACCCATGACCCTTGCTAACTACAATGAGAGCCATTATCTCAAAATGTAGAAAAGGTCCAAGAGAGTTGAATTTTTCCAGTCATGATTACTCAACCAAATTTCTCCATGAGTTCATTAACCCCCTTGAGCAGATATAAATGCCCAAGGAATGCTACTCTATTCATGCATACAGTTACTCTCTCCTATCAATAGGTCAAACACCTGAAATGGATATTGAATCTTCACAAGGAAGCAGTACCTGATTACAATTTAGAATACAGATGAGTTATGTCCCATCTCTGTTTCCCAGGTATTGTATGAACTGCCTAAAATACTTGCCCATAGTATCTATACAGCAGTAAATTAAAATGATCTATTGCGACAGAAAAGATCATTTTCCTTTGTTGCAACAATTTCGACTATAATAGGTCTAAGGTATTCCAATAAATTAGTGCAAAAAAAAATCAGTTTCCTGAAAAAAAAATCAACATGTTATTGATTCTATGTCATTCTACTATCAATTATGGTCATCAGATATTAAAAATATGCGACTGATTTACGCATAGATTCGTCCCTCTAAAAATTCAATGGTCAGTTAAATCCTCAAACAACGACTCATTGAATTCCGGTCACTTTAATGCTCATGCTTACCTGCATAAAGCACAGTTATAGTTCATGACCACATGAAACTTTCCCAATAATTATCTATTGAGTGGTATCTTTTTAAATCCAATTCCAGACAGCATAAACTTTCCACAGTGATTGAAAGACATTGATTGGACCTTCAGAAAAGTATTTAAACCATTGTGTAACAGCATGTTGGGTCATATTCTCTCAACTATGGACAGCTGAATGATGTGAATACATAGAAAAGACTTCAAAAACCAATCCAGAAGTGCTTACGTTACATTTACAATTTGTTTTAGAATCTATGCCGCATTCAATGAGATGGAATGCTTAACGTTAGATTTTCGCTGATTTAAAATGCTAACAACCTGAATTCCCCAACTACGTTCATTGCACCAATTCTGTTCAGTCTAGGGTCAGTGGTGGCTCGTGAACTGGCAATAAGGGAAGCTCAAACGATGAATGATTAGTCATGACCTGTTTTCAATCATTAATTTAAATTACCATGACAGAAACATCAAAAACTCTCAACATTATCAGGTGTGGCTAGTTTTCATTAATAACGCATAGCTCTCAACTCTCACGCATTCAGTGGGTTTAAGTGGAATATTTACGCTCCTCTGCTGTAGTCAGCAATTATTCAATCAACGCATATGTAAGAGATTCTTGCGCTGAAGTCCTTGTGCATGGAAGGGCTGGAAGCAATGGAATTGCATAAAGACAATTCAAATTAAAACGATCATGAAACACATGCATTCCTTCCAACCCCTGAGTAAAGAAAAGTGTGAGAAATCCAAAGTCATGATCGGTATGCGTTGTAAATGAAAACTGGCCACATCTGATAATGTTGTGAGTTTTCAGAGTTTCTGTAATTGTCATTTAAATGAATGATTGAAAACAGGCCATGAACAATCATTCATTTTAAGGGATTGTGTGGTATACACCTCCGGCACACAAATTGCCCTTTTAGGGACAAAGAATAAACTGAACATGAACTTGAACTTGTTTGAGCTTTCCCTATTCCCAGTTTACGAGCCACCACTGTCTAGGGTAGCATATTGCCTAATTTTCCTTATAGTGGAACGTCTGTTTCATTAAAATAAGGTATATATTCATACAAGCTTGAGTTTCCCTTAGGTACTAGGGGTTGGAAATAGCAAGCTGTCTGTTGCAGGGTGAACATTCTGTCCGTAAAATAAACAGTTCCTTTAATGAGTACATGTGCTGGCTGATGGGCTAAGAAGAAATGTGGACAAAAGTCTAAACTTTATCATGGAGAAAAGGCATGGTTTTGGTCTGGAGAGGTTTCTGGTGACCATGGATGTCCATTCGCACCTATATTGATGAACGCGTCCAGAATTCTGCTAGAAAATCATAAATATATATTGAATTTTATGTGTCAAAAGTTGATTGGTGTTAAAAATATGATTAATTCATAATTTGAAGGGGCACAATTTTGAGGGCTCAGAGAGCATGGGGAGCCACTTGGAGAGCTGTCTTATTTGACTCATAACTAGAAGAAAATGTAGAAATATTACAGTCAGATGAAGTACACTTGTAGGCAAGGGGTTTATGATCCCAGAAATGTATTTTTTAACTTCCAGCCATTTTTCAATTCTTAGTATTTTTGTTTTTTACAATTTCATTGCTGAATTTACATGAAGATTTATTGTGCTTGTGGTCATGTTTCTGTACCAAAATTAATAGAATAACCTGAAATACGATGGGATTCTTAATGCTACAAGTGTATTTAGTAATTTGTAATCCCCCCCACTCTGTGAAGCTAAAATCTTGAATTTTGAAGCCTTTAATAGGGTAATATATAAATGGCCAGATTTGGCTTCTGCACATAGTATCATGGTTTGGAGGCTTTGAGAGCTTTCTTTGTTGCACTCGTCTGGGATGATATCGTTTTGCTCTCAATCGAATTCCTGGGCCAGCTGGCATTATTTGTGGATGTCGCCCGGATTCTATTGAAGCCCTTGTTCTGCCTCACTCAGTGTTGCCAACTTGGCAACTTTCTCGCTAAATCTGGCGACTTTCAAATTCATCATGACGACTTATTTTGTTGAAAGCGCCTAGCGAGAAATCTAGCGATTTTTTGTTGTATTATTGGGGAGATTTATGCTGTTTTGGCGACTGACATGAAAGCAAGTCTCATCCTGCAGTTACTGTCCTTAACAAGCCCCTCTCCTGTCCGAAAGCACCAAAAGTCAGGAAGATGCGCGATTGAGTGTGCAATGTGAATGTAATGAACCTTGTCCAGCACCCCCCCGATAAAATACACGCCCTCTCCGCCGGCGTCAGGGTGTTTAGCAACTTCTAGCGACTTATATGATGGCCGATAGCAACTTTCCTTACTGAGGAGTTGGCAACACTGACCTCACTTCCTTTGCTAGAGTGTCAGTGTTATGTTTGCACTTTAGCCGGTAAGGTCTCTAGTAAGAGAGTTGTTCAGGGTTTTGCTGCATATTTGAGGAGAAGTTCTAGAAAGCAAGGGAATCTTCCTGTTTTTTCCCCCTTTCTTTTCGTCCTGACGAGCTCGCCTTGCTTCCTTGCCTCGGACTACATTTAGGTCCGTTGGAAGCGTGAGTCTCGCTCTCTTATTTTATTTGTGTCACTCTCTGCGATTCCCCCTTTTATTCCGGCCGCTGCGTTTGGCGTCTCAAACTGACTAACCATCACACATAGGGGCTACTGAATCACCTGAAAAAATCACAAAAGAACCCTAAAAGCATCCATGGAACTGAGTGTGTTTTGGCTCGCCACCCGTAAGATCTGCTGTCACGATTTCATCCTTCAAAAGACCAGAAAAATGGTATCCATGGAAGAGTTGCAAGACATAAACCATTGTTAGCTACAACAAGGACATCATACTAACAGTCAAACACAGTGATGGCTGGATGATGGTGTGGGGACATTCTGGAGCTTCAGCACCAAAGCAACTTGCAACAATTAGTGGAACCATGAATTTTGCTCTTAAGCTGAATGTCCAGTCCTAGCCTGTGATCTGAAGCCCAAGCATAATAGGGTCATGCAGTGAGACAATGATCTGAAGCACAACTAGGACTGGCTCAAAAGCAACAAATCTAAGACTTTGATTTAGCCAAAGTCCTGACCTGAACTCTATTGGGATTCTGGAAAAAATCTCTCCAATGCAGCTTTATTAAAACAATTTTGCAAAGATAATGGGCCAAATTTCCTCAACAGTGATGTGAAAGACTCCACTTATCACTATGAATTTGGTCATAGATGTTACTGCTCAAGGTACCGCAACCAGTCTTTTTTAAATGTTTTGGGAACAAATACTTTTTCGCAGGGTGGATAACGGTGCTGGGTATTCTTCTTTCAGTAAATTAGATGATGGGTTGAAAATTGTACCACGTGTTTCCATATTTCCTCCTTGTCTATCAGTACATTTCATATGCAGACATGTGGCCACTTAGCCTGACAAACATTTAGGAAATCAGGGGGGAGGAACTACTTCTTCGCGGTTCTGCCTTCGTAAAACCTTTGCCGTAAAACCGTGGAACATGAAATTGCAGGATTCAGCAGGTAGAAATAAAAGCAGTTTAAACAATGAGGATTCAGACTGCTGCATGACTGCATTGTGACACAAAATGATGCCAGATATTTTTTTTTAAGAGGCGTATTATTTATGTTAACTGGCGGATAATATTTGCAGTTGATAATATTTGTTTGCAAGAACAAATGGCCGTAAAACAGAGCTACAATACAACAGTAGAAGGTCAAGACATACAAACTTTGTAGAACATGCTGTACCTTCCTTATGACGCATCATTGTGTATTCAATGATTATTAGAGGTGTGCTGATGCTGAATCACAATTTTGTTAAAGCATATTAAGACCAGCTACTGCCACTGGGTCTATAAGTCATTGCACGCTATTTCTTTGCTTGAAACATTCCTTTATACCTGAAGTATTCTTAAACAAACATCAACCAAACCTCAAAGGCCAAGTGTAATGCATCCAGGAAAACCATGGGTGAGGCAAGAATTGGCTCAGCCTCACTGGGGGTAATAGGGGTCATGCGTCAAATGTTTGAGTAAATTGATGGCGTTATTCTGCGACAGCATGGGCAGTGTGTGATGGCCGGTGTGACTACATAGTATAAAAGAAGCAAAGGCTAGTCATGTGAGTCAGATGAATCTCGTAGCATGGCATCCTCCTCCTAAGTCGACGGGAGCAGGGCGCTGCCGTAGACTAAACAGTTTGGCTGTGTTCAGGGTAGATAAAAAGGAGCAAAGCCCAAAAAAGAGGCTGGCTCCACTTCACAGCAATACTGGCACCCTCGGTCGGGCTTGTGGTGTATGTGCAAGAGCAAGGGGTATACATAATTGACTTTGATTATTTTTTTTGTGACATGCTACTTTATTTTTAATTTTTTTGAGTATTTATAAAGTATTTCAATGATTTCATGATTTTTACGTATATTTTGTAAAGTTCTCATTGTGTTTTAACCAGTCTATGACAATAATATGTCCTGCACTACCCAGCAATGGCTGCTGGTGAGCAGAAAAATGGAGTCTGCGCAGAACATCTCCATCAACGAATTATTAATCTTGACCTGTTTCAATCATTTCCCTAAATGAACTGAACCCCAAAAACACTCAACACTATTTGGCGTGGCCCGTTCTCCTCGATTAAGTAATATGAAAAACAAAATGCATCATTTGTTTTTATAATTCTTTCTGGAATCTTGTCAGCACCCACTGGTGAAATTAAAAACAGGTTGCATGTCGGTTTAGGCCTGACTTCTCGCAAGTCACAGGTGGCTAAACCTTCTGTTTCATAAAGATACCAAATATCACCTTCGGCAACCTCAAATGAACGATGCGCCCACTAATAGCATCAAATTTGCATGGAAAACTCCTCTTGACATAGACATTGTTCTCAACATAGCAATTTGTGCGCACGCATATCGTAATATGCTCAGCATTGGAAGAGTTTGAAAGCTTTTTTAAAGGTGATGTTTACTTTCCAATACCATATTCCATATTCATTCTTGGTTAATATTTCCAAAAAAAAATGACATTTGAAAACAAAGAGAAATAGATCCAAACACTAATCTCTCAGCACTGTCTCTAAGTCAAGAACACACACAGACTGTACATGGATTCTCACGCTCCACACATTTGCTCACTTCGTCTTATACACAAACAAGCGCACATGCACTCACCTTCAAACTGACAAACATTCTCACAGTTTATTTAAGCAGATGACTTCACTCTCTAATTGGGTTCACGTTATTCCCGCGTTGCAGTTGCGCAGACTGGCCAAAGAAACTGTTCCAGGAGATCAGCTGGATTGCACCTTCACTGTTTAAAGCTGAAACAAGGTGACCTATTTTCCACCTGCTACTTACTGGATTGAAAAAAACAAACTGAGCGAATGAGAACAGACCTCACAAGTCCAATGAGGTTTGAATCCATGAGAGGAGGAGAAAGGAAGGAAGGTGAGGTGGAAAAAGAGGAAGCAAAGACTACGTGAGGAGAGTCAGGGACGCGCTGCTCGACACGAGCCCATTTTTGGTACGTCACTCCTCTCTCCGTTTCCCAAAACAGACTCTGACCGAGAGAGAGGTGCAGAATACCTGAAGCAAGATCAAAGTCTTCATTCCAGTAGTTCCAGTAAGGCCAAGCATTAACACACCGCTTGTCAGGCCAGCTGAGTATCGTGCATTGATTTATTATGTCCCTCAGAGACTTAACTTAATTACCTTTTAATAGCATTTTCTTACTTCGGGTTTGTTCTGATTTTGCCCCACAGCTTGCTGAGAGTTTGTTTAAGATTCTCCCATTGGCATAAAATCCATATGAGGACGGAATGCTTTGACATTGAAATCCAGCTAAGACTAAACCACATGATTACACTCATGGTTCATGCTCAAGATGTCCTGGTCTTGATTAAGCTCCATTGTAAATATTCTTTTCAAACTGGGAGGTTTTCATATTCAGTCTTGAAGACTAAAATTCAGTGGTAAGTTCAACATACAGATAATTGACACTCGCACACTCGTCTTGCCATAGTACTGAGATAACTCCGAATGCATGGCTGAAATAGCTCAATAATATTTATGGATATAATTATGAATATGGTTTCTAATTTGTCTCTATTCCATGACCGAAAGGGATTTTAACTCTTTAAAGTTCTTACCCCCCTGGTGTGTCATGAAAGAACTGTCAAATCATACTTGCATAAATACAGGTAAATATTGCAAATCAATTGAATTATCAAGAGAGACTGAAAGTGAGCTTAGATGGTACAAAAAAATTCAAATATTACAAAAAGCATTATGAACGCTTGAGTGCAACAGTATCCACTTGGTACTCTCTTTTCAGATGGATTTAATTTACCATTCACGGCCCACAGTTTAGCAATAAATCCTCCAAAGACCATAACAAAACATCAGCGACCAAAATCAGATAAACATCTATTAAGGTCTGAGATCAACACTGAGGGGGGAGTCATCATTCACCAAGGGAAAAGAGAGCATTGAGCAACAGCTGGGAGTCATTCAAGTTTTAAAAGTTGCATTCTTATTTAATAAAAAAAAGCCCCATTTTAAACAAGCTTGTGATAAAGTTTAGAACAATTTCATCTGCTAGGCAGTCAAGACAGGCATTTGTGCCTCAGATCACTGCTTCGCATAACATTAAAATGACTGAACTGACCAAAACAAATGACCGCTTTGCCTTGACCACGGGCAATGACGTTTAGCGTGTCGTGTGTTACAGTACATGACATTCGATTTGAGGGTTTTCCTTGCTGATACAGCATAATTTACTGCTCTCAATGATCTGTTGCATGTTGCAACCCTCGTCAGCTCATCAGTGAGTTGGGTTTCTGTCAACACACTTAAATCTTCTGCAGTTGTCAAGATTTTTTTCAGGTTGTAATGTACTAGGGGGACTTTTACTGGTTTAACGTTATAACTGTGCTTTCTACTAACAATTTTTTCTTAATTAATTATTCTGTTATATTTTATGTGGTGCTTCCAAAACTGAGGATTCCCATTTTGTAATGAAAAAAAAATGTAAAAACTCAGATTACCTATGTCAATACATTTTGTTCTCAGACTGATCTGTTTGAGAGAAATAGATTAAGCCTTGTCCACGACTAAATTCTGTTTTAAACAGTAATGAATATTTTGCTCACCCCGTCCTTTTCAAATGAAAGAACAAAAATTCATCAAAGTTTATTCCAAAATGGAAAACAAAGTTTTGTCCATAATTGAAGCTTAATATAGGTTGGCTTATTTTAACAGTTGGTCTGTTGGAATGCATTCATATTATGCTCACTTGACATTGTTTGGAAATTATCTTTTCACCTATTTTTTATGTTTTCTCAAATTTCCCATGAATACCTCAGTGCATCACTGATCATTAAACTGAGCTGAATGAGCTTAAATGCATACATATTTTTAGATAATAAATCAAAAATTAAAGAAGGATCTATTCAATTCAATGGTTTAAATCAAGCTCTGATTTAATCTAATAGGCTTTTAAAAGGCTTTGCAGCAGCACGATGGGACAGATTGTTCTGGAGTTTTACAGAGCCAGCAGCAGAAGGATGGTTTAGACTGTCAGAGCGGTTGCCATTTTGCCATTTTCTTTTTCAAAGATGGCATCTGCTCTCTTTAACTCTATAAAAATACAACAAAGACAGACTCTCAGAAGAAGGAAATCGAGCAAACGGATGCTGTCACCCTCACTGTATGTGCCTCGCAAGCACACACTTGTACAGCCAACCTGGCAGTGAGTGGTGAGAACCTTTTACACTTTACACTGAGATAGAGAGAAGCAGGAGGGGGAGAGAGTGAGAGAGAGAGAGAGAGAGAGAGAGGCAAAGAAACAGAAGAAGAGGAGAAAAGAGAGGGAAAATGAGGCAAGCTCATCCTCCTGGATATGAAAACTCTGCCCATCCCCTCCCCCCCTTCAGTAGTGCAAAGCTGCAGCCAGAGTCCTCGTGTGTGTCCGCACTTTTGGCTTGACTGATCTCAGCAAACAAACTCATGTTTGCGCTCATACAGACACACAAACACACTTCCTCTCTCTGCTCCATGCAGCCTTTCCGAGTCCCCCAAGTCACCCCAAGATGTCATGCTACAGTGTGATAGTTGGGTGAAGTCCCCATCTAGCCCTGTTGGGGAGGCTGAATAGTGTGAAACCCAGAGGTTTAGCCTTGTCAGCTGATTATCAGGGCCGTGAAAGCTGTACTGTATTCCTCCTAATTAAATTTACAGCATTGTCCCCAACTAAATTTACCAAGTTAAATGCTCAGTGTTTACCCACTGAAATCTCTTATTTTTGCCCTATTGAAAAATGTTAGATATCCAAGGCAGTGTTAATAAATGTATGTCACGTGGCATTAGCTGCTCTGAGTTCAAACTCATTAATTACCACAAATTTGGTCTGGGTGTCAGATTGACTTGAATCTGACATGGGTCTGTTCTGCCATCTGGTGGCAATAAAAGGTTGGGCACACCTCACATCTACTGCCTCAAAGTACATGCAGACAAACAGTAAGAAATTCAAGGAAGTGACTATATTTTCCATATTTGCTGTCATACCAGACATTTGCCAGCTGGGTTGTGTGGCATGCAGTTATTAATGGGAACATTCTATTTGTCAGGTGGAAAAAGCATAAATATTTAAGTAAAACAATTTTGCCACTCCAGCAGTATGTTATCCCATTCCAGTATCCCTCGCAGTAGCAGCTCACTCAGATTCTGAAAAACCTTTGTTAACATCTCTTTTTTACACTTAAGTTACCCTCTCTCACTGATTTTTACTTCCAGACAACATCTTTTGTAGGGACACCCCTGCATATTTCAACAAGACCATGCAAACTCAATTCTGCATGCATCACAAAGGCATGGTTGCGTAAGAAGAGGGTGCAGGTGCTGGACTGGCCACTGCAGTCCAGACTCGTCCCAAATAGAGAACAAGGGGCACATTTTGAAAAATAAAATGCAGAAAACGAAACTAATGCACACCTGTAAATGGATAGGTGCGTAGGAGAGGACTCAAGGTCGGCCGAATAGAAGAAACAAAAAAGTCCCGCACACATTCCTTTACGCTTGCAATACTTTCTTCAGATAGTAATAAAGTATTGCAAGCATCAAGGACTGCGTGCAGGATTTGTTAGTTTTTTGAAAAACAAAAGCAACAATGAAGACCCACAACTGTTGCACACTTAAGGGGACCCGCGACACCCAGAATATTAAAAAAAAAATGCTTTTAAACCCATCAACACTTCTTTTACCATGTGAATTTGAATCTTGCATTTGTTTTTCATGCTTCCATTCATGAAAAGTGTAAAATCAAAATTAAAAACTTCCTTAGGAACACGCCTTGAAAATTGCTAAAGGATTACGCAATCCATCTAAAATCATCTCCAGGACATTGCTCTCAGCAGAGTCAGGGAAGGGGATTTTACATGCGGTGCACCACACATTTGTCTTGAGCTACTGACAAACGTTTTCATTTTTCACTTCAGAAATCGATGCAAATCATGTGCAACACTTCCAACAACAGAAGAGAAAATGCTTTGTTTCCAGTATCTGCTGAAATATCAAATTTGTCAAATCATGAAATTCAAAGCTGGAATTTAGGAGGCTGGAATAGGTCGGCTGTATCCTTATGAGCCCGATATAGCAGCAGGTTTTAGAAAGTTAGTGCAATGTCCATATGATGCAAAATAAATAATTATAAAGTCATTTTTGGCGCTTTCAAGTCAACTAAAGTGGGGGCTTATATAACAATGGTGCCTGGATGAAAACTGGTGAAGCACAGACTATTTTTTGAAAATAATGATTGGTCTTGACCTGTTTTCAACCTTTTAATTAAACTGATTTTACATGAACTCTGAAAACAGTCGGGACCATCAGGTATAGCCAGTTCTGCTCGTTAAGATAAGACAAGCTTTCATAAGCCTCAATCTGTTTTCAATCACTTTGCTTGATGTGAAATTTTCCAATGATAAAAATAAGCCAGCAGCAGTTAAATGAGCTTAATGCACAACTTCCTTCCTAATGCAATGTTGCAACGATTAAAGGGGATACTGTTTGTTTTATCCACTTTACAAAAAAAGATAAACTACGATCTTAACTTTTGTGCTTCCTTTAAGCGCATCCGGCTTTATCAAATCTTAGCTTCTTAAATGTTTCATTATAACAAAGAAAACACTAATTAGCAACAAAATCCGCAAATGAATACAATTGACTGAAATCAAATTTCATGTTGAAATGACATGTTTTCTCCCAGTTAAATTACTGAGGAAAACTTGTTGAATCTGTTCATGTTGAGTGATTTTAGGGATTATGTAATGTTAAAACAAATTAATGACTGAAAACATTCTAAGACCAGTAATTATCATCAAGGGATGTTCCGGTCGAGTGCAGATATTCATATGACCACGGCCATGTCTATGGCATAGTGAGCTGCAGCTTGCTTAGATTTGCATGGTTACATTATTGACATTTGACATTGTTTATTCTTGCTGACTGACATGTGATGGTGCATATTTTGACTTGCAAAGTTGCATCAACCTTAGCTATTGCATGAAGATTGCTATACAAGCCAGCTGCCTTTCACTGCCCAGTAATATAAAACAAATGTGTGAGTACAGCATGCAGCAATGAGAAGGTATTTTCAGGCCATAATCTATGTAGCAAGTAAGCATAGAATGGCTACCTTTTATGTTCTACAAACAAAAATGAAAGAAATCTATATCAAGATGCACGTTTTTGATATGCTGACTTTGCACCAGTAAACTTCCCCTCCTGAAATGAGATATATACAGTTACAAACTTAAAATTGCGTTAAGTGAACTTTTTTAAGGGGCGGGGCTCAGGAAGTTAAAAAGTACACAGAAATTTCCTTTTATTTCTCAAAGTAATGATTTCACAGATGAGACATACAAAAATATCAATCAGTATACATATTTACATATGTAAAAAAGAGCTAAATTATTTCAACTACATGGGACCTTTAAGATTTGTTTGCCAGAAGAATGGGACAAGATGACTCCAGAAATCTCTTCAGTCCCTAAAATGTCCCAAGTTTTTTTAAAATTTGTTACAACTATCGAAACTGAAATATTTATTTTGAAAAATCAATAAAATTCATGTGGTGAAAAAGCAAATAATATGCTGTTGAATTATTTTCAATATAGTACAGGTCAAATATAATTTACAAATCACTGCTTTCAGTTTCAATTTCAATATACTGTATCATCCCAACTTTTTCTGATTTGGGATTTTAAATGAAACTTTGAACGTTTCCATTTGCCAAAGTCAAAAAAAGGCTGGAAATAGCATATATCTGCCCCAATAATAACATCAGTTGGCCTTCCATCACGATCATTAACAACTCCTACAGCCCTTTGCACCCCAAAGAAAATTTTAATTTTAAGCAATCCTGTGAAGAGTATATGTAAAACTCACTTGGCCTTCTATGAAATCACATGCGGAAAAAGACATTGGGAATCAGCAAAGCAAAATCATGATTTAAAAAAATGAAATATTTGTAAATGCCAACATATAGGAATCTGTAATATTCTGTTGCCTCTACTTTCTCTGTTTGGTGTTGCTGAGAGCAACTAATTGGCTTGAAGCAAAAGGGAGATAGAATGTTTCTCATCTTGAAAACTCACAGAACATGATGGGCACTTTACTCAACATGGTTGTGCAACAATCTCAGAATATTTCTTTTCTCTTCTTGATCCTGGTGCAAAATGGGTGACAGCAACCACATTACCACTCCGGAAGGGTTGATGGAGACGGTGAAAACTTCATCATGGGTAAGTACAGGCATGGGCTCCTCACTAAAAACATCAAATACCTGAAAGAGAAAGAGAATTAGAGAGAAGATATTAAAGATATTATAAACTCTCTCATCAGTATGCAACAGGAGATTTTGAAAAATTGAGCCCTCACAGGTTCCAGCCATTGTGCCGCAGTGGTTAAAAAAGCTGATTGGATACTGGGATACATTGCCAAAAGTATTGAGTACAAATCTAAGAAGGTGATGCTTCTTTTGTACAAGATGTTCGTCAGACCACATCTGGAGTATTGTGTACAGTTCTGGGGACCATACTTTAAGAAAAATATAGAGGCTCCAGAGAAAGTTCAGAGAAGAGCCACAAAGCTAATTCCAGGTATAAAAGATGAAAGGTACGAGAAGAGGCTGAAGATCTTTAATCTTAGGAAAAGGAGACTCAGGGATGATTTGATTGAGGTCTTTAAATATGTTAAAGGGATTAACAAAGTGAATTATGTAGGATTCCTTCGACCAAGTATAGTGAGTAGAACTCGGGGTCACAAATGGAAGTTGACCAAAGGTAAATTTGGCACTGATATTCGGAAATATTTCTTCACCCAAAGAGTAATTTCAATGTGGAATAGCTCGCCTGACCATATTGTTGAGGCAGAGACCTTGGGGGTTTTCAAGAGCAGGCTTGACTTAAAGCTAGATACCATTGAGTCATTCAGTATCTGAAGGGATATATTCACAATAGTATAAAGAAACTAGCGAGCTTAGTTGGGCTGAAAGGCCTGTTCTTGCCATTCATGTAATGTTATGTTATGTTATGTTATGTTATGTTATGTTATGTTATGTTATGTTATGTTATGTTATGTTATGTTATGTTATGTTATGTTATGTCATCATTGTAGGACTGCAATATTTGAACGGTGCAAACTTATGCTGCATAAAGGAATAACAATTTACTTATTACTTTGATTGACAGTGGGAGAAAATAAAACTTTAAGTAACCATTGATGTAATAGGGAACACTGTGTAGATAAAGTGTATTTCCCTCTTGGTTGCAAGGCAACATACTGTGGACAGGGTCAGCAGCAAAACATACTACATGTTAGCCACTTAAAAGATGGCACACCTAAAATAAATCAATATCTATTTAAGGGTTTGCTGTATTTTTCAGCGCTATTTTGTCATCAGACGGCCCTTGCCGTTAACACAATATGACATTTTTTTAATGTAAAACTTTTGCATTCCTATTCGGCTGCAAAACTGTTGTGCTAAAGCCGAGGTGCCCAGTCGTCTACCACGAAGGGCTGAGAGTATGGAAGTTTTCATTCAAACCACTCACTACACATGCTGAATACACTGATAAGCACACCTTCAAGCAGAGAGGAAGAAACTGATCAGTGAAATTAGCTGTTGTTGGATGGAAGGTGAAACGCCATATTCTCAGCTCTCCGTGGCACATAACTGGGCACCACGGTTCTTAAGGAAAAGCCTGCCAGTCTGACGGCAAGAGAATGGGGTTAAATATTTTAAACATTGCGTATGATCAAGCACATGTTGATTCATTTCAGGTGGAGCTTATTTTAGGTGGCTAACGTATGTTTTGCTGCAGTCCACATCCACAGCATGTGGATATTGCTGTGTTTTCGTGCAGGAACTATGCTCTACTTCCACAAACTGCATGCAAGCTTAATTGAGTGCAATCAAATGCAGGTAATACACTGATGAGGAATAAGCACCTCATACAACCCAACTTCAAAATACCCAAACTATCCCTTTAAACCTGTCAGTGTCTTCCATATATCTCAATGTACTGTACTGCAATCTACCGGCTCACACTATATCCTCATTTTGTTCCTCGCAACAAGAGAAGCTCAGGAGCGAGCTGAAAGATTACGAGCTAAAAAGGGCTCCTGGGTCCATCCACCTGCTCTTCGAGCTCCAATATATCACCCCACAATTCTCTTTGTGCTGATTATTGGCAACAGTTTGACAGCAAAACTCTGCCATATTATACATCTATGGAGCACAAAAAGACTGACAGTGTTAGTATCCAAGACCAGTATTGTAATGTGAATATTTTTATTATGTTTTCAGATTTATTTTTACTCTTGTATTTTCTGTTTGTCTTTTTCTGGTGTCTCCATGTGTTGGTGTTAACCTTTTCACTTCCTTGTGTTATGTCTCCCCACCCCTGTGCTCTATTAATTAATCCATCTAAATATTACACAGTTCTACACAGATCAGTGTGTTACTTGTATTATTCACCTTATCGGCGCAATTTCAGTTCCCCTTGAGAATGTCACGGCAAAAGCTGCACTTGGAGTAAACAAACCCACACGGCCAGCGCTTCCCTTTTTCACTTGGATCCCAGATCCTGAAGACTCAGATTTTTTTTAACCACTTTTTAGACCAGGGGCGTCTAATCTTGTCCATAAAGGGCCAGTGTGGGTGCAGGTTTTCGTTCTTACCAGCAGTGCTACAGCACCTAATTCCACTAATTAACTCATCAGGGGATTCAATCAGGACCCTGATGGGTAGAATCAAGTGTGTTAGAGCTGGGCTTTAACAAAAACCAGAACCCACATCGGCCCTTTCTGAATTAGACTGGACATCTCTGATTTAGACCATTTGAACAACAAAGCCAACGAGAGTCACTAGTTGAAGTTACAAACAGCTGGCAAGATTAATGCCCATATGAGTATCCTGCTGGTTCTTGGATCAATGACCAGACAAAGTGGCCAAACCGTCCGTGTTCTGGGGCCGGTTGCTAACCTCTCCAGCCAGATGGATTGTTACACCAAAACCATCTCAGAAGTCATCCATAGAAACTGTTTATAAAGGGAGTACGTGCTTTAAAATAAACTTGGCAGGTGATTGAATGAAGGATCCGTCTATCACAGTCTTTCACTGTCAATCATGGGCAAACCTCAACCAATCAAATCAACGAATGATGTATTCAGAAAGCGCCAAAGAGGAAACACAACAACTAGCTGCTGTCTGAGAAACTTCGAAAGGTATCTTGCAAGCAGGCGAAGTCCATGGCTATGCTAGCCCATGATCTATTAGGAGTCTCCAAGGGCTGAAGAAGACTGCTGGGGTGCTGATTGCAGCACTTGGATCCGCCACAGGCAGGACAAGCTGTGACAAACTAAAGCGTGTCTTGGAAGATGGTCGGCCAGCAAAACTATCAACAGATGAGTGCCGGGGAACAGGACATGCCGGGATGGCATGATACCTGTGCAGTGTGGGCCCAGGACAGAACACTGCTTCTTACCCAATCAGGGATGACGAGGACACAGGCCTGGACACTTCGTTGACATCAGGGAGACAAATCCTGACAGGGCCCAAGGAGCGGATAAGCACTGGCAGAGGTTCAGTCAGAATCTTTCAGTCATTCAGTCAGCAATGAACGAGGCCAGGATGGATAAAGTTCCTATTTGTACCAGAGTCAATCACTGCCTTTTTGAAATTAGTCATCCCTGCCAAGTCAGGTGAATGGGAAGAAATGTCTAAGACAAAACAGCAGCCCCAAATAGCACCTCTCTTCCAGCAGAAGGACTGGGCCGCGAGAAAGAACATTCAGCAATGGCATGGTAAACCTGTCCGCAATACTGGCGAAGACTCTGCTGGATACGTCGTTATCATTCTGCTAGGGGCAGCTGATTAAGCTGGGCCTGGTCAACTTCCATAGGTTCCAGGGGAACCAGAAGGGGCTTAGCAGAAAGCAGAGTGTCTAAGCCCGCCAATCCAGCCACCTCTCCTGCAGCCGGGCATTATTCTGGAGTGCTTAGTCAATGAGGTCATCCAGATCTTGGGGGGGATGCAGGTAGTCAGCTCTTCCTGGACCCAATCCAACAGGCTGAACAAGAAAATGTCAAAGAGAGCCTGGGGGTCCCAGCTCAAAGAGTCAGCCACTGTCCAGAAATCGATGGAGTTGTCTGGGACAGACAGGCTGTCTCGGTGCAGCTGGAGAAGTCTCTGGGTACCGACACGGTCAGATGGGGACTGATCACATACCTTCCTCATCTCCTCTATGAAGGCAGTGAAAGTTTAACTGCAGGGTCTCCTGCCTACAAACAGGTGGTCGCCCCGTCCCTGTCTTTTCTACAGATGCGAGTGATGATAAATGCCACTCTTGACTGTTTGGAAGGGAAAGAAGATGTTTAAAGCTCAACGAACATCAAACAGTGAGCCAAAAAACTTTGGCAAGTGGATATTTTGCTGTCATCAGGGTCCAATACTGCCAGATTGAGTTCTCATGGGACAACCGCCTGAGGGACAGTCTGCTGCAGGATAGAGCAGGCTGCTTGAGCAGCAGTGTCAGAATCCCAGGAGATGTCAGTGATTACCACAAGTTGATTAGAGATTGCGCCATTAAACTGATGTAGGAGTGCGGAGCTCTGCCTTTTCCTGACCAATCCGAACCCCTTGGTACCTCAGGGCACTAGCCAGGCTCGGAAAATCTGCTGGTTCCATTCCTCAGCTGAATTATACTGTCATGATCCAGACAAATAATCAAATGTAGATTCAGGGTACAATCCAAAAAGGACTATTTAGTAACAGGAATACGGTAATAGAACAGGAGAAAGTCATGACTGAGAACTGCTGAGGGGCAGTTCAGTTAAGTTGGAAATGACTGGAGAGGGTGGGGGTGTGTCCACACCCAGGCCAGTGGCCATCCCAGGGCAGAGGTCGGGTGGTGAATTCCCCTTGCAGAAGCAGGACTGCTAGACAGTAGAACCAAAGGGTTTAGCAGGAATACAGTCCCAATCCTTGAGGCTACAGTCCCAATGAAGGCTTGGAAGCTCGTTTCTATTAATTAGAATCCTATTAATAAGTAATTAAGCTTTTCTTTAATTGTTATTTTGCGAAAAACACATAGAGAGAGAGTCACTGAAGGTTCCTGTTTGCTTTCATCATGAGGGCTGTAGATATCCTAAATTCTGCTGTAGAGAACTCCCATGATGCTCTGGGTCATTGATATAATGGCGCAGCATAAGAAAAGTCCATTTTAATGAGATTATATGACTGGTTGGATTCACAATGGAAGCTCAAGAAAGACAGCTGCCCTTAAGGCAAGCACGATTGCCATTTATTTTTTGCTTAATAATTTTTGGAGGCTTGTCCAATATCATCTGTGGGACTTAAATGGTCTGTTATCACTGCTTGGATGCAAATAGGGGTTTTCGTGGTGTTAGATTCTGATTTAGATTTTTTTTTCCTTTTTCTTTTTCCATTCTGTTCTTGGCCCCATCTCTTTTTCTGAACCCATGTTGACTGCGAGAACTTTGTGACCAAAGCTGGTGAGGAGGTGGGGCTTCTTCAAGTAGATGCCTGGCACTTTGCTTTCACAGATCACAGTGGAATGTGGTTGTAGTGGAATTGTAGACCATTTACTGTGCCTCTGTTTCCCCTCCCTCACACCTTCCTGACTGCATTGTGCTGGAGCCCTGCAGTTGCATGGGGACTGTAGTCCCCACTGGAGTTCCTCTCTTTAGTTTCTTTTTTCTTATTCTATATTTGTTTCAACATTATTTATTCCTGCCCTCTTTCACCAAGGTATATATTTATAGTGCCATCATAAATCTGCTTTTAAAAGTAACCAAACCGCATTGCTACCTGTTGTCTTTGCCTCCACCTGAGAACAGGTTACATTACAATTGCCAATTTTTTGGACTGTGTTGCAGGCCTGAATGGTAGAAATTGAAGTTCATCAACAAATCAAATGATCTCGACATGACAATAGTGAAATAGCTCGTCTTCATACTGTCAGTAATGAAATACACGTCCAAGTAGATTTAGAAGTACATCACTGCCTTCTGTTTTTACGGCCGCATGCAAATTCATTGAAACAAGCTGTGAAAAAGGTAAATTATGGATTTTTTTTTGTTCAAATTTCAACTGGACTTTTAGTATGAATCATATTGATTTACTCATTAATACCTCTTCAGTTTTTAAGTCCGAAAGACCGATATCAACTGTATTTGCTTTATCCCAGAATGACTTGCTGATGTGTTTGCGTAAAGTCATGATCTTTCTCGAGGGCACATCCATCACAGACGACTTCTTTTTTTTCAAAGATTATTTGGTTACACTTTACAATAAGGGTACAAGAATTAACATTAGTTGATGCAGTAATAAGCATTTCCTAACTGCTAATTTAACCTAAGCACCTGGTAATCATTTACAAATGATGTTCACATCAACTAAGGTATAAATTTATACATTATGGTTTAAGAGTTTGAGGTGCTGCAAGAGGGATACTTAAGGAATGTTTTCAACTTCACAATAAGGGAAACACAGAAAATTAATAAATGGATTATGGTTACATAATGTTTATTCGGCTATCTAACGCTTCAGTTACCTGCTAATTGTAACTAATTGTTCATGAACTAATGTTACTTAATGCTAATTGTTGTACCCTTATTGTAAAGTGTTATTGCTTATTTTTTCGGGATTTTTTTCCTTTATTTTGATGGATGTACAGTGGAGGGCGGTGGGGGGGGTTGGTTGGGGGCGGTGGGGGAGGGCATGCGGCAGGTGACCCGAGTCGAGCCCGTGTTGCCGCGGGAATGACATGGCCTGTATGGTGCATGTGCGTAGGCCAATGAGCCCCCTGGGCGCCCCCATCACAGACAACTTCTGATTCACAATTAACTAGCCAGGGCAACAAAGGACCACAAATAACAAAGCAGCATGTGGCGCAAAATCGCATTATTTTTACATCACGCACCCCACAAATATGAGCTTTTTCAGACAGTTTGATTTAATTTTGTCCTGCTGAAAGAAATACAAAAACAAAGACAAAAAGGCTTGAAGCACGTATTGGGACTAAAGACTGAAACAATTGCAGCTTGTTTCAATTAATTTGCTCAAGGGTGTATGTGCATCTTCCATACCGTCCCAACATTTTTTGAGTTGGAGTTGTGGATAAAATATGAAATGATAAATATGATATGATAAAGCATGAGAGAGAATGTGGTAGCAAGTGATTAACCCATGTGGAGGGGGGTAATGACCTGTATAAATGGGAATTATTTGATGCAAAAAAAAAAGTAGCACCTGTAAGCATGTGAAAAATAGAATATTGCGAACAGAAACCTGGTAGCTGCCATCCTTGTAACTCAGCTGTTGAAGAGTATTCTTGTAGCGATACGGCATGTCAGTACGACGGCTGAAGAACACCAGTGCGCTGGCTGAGTCAGACAGTGGCCTCCAGAACACTTCAATTTTACTTTTCTCCTGAGTGATAGGGTAAAGACATTAGGGAAGGGTGTGACAGCTTTTATCTTAGCACATACTTATAAAAAACACATATGTTCACCATTTTTGCTAAATTTAATGACAAATTCTTCCAAGATTATGAAATTTGGCACTGAGAATAATTTTCAGTTTGTGCTCCTAAGAATATCATGCCACTTTCACTTGCTCTGCAAATTTTTGTATTCCTTCATTTATTAAAATGACACAGTGTTGTGAACAAGTATCTGTCCCCTTCCAAATTTCTTCTAATTTTGCATATTTGTCACACTTAAATGCTTCAGAAAAAACTAATTCTAATATTAAACAAAAAAGACCCGAGTGAACACAAAGTGTGTTTTTAGATGATGATTTCATAGAGCTGAAGGGCAAAAACCACTGCTGACCTAAAGGAACACATTGGGCTCCACCCTGCACCCACAAGTGTCTTTGCTAGCTTAATATTGACAAAGTTGCCATTTCCCCATCCAGCGCACAAATGGCTTGAAGTCAACAAACTTTTGCTGAACTGAGCGCCCATGGACATTAAGCGCCTCATTGGTCTTAAAATGAGGTATGGTCAGAAGCGTGATGGCGTGTTGCTGTCCTGAGGCAGCAAAAAGTGATTATGTGATTAGACCAGGTTTTTGTTTGCCAAAGTCAATCATCACTTTTTCAGTTATTTTAAGGTTGCATTATTACGATGCACTCTGTACCTTCATAGGTGAGAGCACAAGTGCGCATACATTCTGCTTGTTACTGTCATGGTTTGGGAGCTTTGAGAGCTCTGTTTGTTACTCTCGTCCGGGACGATATCGTTTTGCTACCTATCGGATTCCTGGGCCAGCTGGCAGTAATTGGTGGCATTGCCCGGACTCTATTTAAGCTCCAGTTTCGCCTTGCGTTCCTTGCTAGTGTGTCAGTGCATCTTTAGCGCTTTAGCCGGTAAGGTCTCTTGACAGATTATTGTTTAGGGACTTAGCTGCATAACAGGATCATTGTGAGTGAGTAAGGGAATCTTTGATTTATTTCCCTTTTCTTTTGTTTTCCTCAAGTTTGCTTGTATTCTACCACGGACGGCGTCTGGTCCGTTGGTAGCGCAAGCTTCCTTATTTCTAGCTGTTTTTAGTCTCTCTTACAAGCTGTAAGGTTTGCCTTTTTAATATTTGGCCGCTGCTCTTGACGTCCACGTTCAGCAGCTATCACAGTTACACACTCAGGGAAGAGCAGCAGTGCACATGTATGCAAATGTTTAAAAATGAAAAGATTGCAATATGAAGGATTATTATTTTGAAACTCAAGACCTTAAAAAAACAGTACATTACATAATGCTCCGTACGATTGATTGCACACCGATACAGCTACGCGCTGTTTCACAGAGTGCTCTCATGCATCTGAATCTTTGGGGAACCTATTCCACCAACATACAGGTGATTTGGGATTCACTGTGCAAGGTTACACATTTTGATATTCAAAAATTCTTGTAGAAAAAGCCATGACTCGTTTATACAGATGAAAGTTGTCATTCCTGCAGTCATCTTGGGGATCTCCTCTCCATGAGAATGTTTGTTCTGTCTAAATCTTGGCAAATTTTGGTTCAATTGAAAAAAATATGAAAATGCATGGCCTTGTGGAATGAAAAGAATTTGTATAGTGCGTTAATGTGCTTCAGCCATTTGGATAATTAAGTTCTGCGCGGATCAACCGTTAGCTGCAAGTATATCAATCTGCAATTATCTAAAATCATCCTTTAATTCAATCATTAATATAATGCCTGCAAACAGTACTGCACGATTTGGTAGAAATGTGCGATAACGATTATAGTGGATCATATTGAAATTTGCGATTGCGATTACAATGTGGTAATTTAAAAAAATGGTACCTTGAGGCTACTTGCATTGTTATCAAGGAAAATGCAGTGAAAAATCATAGTTTTGAAGTGTATCTCTCAACTCAAAACATGCAAACATTAAGGTGCATAAAAAATACAGAACAAGTTTGTAGCACTGTTTTCAAAATAACATTTTCCAAAAAAGAGGTTTTTCTTTTTTTGAAAATAAGGATATTTCTGCCAAGTCCAAATGCAGTTGCACTATTGTAAACTTTGATGCCTTTCTGCAGGCATTTTTGTAAACCTATTTAAGTATTACTAAATACAAAAACCTAAAAGGTTGTACAGTACTGTTAAAAAATGAAGGCATTTCTGCAAAGTACAAAAGCAGTAGCACCATTAGGCTTTCAGTTCACTTTTTGTCTTTATTTGGTGGCCTTTCACTGGCCTGCATTCTTCATGCTTTTCTCTGTGCTGTCTCAGGTGGTGATACAGATTGGTAGTGCTGCTGCGGGATGCGGTATTTTAACTTTTCAAGTTTTACTCACGTGACCATACCTGCTGCACTGACCAGGGGCCTAATTTATTAAAATTTGCGTGGATTTCGTACCTAAATAATACATATGCACAAAAAAATAAAATTACATTTTGTGGAAAATAACAAACGAATAGGAAGGATAGGGGAACAGACTGCAATCTATTCGTTCGTGCTCATTAATAGAATTATTGTGACTTTCAAGATGGAGGCGACTGGAAACTACCACAAGGTACTGTCTTTTTTAATAACCTACCTGTGCATTTTCAAAGTTCTTAGTGCCTTGTTTTAAATGTCAGGGCCCTCAGAATTCTACCAATGAAGTGTGGAGCTACTTTGAGCCTCGTTAATGATGAAAAAATAGCGATTTCTTTGCATAGCAACGCTATGCCCAATTCACGACCATTGTAAGCCTGTTGGGAGCTTCGGCTAAAAAGCCATGTATTTCGAAATGTTGCGTGCGTACAGAGGTGGGGAAGTATCCGTTTAGAAAAGAAAGGAGGTTGTCGCCATTCCTTAATTCTGCGAGGCAGCAGTGTTTAAAGCGGCAACCATTCATTCGGCTAATAGTGTAAAGAAACATGTATGTGATGGGCAGGGGACTCACGATCACCGTGATCAGATCACGTTGCTTTAAGTGCATTCAGATTTTCTAATTAGCGCGGATGTCTTCCTAAGTGGTAGGAATTCCCTTTTACACCTTGCCTTTATCTTCAGATGTTTTCTACATAGGTTAAAGAAAAGTGGTTTGGAATCATTGTATAGGACATAATTTTTTTTTGACTCTTCGGACACAGCCCAAGATAGCTTGTGCAGCTCTACCTGCTAACCACCTGTCCTGTATTTATGATCAAATGCACAACTCAGAATTTCGTTTGAAATGCGTGTTATAATTTACAGACTGGGTGATAAAGCAAGCCGGCTTAAAATATGCCACTTTTAATAAGCAGCAAAACAATAGATTACTTCATTGTCACTGTCTATAATGAACTTATATTCTAATTAAAAATTTTTTGTTTTCATCTCTTTCTCATTTACCCCCCCCCCCTTTTCTAAACTCTTGACCCTAAATTTAAAATTTTGCTTTTCTTTGGCTCTTTTTACGCATGTATAGAAATGCAACCCCTGGACTCACGTGTATGATTATTTCTACAAGTGGATATGATTAAAACAATTTCGGAATATACTTTAAAACTAACATTTTTGGCGATTACTGTCATCAAGTTTCCATATTGACAGCAATGATTTGCTAATGCACTTTCAATTTAAGCACGAGCAGACCTGTTTCCCAGCAGAGTTTTTTTCCCCCCTGTTATTTAGCAAATCTGCCATTTCACCAAGTGCAAGTGCATTGAAGGGAATGAGATCTGACACTCTGATTGTTTCATTTCATGTTAGACCCAAAACACGGCAACACTTGCGCGACACTTGAACGAGCGAGGACAATCGACGTGGACGATAATCGGCGTTCCTCGCATTCAAGCTGGCTTTGTTCATCAAGCTACAAGATCGTTTAAGGACTAAAATGGATTTGTTTTGCCATTTCTTCTCATCATATCTTTTGTTGAGCTGCTTTGATATCTGCTTTATAAACAAGTGCATTTATTTTACATGAAATTTAGATGTCTTATTTTCAATTTGTTCCCAGTGTCAGTATGGAGATGCCAACAGAGGGTTGAATACACATGAAAAGAAAAAAAAGTTTTCATGCATGCAAAACTTGGCAGCAATGTGATTGTCATTGACATGCACTTGTTTGTCCCTTTTAAGTATATATGGAGAGTTTGTTTCCAAAATGCAATATATCCATTTTACTAATTTTGAGTAAATCAACTTTTTCTATGCTGGCGCCTTTTGCATTTTAGAGAGAAACAAACTTTGACCGTGAAAAAATACACTCTATAGTATGAATTTCAGAAAATGAAAATGTGTACCATCTAAAAGAAGCTCAGGGCTATTGTTTTATGGTATTATCTAAATTTTTGTAATTTTGGCAGGCACTTTTTTCGTTTTGGAACCAAACTCTTCATATACAATGCATAAAGACACTCCTTCTGCCAGCCAGCTCATCGCTTCATGAGACTCTGGAGCACACTTCTTATGATTATTCAATTATCATTTGTTATTAGTCAGTCAGCCTACACACCTATTTGTTGTTCCCTCAGAGGGATATATATATATATATATGAGTCCTGTGCGAAGGCTCTTTGTGATGACTCTTAAATGCCTTGCAGAAACGGTGCTGTTAGTCTGTTGTAAGACAGTTCCTGTGTTCTGCGTATATTAAGTCAAATTATAAACTAGGAGCCGCTTACTTCAAAGCAGCCCTTTTAATTTCTGGTTTAAAGGAACCTTGTTCCGTTTTCTTTGATTGTGTAATACTTATTCTACTGCTGTATCACCATCTGTCTTTGTGGAACCTCAGTTCCTTTTTGTTTCATACTGATTGCAACCCTGATGCCCACTGCACTGGGTGCTTTAAAAAAGGTATAAGTGAGAACCTTTTAGAGTTGCAGACAAGCACCCATTAGAAAAGGCAAATATGTGCACCCTGTGAAATAGTGATGACAAGAACCCTGACAGGTGTCACCCCTAAGCTTCTTTAAAAAAATGTGCTCACAAGCATCAAAAAAGGTGCTGCTATTGTAGCAAATGTGCGCACCCGTAAAAGGTGCTGAAACAAGCCTTTTTTTCTTTGAGTGTAGACAACCCCCCAATGTGGCTGAGTTCTTCAAGAAAATAGTTTTGGCTATGATACTAAAAGAGGCCAGATGTATTTGCGTTTAGTTTAAAATGTAAAACATACACATCATTATTCTCTGTCCTATGTCCTAATATGTTTTTATTCATTTTTAACTACTATTTTAAAAATTTGTTTTCTTATCTGCTCCTGCTGTATGTGAATTTTGTGAATATTTATCTGTATTGTTTGCGTCTAAACTCCCATTGTACATGTTTATTTTGTAATCAGGGCTCCTCGACAAAAGAGACTTCAGTCTCAGTAGGACTCCCTGCAATAAAGGCTACAAATAAAAAGAAAAAAAAATTAAAACAATTCTGCAAAGAAGGGTGGGCGAAAAGTCCACCCCAGCAATGCAGAAGACAAATTGCCAGTTATCAGAAACCTTTGATCGCAGTTGTTGCCACCAATCATCCAATCGTGGCACAACCACTTATTAGGTTTAGAGAGTAAATTATTGTTTTTAACTAGTGTGATGTAGGCTTGTAATAACTCTTTACCTTCAATTTTTAAAAAAAAAAGATCATATAAAAAAAAAGCTGCATTCTGCATTAAGTCACATTTGTCCTCCTATTACATTATAGTTTTTTGAATGATATGGTATATTTGAATATCATAAATAAGTAAAAATAGAAGAACTTGGGAAGGGGGCCAATATTTTTCCATGGCATATTCAAGGCTTAGCGAGCTCATCAGACAAGTTAGACAGCTGTGATCTCCAATAAAGTTGAACTAATAAAAAGCACCTGCAGCAGGCGTTTTCCTTGGATACCCAAAGGGTCCTGGTTGATATTAATGGCGATTTTGTTTTGTAGAATGGCCCGAGCCTCATTGCTTATTGCTCGAAGGTCGTTAGACATGAATAGCGGTGCCGCCATGATTGCCCAGAGAGCCATCTGAGAACGTGACTGCTCCAGGCTGAGACCGAAATTCCCAATGATCAACTGCAAGAAAAAAACAGCACAAACCACTCACACACTAACACGCTAACTGTACCAATGAACAAACACAGTCAGACATACAAATCTTGACATAAACTCATAAATGCACACAGAACTCAATCATTAGTCCATAACCAGTGAAACCAGAAAAAAATTTACATGTTTAATTAAAACTGATTACTCTGACAAAAACTGTGTAAGCAAACTTAATGCTCTCAGTATAACAATGTTCATGTTATACTTTTTGGTGTCTGAAAACCTAGTGTAAGCTGAAATTCATTTTGAACTTATTTTAAAAGAATATTAGAAGAACTATTTCTTATAAAATTCTGTACAGCATATGCTGTCCAAGTTCTCTCAAGCAGTCCTTTACTTAAAATCTGTGAAACAGTTAGCCCAATATGAAATCATGAATTCATGAAGAGTCATGAGCTACATAGCTCAATTATTTTAGCAATCGTTTGGAATACCTCCTTTGCAGGCCATCTTTACTTCTTTTACCTCAGCTTGCCCTTCCTGCTGCATGTGTAGAATAATACTAGGAGATTTAGGCTCAAACTCGCACATTAGCCATTACATTTCCTAAGTTGAACATACACTGTTGCAAACCACGATTAAGTTGCTTAACTGGAATTCCTTAAGTAAACATCCAGCATAACAAATTAATTCACGTTATGTAAATCAGTTTGAGTGTATGAGTGTGCCTCATTCATGTATCCCTTGATTATATTAGTGAAGTGAGGCAAATCATTTATTGCGTTAAAATTCTTTTAAATATAAGACAAGTTAAAGCGAAGATGAAACGTTAAAAGTTAAACATTTTTCATTCGCTGTTGACACAAGAAAAGTTCGTGAACACGTTGTGTCCATTGTAATGTGTGAGAAACTTTTCAGGCTTTACCAAGCATATTAGTTAACATGATGAAAATATGATTGTTTATACTAATCTCAAAGTTTGACATGCCTTCTTAAGTTCACAGAAAAATTTATGGCTACGTAGATGCTAATTGATTTCAGTTAGAAGCTGGCAGAAGTGCCGACAGAGTACTGAGGGGCATGAAAAAAAGATGCGAACACAAACAAACCATGTCCGGGTCGTTCCATTGCCCTGGACCCGCAGCAGGCTGCAGTACATCCTGATTGGTTGAGAACCAGTCTACTATACTGAGCACACTATTCCATGAGTCTTGAATGTCACCATAGTTCCGCCACAGGTTACAGATCTCTCCCAGCTGTGTGTAGTTGACCTGGAATGATTTATACAGAGAAATAGACTCAGCCTTTGGACAAATCACATTTGTAAAGTTTTGCCAATGGTTGGGATTAATGGGATTTCAATGCAGAACAGCAATTTATCAAATCTAGTCCACATGATGCTCAGTAACAAAACACTAAATATATTTTATGCCAATTCACACATAGTCTAGATTTTCAGCATGAAAAATATGCTCAAGACTTGAAATCAAAACATTGCATCACTATGATTGTTATGATCCTGTTCTGCCTGACCATGTTTTTGTTTCTGCCTGACTCCCATGTTTGATTATGAATTCTGCTTTGTCTGACCATGCTCTGTATTTTGTATTGTGATTTAGATGCCTTGCCATGTTTTGTTTTTGCTTTCCCTGCATGTCTTCCATATTCCATTGCAGTTATATTCCAGTCCATGTTTTGTCTCATACCATGCATTGCACTTTGTCTCCCCCTGTCTGGTCTTTTGTCATGTGATCGCTCACTGCCCCAGTATTGTGTGCCACATTTTCGGGTGATTTCATGGTTTCTGGGATTTCAACCATTCCTTCCAATCTTGTTCACTTCCTTCACCTTGCTTTTCTATATTACTAAGAATACTAACAGTTTTTCTTTACTAATTGACGAATGAACTCTCAGCATTCGCCCTTTTCTAGTCTCTGCCTCTTGCCTTCACTCAATTTACTTTGCTGTTTTTCAGCAGATTTTCTGCACCTGGCTAATCACTGTTCAGCCTCTCACTCTGTGCACCGTAGAACTCCCTAACCGGAGCTGTATGTTTGTCAGTGGGCTGTCTCTGTGATCCCTGTCCGCGTTTTGGCTTTTGCTAATTTCTTGTAATCAGGAACTTCCTCATGTTCATTCCTTTGTAATTAGTCTGATCCAGCTCACCTGTGCCCTATCATAGCATGTGACTTCCTCAACATGTATTTAAGCAGTCATTTCACTCACAGCTCTTGTCAGAACGTTTTCCCTGTGCTGCGATTGTTGATGCCTTGTACTCTTAGTGTTATACTTCTGACTGGAACGTCCCTGATTCTGATTTTGGCTTTTTCTTTGATACTTATCTGCCCGTGTACCATACCTGTTTTGCCCGACTGAGTTTGTTTGCTGTTACCTGTTAACGGTTCAAATTACGCCCACTGGATTTTGGCTATGGACTCTCTGACAAACCTGTGCCTGTGTACCGAACCCGTTTTGCCCGACTCTGAGTTTTGTGTTTGCGGCCCTGTGTACAGTTTGGACTTGATTTTTGGATTGTGGACTTCTGCTCTGGGGACGTTTTCCCCCTTCCATCATAAAATCCAGTTTTACTGCACTGCTTGGTTCTCGCGACTGGTTCTGGAGTGATGCCTCACAATGATTTGTCACTCTTGAATTCAGAGGCTATGTCGACACTGCAATTTTTTGGACTTTCAAAACTCTGGGTAAAATATTAGCCTTCCAAGCATGAGATAGAAGGATCACATGGGGGCAAGACTGATTTCAAATCATTCATAATGCTAGTTTTGGAGCACAAACTATAATAGAAGCTGTAGCGGAGAGAAACATGAAACGGGGAAGCTCTGTGCAAATTGCTTACATCACGTACACCGATAAGACAAAACATTCAAATTACTTTCAATTGCAACAAATAATGTTAGTTATTCCATTACATCGGCACCACGCCCAGGCCTGCAGACAGACCATAGACAATGAGCAAACAGTCAATTCTTGTATTCAACGTTGTAGGAGCCATTTATATTCAGTTTGTTGTGCTGTTGTACAGTAAGTTTACACATTAAGTCATCACTCTAGAAGGACAGGAGCCCAGTACTGATGCATGCGCTCAGTGACCCAGGAAGTCTGAATTCTCAGTAAATATTTTGCTGCACAATTGTCTGGATTTTGGCTTGTTAACTGCTCACAATATTAAGCAAGGGTTGAGAAAGTCCAAGTCAAGCAGGGTTGAAAAAATTGACTTTTTTGTGGATTTTGATGTCTTGCTTGAAATGTTAAATACACGTACGATAGTCAATGTGTCACAATTGCTCCTGCGAGTGGCATCACAGCTCTTGGCCCGATTCACTTTGGGTTCAAGTACGATATTAGGGGTTGCTAAAAGCCCTTTTTACATCCACGATTACTATATTTGATTATCATCTCTGGGCTGAAAGTGTTGATAGTGAGAGAGAGTATTTCATGCCCTTTCGGATGATACCAAAATGACGTTTAAAAAAAAAAAGAAAAAAAGTTTCAAATCAATACATGTCTACTTTAAAGCATTTGATTAATAAAAAGTGTTCTAAAATTTTCCTGTGTTTAAAAATTTAGCCTCATCTCAGCAGATAATGACTAACAAGCAGTCTGACTCGGACACTTTGTTTTCAGCCGCCGTAGCCAATTTGATTTGTCAGCTAACCTACAATCTTTTTTTATCATTAATACCCCTACTTTTCTTTGTAATGTGCTGAAAAAAGCTATGAACATTTTCCCATAAAAAATAATAATTGAGATAATGAACTAACAGTATACACACACAACAACTTGAATTTCATCATTTGGAGTTTTCCATTTAAAACAAAGACTGTCACCATGGATTCTACAATGTAATTCTCTGAATTTTGTCTTAAAGAGCTAGAGATAAATTTAATTTAACCAACAAATATAATTACCAATATTAATTAATCAAACAGAAAGGCAAACTCTCAGTAGGCTTCCAAGCTAACTGTCTTCATTAATGTCTGTGTTGTGCAGAGGAGAAAGTCTGCACCAGGTGGGGGAATTAGTGCAGTTGGTGGGGTTCACAAGCTGCAAAGAGGTTTCCAATTGGCACCAGACTCTCTAAACAGGTTCCCCGCGCAGGTTCGAATCCTGCCGACAGAGCCAAATGTTGACAGAGCCAAGGATTTTATTTCAGCATTGTTTGTCATATTCGATAATATTGATTATAGATATATTTTATCATTTGCTCATACAAATAAGCAATAATTATATTATGCAGGCAGCAGAAAGACACACACACACACACACACACGACACACACACGCATACATACAAGTAATTCATATACTGCAGTGCAAACACAGACAAATATACAAACAGGACAATTCAGTTCACACTTGCATGAGCAGTACACACACATAAGCAGGCTTTTTGCTTAGTTGATTCAAAAACCATAATCATAAGATGTATTTGATTTCTGCAGCTTTGATCAATATTTGTTCAGCAAAATCATTATTTGCTACTGAAAACATACTCAATTGAATTATTTGTTTTTAATTTGATATGCATCGAATTCATCCACTGGTATCTTTTTCATCTGGCTGTATTTTTTCTAAGTGTGACTGTAGGTCTCTGAAGGTGACGCGCATGCGTCTTTGCTCTGCATTCCTGAAGGGTTACCTAATTGAGATCTCAAGTTGCCTGTCCAATTGTAATGCAAGAATGAAAAGGGGGAGGACCATATTTGCGGTATAAAACTGTATGCAATAGTTCAGTTTGGGGGTCTGCTGGGAGTTCTACGGGGAGTTCGTGATGGAGAAGATCTTGCGCAGGAGGAATGCAGCTTTGCAATTTTCAACATAACACAATAAAGCCTAATTTTTCCTTTTTCAAGAATCTGTCTCTCTCCAATTGCTTGAGGATGGGGGAATCTCAATATGTTGAAGAAAATCCACAACACAACTAATTGAAGACCACAAAGCAAAAATGATCAGAGTCCAAATGTTGCATTTTTGTATATTTATATATTTTTACAATATTTATAATATATAATAATATATAATTATAATATATATATATTTCTAAATATTTTTGCATGTTTTTTCAGTGCTTTGTTTCTAGGATCATTTGGAATTTTTAATTCATCATTCCTCCACAACGTGAAAATGTGACTGATCATTTTTCCCTTGTGGTCTTCAATTGTTTGCAACTATTCTATATTTTCTTGTCACTGAATCACATCAGACTTCATGCGAATGGGTCTGAACCCATTCAGTATAGATAGCGTAAGAGTGTAGACAGCTCTGTGCCGGGCTGCCAGTCAGACTCAGGGTTATAATACAGCGGAAGGGCATCAGTCATAAATGAGTGAAACTTGCCTTAGGGGGGAGTCCACCTTGGTAAGCTGGCCAGCTGCAGGAGTAGGCAATGGGACGACCAGTGGCATTCAAAGCCTTTGACATGAGAGGATACCCTGGGATACACACATAAACGTGCGTGTACACACACACACACACACACACGCACGCACACACACACACACACACAAAACTTTAGTTATCATCACAAACAACAGTTTTCTTATGACTCCCCATATCTAATCTCTCTATCCAGTCCTTACTTCCTAGTTGCAACTCTATAACTGCTTTTTCCACCTCCCATATTCCCCTCATTTGCAATAATTCCTCATTTCATCCATATTTATTCCCTTTTGCAGTCTTTTCCCTTTCTATTCTTCTTCCCCTTCCGCTGATTTCATTCGTCACGTCCGGTTGCCTGTCAGCGTCTGGTTTTGCGGCTGCCTCGCTCTTTGTTTACCTTTATTATTTTAGTGTTATTCTAGTGTTTTATCATTTTGACATTTTATTATTTTAGCATTTTATAATTTTACTTGTTTTATATTTATTTATTTATTTTTAAAATCATTTTATTACTGCTACTATTTTATCGGCAAAATTTATGGCATTATCCGCTATGGCCGAGTGCTCTCGCTGTGAGACACTGAACCAGGAAATCGCCGATTTGGAAAGGATAATAAAAACGCTGCATCAGATGAGAGAAGAAGAGGCCTTACTCGACTCTCTCTCGGTCTCCCAATGCTCTGACGTTATGGCAGAGAACTCCGACATGGGCCTTCCATGCCGCGAGTTGGGAGTCGGACCAAAATCCATGACATGCTCCATTCCAGTTGTTACTGAGCCATTGATGCCTGTTACCGAGCGGAGGGGACGACGTTCTTCCTGTCATCCCTACTGAAGCTGGATACCAAATTCAGCGTCCTGGAGGAAATTTCTTCCCTGGTGGCAATGGATGCCTCTGCGGCGAGTCCGGAGAGCTCGACGCTGGCGTCTCTCGCAGGAAAGCACTCTGCTCTAGTGGCGGGGCCTGACGTGGCCTGCTCTCCACGTCGGAGTGCTCGACCGGTGCCTGGGCAGGATCTCCAGGATGGCATGCCAGCTGCCATGCCCTCCGGGAGCAGGACCCCGTCTCGGTCTTCTCAGTCTTCCCGTGGTGGGCCGCAGCTTGCTTCTCCCTGAGCCGGCCGCTACCTGGGTCTCCAGGTGCTGGTCCTTGGCCTCAGGTTGCCCGTGAGATGCCTCGTCGTTCTTCCCTTCAGGATGATCCATCCGGGCTGTTCATCGGCTCGTCAATGACTCGACATCTACGCCTTCCTGGGACTGAATCCTTCTGCTATCCCGGAGCTTGGGTCTCTGATATTAGGGCAATATTGCCCTCCGTCGTGCACTCCCATCCTTCAGTGAAAACAATTATAGCCTATGTCAGATTCATTGACATTTCCTTGGAAAGCTCCATCGACTTGGAGTCAGACTTTAAAGACCTAACCAACACTTGCATAGAAACAGGCAAGCAGTGTGTGGTCTCCGGTCCCATTCCGTCTGTTTGTTTTGGGGACGTTAACTTAAGCCGGATCCAACAGCTGCATATCTGGCTTAAAGGTTATTGTAGCATGCAGAGTATCCCTTTAGCTGATAAATTTGCAAGCTTTTGGAAGAGGAAATGCCTCTTCGGACGTGATGCCCATCATCTGAAGAAGGCTGGCTCTTGTCATTTATCATGTAACTTTGAATTGGCCACGCAATCACTCGTCACTCAAAATTGGTGACTACCGGTGAGTCCGATGCGGAGTTATTGCAAATGCAGCTGTCATTATTTTATTCCAGTTTCCTGTGACTTTAATATGTCTGTGTTTACTCATAATGCAGCTACTGGTGAGTTCAAGGCTAAGAAGTCAAGCCATTTCCGTAATAATTTAATTACTGCTAAGCCCCATAGCTTGTGCTTGGAGTCGCAGGATGATTTTATCAAGCAGAAAGGCTTGGGGATTAATATTAATGTTCGTAGTCTCCCCACAAAGCTTGACTTTATCAAGGTTTGGGCTCCTCAGACCAAGGCTGATATTTTTGTGTTTACCGAGTCTTGGCTGTCTAACAAGGTTAAAGCTGATGTGACTTCCCTTGTGGGATATAATGTCTTTAGGTCTGATAGACTCAGACCTTCAAGTGGTGCAGTGTGGCCATTTATGTGAAGGAATGTTTCACTGTTTCTGTTTTAAACTCTGTATCATTATACAGGTACTTTGAGTTTTTAGCTTTGAGTGTCTGTTTAGGAAATGGGGTAAACTGCAGCCGACTGACAGTTGGGGTTTATCGTCCACCATCAGCTCAATCTGATGCAGTTGATAATTTAGCAAACTTGTTGTCTGCGCATGAAAACTCTGAAATCATTTTACTTGGTGATTTGAATATCGACTGGCTCTCAGATGCTTCAAATAGCTTGAAAGATGTGCGCATTAATTTGAATATGTCTCCGCTGATCTCGCATCCTACACGGCTTGACCCTAAGGATCCGAATAGAGCTACTCTCTTAGATCTTATTTTAAATAACAGGCCTCATAATTTTAAAGGTTTTCCCTCTGGATTTTTGTGACCACTGTCCTGTAGCTCGTGTCTGTGTCCAGGGTCATAGTCAAAAGAAATTTTAAACACTTCATGGAACAAGCCTTTTTATATGACTTGTATCTGAGAGACATCCATTACTCTGCTGTTATTCCTGACCCTGATTTAGCATTAAGCCATTTTATCACGTCTTTTAATAATGAGGTGGATAAGCATGCCCCTTTTAAAAAGTTGAGAGTTGAGAACACGACGAATCCCTGGTTTTCCCCTGATATCTCGGAGCTGTTAAAAGCCTGGGATTTCGCATGGAAAAAAGCACGTGTTGCTGGGTTGCGTTCTGAATGGCAATATTTATGTTACCTTCGCAATAGAACCCTAACAGCGATTCAGAAAGCCAAGTCATCAGATTATCTCTCTAACTTGTCAGACTCCAACAGAAATCCTGGGAAATTCTGGAGAACTTTTAAGTCCTTGTGTCAGCCCCCTTTATCGGCTTTACCGAGTAGGATTACTATGGATTCTGTCATTATTTCAGATAAAGGGAAACCGTGATATTTGCAATGAGCATTTTGTTAATGCAGGCTACCTCTTCAAAAATTTAGGGTTACTGCCGGCTCTTCCTTGCTGTGATAGCAGGCCTTTTGTATCTGTACCTAATAACTCCAGTTGTTTGTCCTTGCGTCCCTTTGCTGAAGAGGAAGTGCTTGAAGCACTTTGTAGCTTTGACCCTAAGCAATCCACTGGGGCGAATAAATTGGACCCGAGCCTTTTATTGCTGGCTTCACCTTTGATTGCTATTTTCCTGACACACATCTTAACCCTGTTGACTGGTTCGATTCCTGTCTTGTCTTCCTTTACACAAAAGTGGCTCTTCAGATGTTCTGAATAACTTTCGACCAATTTAAAAACAGCCGGCCTTAGCTAAGGTTTTAGAGAGACTGGTCAATAATCAAGTTAGAGCATTTCTATCAGACCATGCTATCTTGAATGCGTTTCAGTCAGGCTTCAGACCAGATCATAGCACTGTGTCAACTGCAGGCAGGGTATGAAATGATATTGTTTCTGCCTTGGACAATAAGCAAGACTGTGCTGTCCTTTTTATTGACCTATCAAAGGTGTTTGACACAGTTGACCATTTTATACTCATAGAGCGGCTAAGTGCCATTAGGTTTGATATTAATTCTCTGAATTGGTTTAAAGATGATCAAACTGTTAGGTGTCCAGTTGTTGCGGCTGATGGCTGTCAATCAAACTTTTTTTTTTTATCTTAGCAAGGGGGTTCCACAGGGTTCAATTTTGGTGCCCTTGCCGTTTGTGCTTTTTATTAATGATTTCGGTGCTAATTTTGTCAACTGTACAATCCACCTGTATGCAGATGATACAGTGATCTACTCAGCTGCCCCTTCTGCTGACTTAGCTCTTCAAAATTTGCAGTCAGATTTCCAAATCTTCCAGAAGGCTCTTTTGGACCTTAAACTAATTTTTAACTGTGAGAAAACTAAATTCATACTATTCTCTCAGAAACCTGCTGCTAGGTTCTATAATCGTAGCATCACGGCAGCAAATGGAATTCAAATTGAAAGAGCTCCTTGCTACAAATACCTTGGCATTTGGATGGATGACAATCTTAAATTTAGGAAGCATACTGATGAGCTAATCAAGAATTTGAACCTAAATTGACCATGCTGTACAGGAATAAAGCCTGCTTTCCGAGGAGTTGCAGAAGACAGATTGTTCAGGCAACTATTCTCTCTAAAAATAGATTATGGAAATGTAATTTATATGCACTCTGCTCCCTCGTTGCTGAAGTCACTTGAGGCAGTATACCACGCTGCTTTAAGGTTCATAACTGGAGATGGCTTCCAAACACATCACTGTACTCTTTTTTAAGGTTGGTTGGTCTTCGCTAGGCATGAAAAGGGAGGAACATTGTTGCCTTTTTATATAAAAGGCATTGTTAGGTAAACTGCCTGGATATTTGACCAGTTTGCTTAACTTGAGAAGGGGGAATACGGTCAGCATACTCTTGACTTTTTGGTTTTCGATGTCCCAAGAGTGCGTACTGATCTGGGTAAAACTGCTTTTATGTATTATGCTCCACAGAAATGGAATAGGCTTCAGCAGTTTTTAAAGTTGGAAAGTCTTATTTCAATTGATTGCTTTAAATGTATTTTATTGGCTGCCACAAAGTAGGAATGTACATATGTAATGTAGTCATTGTTTTTATTTATTGGACTTGGTTGTTTTCTATTGTTCGCAACTGGGCTCTGTTGCTAAAGAGAGATTACTCTCAATTGGACTCCCAGTATAAATGATTAAATCAATTAATGAATGAAAATTTCTGGCCTTGTGCCCTGTGCCGCTGTTCCTTACCCTCAGCCTGCATCGTGCTATTGGAGTAGCAGCCATCCAGCTTGAGCATGTCAATGCCCCAGTCAGCAAAGGTTTTGGCATCAATGGTGATGGCATCCAGCGTCGTCCCAGGGTAACCACCGCAGGTGTGTGTGCCTATATCCCCATAGATACCCAGCTTTAGGCCACGGTCATGAACATAACGTGCCAACTTTGGTATTCCACTTGGAAACCTGGGAATCAGATGGGGAACATATTATCATACTGTGGCAATTACAATTACAATTACAGCATCATACATTATTATCACAATATTCAGTGGCACAATTTTTGCACAAGATTGTCTCTATTCAGTGGCACAATTACCAAACCTCTTTCAGTGGCTTGATTATCATACACTATCACACAATTACCAAACATCATTCAGTGGCACAAATACAACACACCATTAACTCAAAATTATCATAACATACACATACATGTCACATTATTCAGTGGCACAATTATGGCACGCCATTATTACATTGTTCAGGGGCACAATTACCAAATACCTGTCCAAGTAACAATTGTCATACATGATTATCACACCGTTCAATGCCACAATTACCATACACCATTATCACACCATTAAGTGGCACAGCTACCAAACATCTGTCGGTATCGCATTTATCATACGCAATTATTACACTATTCAATGGTAAAATTACTATACAACATTATTGGACTACTCAATGATAAAATTACAGTAGACCATTTTCGCACCATTCAGTGGCACAATGATAACACATCAGTCAGTGGCATAATTACTCTACTTCATTATCAAATCATTCAGTGGCGCAATAACCAGACGCAGTCAGACGCACAATTGCCTTAAAATATCATCGAGCCATTTAGTGACATAACATAATAAAACATTAACATTTTTAGTTTTTGTTAGTGAATTAGTTCTAAATTGTTTTTACAGGACTTCCAATTTCGAGATCTCAGGTTTGAGATCCTGGCATCTGTCATAGCGTCTTTATGCAGAATAAAAAACCTAAATGGCTTAAGTAAATGGGCTAATGAAAGAACAGCACTTTAAAAAGTTGTGTTTGTCTGAGTATGTGCAAAAGATCTGCATATAACTTTGATGGGCCATAAATTCATGACCAAAACTTTGTTGGGAAATGCAAGTGCCAGTGTTTTCTCATATAAAAACTGTGCGTGTATAAAGGCAGTAAATTTGTGACATGAGGCATTAATGCAACTGTGGTATTGCTGTCAAAAGGACAAAAGACAAATTATTCACCACAGGGTCTTGTGGGGGTTTGTTCCATTAAGGCCAATCAGCTCAGCCGCTGTCATTCCCTTTAAAACCTTAGACATTAATGCCAATGCAAACTGGTCATTTCATCAAAACGGAGGGAGAACCTAATTTTAACAGGCCCCATTAAAAAATCTTCTCTCAAAACAATGCTGATCTTCTTGTCTGTAAGGTGCAGAGTCATTATGCGAAAACTTATGGAATATCATGAACCTCCGAGGGGAAGTGATCTGACTGCTGCTTTGGAGCAAGTCCCAACAAATACTTTTTTTTATTTGCCCATCTCAACAACACAAGTTGAATTGTGAGAAATTGAGTATTCAAAAAACTACAACCATAAAGTAACAGCGGAGGTTTGCATACTGATGTCATAGGTTTTTTTCTTATAAAAATTTTTCCAAATAAACTACTTTTTTTCCTTTGATTTTATTTAAGGAAAGAAAAATATGAGAGAAGTCTTATGTTTTTGGTGATATTTTAGGCTTAACATTGCAAAAATGTTATTTCCAGACAGGTATTTAGACTACATATCCACTATAAACCTCTCTAGCAGCCATTTCTATGAAACTGTATATAAGAAATAAAATAATGCTACTAATTCAACTACAACTATTAATATTACTACAGGTTGAATTTCTACTTCGACTATTACCTCTAATAACAATAATAAAAGTAATAATAATGGTGGGATGAGACCTTTTTGGGTCAGCCTGCAGCTTTCCCTCTGCGTCGCGGTCCATGGAGGACCAGCAGTCATCGATGTTGACATAGACATATCCCAGTTCCCTCCAACCATCCTCCGCCAGCCTGTCTGCCATGTCTTTGAACAACTGTTCACTGCGGGGGGTAACAGGGTGACACTCTAATTAATGCACAAGTAATTTTCTTAAGCACTCAGAAAGGAGTATACTGGCTACCATCCCCTCAGCCTTCTCACCTGATACAGTTTTTGGGGTCATTCGTGCAGTCAATATTACAGCGAAAGCGCTCCCAAGCCAACCAGCCCATAGGAGGGGTCCTCATCAGACCGTTGTCCAAAGCAAGGGAGGCGGAGGACAATGCCAGGGCAAAAATTACCACTGACAGATCCATTTCTGCAGGAAATCATTAAAATATTACATGGTACCATAAACTTACCAACCTGGCTCCCAGGGTCCCCAACTGTCTCCATAAGTGTGTTAACATTCTTGTATTGGAGGGAAAAAGAAACCTACTGAGAGGCTTTTTCGTGAAAAGATGATACATGAGCAGCACGATAACTTAAGTTTTTCCACACGGTGTTTCCAAAGTGCATACAAACTGTTCAGAGCAAAAGAGATATATAATAAAAAAAAAAAAAAAAAAAAAAAAAAATATATATATATATATATATATATATATATATCCTCAATGCCTTTTGCACTCAAAGTCCATTTAGTTTTAGGGCTAAGTGCTTTTCAACATGGTGTCCAGATAAAGCTTTCCAATTTACACACCAATTGAAATATGAAATTTGAAGAAATCAAGCTGATTTAATACCTCAGTCTAATGCCAGGAATCCTGAGGCCTTTCTTGCTTCAGAGGCTTCTGCGAAGATTCAGACCCCAAGAGCAACCCAGCACAAAGCCCGCGATGAGCTCTCCACAGCGATTGTCATTGTCTTGTGATTCAACTGTAGACTGCATTTTGAACTCTGTCAGCTGACCTGAGGCGGAGGAGGGGCAGAAATCACACACACAATCAGGAAGTCTTCTCTGCAGCCACAGAGAATCATTTTCAGGCTGAAAGTCATGTGATTAAATATTCAGTTCCTTGAATTTGGATCTGAAATATGATCATAGCCAAGATAAGGGGTCTGTTCGAGTATGCTGAGGTTGCCCAATTCTGTTGTTCTAATTTAAAGAATAACATACTGGCAAACTGTGGCCAGGCTATTTAACAAAGCAGTCAAGCCGCTTTTTCTGTTGCTAATATTTAGTCATGATTTTTGACAGGAAATGCATAGGGAGAATCTTTTTTTTTTTGCATTACTTGCCCACAGATATCACACAAGTACAGGCTTTGTTCTCTGCCGCGCCCACACCTTCCTCCCCTACCCCCCACCTAGAGAGCAGGCAGAATAAGATCAACTTCTGGCACACCCTGTTTTCCCCTCCTTAACTCCCAAAGGCATTCGCAGTAATTTGCATGATCAGATCTAGCCCAGCAACAGAGATGTATTCAAATAGAATCTCAATGATTGTCACCTAAAAGTTAGTTGCTTTTGTCAAAGGTGCTGTCATTTTTTCTGCAGGTTATGTTGTACTTCGGGTCAACTGGTAGTATCGAGAAAAAAATGTATTTAGCAAGGAGACAGAATGAGCTAAAGTCTGTCACCCCTCAGAAAATGAAAAAGTGGTAGTAAGTGTCATAGTCACTGAAAAAAGGGTTTAAAGATAGCTTGCCAAACATACATAACTTTTTAATACTAATGAGGTTAAAATGATCACATACCTTGACAAGTTTTGCAGTGAGTATATCCAGTGATATTTTCTCAAAATCTAGAGGCGGGCAGTATTCTAGCTTAATAACCACAATCAATGTTCAAGAAATGTCAAGAATAACTGGCATACAGTATATACTGGTTTAATGGCAATCCACAAGTGGAGATAAAATTAATGAAGGAATGTAAATAGCAAAATCAAGGTGCAATATGGTGATTTTTAAAAAAGCTTAAACACAAGGCTATGTGAGAAAAATTAAATCTTTCTTTCAAAATTATTTATTAATGTAGCAAAAGGAAACCGATCTGGAAGAAATATCTGTTTTCACCAGGAAAGCCAAAATATAGGGAATCATATCTTTCAAGGGACACTGGCTGAGGACCTTTACTGAACATCCTCTAGATTTAGGCAGAAGCACAACATGAGGCAAACACTGTCTGAAACGATTACACCAGCCAAGTCTTTTTTTTGTTTGGTTCCAACTATTACAGTATTTCTCAGTTGCTTTTATACATTTCTCAGACCAGAAATGAACTTCTCAAAACTACTTGTTCCATCTCCATATCATCTCAGGACTTGAGCTCATCATAACAGCAATTTCTTATTCTTTTGAGCTATTTGGAAATGCTTTGGTACATTCATGCAAATGATGATCTCTGCTTATCAGCTGTTTTATACATTGTCAAACTATTTTCTCATGTTGACCAAAACATTTTCTAATATTTCCTTTTGAATAGTTTTACCCCCATAATTTCATCATATAAGTCACATGTAAAAAAAAAAAAAATGAATGAACTAGCAGTCATAATCTTGTGTCAGACATATTTAATAGATATTTCTTGTGGACTTCCTATTTGAAATGTCATTAAACTGGCATTAAACTAAGATGTTCTGGTGGTTATTACCATTCATTTACAAAGAGGACTCTTAAGTTTTTGTTTTTCTGTTTTGCCACTGAAACATTTGTCAGTGAATAGCATACCATTTAGAGTGTGCTTCTGAAAATCTTAGTTTGGAATACCATATCGAGGGTTTGGAGCGCAATGGTTATATGTCCATTTTAGAGGTTTTCATAAAAATAAATTTTTAGGTTCGCAAATGTTCAATTAAATCAGGAACATCATTTAAATCATTTTTATGTCTGTCACTCTTTTACTGCATGGTTCAGAAGTATACTGAACATGTAAGTTTTCATAAGTGTGGTACTGTGACATCATGGCCAAAATTGCCAAAATGGACATGTCACCTCTGTGCTCCAATTCTAGCACTTGATGTGACACAATGGTGATAGATTGAAGTTAAGTTTGTTTGCAATGGTAGAGATGATTCTGTGATAATATTCATGTTTATTCATCAAAATATCAATGTTCAATTCATATAAGCAGATTTTGTTGCACATACCACAAAATGAAAATGTGAATTCTGTATAAAACCGAGGCGCATGGACATATAATTATTGTGCTCCAAGAATTAGCTGATAGAAATGTGTGATAGGACGTAAAAATCTCAAAATCACAAAATTTGGACATATCACCATTGTGCTCCAAACCCTCGATATGGTCCTTTGCCCATCGCCTTTATCTCAACAAGAATCAGGACACCCTATCCCGATAAGCGAATGTGTGAAAGGGAGGGTTAGGGTTAAGTGGTAGGGGGTAAGGGGTGAATTGGGATTGGCCCTGAGTACAACCCCTTTGAACCACCTGCCTTACTTTGCACCATAATTATGCCATTAAAATAGAATAAGTGGATTTTGGACTCGTCTTAATTGCACTTGCACCATGTGCTTCAGACCTTGCGCTTAGATTGTTAAAATACAGCCCGCTATCTCCTCCACAATTGTTGGCTACCATGATAAAGATAGGTTGAGGGCTATATAACCTTTTGTTGATTTAGCTTCATCTCACAATGAAAAAACAAATGTGAAAAATCTGACTTTTAATTGGACTGAATTTATCTTAAGGGGAAAAAAATCCCACAAGAAATTATTTTTAACAGAAATACATGAGCCACAAATATTGGCACCTGTTACAACCCTTGTGTGTGAATTCCTTATGAGTGTCCTCCAAATTCAGCAACTTGCATGTCTATTAGGTGTAGGTATCTTGTGATTTGTTTGCATCTGCCCCACCTGGCTGAATCTCGTTACACGATTGTTTCCTAATGATCATGAGATGGGTATTTAAGCCCTCTGCTTTATGTGCAAGTTACTGGATTGTAAAGTTGCATTTGTACAAAAATACCAGTCAATATTATAATTAGTAAAAGTTCTTTGTCTGCCTCTAATACAACTAGTAGAACTTCATTGACAGCCTTTTCTCGAAGAAGTCTTTATTATCATTTAGTTCAGGGACGGGCAACTCCGGTCCTGGAAGGCCAGTGTGTATGCAGGTTTTTATTTCTATCAATTACCCTGACTAATTGAATTAATTGGTTGCATACACAAACATAGATTTGTGCAAAGGTTTGATCAAAGAAAAATGTTTTATGTAGGGAGACAAGAACAGTTTTTGGTGGTCATTCATGATAATTTAAAGAAATACGCCATAAATTTCAGATTTCATAAATAGTTTGGCTAATTTAGATAATCCAGTAATTACAGGCCAGAAGTTGGTGTGAAAACCAGGGACAGATACGGCCCTCGTTGCCCATCCCTGATTTAGTTCATTATATCCCCAAATGGCGTTCCGGGATATTATGTTTTTGGTCCGACCGCCGCCGCCCTGCATGTTAACGTGATTACTTCAGTAATATTTCAATTAGAAATTTCAAGTTTTGCATATAAGTAAGTATCATAAAGCGAAAGAACTGATTCAATTTTGGACAATTTACAATTTCTAGATTGGCCACCAGGGGCCAAAAACTGATTTACTTGTTAACGCGATAACTTCAGTAATATTTAAATTAGAAATTCCAAGTTTTGCATATAAGTGCATATCCTAAAGAAGAAAAACTGATTCAATTTTGGACAATTTACAATTTATAGATTGGCCACCAGTGGCCAACAACAGAAAAAAATCACTGTGTTTATCATATCTCTGGAAATATTTGTACGATTGACCTCAAATCAAGTGCAAATTAAAGGTCATGACCTGAGAATGTGTCCCACGATGACTTTATACCTGTTTGGTTCAAAATTTTGACTGGAGGTGGAGCTTTGTCATAAAATTCACCATTTTTGCCATATCTTTGGAACTATTTGTCCAATTGACATGAAACTATGTGCAACTGCAAGGTCATGACCTCACAACATGCCACATCATGACATTATACCTGTATGGTTCAATATTTTGCCACCAGGTGGCGCTTTGTGATGGAAAATTACCATTTTAGCCATATCTTCAGAACCATTTGTCCGATTGACCTGAAATTAAGTTCAAATGAAATTCTATTCAAGGTCTATTCAAGGATTGGGGAATTGGAGGATTGCGGGCATTCGGGGACATACCCCCAGCCATCGCCTCCGACGGCATAAACCTAGTTTGAACAAGCTTACAATTCTAATCAGGATCTAGGACTGGGTCCAAGATCAAGTTCACCCAACCAAAGCCTATATATCCATTCAGTGATCAAGAACAAGCTTCCAATCCTAACCAGGGTTCAGAACTGGGACTGGGTTCTTGTTAACTCATTCAAGTTCATTCTCCTTGTCCAGTTTGTTAGGAACAAGCTTCCAAAACTAATCCAGGTCAAGGACTGCACTCAAGAAAATGAAATGATACCCCTTGAAATGTTAGACTTACTGAATAATGTTATGTCAACTTTTTCCACAAAACTGACTTAAGTACATTCCACTCAATGCTATTAATTAAACTTGCCAAAAAAATGTTAAAAATCAAATAAAGGTTATGCAAAGCAATTGTGTGGAAACTGTTGACATAATTAGGTAAATCTAACATTTCTTTTTTTGACCTTTCAAGCAACCTCTAAAGGCATACACTATATAATATAGGCCCGTTTTTGACCCGATTTTTGAGACGCACAACTTGTTTTGAAGTTGAGCCAACTTCCAGCTTCATTGTGCGTAGTTTCTTATGCAGTGTACAGGAGAGACTGAGGGCTGATATGCTGCTCCCAACACACAATCTCATGATCGGATGAATTTCTGGCATGTTCGAAATTTTGGTTGGCTCTCAGGAGGCTCTCACGGTTGAAGCAGAGCTGTGTGTCGACTCGCCAATATCACAGCCTTTTTTTTCTCTCTGCACCTGCGTGAAGTGACAGATAGAGCCTCAAGAAGACATAGCAAAGACTTGGTAGCACTAAAAAGTTTTGTGGGACTTTGATGCAGATTTGTGTTTTAGCTTGATATGTGTTGTCTAACTATACTGTGAGCAGCAAACGTTGCAGATTTGAGATGAATGGATTTAAAGTTACTTGCTCTTATCGTCTTCTTCTTCTTCGTCGTCTTCCTCTGTGCCTCTGTGCCTTCAAATGAAACTTTATTAACAAATGTCAATAGCCAGAACAGTCCAATGGAGCGGATTAGACATTCAGTGTAAGCAGTCAGATCGAGGAACACAGTCGAACCGTGCAGTGTAGAGCACCTCAACCGCGAGTCTTGGCTTCACAACGCAGACAATTTACTCACACAGTGTGAGGTGGAATTAACAACACGATTTTTAAACTCACACAGTGCTGCCCGGCTTAAAGCGGTTCAGTGTTCAGTGAGCCAAACAAAATCAACAGAAAACACAACAGGTGTGACTCCATTGTTTGCCAAGTAAATTGTCGGGTTTTGCGACCTTGTGTCAAGAGTTTCACCAATCAGGAACCTTTTGATTATTTATATTGATTAAATGTTTGGTTAAATTGTTTCCCTCAGCCAATATTTACAATATATGTCAATATGGATATTTCCATTAACACACCTAATTAAAAAAAATCAACAGCTGGTTAAAATCCTAAGATTGCAATTGTGGTTGGAACAAACACCAGCATACACAGTGGGGCGCTACGACCGAATTTGAGAACCACTGGCCTAATTGCTTCTTTACCTGTTCCAGCAGTCTGCTTGAGTTTTGCAGATGATTGGTTGACTGCCTCGTTAATTCCTTTACTCCCTTTGTGTGATCAGCTGTAGCTACTCCCCTCTGTCAGACTGTCCTGTGCATTTAAGTTGCTGGTATCAGGCCAGCTAGGGCTGGGTTGTTTAACACAGATGTTTTGCTCAAAGTGGTTACTCAGTCATCTCACCTTAATTCTAGTTATCCTCCCACATGTCTCTTCCAGTGTGCTAAATTATTAATGAGAAATTTTTAGGTACAGCAGGTTCTTCAAGCCTTCTCCCATTTCTCCTTTTCCTCCCCATCTTCCTCCTGTAGTGACTCATCTTTGACCCTGCCACTGGCTCCCTCTCCACTGAGTTTGAGACATATTTCCCTGTAATTCTGCAGGACATGTTTGGGATCGCTGGAAACTTCCGGATCTCTGCTAGAATTAGAAATAGGCCTTAGGATTGACTGGTCTGAATATAGCAGCTGCTTTTTAGGGATCCATATGTGGGTCCACAGGTTTTATGGGTTTAACAACAGTTACCTCAGGGAGGGCACGCCTGCTGAAAAAATCCAACAACAACTTGCACGAATTCCAAGCTGTTCAGCCCGGGTTTATGCTGGTTTACCCCGTTCAGTACTAATGGGACACATATGTCCCACAATATTTCCAAATATCCTATTGGAACATATGAGTCCCAGAAACCACTGCATTTGGACCAGTTCCATATTACAAGAGTACTGGACAGCATGGCATTATAATTGAATTTTGAATAAAGAATTGAAAAAGTCCTTGCGATCCAAGGTAAGTAGACATCAGTTCTCTGTTTGATTGAATTTGTGATATTAGAGCTTATATATTGTTTTACAACTGTGAAGATTATTTCAACTTTCATACTAGTTTCATGCTCTGTAACAAAAGATTTGGACACATTTGTCCCATTAGTATTTGCCATTGGGACATATTTGTCCTACCAGGATTGTATTGATTTCTGACAGGTCTAGTAAGACAATGAGTGTAATTGTGTCCAAATGACACACACAGTACATTAAGAGGGTAACTCTGATTCATATTATATTCAGTATTGAAAGGGTTAACAGGTGAACCACCATGGCTATGCTGGTTCATGCTGGTCAGCCAGCATGGCCACGCGGGTCTGTGCTGTCCGGCCTGCATAAATCAGCGTAAATGTGTCCTAAATCCAACATGCTGGTAATCAGCAAGACTAGCATAGAGTTCATGCTAGTTGGCCCTAGTTTTTTTCACCAGAGACTTACCAATCACAGGTCAATGTACTTACTCAAGCCTTGCATAAACCTCATCAGCCCACTGGTGAACCAGAACCTGCATTCATTTTCAGTTACGAGTATAAAAAAACGTAACCCCAGTAAACTATATAATTCCGTCGCCTGCCTTGTTTGATTATGCAAAAGGTCATTATTTGACACTGAAACCAGTTTGATGAATTTAGCAACACTCCTAGGAAACTAGAGCGCACTCCGTTACAAAGCATACCTTTGCCATCCCAAAAATCTGATTTTTTTTGGTTACAGAATATGTTCTGCAACACTTCCAAAACTAAATCAGCTCTTCCTATCATCCTGCCAAATTTCATGCCAAACCATTAATAGCGTTATCAGGTAAAAATTACCAAAGACCCACGTTAAACAGATATATTTTAAATTTCTTCATCCAGAATATGGTCCAGATTACTTCCAAAATTGAATCAACTCATCCTTGGACTGCCAACTATCATATTACCTAATTTCATTACTTTTTGAGTTATCCTATTAAGAGACACACAGACAGACAGACAGACAAACAAAAAGTCGTTCGTAGAATGAAGACCTGCCGAAATTAAAATTTTAAAAGGTGAAAACATATATTTTATTGTCTAAAGACCAAAATAAAAAAATTCATTTTGGAAAAATTGAAAAAAATGTTGTCAGAACATGCAACGAGCTTGCCCCAAAGTGACGTCATCACAACCCCAAACCACTAGAACTGCATTTGATTGATGAAAAGAATGGCGTTAGCTTACAGTCTGTAGCTTATTTAGAAACAAAGCTTTGGATTAAAATGTGCTTTTGACCTTTTGTGTGACCTTGACCTTTGACATAGAAACTTGAAAAATGATAGGACTGTGGCGAGTAACCTGCGCTAACATGTCCAAGTTTTGTTAAGATTGGTGCAGGATAAATGGCAAAAAGGGTGTGAAACTAACAAACTGACAGATAAACACACATGTAACACAACCAATCATAACTGTTTGTTTCTTGCCAAAATTGTACGACTTACAGCAATAAACAAAAAAACAGGTGTGACAGCACAGCCTCATTGGCAGAGGTAATGAATGGGAGGATGATGATGGTGATTAATTCTATTTTTGAGCCATAGCAGCTTTATTGCGGTGGTGCCACATGCGGAAGAACTAAATAAAATGTGAATGAATTTAGCCATATTACCCCATATCCTTGCCAATTATTATGAAGTTCATATCACTTATTAGCAGCTTATACCTCTTCCGCTTAGCAGTGGCGCAACAATGGGGGGAGCAGGGGGTGCAATAATATTGGGTCTTAGCGGTAGGCCGGGCTGTTGTTGGGCTCTTCCCGAGTCTTGATAGACATCCTTCACTGTTGGCACTGTCATACTAATCAGAATTTACAACTAGTGGCAGAGCAGTGACCGCCATCGGATATTTATACCACTGCAACTGCATTCATTTCTTAGTCATGGTGCTGGCAAGTCGATGTCATCTTGGTATATAATATTCATCATTTTAACTGAACAGAAGTCCTTATAACATGAAATCATTTAGATTTCTTTTTGGAAAATGCTTAATAAAACAAAGAATGATACGTTTATTCTGCTGTTGATATCGACATTGAGACAGCAAGTGTTTTTGGGTAATGCACAACATTCCATAGACCACCCACGTGACAATGTCACGGTCCGATCTTTTAATCCAAGGACAGTCTATGGTTTAATCTGGCTACAAACAAAGTATTTATGCAGGAAGCGGCGAGAGCGTAAGGAGCAGGAGGAGAGGTTGGCCAAGGTGCCGAAATTAAGCACATTTGGTTTCATTTCTAAAAGAGACTTAAAAGCCGCTCTGCCCTTTTCTGCATGAGCACGAGCGCAGATCAACTGTTTTTACGATGTCCACTCGCTTGCTGATTATTGTTCCCACAATTCCTTGCTGTTCACAAAATTTCAGATCATCCCAATAAAGTTACGTTAATGTGTCGTTCATTTGCTCATTATGCCGTATTGTTCTTGATGATGACCATTATTAAGATAGTAATGTTATCTTAAAATTAAGAAATAAATAGGAAACTTTACATTGAAGAATGAAATAGTGTAGTAACCTGTAGTGTGTATTGTATGTAGGCCCAAAAAGACTTAGAGGAGCATGCAGCAGTGCAATGTTGAGATATTATTCGCCTTCATCCATGTTGTGAACACACACATGTATATCTGCGCATAATAGAGTGGCCCATGGGCTAAGATAAGCATTCTGGCACACGCAGATCACTTTGCGCGACTGCAGCTCAGTGTAGAAAGTTTCTGCTGTCCTTGCCTGTACGGTCAAGCATGAGACCCTGTAGACTGCAGTCACTGCCGGAGCTTATGTCTGGCGGTTGAATTACTGCCACACAGCGCCCTCTAGTCCTAACTCAGCTTTAATTAATCTTTCACTCCTGCTTTTCCTGATACAGTACTTTTGTTGTGCTTTCACTTTCTTTTCTTAAACATGTATCTGGAAAAAGATAAATCATTTTTACACAAGTTTTCACATTAAGACACTCTCAGACTTGAAAGTGTTCTGAAATTACTTATCATAGTTTGTATAAGATGTTGGATAATGTTTGGATAAGATGCTATAGAAACTGGAAACAGTTTCTGAAAACTGAACTGAGAACAGATTTGGATCTCTGTCAGTGAATTCCCTGCTTTGAGCACTGATAAGCAAAAGTATGGAATCATTACTTAACGCGAGCAATCGGTATGTCTGTTTACTATACTGCAGAATAAGACCTGCCTCATATGGTCATACCTCTTTCAGACGGAAAGTCCCTTGTGTGTATTTATTGGAAACTCTTGTCTTGGTAATCTCATTTTACCAGACCGGCAGCACCAAGCTGAGATCAATGTGCCTCAGGACCAGAGATCGCTATGACACAACCACAGCATAGTAAGTAATTTGTGGGACAACTTTAACCATATGGGACCTTTGGGCAGTGGTCTGTTCGAAAAAAAGACATGATTTCTTAATAATAGAATTACTGCAGGCTAATTGATACTGTGCTATATTAATTGATGCGTGAACTTATAGCCATGGCAATCTGATGTCTAAAGAATTTTTTTTTTCAGAATTTGGTCTCAAAGATAGGTGTGTTGTGTTGTTGTTTTTTTTTTTTTTTTTTGAAGCAAGGTAGAACTTAACAAGATAATAGTTTAGAAATTTATTAACAATCAGAGATGAGCCTTTTCACAGGTAGGGATAGCTTTATTACTGACAGTCAGTGAAATACTACCTCATAGTATTTATGTAAAAATAGATACATTGGAGAAGTGATTTCCCAGCCAAATAGAACATAACAAGGCTATAATTCAGTAAAACGAGATATCATAAGTAAGCTAGTTTGTTAATGTCAGGTCATCTTTTTGACCAAAATGTTCACCCCTCTCCATGTCTAGTTTTGGAGTTTTGTCCACCTGACAGTTAACGTTAATGCAAATACCAATAAGTGGCTTCTTATTTATATCTTGGGTACAGCAGACAAATCACGTGACTTCTAGGAACCTGGCCAACTAGTTCAGTGTGCCAAACCTGTCCTGCAAGGTATCCTTTATCCTTGTAAGTATATGGAGCACAGATGTGACAACATCACACTGATGCTGGAAATTAAAGTATTTCCCCCATAGTCTTTTTTATAAATTCACTTTTGGACTACTTCCCATGACTTTTAACCCTCTATTGATTTCCAGATCAATTGCAGGTAGCTACACATTTTATTTTTCTTGTCTTATGACTTGGAAAAAAAAACACAAAATGGGAAACCAGCAATGAACACTAAAACAAACTTATCCAGGGTATTGTGATCACTGAAGACCTTGATGGAAGTAGCAGAACAAGACAAATAGACTTCAAAAATGTTGTAAAGCCAAAACAAGTGCTAAACATTCTTTTTCAATTGTTGAATAGTTTTTCTGATGTTTATCAAACTTTTTGGAAAAGTAACAAACAGGATGACCTATTCCATCAGTGTCTTCTTGCAGTAAGACTGCACCTGCACCAATGTCACTGGCATCAACAGCCAACTTGAACTCCTTTTTGAAATCAGGAGATAAGAGAACTGGTGCATTTTTGAGGATAGCTTTCAGCTGGTCGAATGAATTTAGAGATTTTTCATCCCAAACAAATTTTGCATTTTTCTTCAGTAAATTTGTCAAAGATTCAGAAATGATAGAGAAATTTTTACAGAATTTTCTGTAGTAGCCAGCCATCCCTAGAAATCTCATTAGTTGTCTTTTAGTTGTAGGCGCAGGAAATTCAGTGATAACTTCTACTTTCGCATTAACTGGTTTGACTTGACCCTGTCCTACAATATGACCTAGGTAAACAACTGTAGCTTTACAAAAGTCACTTTTAACAAGGTTGATAGTCAGTTTGGCATCAGTCACTCTCTGAAAGAAGTTTCTGATGTAGATGAGGTGCTCTTGGAAGCTGTCACTGGTGATGATAATGTCATCGATATAGGCCTCACACCCTGGTAGTCCAGCAATCACTCTGTTTACCAGATTTTACTAGTATCCCTTAGAATTCGAACAGGAGCAGATGAGGAAAAATCATGTGAAAGTGAGACCAAACCATCGGTGATGAATGGGTCAAAATCCTCCATAACAGAATCAGACACAGAAGATCAGGCAAACTGACCATTGATACAAGAGATTCTCTCTTTGTCAAAGCAGTTGGCTTGGTTTCTTCTCGTTGTTGTTTTTTCTTGAGAGCATAACACTCAGAAATAAGGTGACCTTGCTTTTTGCAGTATTGGCAAGACACAGAGGGTAAAGAATCAGAGGATTGCTTCTCACTGGAAGGTTTCCTCTCAGAAGTGGCCTTAGAATCATTAGACGCGTTATGAGAAGTCTTGGACTGAAACTTGCTTTGAAATTTAGAAAAAGTGGATTTTTGGACAAAAGAAGACTTATGAGTCAATGCATGACTATCAGCTAGGGTGGAAACATCTTGTATAGTATTGGCTTGTTTTTCCTCAAGGCATGTTTTGATATCAGGCTGGATACACCTTTTGAATTCCTCAACCAGAATAAGTTTCCTCATTCTGTCAAAATCTTTCTCAACTTTCATGGAATTACACCACTGATCAAACTACTGTTCCTTCACCTTGCCAAATTCAACATGAGTTTGACAGGCTTCCTGGCGAGAATTCCTAGATTTTTGCCTGTAAGCCTCAGGGACCAATTTATAACCCTTCAGAATGGCAGATTTGACAAAATCATAATCAGAACACTGTTGGACAGATAATTGGTTATATATTTTTCTAGTTTTGCCAGTAAGAACACTTTGTAACATCATTGTCCAAAGCTCTTTTGGCCATTTCAAATTTTCAGCAGTTTTTTCAAAATGGGTAAAGTATTGGTCAACATCATTTTCTAAGAAAGGAGCAACAAGTCTGATATGTTTGTCCACATCAAAATGATCAGAAAGTCCAAAAGATTTTGAAACAGTACCTGCTTCTATTCTCTTCATTTCCAATTCGTACTACATCCTTTTTTCCTTCTAGTTCTTTCTCCAATCTTCTTTCTTCCAGTTCTCTTTCCTTCTCCTTCTTCAACCTTCTCTCTACTTTTTTCTCCAACCTTCTTTCTTCCATCTCTAGTTGTTTTATGGCGTAGCTGAAATTCAAGTCTTAGCAGCTCTGTTGCAGGCACCTCCGCATCTTTAATCAATTCTGCTGCTTCTTCCCCAAAGATATCTTCATTGATAAAATGTTGCACCAAAATATTCAATATTTCTTGTTTCTCCATTGATGATTTCACATCAGATAATCCAAGGGTTGAGGCTAATTTCAGCAAGTCCCTCCTCTTTGCCAGCACAATTAATTCTTGGGTTGGAGTTTTCAAAAAACTTTCCACATCAAAAGTCATGATTGCTGGTTTTTCAAATAGTCACAAAATTTAAAATAATAATTCAGCTTTAATCTTTGGTGAATCCAATCGTTGATCCAATGAATGATTTATCTCGGTAGAACCTCCAATTTGTTATGACTTGAAAAAAATCACAACAAAGAAAACCAGCAATGAGAGCTAAAACAAATTTATTCTTCGAAAAAATAGTTCTACAAAAAAATTATCCACTGTTGAATCCTCTAATAACACTCTAATGCCACTAATTAACTCTACTGCCAAAACAAAACTCTGCTTCTACTCTGCTCTACCCTGCTGTGCTTAAAATTACAGCATTTATATAGACTGGAACCATTCTGGAAAGATCTACAGGATTCCTGGGAAATCCCGCCCCCTCCAGGCAGGAAGGTGCCAGAAGGTTCTAGAAAGCCCTAGTCTATTTCAAATGATTTCATATCAGATCATGTTTTACAGACACACCACCAGAGGGTGCCAAATTAACAAAATAAATCATTCAGCTAAATGAATGAAAAAATGCCTTTGCACAAGAAGCAACTTTTTCAATGCAGTTCCACCATGATTTTAGCCACCTCCTCGGAACATTAGCTTCCTTTGCCCTAATGATCTCTACCGACAGTTTCCTCAAAATCTTCTGTAAACAGACATTACGCCTATTGAACGCACCCCAGATTTGTGCTTGAAATTTGCCTGCACCGGGCCAAGCTATTAAGCACTAGGGAGTCTGGTGGGGCTGCACTAATTAGTTAGCTAATGTATGTTCTACTTAGTTATTCTAACTTAGCTAGTTATCAAGGGCTCTAGGAGTCTTCTTCCCCAGACTTTTTGTACTCTGACTTTTCGTCCCCGAATTTTTCGCCCCCGGACTTTTGTCCCCTGGGAATTTCTGTCCCCGGACTCTATGTCCCCGCCCGTGGACTTTTCTTCCCCATGAACTTTTCATCCCCAGACTCTTTGTCCCTGGATGATTCATCTCCAATAATCCTTTGCTCTCTTCTTCCATTAAAACACTATACCTATCACGTAACCCCTATGTTATGGTGATCTGTCTGTCGTCTGTTCGTTCATCCATATATCAACAATGGTGACACACTTTTTTTTCTTCTTGTCATTAGGGGACAAAAAAATCTGATGACAAAAAGTCCAGGGATAAAAAATTTGGGGACTAAAAGTCCGGGGACAATATATCCCAGGACGAAGAGTCCTGTAACCGTTATGAAGTTAAGTAGCTAGTGCCTATTTAAATTAATAGCCAAGTACCATTGGCCAACTTCAGTTAGTCGTTATGATTCTGTTGTTGCCAGGCAATGTTTTTGTTATGACTCTTCCTTTACCAAGCTATATTTTGATTTGGTCCATGTCATGTTTTGTATTTTGCCTGTCTTGCCTTGCCATGTCTTTTTCCTGCCATTGTTCTTTTCCTCTGTTTCGTATTATCATTCTGGTTTATGTTTCGCTCCATGCCATGCATTGCACTTTGTCTCCCCAGTCTGGTCATATGTGTGGAGACAGTTTTGTTCCCCAGTTTTGCGTGCCACTTTTTCTGGTGATTTCATGGTTTCTGGGTTTTCAATTATTCCTTCCAATCTCGTTTGCTTCCTTTGCCTTGCTGTTCTGTCTTTATTAATAAATACTAACAGTTTATTATTTTGGATAAATTACTAAAATGAACTAACATTGTTTATAGCACTAACTTAGAAACGAGCACTAGGGATTGTATAGCTGCACATTACTAATAGACTAACGAGCTCTCAGCACTCTCTCTGATCTTCTCTCCACCCCTTGCCTTCACTCACTTTACTTTGCTGCAATTCGGTGAATTCTCTGCACCTTGTTAACACTGTTCTGCCTCCCACTCTCTGTCCACTTTAGAACTCCCTAACCGGAGCCGTTAGTTTGTCATAGGCTGTCTGTGTAATCCCTGTCAGCGTTTTGGCTCTCGCCAATTTCATGTGGTTAGGAACTTCCTCTTGTTCATTCCTTTGTTAATTAGTCTGATCCAACTCACCTGTTCCCTATTATAGCATGTGATTTCCCGTTTGTGTATTTAAGCAGTCAGATCACTACCAGCTCTTGTCAGAATGTTTTCTCTTGTACATAAACCCGGGTTCATGATATGCTCATGCTCAGTGCTACTATGTTTATGCCTAGATCAGGCCTACCAAAGAAAACGTAGCCTCAGCACACAAAAACTTTGAAATGCCTACATTAATCGCGGAAATGGCAACTGAAAAATAATACCCCGCTACCGAAACTGCAAAAACCGCAACATAAACTGTTGACTCGTAGCATAAGTCTATGAAACTGCAACATCTTCTTTCGCATCCGTCTTTGCCATTTACTGCGCTTGCGCGTACCAGCCCAGGCTGCTTTCAGAGATACCGAAGGAGACACGCCTGATTCCGTTTGGTAAGTAAAACTTCCAAATATGACGTTATTGTTAATGCAGATGTTTAACAATGAATTGTAAGACGTAGCTGTTACATCCACATTCTCGTAAATTCGCTTATTTTAGCATGTCACCCTGCCGAAAATGAACGATGCACTGTCGATTTCGCTTAAGTCTTAGAGTTGCCAACTTGACGACTTTCTCGATTAATCTGGCGACTTTCCAAATCGGGATTGTTTGTCCATTTAAGACGTATGTATACGTCTTGAGAAAGTCGTCAAGTTGGCAACTCTAAGACTATAGCGAAATCGACAGTGCATCGTTCATTTTCGGCAGGGTGACATGCTAAAATAAGCGAATTTACGAGAATGTGGATGTAACAGCTACGTCTTACAATTCATTGTTAAACATCTGCATTAACAATAACGTCATATTTGGAAGTTTTTCTTACCAACCGAAGGAGACACGCCTGATTCCGCCATCTCTGAAAGCAGCCTGGGCCGGTACGCGCAAGCGCAGTAAATGGCAAAGACGGATGGGAAAGAAGATGTTGCAGTTTCGTAGACTTATGCTACGAGTCAACAGTTTATGTTGCGGTTTTTGCAGTTTCGGTAGCGGGGTATTTTTCAGTTGCCATTTCCGCGATTAATGTAGGCATTTCAAAGTTTTTGTGTGCTGAGGCTACGTATTCTTTGGTAGGCCTGTAGATGATACCATCGATTCTTCCATCCTGTAGAACTATCGCCGAACTAAGATCCGGCAGCTGCGTTATTACCCAGAGACCTTGGCTGAGCAACAGTGATTTTCACAGACGAGTCTGGTGGCGTAGCTGCCCCGAGATTCATAATAATAATAATAATAATAAATAATAATGCATCAATTTTATATAGCGTTTTTCTGCTTTCTGGGCACTCAAAGACGCTTCACAATGGATACATTGTTCATTCACTCACACTTTCACGCTCTGATGGTGGTAAACTACGTTTTTGTAGCCACAGCTGCCCTGGGGCAGACTGACGGAAGCGTGGCTGGCAGTATGCGCCTTCGGCCCCTCCAACCACCACCACCAAACATTCACACACAGCCATACCAGAGTGTTCCTATATTGCATGTTTTGTGGGTGGGGGAAACCCACGCGAACACGGGGAGAACATGCAAACTCCACACAGAATTGACCCAGGCCAGATTCAAACCCACAACCTTCTTGCTGTGAGGCAGTAGTGCTAACCACTGTGCCGCCCAAAGCAAGCTGTCCCTAAACTATAAATTGCCATGAATAACGATAGGCATATCCATGTTATTGTGTTTCACGCCAGCCAGGAAATCGCGCAAGTTAACGCCAGCCAGTTTTGTGGGGTTCAACAGGATTGTGTTTTTGGATTCTGGACTTTGTACTCTTGCCTTCAGTCCTGCCCGGGTTTTTACCCCAAAATTCAATAAAAACCAATTTTGCTGCACTTCCTGGTACTTGCGTGTGGTTCCAGAACGCACCCTCACATTAGTGTAAAAAACGTGGAACTAGCAAGTCATACCTCCTCAAGGCAGTACTGACCTTGGAGGCTACATAGCTAAATAATCTCAACTTGCTGATCTAACACTTATTCATTTGAGAAATAATAGCTGTTCACAGTTCTCTATTGATTTTATATTCATCAAATATAGTTAGCTGGTGGTAGCCAACAACGGAGCAAGCTAGCCAGCTGACAAACTCGCCAGTAATATAATCACATCCTACTGTTTTCACCGACCTAATGCCAGTTAAGTAGCAAATTAATCACTATTCACTGTTCTCTATTGAATTCTATGCCTTTCATGTAAGTTAGCTATAACTAGCCAACTGTGCAATAAGTGTGCTTGTTAGATAGTGATGCGGTTTTCCAGAGATATCCAATGGCAAACAAATGATGCATTGGCTTTGTTTGCTTCAATTTATCTCTGATTAGCCTCTGTCAAGTTACGGTTGTAAATGTTTTCTGAAACTGAGGTACTTGATTGGCAAGGAACAAATCATGGGCTTCTTTTGCATTTGTGTTGTTTATGCGTAAATATACTCAGCAACAAAAGTTTCTGTGACACCAATATTGTTAATTATTTTTCATAACGCAATTATGAAATTGTCATACATGGTGATATCAGACTGAAACAGTACACGTAAACACAACATTGAAATGGAAATCATGAAAATGCGAGAAAATGACTTTGCACGTGAAAATGTGCGTAAATCATGCTTGTGGATGGCAATAAAAGAGGAGAATTTTTGGAATGTTCACATTGTGCCTGATGAACGACGGAAGCATCACTTATCGAAAACACAGCCATTTCGGATCAGGAACTCTACCCTCTAAATGCCAAGACTGTCTGAAAATGATCGGTGGAGGGCCATTGGGATGATTGAATCCGAAACCTCGCAGAGAGAAGTTGCTCATCGCCTGAATGTCCACCGAAACACCATTTGGAACTTATGGCAGCGTCATCAGCAGACAAGACATGTCAGAGACCGTCCTCGCAGCGGCCGTCCACGAGTAACCACTCCCAGACAGGACAACTGGATTCGAACAACCCATCTCCGAAATCGATTCCAACCTGCAACCATAACTGCAAGAACGATACCTGGTTTGAGGCGACTGTCTGCACAGACAATCCGTCGCCGTCTCCGTCATTTTGGCATTGTCCCACGTCGGCCAGCAAGACGTCCAATACTCACAGTACAACACCGACGACTGCGTCTACAGTGGGCACAACAACATCGACGGTGGATCCAACGTCAGTGGGATCTTGTACTCTTCACTGATGAATCAAGATTCCTGCTTAACCGATGTGATGGTCGTTTACGTGTATACCGTCGACGTGGAGAACGTTATGCCAACAACTGTGTTCAGGAATTTGATCGTTTTGGAGGTGGTAGTGTCATGATTTGGGGAGGGATCACGGCTAGAAACAGAACAGATTTGCTTGTTATTGATGGAAATCTGACAGGTCAAAGATATCGCGATGAAGTGCTACGGCCATTGGTGGTACCGTTTTTGATGCAACATGGTCCCGGAATAACGCTGCAACATGATAACGCCAGACCACACGTTGCAAGGATTGTACAGCAGTATCTGATGCAACAACATGTCAATGTCCTGCCATGGCCAGCCAGATCCCCAGACATGTCCCCAATCGAGCATCTTTGGGACGAGATGGATCGACGTTTGCGGCGGTTGGATAACCCGCCAGCTACACTCCAGGAATTGCAACAACGTCTACGTCAGATTTGGAATGACATCCCACAGCAATTTCTGGCACATCTGATTCGGTCCATGCGCCGGAGATGCGTTGCTTGCATCATGGCACGAGGAAGTCACACCCGGTATTGAAGTGTGAAGGTCACAATTGGTTAGACGTCAGACAAGTGCTTCATGACGCATGAAAATGACATTTTTCGTTTTGAGTGACGTTGGCACTGAAAAGTCAGTGTTTCTCCTGTTAAATAAACATATTGATTGCATTGAGATCTTTGCGTGTCATTTATAACATACACATAAATGGTGTCACAGAAACTTTTGTTGCTGAGTATATATATAGCTTTCAAAAATGGACTAGAAACTAGACTCCAAATGCTACAGCAATACATTTTCGACAAACTACAAATTTGATGTAATTAATAATAGAATTAATTCTAACTCAAGTAATTCCAGTCACCTGAGTACTCTATACCATGAGAAAAGAACCATGTTTTTCCACCCCTTGTAAATTCATAATTCAAAGCATGACTGACTAATTTGCAGAAATTTTGTACAAGTTAACAGAAAGTACATGTCTGACACTTTATCTACCTTTATTTGTCTCTCTTCCCACTCTCTGACTCTTTCTACCTCTCTGTCTTCTCTTTTTTCTCTCTCAGGACTCACTTCTGCAGTGGCAGTGATGCTGAGTTCAGCAGGTGGAGGCTTTGTACTAGGCCTTGTAGGGGAGACAGCTACTGAGGTGGAGCAGTTTATTCTCAGAGCAAAGGGTCCCCTGGTCATCACAGCAGCGCAAGCAGCCAGAGTGGTGGGGCCAACTGGTCTCGGGGTGGTGTTGTGCTGCACAGGGCTGGCTCTGGCCTTGCTTTCTGCCACCACAGGAGTTTCACTTGGCACTGTAGTCACAGTGCGAATGGCAGAGGCTGGATGGAGCTCTCACTTTACTCCATGCTTGGCGGGGGTGGTGACTGCACTGGGGGCCGTAGGTGGAGGGGCTGGCCTTGGAGCTGCCATTGGAGGAGTCCCTTGGACTAATTTCGTGGGAATCTTGTGCCTTCTGGTCTTTGGAACGGATATAGCCATCCTCCTCACGCTGGTTTTGAGATCTCAAGCAAGCGATGGACTGAAGCAAGTAAATGTGTTCCTGGCACTAGTCTTCGTCACCATGTTTGTTGGAGTGATACTGGGATTCTTGGAAGTGGATATCATCGCAGATAAACATGGAGTGGTTTTGGCACCTGGCTTGGGCTTGGCGATGGCTGGAATTTTCCTGGTTCCAGCTGGAGCAAGACTGGGAACTGTTGCTGAGCAGGTTGTGGGAAAGCTCATAGGACACAGCCAATATATTGGTATATTTCTGGGCAGGCTGTTCGGTAATCTTGTTGCCCTGTCTGGTTTCCTGCTTGGGGCAGTAGCAGGCCCAAGTTGGCAAACAGGACATGGGCAGTCCCATGTTGCGTCCCTTTTGCATTCCCTGGTACTAGTCATGCTGTTTTTGGCGGGAACTGTTGGTGCTGCACTGGGAACAGTGACACTGGGGCTGGCTGATGGAGCAAGGGCAGTGAATGTGTCAGTGTGGGTCAGCACAGCCGTGTGGGTGATGCTAAAGACCTTCAGCACAGTGGTGGTTCAGTGGTCCATGCTAATGGGGACAGGCAGCATGGTGGGAGTCCTACTGGGGGCCACTGGGGCGGCAGGCTTGTCTATTGGCGCAGTGAGTGTCGCATCAGGAGCACAGTTTGATGGCAAAGGCATTGCGCTTGCAATGCTGGGGTCAACCGTGGGTGCTGTACTGGCGTCAACCAATAAAACTTTGAGGACAGCAGCAGTGATTCTATTGGCAGCATTCGCACCTCGAATTGCAGGAATGGAGGCAGTGGTTAGGATCCACTCTGAAGCATCAGGTAAAGTCGCGAGCAATGGTGGGACACTGAAGGGTGCCATTATTTGGTCCATGGCCCTGGGGTCTGCTGCACTTGGGTCAGCCATTTTGGGAGTCATTATGCTCAGGGCAGCCGCATTCGGGACTGCAGCACAGTCTGCAGTTCTGGTGGTTTCTGCTGTCATTCTAATAAAGAACCTACGATGACCTCTTACATGACTATTTTCTTTTTGGTGTTAATTTTTCATAACATCTGAGGACTTTTCTCCAGATTAGTTTTCTGTGTAATCTTCTAGGACAGTTTTCTTTTTTGATGGTCGGCTAAAGGAGGAGACTGCACGTCGGTAAAGCATATTTCCACGGAAAGTAGAATTCTTGAAGTGTCTAAAACGCTTATTTTAATTTGATAATAATCCAGTGTGACACTTTTTTAAACAAGCCAGTCTTCAAATTGGCTTCAATATCAGGGGGCAGACATTTTTACTTGGGGAATCTTCTGATTTAGAATTCGTTCTTTGGAAACCTCACCTTTAAATGCTAAATAACCTAAACCTCTTGCAGTTTACATCTCCTTTTATTTAGCCACAGTCGCTCAGAGTAATTAGTGAAAACCGACTGCAGTCTAATTTATTTTTGATGTTATTGTTTATGCATTGCACCACAAAATTATGAGGCGTGTTCTTCTCCACATAAATGCGCATAATTTCTGCACTCGAGTAGCAGCACAGATTTGCATAAATGAGTTTGCGTGGCTCATTAAGCAATAAGCCATGAGAATCCGTTCTATATTCTGAATATATTCGCAGCTAAAGGGCATTGAAGGCACAGCTGAGTGACAATCGTAAGGATGGTGAAAATAAATGCTGCAAAGTCAGCGAAAATTTATGATTGATATGGCATTGTAAGGATGGCATTAATTCTACCATCCTTACAATGCCATATCAATCATTTAAGAGTAGGACATAAACACTCACTTTTCCGTTACCATTTCTAATTTTGGTCATGTATTGGTCTTGGTCGCTCATTCAATAAATTGTTTGATTGTTAATCAGGTTAGCTTAAATAAAAACAGCTTTGAACCTCCCATTCCCAGGGCGCAGTTCTGTCTGGTTGATGACCTTGTGGCATTGTGCGGCACAGGGGTAAGTTTGGAAAGGTTGTTTTAGGGTGAATTGGGGGACACCCTGATCGATATGCTCCCACGACCCTGAAATATCTTCACAGGATCCAGATGCATTTAAGACAATAGGGGTTAAATTTGCCAGAGTTTTGCATCTGTGAGAAAGCGGATGAGTTTAGTTCTCTCTGCATTTCACGGCCCAGAACTGTCTCTGTCAGGATGCATGTGTCATTAAAATAAGTTTATCAGAGTCATACGTCTGTGAAAAAGTGCACACAGTCCTCCCTTCCTTCCCAGCGCGGCTTACAGTCCTACCCCGACCTAGTGGGAACCTTATAAATATCCCAAGGGGGTCACAGGAATTTCCCTGGGCAGCTTCCTGCTGGTGCCCACGGTCCTTGAGGGTTAGGATGTCTTGTGTTGAGGCTTATAGGGAATTGATGAGGTGTTGGAAGTACCAGCACTGGAGTAGGCTGAAGTTGACGGGAGCGCTGCTGATGGCGCACCCTCTGAACACCCTGTCCCATTAAGTGCATGCTTCCAGAGCAGAGCGGGCGGATGAGCAGGCCAGGATGGTTGCTGCCTGGCCAGGTCTACCTACAACTGCTCATAGTCAGTGAGGCACTCGGTTTTCATAAAGTACAGTTGTAAAGTGGTGCAAACACGTATGACATCACTGGACGTTTCATGACAACCTGCATGAGTGGTAAATACAGTTTCCCTCATAGTAACATAACGTGTTAACACTTGACCCAACGCAGGGTGCAGTTCTAGACTAGATCCCTTTCCACAGATACCTTCGCTCAGGCTCCCCCAGGTTAAGAACTCTGCCTGTTGCTTCCCGGTGTCTTCTTTTCAAAGCCCACCGATCACAGAAGCACAATTCGCCTACTAACGCATTCGTTTTTGGCTTGTGGTGGCCTGACTGTACATTGAGGCAAGCACGGCGGCCAACTTGGTGATTTTAGTGCCATCTGTGACTCGACCAGCCGGTGATCCAGTCGATAGCGATCCCTGAATCCGATAGTGGCCACCCAGGTGGGAACCGACAGTCTGATCCCCACCCCACTTCGCTATGGGAATAGAAAATTTGACCGTTTTCACCTGCCTCGCATGTTCACAGAGGTTGTATACCACAGGTGTGGGCTGTCACCTACGTACCACATGTTGGCTGCAAACTTAAGAGCGACATACACGTCAACTAGACGGTACCACGGTAGTATGTCAATTCATACTTCACTGGACACGGGGGCCTTCGGTTTACTCCCCAGCCATATAGAGAAACCCTCGGAACTTTCAAGTCCCGCCGCCACCTGTTGCGCACCAGGTTCGGGGGGCCTAATCCCCCTCCCTAATGCACTCAGATGCAGACACTAGGTTGTAGAACAGCCCTGTAATTTCATGAAGTTCAGATTGTAGGTTATACATATCTGCTAAATTTGAACAATTTGGATTTACTGTTGAATTTTAAAAATTGATTACAATCAGTGACGTGCCGTCAGATGTTCAGAAGCCCCTCAGCAACCTCAGCCCCCACCGGTGGACTCTTCCCAAGCTGTTTGTGTTTATGTCCAAATGGACGAACAATCCAAGGCCAATTCAAAACCTATAAGAAATGATCATGAAAAAGTGAATTCTTATTTCCGACACACTTATATAACTGAAATAGTGCTACGGGTGGCAATAGAAAATGCTAAAATTCCAAAACTTTTGCTGACATTGCAGCGTTTAGTTTCACCTTCTCTGCAATTGTCACTCAGCCATGTATCGCATCCAACCGCGCCTTTTAGCCGTGACTACATTCAGAAAATAGAACGGATTCCCGTGGATTATAACCCAGTGAGCCTGGAAACCAATCCACGCAAACATCCGCTATTTCATGAGCAACATCAGTGCAGAAATTATAAAGACATTCATATTTAACTTCATCATTCAGGTGCAGAAGAAAACCCCTTATAATTGTGTGGTGCAATGTATAACACTGCCACCAAAAAGAAATAATTCAATCAATTACGCAACAGTTCCAAATCGGGAAAATACACTGCAAGAAGACTAGGTTATTTAAAGGTGAGGTGTTTGGAAGCCTTCTCCACTGTCATTGGACCACCACAGATAGTTAACCTGTTATTCAGCAGCTAACCTCTAATGATACAATTATTGAATTGGTAATTTCAATATTTTCAAAGCTATCTCTTCAAATCTCACTGGCTTCTCACCAGTGCCTCATCTCTGTAAGCTGCGCTGAGAAGGCAGGGAGAACGGTGTGCCCCTTGTAACAGACCATGGCTCTAGTAACCTTATCTTAATAGCACATGTTTCCTGACAAAGACACTTCTGTGCTGTTCTCACAGACACAGGACTGGTAGTTTTACTCTTAAAGCCATCTGCATCCTGCAGAGACCCTACAGAGTCATGGGAGCAGACTCAATAAGGGTCTGTATGGCACCAACATCATTCATGACAGCTGGAGCGGCCCCCAGCCTTGGGGTTAATGGACAATCTCTGGGGTAAAGGTCAGCATTGAACGTCTTGCAAGCCGCCCGAAAATGGCTGAGACAACTTTAGCAGAGAGAATGCCGCAGTGCCATAAACTGGACTTTTCAGAGATTTCACCAGAAAAATGATTCACCTTACCTCCCGTAATGTTGCAAATCCAACGTGTATTTTGGTATATGTTATAAGCTGATTGTTAACATTAGTACCAGTTATTTTTGTAATTCTGGACTGTGACGCTTCATGGCAAACTCTAGTCCAAGCATATCGTGTTTGGTACCATTTTACTCCGCTAAGATTCCAAAATCGCTTGGTGCATATTTCAAAGGGATTAAAATTATAATAAAACCCTCATTCAATAAGTATGAAAAGAACTGTACTTCTACTCTGGTAATGTCCCCTCCCAGATTCCCTCTGAGGAGGGGTTGCCTTCCTGATTAAGTGCTTCTGGAGTTTGGGCTTAAAAGGGAGGGAAACACAGGATTCGGGGAAGACCGCACCCGGTTTCCCATGCGCACATCTTCATGCCGTGAGTAGCCAATAGTAGCTGTGGAGGATCGTAGCCGACTTCCCACATATGCATCTCCATGCCGTGTGTAGCCAATAGTAGTTATGGAAGATCATAGATGACTTCCCGCACATGCATCTGTATGTGTGCATCTGTTCTCACAATGGAAGATTGCATTCAACTTCCCCCCACGTGCATCACTATGCTATGGTTAGCTTTAATCTTGTCATGGAAGATCTTAGGCGATTTCCCACATGTGGTCTTGGAGCCGTGTGCAGACATGATATTGCTATGGAGGCTGGTATTCATTCTTCCCGCAGTGTACACTTTGTGTATATGTGTAGTTGTGTACTGCGCCAGGTATGATTTGACTTCTTCTTGATATTTTCTGTAACGGTATAATTTGGTTTCTAATTTAAGCTTGTGCTTACCTAGTGAAATAAATTGATAATTGCATTCTGTTGTGGTTCTCTGACTCTGACTAACTAATTTTCTTCCAGTTCGGACTCCTGTAACCCAGTGGGGTATAATTTAGGGCTATGAGGCCTGCCTGATCACCAGGCCTTCCTGCTAGGTACACGGTGGTGTTCCTTGCTGTGATTGGTGTTATTCTGATTGGTTTCAGGAATATGTCGTTAAACTTGAGAGTCTCCACACGCCTTTTTTTTTCTTTGTTTTACTGCGTTATACTTTTATATGTTCCCTGAACGCCTCTTGCTGTATACTTCGAAAGTTTTAATTGTACATTAATTCCAGCCCCCGTGGTCACTAGTCATAGCTATTCTCTATGTCAAACCATCGGCCAGAATAGGACTGCCAGCCTCTGAGTTCTCCGCCAAGTTGGGCTGTGTAGATGTTTTTGGTCCGGCGGAGCAAGGTATTGACCAGGTATGAGTCTGACGCACAACAGAGCTTTAAATTCATAAATTGGAGTCAGATCAAACTAATAAAATGCATGGGTTAATTGTAACCACAATTGATTAAATCTAAATGTTGTGTTCTAAATTTAATATGGAGTCAGATGTATTGTAACCGCTAAGATATTAGGGCTGCAGCATCCGCTAGACACGTTTTCAGGCCATTTAAAAGCAGAACGTGAAAGACGTCATCACGTTTGGCCTGAGGCAGTGGTCTAGTGCTGACGCTGAAGCCAGACCCCATTATTATAACGGAGACCGTTAAGACTTTCTTTTCACTGACTGTTAAGGCAAACACGCTGAGACCTTCCGCCTCAGATAGGACCCTCCATGGCCTAGGTGCATGGTGTTTACATATTTTGTTTATATATCACACAAATACACACAGTGGGAAAATAAGTATTGAATGCGTCAACATTTTTCTCAGTAAATATATTTCTAATGGGGCTATTGACATAAAATCTTCACCAGATGTCGGTAACAACCCAAGTAATCCACATAGACAAAGAAATCAAAAGAATTAAGTCCAAAAATTAAGTTATGTGTAATAAAGTGGAATGACTCAGGGGAAAAATTATGAAACACGCTGACTGAAATTTATTTTATACTTAGAAAAGCCTTTGTTGGTAATGACAGCTTCGAGATGCCTCCTGTGAGGAGAAACTAGTCGCATGCATCGCTCAGGTGTAATTTGGCCCATTCTTCCACACAAACTGTCTTCAAATCTTAAAGGGCCGGGGGCCTCTTCTATGAACTCTGAACATCAGTTTTTTCCATAGATTTTTAGTTGGATTCAAGACGAGTTATTGACTGGGCCATTCTGGCAGCTTCATATTCCTTCTCTGAAGCTTATAGAGTGTTTCCTTGGCTGTGTGTTTGGGATCATTGTCTTGCTGAAATTTCCACCCTCATTTCATCTTCAACATCCTGGTAGATGGCTGTAGATTCTTAAAAAAAATGTCTTGGTACATTTCTCCATTCATCCTTCCTTCAATCGTATGAAGTCTGCCAGTACCATTTGCTGAAAAAGCATCTTAGTTGGCTAACTTTTTGGAACAAAAAAGCCACTGAGAGGTTGTTAAGTTCATTAGTACCTGCAGTCTGACGTAAGCAACTGTGGGTATGTGTAGGCTAACAAAAGAAATAAAACATCGTCCATGGAACATTCCTGGCGACCTTTCAGAGGGTGTGTGCTTTAAGCTGTTCTCTGCTGCAATTTTCCCCTGAAACCCCTAGATTGGGGTAAACCATTCCAAATTTCACCCCATCTTAGGGAGTAAGAGGCGTGTCTCATTTGTCCCCGTGGCTCATCGGTCCCCAGTCTCCCCAATGCCCGGCTTAAAGCGGCTCAGTGTTGGCAAAGTCTGCACTACACCTGGCTTTGTCCCAAAGCCACTGGCTGGCAAATGTCACTCCAGCCTTGCTTACACCCTCTTGCAAATTAATCAAAACAAGCAGCAATTTTTAAAACTTTTATCCCAATTCATGTTCTCAAGCAAAGAAACTGTATTTTGTCCTTTTTTGCATTGTTTTCAACAGGGTAGAATAAAATCATGCAGGATAAGAAATTTCATAATTTTTTGGGGGGGTGGGTGACGCCTGAATTGCGCATGTGCAATTATTCCATCAATCAGTATTGCACCACGTGTTTCTTGGTTTTTTGTGGCATTTTGTTTCCCTGGTTAGTTAGCTGTGACTCAGATGTTGTGACGGATGTGGTGCCGCGAAAGCACACAAAGATTGTGGCTTTGCACAGACACACTAGTCAATCATACAGGGACATTGCAACTGCATTATTTGATACCTTATTCACAGCTTTTTGCAATTAATTTGCCCAAGGGTGCATTAAATCTGTGCTGATCTGTATATCATTATCAGGGGTTCTGCCACCAATACAAAACTACCAGTTGGATTGTGCGGCTGAATCCACACTTGATTCCTGGTGTGGACCATAACAGAATAGAACATATCTTGCACATCATTTTTTGATACATTTCTGTCACAATCCATGTGTCTGCCTAATTGCTTCTTTATCTGTTCCAGCAGTCTGCGTGAGTTTTTCAGATGATTGGTCGACTGCCTCGTTAATTCCCTTACTCCCTTTGTGTGATCAGCTGTAGCTACTGCCCTCTGTCAGACTGCCCTGTGCATTTGCTGGTATTAGCCCAGTTGGGGCTGGGTTGTTTAACACTGATGTTTTGCTCAAAGGGGTTACTCGATCTTCTTACCTTAACTCTAGTTATCCTCCCTCATGTCTCTTCCAGTGTGCTAAATTATTAGTAAAAAATTATTAGGTATAGCAGGTTCTTCAAACCTCTTCCATTTCTCCTTTTCCACCTGTTATGGTTCTGCCTCGTGCTGAATTGTGCTTGTGCGTTTTATCCCATGCTGCTTTTGATTTCTCTTTCAGCTTTTCCTTGCGTCTGGCAATTGATTCTCTCTTGCCCAAACTCCTGTGATGTCGTGTGTCAGCCTTCAGCATGCCTGAGTCTCGTTGTTAATCACGTTTCATCTTTCAGTTTTGGGTGTGGTATTTCATTCATTGCTTCCACCTGTGCTTAATTCTGGGTCTGGCGAAACTCTGAGTAAATACATTCTCTGATAGGGTCATGACTATCAAGTACTAACCAGCAATTATTTAAGGGTGACTGACTGTATATATTTCATCACTTAGGTTAATACTAATTAACTCATTAATGAGGGTTTCCAGTTTTTGTAATTCCTTCCTAAGCTTTCCCCGATTTAACAGCATTTAAAGCTATTCTTTCCTTTGCCTCTCTTGTGGTGCCTTTTACTTGTCAAGTTTAGATTACCTTAGTCTAAACTGTCTAGCTTGATTGTCTCAGCGTCTTGTCTCGTCATTATTGTTTTCCCAGTCCTCGTTAATTAGTTATTAATCCCTTGCGTTTCGAGTCCCTGCCTATGGGTTCCTGTGGGTATTACAGTGAGAAGGAGAGAAGAGACCGTCGGACGGGACTTCGTATTTGTATTGGCTTCGCTCTGCATTGTGGTGTGTGTCCATCCGTCCACTGCATCCACTCTTGGAGTGAGTACTTCTGTTTTCCCAGGATACCCTAGTTTTCCCAATTGTTCAGTGCATGTGCACGGGGTTTTGTTTCTGGCCTGTTTGCCAATTTTCTCCGAGTGTTTTAATAAACACTATGGATCCTGCATCTGGTGTCCACCTGACCTCTCCTTAACGCCTGTAGTGACTCATCTTTGACTCGCTAGAATTAAAAATAGGCCTTAATACAGCAGCTGCATTTTACGGATCCATATGTTTTAACAACAGTTACCTCAGGGAGGGCATGCCGGCTGAAAAAAAAATCCAACAACTTGCATGAATTCCAAGCTGTTCAGTCTGGGTTTATGCTGGTTTAACCCTTTTAGTAATGACACGTGTCCCACAATATTTCCAAATATCCTATTGGAACATGAGTCTCGGAAACCCTTGCAATTGGGCCAGTTCTATATTACAGGTGTACTGTTTTCACGCTGGGAAGATAATTCGGACAGCAAGGTATCATCATTGAATTGACAGCTCTCCCTAATTATGGATAAGTCCATGTGATCCCAGGTAAGTAGGCATCAGTTCTTTAATTGTTTAAATCTGTGATATTAGAGATTATATACGGTTTTACAACTGTTAAGATGGTTATTTCAACTTTTACTGGTATCATGCTCTGTAACAAAAGATTTGGACACATTTGTCCCATCAGTATTTACCATTGGGACTTATTTGTCCCACCAGGTTTGTATTGATTTCTGACAGGTCTAGTATGCAGTTTTTGTGGAAAAGACATACAGTATATCCAGTGGGTAACTGATTAATATTGTTTCATATTATATTCAATATTGAAAGGGTTAACTGGTGAACCACCGTGGCTATGCTAGTTCATGCTGGTCAGCCAGCATAGCCACACTGGTCTGTGCTGGCCCGCCTGCATAAATCAGCATAGATGTGTCCTAAATCCAACATGGTGGTAATCAGAAAGACCAACTGTGATGATGCGATCAGGAACCAGTCGCGAGAACCAAGCAATGCAGCAGATCTGATTTTATTTCTAAAAGGGGGAAAACCCCCGCAGGGCTGAAAGCAAAAGTCCACACTCCAAAAAAAAAAAAAAAAAAAATCACAATCCAGTTGGGCAAAAATAGAGACAAAAACCAGGGCAGCGATCACAGTACTCGCGGTCAGACAAAAATGGGTTTGGTACACATGCACGGGTATATCAGAAGCAAAGCCAAAATCCAGTGGGCGTAATCAAATCGTAACCAAGGCAGCAATCATAGAACTCATAGTCGGGCATAAAAGGGTCAAAAAACACAGATGCAAAAATAAATCCAAAATCACAAAGCCAAAAATCGAAAAGTTAGACGGTTCAGTCAGAAAGGAATCACTAAGAGAAACGATCTGACAAGAAAGTGCTGTGTAAACACTCCTAATATACACTCCAGAGGAATCACATGCTACACAGAACAGGTGCTGGAAATGAGACTAATTACAAAGGAGGGAACAAGAGGGAGAACCTAATCACATAAAATAGGCAAAAACCAAAACGCGGACAGGGATCACAAGACAATCCTATAAACAAACATATGGCTCCGGTCAAGGAGTTCTAACGTGCATAGATAATGAGAGACAGGACAGCGCTTGCAGGTGTGGAGAATCCACAGAAACACAGCAGAGAAGATTAGGGAGAGACAAGGGGCGAAGACTAGAACTATGAATTTGTTAATCAATTAGTAAGTGCAACTATACAATTCCTAGTGCTCGTTAGTAAGTTAGTATTATTTACAATGTTAGTTGGATTGGTAACTCTAGCAAAATAACAAACTGTTAGTATGGGTTAGTAAAATAGAAAAGCAAGGTGAAGGAAGTAAACGAGATTGGAAGGAAGGTTGAAATCCAGAAACCATTAAATCACCCGAAGAGTGGCACGCAATACCGGGACTGTGAGCAATGACAAGACAAGAGACCAGACAGGGGGAGACAAAGTGCAATTCATGGTAAAAACAAAAACATGGACCGGAGTAAAGCTATGGTGAAAAGTAAAACACGGAAAAGCTAAACTAAGACAATGCGTGAGTAAATCTAAGTAACTGAATCACAATGTACATTACAAAGAATAGTCAGACATGCAAAATCCAAATATAAACATGGCAAACAGATCATGGGCATGGCAAAGCAGAACATGGACATGGCAGACAGGCAGAATCACAACACCAACATTGACCACCTGGGCCATTTTTTTTTTCAGCAGGGAAAACATCAACCAGCACTGACCAGCATAGAGTTCATGCTACTTCGCAATAGTTTTTTTTTTTTTTTTTTAGCAGAAACTTACCAATCACAGGTCAATGCACTTACTCAAGCCTTGCATAAACCTTATCAGCCCATTGGTGAACCAGAACCTGCATTTATTTTCAGTTATGGATAGAAAAAATGTAATCCCAGTAAATTACTGTATATGAAGAGTTTGGTTCCAAAACGCAATAAGTGCCAAAATTACAAAAATTGAGATAATGCCATAGACTGGTAGTCCTGTGGCTCTTACACATGGTGCAGTCATCTGTTTTTAGGAATTCATACGATAAGGTGTATTTCTTCAAAGACAAAGTTTGTTATTTTCTATAAAATGCAATGGGTTCCAACATAGAAAAAGCGAATTTACTCAAAATGTGTAAAATGGAAATATTGCGTTTTGGAACCAAACTCTTCATATAATTCTGTTGCCTGCCTAGTTTGATTATGCTCAAGGGTCATTATTTGACGCTGAAACCAGTTTGATGAATTTAGCAACACTCCTAGGAAACTAGAGGGCACTTTGTTACAAAGCATACCTTAGCCATCCCATATATCTGATTTTTTTTGTTGAAGATTATGTTCTGCATCACAAAATTAAATCAACTCTTTCGATTGTCATGCCAAACCATTAATAGTTATCAGGTCAAAATTTCTAAAGGCCCGAGTTAAACAGATATATATATATATATATATATATATATCCAGAAAATGGTCCAGATTACTTCCAAAATTGAATTGACTCATCCTTGGACTACCAACTATCATATTACCTCATCTCATCACTTTTTGTTATCCTACTAACAGACAAACAGACAGATATACAAACAAATAAGAGGTCATTCTCAGAATGAAGACCTGCCGAAATTGAAATTTAAGAAGGTGAAAACATATATTCTATTGTCTAAAGAACAGAATTTTAAAATTCATTTTGGAAAAATCGAAAAAATTATATCACAACGTGCAACGCGCGTGCCCCAGAGTGATGTCATCACAACCCCTAACCACTAGAAATGCATTTGATTGATGAAAAGAATGGCGTTAGGTTACAGTCTGTAGCTAATTTAGAAACAAAGTTTTGGATAAAAATGTGTTTTTGACTTTTTTTGTGACCTTGACATTTGACATAGAAACTTGAAAAATGATAGGACTGTGGTTAGAGCCCGATCCTGACACGTGTCCAAGTTTTGTTAAGACTGGTGCAGGATAAATGGCAAAAGGGTGTGTAACTAACAAACTGACAGATAAACACACATGTAACACAACCGATCGTAACCGTTTGTTTCTTGCCAAAATTGTACGACTTCAGCAATAAACAAAAAACCAGGTGTGACAGCACAGCCTCGTTGGCGGAGGTAATGAATGGGAGGATGATGATGATGATGATTAATTCTATTTTTGAGCCATAGCAGCTTTAGTGCGGTGGTGCCACATGCGGAATAACTAAATAAAATGCGAATGAATTTAATCAAATTACCCCATATCCTTGCCAGTTATTATAAAGTTCAAACCACCTATGGGCAGCATATACTTGTTCCGTTCAATGGAGGAAGCTCCTGTTGTTTTTGCCTGTATGGTCAAGCATGAGACCCTGCAGACTCCAGTCACTCAAACCATCAGCGGGAGCTTTTGTTTGGCGGTTGAATTACTGCCACACAGCGCCCTCTAGTCCTGACTCCGCTTTAAATCAGCTTTCACTCCTGCTTTTCCTGATACAGTATTTTTGTTGAGCTTTCACTTTCTTTTTTAAAAAATATGTATCTGGAGAAAGATCAAAATCACCTTTACACAAATTTTCACATTAATACACACTCTCAGACTTGAAAGTGTACTGAAATTATTTATCATGGCTTGCATAAGATGTTGGATAATATTTTGATAAGATGCTGTAGAAACTGCAAGCAGTTTCTGAAAACTGAAAACAGATTTTGATCGAAGAATTTAGATGTCAGAAAATTCACTGCTTTGAGCGCTGATAAGCATCAGTATGGAATCATTACTTAACGCGACCAATCGTTATGTCTGTTTGCTATGCTGCAGATTAAGACCTGCCTCATATAGTCACACCTCTGTCAGACGGAAAGTCCCTTGCATGTATTTATTGGAAACTCTTGTCTTGGTTATTTCATTTTACCAGACTGGCAGCACCAAGCTGAGATCAATGTGCCTCAGGACCAGAAAGAGATTGCTATGACACAGCCACAGCTCAGTAAGTAATTTGTGGGACAGCTTTAACCATATGGGACCTTTGGGCAGTTGTCTTTTCGAAAAAATTACTGCAGGGTAATTGATACTGTGCTTTATTTATTGATGCATGAACTTTTATCCACAGCAATCTAATGTCTAAAGATTTTTTTTTTTTTTTTGCAGAATTTGGTCACAAAGATAGGCATGTTGTTGGGTTTTTTTTTTTTTTTTGATGCAAGGTAGAACTTAAGATGATTATAGTAATGCCTGGCATCTTTATTATCAGAGATGAGCCTTTTCATAGGTAGGGATAATTTTATTACTGGCAGTCGGTTAAATACCACCTCATAGTATTCATATAAAAAATAGGTACACTGGAGAAGTGATTTCCCAGCCAAATAGAACATACCAAGGCTATTTGGTCGGGCGGGAGCCAGTATTTGGTACCTTGTTTCTTATGAGTCAATACTATGGTATTTAGGATTCGCTTGTCGGCTTTGTCAGCCCTTGTGGTTCAAAGGCTTTTGTGCTAGTTGTTCTACATCCTAATTTTCGCTCAGAGACAGATTTCTTTTCATCGTTCCGCGGTCAGGAACAGCAGGTCATTTCCTTCCTGAGTCGCTTAATTTAACTAAACTCACAGTTCAATTTCATTTCGCTTTTCCTTTTTTGTCTCTCGGACCAAGTTTTTGCTTTTAAGTTCCCTGACATTCTCCTTAATTAGTCTGTAAGCAGATTTAGTGGCTGCCTTGTGTTTTAGATTGCTTTTAGACTTCCTGGTTCTGCACGTGGATCCGTGTTAAAACTTAACCCTGCTACATCGGGGACAAAATATCCGGGGACGAAGAGTCCTGTAATCGTTATGAAGTTTTCCAGATCCAAATGCTACAGAAATACATTTTTGACAAACTACAAATTTGATAGAATTAATTTTATTATTAATTACAACTCGAGTAATTCCAATCACCTGAGGACTCTATACCATGAGAAAAGAAATATTACTTTCAGGGGGGTGATGTTTATTCTACCCCTTGTAAATTCTTGATTCAATGCATCTACCTCTGGCTGAGTTATTTGCAAACATTTTGTACAAGTTAAGAGAAAGTACATGTCTGACACTTTATCAACCTTTATTTATCTCTCTTGTCCCCTCTCTGACTCTTTCTACCTCTCTGTCTTCTCTTTTTTTCTCTCTCAGGACTCACTTCTGCAGTGGCAGGGATGCTGAGTGCAGCTGGTGGAGGCTTTGTACAAGGCCTTGTAGGAGAGACAGCTACTGAGGTGGAGCAGTTTATTCTCAGAGCAAAGGGTCCCCTGGTGGTCACAGCAGCGCAAGCAGCCAGAGTGGTGGGGCCAAATGGTCTTGGGGTGGTGTTGTGCTGCACAGGGCTGGCTCTGGCCTTGCTTTCTGCCACCACGGGAGTTTCACTTGGTACTGGAGTCACAGTGGGACTGGCAGAGGCTGGATGGAGCATTCACATCACTCCAGGCTTGGTGGGGGTGGTGATAGTTCTGGGGGCCATAGGTGGAAGGGCTGGCCTTGGAGCTGCCATTGGAGGAGTCCCTTGGACTCATTTCATCAAAATCTTGAGCCTTCTGGTCTTTGGAAACGATACAGCCATCTACCGCATGCTGGTTTTCAGATCTCGAGCAAGCGATGGACTGAAGCAAGTCAGTGTGTTTCTGGCACAAGTTTTCGTCATCATGTTTGTGGGAGTGAAACTGGGATATTTGGAAACGGGCTTCACAGCTGATCAACACGCAATGGTTTTGGCACCTGTCTTGGGGTTGGTGTTGGCTAGAATAATCCCGGTTCCAGCTGGAGCAAGACTGGGAACTGTTGCTGAGCAGGTTGTGGGAAAGCTCATAGGACACAGGCAATATATTGGTATTCTTGGCAGGCTGTTTGGTAATCTTGTTGCCCTGTCTGGTTTCCTGCTTGGGGCAGTAGCAGGCCCAGGTTGGCAAACAGCACAAGGTCAGTCCCATGTTGTGTCCCTTTTGCATTCCCTGGTGCCAGTCAGGCTGTTCTTGGCAGGAACTGTTGGTGCTGCACTGAGAACAGTGACACTGGGGCTGGCTGATGGAGCAAGGGCTGCGAATGTGTCAGTGTGGGTCAACTCAGCCGTGTGGGTGTTGCGAAAGTCCTTAAGGGCAGTGGGGGTTCAGTGGTCCATGCTAATGGGGACAGGCAGCATGGTGGGAGTCCTACTGGGGGCCACTGGGGCGGCAGGCTTGTCTATTGGCACAGTGCGTGTCACATCAGGAGCACAGTTTGATGGCAAAGGCATTGCGCTTGCAGCACTGGGGTCAACAGTAGGTGCTGTACTGGCGTCAACCCGTAAAACACTGAGGACCGCAGCAGTGATTCTGTTGCCAGCATTCGCACCACGAATTGCAGGATTGGAGGCAGTGGTTAGGATCAACTCTGAAGTATCAGGCAAAGTCAAGAGCATTGGTAGGACTCTAAAGGGTGCCATTATTTGGTCCATGGCCCTGGGGTCTACTGCACTTGGGTCAGCCATTTTGGGAGTCATTGTGCTCAGGGCAGCCGCATTCGGGACTGCAGCACAGTCTGCTCTTCTGGTGATTACCGCTGTCATTCTAATAAAGAACCTCAGATGACCTCTTGAATGATGTGGGTTTTTCTTTTTATCTTTTTCATTTTTTTTTAAATGGTGCCATGTTAGTGCCAAAAACTGCAGGGGAAAACAACAATTTACACATGAAATTGAAGATCCAGGTAAGCAATACAAAACTCTGCCAGCAGATCATTTTACTGAGTGTTTTTACAGAGCACATACATGAGGAAAGTCTGTGCGTGCAATATTTAATATCTTTCAAGAGAAATTCAAACTTTGAGTATGTACTTAATCTGAAAGTGCATGTTCAACTTCACTTTAATTTTTGACCTCAAAATTATTTCCTCCACTGTTTTCTGGGTGACATTTGGGCTATCGTCCATCATACTCCACTCCAACTGGAAGGCATGGAGATGGCTGGCGCACAACAAAACTCACATTATACAATAAACATTAATGAAAGTTTGCATATTGCAATAAATCAGACTAAATAAAGTCTACCGATTATGTTATACAACAACAACTGGAATGGAAAGGCAGATTAGATTTTCCTAGTCTTGGGTACATTTACCTGACATTTCTTTTCCATTTGAAGATAATGGGTACAAGACTTTAATGGTGTATAATTAAAAAATATATAAAAATATTTATTTTTTATTTTACAATTTTCAAAATTTCGTCTAGTCCAAAATGAGTCCCTTGTTTATTTTGGCCTGTAACAGCGAAGCACCACTCAGCAAGTAGTGTTGCAATGTTGAAACCACGTTTTATCTCTGACAGGATTCCTGTGGTTAGCTTTGCACCAGCTTGTCAGAAATGGCAGAGTACAGAGCTATGCGCCAGTTGTCAGTGTTTGATTTCGGTGTTTATAATTTTTCTCTTAATTATTTTCTGTAAATCCTTATGTTTAGTATTGTTATTCCAGTTATTGCATTTATTTTCCTGGAATACACAGAAGAATTTTAATTGCAACATCTTACTTTGCGAACTTTTCCAGATAAAAAAGCCACTGAGAGGTTGTTACTTTAGCCAGTAGCCTATAGCCTGATGTAATCTACTGTGGGTATGTCTGGGCTAACACAGTACTAAAACAATGTGCATGCAATATTCCTGGAAACCTTTCAGAGGGTGTGTGCTTCAAGCAGTTTCTTGCTGCAATTTTCCCCAGAAACATTTGATTGGGGTAAAACATTTCATATTTTATTGAATCCTGTATCTACAAAAGTATAAGACATCAATACCTGCAAACAGGCTCTTTAAACCCAATCTCAAATCCAGAAAATAGTTCCTGAATTTGTATTGTCCCAGTTCACTTTCAATACAGGCCATATTTTGCTTTATGAATGTGAAGAATTTTGTTTTCCTTACACAGCTGAAGATAATATCATTTCAAGATTATTTATGGTGATACATGTAAAGTGTGATGTGTGTGCTTTTCCTTGTGCAGGAAGTAGATCATACTTCTTTTTTTCAAAAAGACGGATGCCAATTTGGGTCCACTCCATGATACAATGTAGAAGAGGAGGCATGTGCCTTTTATTAAGAACTTTCTACATATGATAAAGGAAAAACTAGATGCTCTGTAAATAGAAAATTTTTGGGCCTTGGCCACATCAGCCAAACAATGGAAATTTGTCTATCATGTAAGTATTTTACCTAAATCTGGTTTGCCTTGTAAGAAAGAGGAAAAACTGCCAAATAGTCTTCAAATGTATAATATGGCATAAATGTATACTTGTTTCAGATATGTTTTTTTAAATTAATTTTATCTTTGCTTTCAATGTAAGACGGGTTGTAAACTCAGGGGTGATGAGTGCAGTCTGATGCCCAGTCCTATTAGCGCATTTAAGCCCATGGCCCTCTGCTCTTGCTTAATTTATGCAATCACAGGCAACGCTACAATACAACAAACCGAAGTCAGCCACGAGCAAACATTTCACTGTGTAAAACCTCACTGCAATACCAACGTCAGAAGTTGCCGAAGGCGAAGGCTCAGCGCGTTCTTCTGGCTGGTGCGTTAACTTATAATCATATCATAATAAGCATCGATCAATTTTCTCTGTTCGAAGAACAGGGCACAAAAGCACAACGGTTACAATTAATATGACTGAATGTTATTAATTACGAATGTAAAATCTAGTTGTAAATGTGTTGAGTTTAGAATCATAATACCATACTGTAAAGAATTGTGAATCATTCTGCCGGAGAGCGGGAGACTCATAATCTAGTTAGCCCCAGCAATCAACAAACATAGACCCGTCACCTCTGAAATGGTCATCTTGTCATGGTATCAAAGAGAAGCCCCACACCCTGGCTTCATGGTAACACCTGGAAACAGGAAAAGCCAACGACGGCCATCAACGGTTGAAACTTAATTAGCACCCAAACTGCTGTGCTGCTGAACAGACAATGGTCTTCTGACCATTTGTTACCTATTCATGATACACCTCATTAACATACATTAAAGCAAAGACCCACCCCCTTTACTTAATATACATATGCATGTTGTATAGTATAAGTGTAAAGCCTTTTGATTGTTCGGGGCTCATTCTGACACCGATGACCCCGGAGCATTTGGACATGTTTTGTTACTGCTAATTACTGGATTAAAGACAAACTTTGCAACAACTCAGAAGAATCCTTTTTCTTCCTTTTTTTCTTACAATACTTAGTCCTTCGCCAGTTTTAAACGATTGCGCTTCTGGACCTACAGAATTGCAAAACCTTAGTTTGGGGAGCTCTGCATTGGTTAGCCAGCAACCACCGCAATACACGAGTACCTTTCCCTCGTGACAGTTACGGACCCGAGTCAACTAGTATGATACTAATAGTACCTATCGGGCTCCTTAAGGAGAATTTGACAAGAACCGGCGTACTATGCCCTTGGGTCCTCTTAAGCCAAACCTCCAGAGCCAATACCCCGCCAATCCCATCAGCAGTCGAACATGGCCCCCATTCTAACTTACCAGAGCTCCCTAAAAACTTTGTCTGCAACTGGCCTCTGACAGTAAGTCTCAGTCAGCACCCGTTTCCCCTAAGTATTTAACCGTAATTTTGGCTAAAGGAACCAAGATGGATTTAAAATCATAAAAACCACACAAATTACAAGAAGACAATTTATTAATAGGAAAGAAAGTTTAATTAAACAGATAGGTATGTCCACATAGGAAATTTAATTAGCCTGTTACTTAATATAGAAAATAACTAGATGATGCGCACTCTATAGAGATGCTAACCCATGCCTCTTGTTGACCTTGACCTTTGACCTTTCGACCTCAAAATGCAAATTTAGACAGGGTACCCTAGGATCATCTACCCCACAAAGTTTGGTCACCCTAGCTTCAGTGGTGGCCGAGCTGTCGTGCGGACAGACACACACACACACAGACAGACAGACGGTGCTAAACTGTATACCCACGCCCGACCGAGCTGCGCGCGGACAGACACACACACACACACACACACACAGATTGACAGTGCTAAACTGTATACCCACGCCGCCTCGTCAGGCGTGGGTAATAATTGAATGCTAGAGTCTCTTAGCAAATCTGTTTTTGCTACACACGAAACACAGAGATGCACATGCGGGAAGTCGTCTGTGATCTTCCCAGAATGGATTGTTTCTCTCTCCTTTAAACTTACTCCGTCCTTTGATGAAGGCGCATGGCCATAAATTGCCTGGAAGGAGGGCTGAAACAAAAACTTGGGCTTTCCCTATCTGGAGGCCGTGAAGTAATTTAGCAAATAGCTAGTACTATTACTTGAGAGGAGATTCTACCAATTTTAGGGAGTTTCTGAGAGTGAATGCATTATAATCTCATTTGATATGAAATATATTGCATTCAACTCCTTGAAATATAATAAAAACATACATACCAAAAAAGCCAGGAAAATGTATGATGCAGTTGTCATGAAACAGTCTTAAGATGAATTATTATACAGGTAAATTGGGTTATAAGTACAGAAGTGATTTCATCGCAGTATATTGAACATATGAACATATTGTGACGTTTGCAGAGTTTTGATTTAGATTATTTTAAACAGATAAGTTAAGGTCCAGTTACTAAAGACGGAGGACAATAATATGACCTCCACAGGGGGCATTGTGTCAGCCAGAGCCTTGCAACTACCCCTCCCGTACAGAGTGACATTAAGGACACAGAGAGACCATTAACACCTTCCACTTGCAAGCCGAGCAAACAGCCTGGGTCCACTCATAACGGAGAAAGTCAAAACAGTTTTATTGTTATCTTGCACAGCGTTCAGTGTCACAGATGCACTCATCGGTGCTCCAATCCCCCTTTTCCCATCTTACAACTGAATATGATAACCAATAACTAACAGGAAATAATTCATTCTGTGTGGATAGTTTACGAAATGTAAGAAATTCTGGTGGACTGTGGTGAGAGAATTCTAATGACCGATGGAAGCTTTGAAACATTGAATTTTTTTCACATTGAAAGATATTCAATAGTGAGTGATGGACATGTCGATAGATGTTCTCCGAAATGCCAGACAATTTATTACCCTATAACAAAATAAAGATAGCTGCTACACATCTAATTCTACTAATCTACTAATCAACCTCTGGAATGTTTGTTAATGGCCTTGATTAGTAGAATCAGGTGTGTAGCAGCTTGGTTGGTATGAAAGCCTACACCCACACTGGCTCTTTCTGGAGAAGGTTCCATACCCCTAGCATACAACAATGTTGAATGCTTTGTGGTTCACAAAATCACTGAAGAGTGAGTCGTAACCACAAACGCAGACTACACTTTGCTCAGTGAAGTAAAAACAAGGCCTAGGAGATATAGGCCTCACATCCTGGTAGTCAAGTGATCACTCTGTTTACCAGATGTTGGAAGGTGGCTGGAGAATTTTTCATTCCAAAAGGCATCACCTTGGATTGGTATAGTCCATCTGGTGTGACAAAGGCAGAGGTCTCCTTTGCTCTGTCTGTAAGAGGGATCTGCCAGAAGCCCTTGAGGAGATCAAACTTGGTGACATATGTTGACTGTTCAGCTTTGTCAATGCAGTCATCAATCTTGGGAATAGGATATGAGTCCGTTTTTGATATAGTGTTTGCTTTCCTGTAGTCTGTTACCACTCAATATATTCCATTGGGTTTCGGAACTAGGATACATGGAGAACTCCAGTCACTGTTACTTGGTTCAACAAAGTCAATTTCAAGTGGGTATTTGACTTCTTGTTTAAGGTATTTCTGCTTCTGTGGATTCATTCGGTAAGGATGCTGTTTTACGGGCCTGGCATTATCTTGTAGGATGACATCATGGTAAACCATATCAGTCCTTGATGGAAAATCAGGGAATATGTGACTATATTCAAATATGAGCTGCTTTAGTTGTTGTTGTTGAAAAGGGTCCAGGTGGGACAACTCGCTGTCAATATTTTGAGGAATGTCTAAGTTTTCAAGTGTGGCTGGACCAGGTTCATTTTCCAAGGGGCAGTCGCAATCTTCTTCAGAATTCAGAAACCAACATTGACTGGCTTTTGCTGCGTGTCTTTGTCGATGTATTCTTTCAGGATGTTGCTGTGACACATTTGTTTTTGTTTACTCCTTCCAGGGGTTAAAATGATGTAATTTAGATCACTGACCTTTTTGAGGTGTGGCAGAAGAAGGCACTCTTCTCCTCCCCCTTACCCATCATTCTGTCTGTACCTGGCTGTTCAACAAATCCTGTCCCATTGTTATCTTTGAATATCCCTCCACCCCCCCTCTGTTGATCATTCATTGGTTTTCTCAGCCATTTGTCCTTTTGTATGCAATCAGTTCTATTGTTCCTGTCTAGAACAGCCCTCCTTGTTCTAGTTTAAATCTCTGGGCCATGCTGGTACCAGACAGAGCCACAGACCTCAGCAGTTGGTTTTCATTGGTATGATTCACCATTTTTTCACAATTGTAACAGTACAATAAACTTGTTAAAAGACTATTTGTTGTAATCTCTCAGTTCTAAGACAGAGGACAGTGTAAGGGCTGAAATATCGGGCTCTTAGAGGGTTTCCAGGAACTAGCAAAGGCATAAAGACTTTGTCATAAGCTTTAAAACTTCTGTCTTGGGGATGAAGGTCATATCCGTTTTTCCTTTTCCCTGAGCCTCTTCCAGATTAGACTTAGTAAAGTCACAAGTGTTAAGTAGACAATTACAGAAGTCAGAGACACACTGAAGCAAGTTCATTGGGACATCATCTTCAGCCAGCAACTTTTCCTTCAGAAGCTTCGGAGGTCCATGGGCTGTATGCCTAAAAACAAGCTCAAAAGGACTGAACCCAAGAAACTCCTGAACATCTTCACGGGCAGCAAACAGAAGAAGATGGACACCTTCATCCTAGTCTTTCTCAGTGTCAAGGCAGTAGGTCCTTATCATGTTCTTGAAGGTTTGATGAAACCTCTTCAAAGCACCTTGACTCTCAGGATGGTGAGCTGATGACCTGTACTGTTTAATACCAAGCTCATGCATAACTTGTTTAAATATGCCAGACATGACATTTGATTCTTGATCAGACTGAATAAACTTAGGAAGACCAACAAAGCAGAAAAAACTTGGTAAGAATCTTGATGATAGTTTTTAACTTGATGTTACGAAATGGAATTACCTCAGGAAACTGGGTGGAAGCACACATGATAGATTCGGTACCCACAACCAGATCTAGTCTTCGGCAATTGTCCAACACAGTCAATGATGATCCGAATGAAAGGTTTTTCAAAGGTGTGAATGGGCTTAAGACGAGCCTTTGGAATATTCTGGTTCGGCTTCCCAGCCATTTGACAGGTATGACAGGATTTGCAGTACTCCTGTACATCAGATCTCATAGAGGGCCAGAAGAAATGATTCCTGGCTCATTGAAAGATCTTCTTAATACCCAAATGACCTGACATAGGATTGTCATGGGCCAGACTAAGAGTTTCTTGATGATAAGACCTTTGAATAATATTTTGATGGGTGCTCATCCACTCTTCAGCTGCAGAAACATCAGGTGGACACCAATTTCTCACAGCACACCAATTTTGTAGTAAAAACAGACAAGAACTTGAGTAGCCTCTTGTTCATTTACAGCCTGTGGTAGAAGATGCACTAGATCATGAACTTGTTGTTGCTCCTGAATAAGTTGTTTCCAAGACAGAATGTCATTAGAATGACCTGACAGAGACAAGTCCGAAGATTTCCCAGACATCTCAGAAGGACTGGAAGGTTCCTGACAAAAAGACTGCCCAATGAAGGTGTCAGCCAGATTGAAGTCCAGGTCAGCATCATCGTGAATAGCCTTTTTGGCCATGGAACGAGTAACTGCACATGAAGGATAGAGGTCTGGAATTTCCTCCTCTAGAGAATCAGATTCTTGATCAAAGGAGTTTCAGTTACAACAGAGTAAGGCACAACCTTCACCCCAGCAAGATCATTACCAAGAAGCTAATGAACACCTTTGAAAGGAAGAGAAGACTTAATGCCAATAGTAACAGGCCCAGAGACTAAGTCTGATTTAAGATGAACATTATTGAGAGGTACACTTGTAAAACCACATTCTACTCCTTGAATAATGACATTAGGCTGTGTAGACGTTTTGTCTGAAAAAGGCAGAATATCTGCAAGAATAAGAGATTGGGAAGACCCAATCTCCCCTAGAATTCGAACAGGAGCAGATGAGGAAAAATCATGTGAAAGTGAGACAAAACCATTGGTGATGAATGGGTCAAAATCCTCCATAACAGAATCAGACACAGAAGGTAGAAGATCTGGCAAACTGACCATTGATACAAGAGATTCTCTCCTAGTGAAAGCAGTTGGCTTGGTTTCTTCTCGTTGTAGTTTTTTCTTGAGAGCATAACACTCAGAAATAAGGTGACCTTGCTTTTTGCAGCATTTGCAGGACACAGAAGGTAAAGAATCAGAGGATTGCATCTCACAAGAAGGTCTCCCCTCAGAAGTGGAATTGGAATCATCAAAAGTGGACTGAGCCTTGCCTTGAAATTTAGAAAAAGTGGATTTTTGGACAAAAGAAGACTTATGAGTCAATGCATAACTATCCGTTAGGGTGGAAACATCTCGCAAAGTATTAGCTTGTTTCTCCTCAAAGAAATTCTTGACATCAGGCTGGATACACCTTTTGAAATCCTCAACAAGAATAGGTTGACTCATTTTGCCAAAATCTTTCTCAACTTTAATGGAATTACACCTCTGATCAAACAACTGTTCCTTCAACCTGCCAAATTCAACATGAGTTTGACTGACTTCCTTGCGAGAATTCCTAAATTTTTGCCTGTGAGCCTTGGGGACCAATTCATAACCCTTCAGAATGGCAGATTTGACAAAATCATAATTAGAACAGTGTTGGACAGATAACTGGTTCATTGTCTTTCTCCTTCTCCAACCTTCTTTCTTCAAGCTCTAGTTGTTTCTCCAACCTTCTTTCTTCTAGTTCTAGTTGTTTCTGGCGCAGCTGTATCTCGAGTCTTTGCAGCTCTGTTGCAGGAACTTGCACCTCTTCAATCAATTCTGCTGCTTCTTCCCCAAAGATCTCTTCATCGATGACATGTTGCACCAAAATGTTCAATAGCTCTTGTTTCCTCATTGATGATTTCACATCCGATAATCCAAGGTTTGAGGCTATTTGCCGCAAGTCTGTCCTCTTTGCCAGCACAATTGCTTCCTGGGTTGGAGTTTTCAGAAAATTTTCAACATCAAAAGGCATGATTACTGGTTTTTCAAGTAGTCACAAGATTTAAAACGATAGTTCAGCTTTAATCTTTGGTGAATCCAATGGTTGATCTGATGAATGGTTTATCTTGGTGGAACTTCCAATTTGTTATGACAACAAAGAGAACCTGCAATGACAACTTAAACAAATTTATTCTTCATTGATTAGGTCAAAAAATTTCTATAAACAATCCACTGTGTAATCATATAATAACACTCTAATGCCACTGCGTAACTCTGATGCAAAAACAAACACTCCCCCAACTGATCAAAATCACAGCATTTATAAAGACTAGGAACATTCTGGAAAGATCTACAGGATTCCTGGGTGATCTGGCCTTCTCCATGTAAGAAGATGCCAGAAACTTCTAAAAAGCACTAGTCTATTTCATCACAAACAAGTGGTATTACATCAGATCATGTGTTGCTACAAATAGACCGTTATACAGACATCCCAGCAGAGGGTGCTAAATGATGAACAAAATAAACAAATAGCTGACCAGTAAGGCAGCACAAGTAGTATCCAACAAATCTCCATTTATAAATGATATACAGTGCTGTACATAAAATACTCATACATGACAATAGTAACAATCTATATTTGTCTAATCTTAAAAGGACAAATATGTTTCAGATGTATTGTAGTCACGATCCAGAATGATCCGGAAGGCCAATGTCTCATTAATCATGTACAAATAATCTAATACTCTTAATCTGGAAAAGTATCTATAACAAGCATTCCATGTTTATTATTTAGTGACCTATTTTGACACCCAAAGGAGATAGTAATAATTTCTAAATACAAGGATTTTTGCAATCCAATTCAATGTTACCAGTCCCGCAATTTAACTACACTCGCACATTATTCAGCCAACTATATGAGGCAACTTTTGTGAAAATATCTTTGGTGTGTTTTCATAGGAACCTGGTTGTTTTTCAAGATGAACTTTACATTTTGCATCAATTTTGGTCAAGGTAGATGCATTTTTCAATGGAAAATTCTCTGAAACTTCTTCAGTTTTACACACATATACTTATGTTTGGTATCAAAATGTCCATCATGCATACCAGCCAGCAGTGGTTGGCAGCTTTTTTAGAGTAGCGCACAATTGGCCATTGCGCTGCAGGGTTGCAAACTGGGAAGGGACTGCAGGGGAGGGAAAATAATGGTTGCGTTGTTCGTTGCTCAAGCGCCTCCTGTTAGCCAGACAGGCGCTCGTCAGGAAAATTCTAAGCTTGATCATGTCCGGTTATCCTCCGCCATTGCTCTGAACTTGCAAAGATTTAACCAATGAGTGTATAAGAAGCGGTGGCTGACAAGGGGTCGCATACGAGCAAGCCTTGTACATAGTTCACTAATTGGGCATTCCGGATTCGGGTGGGATTGGAGATGCCAAATTTAAAAAAAAGTCCATGATGTTGTGTAGCCATTAAAAATCATCTGATTTTTCACCACAATCATTTATGGGTTTAAATGTGGACTTTTCAAGGCCTTGTCCCACAAAAATTTTGAAATCACTAAGTAGGTCACAGTTCACTTTGTGTAGGCAAATTTCACATTTATAATCTATTTTCTGGACAGTCCCACAAGTAGGGTCATATAACCAGAAGATGGTTCAAATTGGGCTGAGGGGAAATTTGCCTATACCCTGCAAAACCTCCTTTCCTGTAGCCACAAAATTGAATATGTTGACCCCAAAGACACTGTTAATCCAGTATAAGGACCTTGCGCACTGCTTTACTTTACCATGGAAAATTTTGGAAGGATAAAGATGGTGGTACACCAACATAAAACTTGCTGTTGGCCAGTCACACCATCATATTTTCTTCAACCACACAACTTTGATATATACGATAGACAAGTTTGGGGCTTGACCTGAAGAATATTGATAAATTCATGACTGTGATAGCAAAAACAAGTGATGAAGACTCTAAATAATACTGCACTCTGAAATACTTCACTGATCTCAAGTTAGCCAATGTTGGTCTCGCCCAGACCATAATTCTCCGTGCCTATGTTTTAACGTAGCCGAATCAACTTAGGACGAAAACCCATCCTTTGTCCTTCACATGGCATTGTAATTGTATTATAGAACATAATAAAATGGTGAACACACCACAGAAAATGAATTTTTCATTTTGTATAGTCACTATTCTTATGGCTACAACAAAGGTTCCCTCAAAGAGGGAATGTTGTTATCGCGGAAATTGTGAAAAGTGCATAGAACAAATTTTATAACGCTGTGTAGTGAACACTTTGACAGTGTTCATAAATACGGATATCAACTGAGGATGCACATGCCAGAATGTTAGGTAGGGGCATTTCCCTATTCAAAGAGATAAGGTCTGGCCTTGTCAGTCGCGGTCCTGCTTCCCATGGGAGTTTCAAAGATGGTCACAAAGTAATGTCTTGATGATAACCTCAGTTTTGCAAAAGACTCGCACATATGTACTTGATTCTGCACTTAACAGTACTGTAGGCCTACTTTTTTTGCAAATGGTTGCACACTTTTCCATTCAATGATCTGTGGAGTGAATGTGAGTATAGCCACATTTTATCCAACAATATTATTGTGATTTTGTCACAAATGAATAAATGATAAATTATCATTTATTATAAATGATAAGTGATAAATGAATCATTGTGGAGCCTCAAGACGAGCTGTAGGTTGGCACTTGTGAAGGCTGCTGGGACTGCCCAGGGTGCAGGTGACTTTGCATTGCCAGTCTTGAGGTGGGTATGGAGTAGCAGCCCCTGTAGTCGATCTAAACACCCTGGTATGGATCAACCAATAGGAATGAGGTGACATGATGACATGGTTGATTGACAACCCCCTCATTACCATACGGACAAAGAAATATATAATTTTAATTTTGTTTTTTTTTTTGCATTTATATTTTATTTATCTACACGTTTATTTATTTAAACTGTCATTTATTCATTCATTTTTTTTATTTTGGCAGTTTTGGCCGTCCGTAGACGTGACCCTCTCACTATCTATTGGCGCTTTTCCACTACGCAGTACTAGCTCTACTCTACTCGCCTTTTTTTGCTTTTCCATTAGAAAAAAATAACTGTTACCACATTTTCTGGTACCAGTTCTCTTGTCGATCCAAAAAAAGTACCCGCTCGGCTAACAGGTACTAAAGTGTGACGTGCAACACAGCAGCCCGCTGATTGGGCAGAGAGAATCGTTTTGCAGAGACAACTCGCTTCCGCATTGTCGCTGGGAAACTGGCTTCACTTACCATCATTGAAACTGGTCTTCAAATTGTGAAACCTGTTTTTGAAACCTGTTTTATTTTAAACAGGGTGAAAAAATGCTGTTCCTCCAATTCCCTTGAAGAAGTTAATGTTGCCTCCATTTAATGAAATTAGTGTGGAAAAAAATATTACAGGTGCTGATGAAGCAATTTGTTTTCAGGTAAGTTATCACAGATTTGATGAAGCATCGTATAGCGATAAATTCTAATACTTTGCCATCTCCTACAATATGCCGCATTTTTTGCCATTAATTCTCAAAGTCACGGTGTCGTCACTTACAGCTGGCCAATTAGGGACTCGGTGAAAACAATTAACTTTGTGTGTTTGTCTTCATATTATCTCATCAACAAATGCCACTTTCTAATCCATCTTATTGGTATTTGATGCAATTTTTCTTTTTTGCGAGTAATGACAGCATGTAGGAGTTACTATAAGGTACTAGAAATATCATATGACTATTTTGATCATCATTGTGTCACAGACCCTTAGTATTGCAGGTACTTAGAGTTGTAAATTAAAAGCATGACAGCAAATGGCAAAAGTAATTCCCAGCAAACGAAATATTTAGCTATTCAATATTTCACCTCCGATAAAATGCTTCCCTCTCAGCACGGCATGAGCTGACGGTTCCTACTTGCTGCCGCATACATGCCAACTCTTATCTCTTTTGGGGCGTGTTCTTTTCTTTTTTTTTCAGGGTGAAACGCTCTGAAAGCGGTAGTCTACTGCCAAAAGCGGTAGAGTTGGCATGTTTGCATCAGGGTTCTGTCTTTTGACAGTTTTTATCCATGCTTCACGCTGCTTGCTTTCCTTTGGAAATACGTGAAATGAAATTTTCTGTCCCTGATTCATGTTGTGATTCGAACTACCAAACACTACACACGACTTGGGCATGTTTTTTGATGGATTAATACTTTGTTCGCATCACTTTCAATTTGGTTTCACGGGCCATGTGGGTTTTGTTTTCACCCTGCACCGGAAGTGGGCTAGACTTTTTGAATTTCAAAGTGAAATGTTTCATGAAGCCTGAATACCTTGAGAATATATTGCCTTTTTCTACGAATACTCTATGCCATTTACGGATATCATTGCTTTGCATTTATTAGGTGGTACGATATTTAATGTGTAACCGAATCGGACACAACAGCAGCTGCTATCCTATGTGTCAGGACAATGTCAAACAGAAATTACAATTAAACACTCTCGGACTTTAGTGCCATTACGTGGTGACGGTAGTGCGTGTTCCCTGATTTAAACATATACATATTTAACAAAATCGAGGAAATAAAAGTAAACTTGATATAACTGAGGATGCCTTCGCAGAAGTAACATGCTGCATCGCAACGAGCCGCAGGTACTGAGGAGGCGGTACTATCCTCTAAAGGAAAAGCAGCCCCAAAGAAGTACTAGAGTACAGTAGAGTAGAGCCGATACCATGTAGTGGAAAAGCGCCGTATGTGATTGACTTTTCAATTTAATGATTAGTTTGTCCTCCGCTCCATTAGGTGGCAGTAGTACAATATATAGTAGATTTTACATTTTACCCGAAGAAGAAAGTTTCGTGCGGATGGCGGCGACCGTGGTATCATCACGTGTGATTACAGGAGAATCTGACGGTAATTTTTTTGTGATCCCGTGTTATTTGGATATTTGTGTGATAAATGTAAATGTAGTTTGTGTGAAGAGCGATTGTTGCTCTTCCAGAATTGTCATTAGGTGGAACATGGTATAATTGGTTTGGCCGTGGGCTTTCTGTCCTAAATCGGCAGTGATAGTTTGATTTCGAGTCGACCTTTGTTAAATCACGCTTTCTTCAGATTCATATTAGTAACAGTTAACGGCAGCTCGTTTGCGTTCACCTTTTAAAAAAAAATGTCCGAGAAAGACTGACTGTTGCCTCTGTTTCGCACCACATGGGAGCAAGTGTCATGTTTTGTCATGCACTTTTGTCGGCGTTGGTTGCTCAGTTGGAAATTGTCAGAGAAAGGAACGAACAATAATTCGTGATTTGTTGAAAATGGTCCGCGTATCTTGTATGTGCGTTGTGTTCTTTCATTTAAAAGCACACTTTTTGGCGGATTCGTTTTTGCTGTTTTCCATGTTGCCACTATGCAACATCGGAAACCATTTTCGGGTAGATTAGGTTGTAATTTCATATGTATGGTGATGCTAAAGAAGAAATAAAATTGAGTCAGTGTTCTTTACCTCTGGCTCTTTTCTGTGATGCTTATGTTCGAAACCTCCACTGATGGTGTGTGTTTCTGACCACGAGCTGGGCAGTGTGGAGAGACTGACCATACCACATGAGCAGTATGCTGCCGACTGTGATCTGATCAAAACAGCGAGACTGACAAAAGCATGTGCTGTGACCAAACTATAATGTTTGATCTGAAGTAACGACTGGATTGAGGTTGTATTGAGTTTGTTCCCTTTTGAATGTGCTCAATATTTACTTGTGTTAATTGAACTCTGAAATTATGGGTATGTTTAACAAGATTGGTTGTTGCTTGATAAGAATGGAGATGCCATTTGCAGTCTGGGTTCTGGGTGATAAAACAGTGGTATTGCGCCTACAAGATATGTGCATTAGATTCCTGAACCCTACCAAATTTGAAGCATGTAGTGAAGTACCAATAGCCAAACTCGGTTTTACTCACTCCTCGGGCCAGGTAATGTATTGATATTATGTCAATAGTGTGATTCAAGATAAGGTATTGTCTTGAATTTTGGGCATTTTCATATTGTGATATGACATAAGTGTTGTCTTATCCGTTCTCAAAGGCTGCTTTTCAATTCAGGGGTCTTGTTTGGTGCATTTATTTGACTGATCTTGCTGCTGCTGGTACCTGCTTGGTTATCTTATCGACATTATTAGTTGCTGTTAATTAACAGATTCGTTGTGCAAGTGGATCGGATCCAAAACCTCTGCAAGCATTGTGGATGGAATTCAGAGAAATTATCTCATCAAAAATGGTGTGAGAGTTGAAATTAGGTTGGTTATGCATGATTGATACAAGTTTGCAGTATACCCAAAAATAACTCATGAGGTTGCGAATAATCAGACTGAATATACAAATTAGATGGAATTGGAAAAATGATCAATTCCCTCCAATGTCATTAGTGGTTGACTGTTATAATTGCACAGTAGTTGTTAATTAAGAAACATACTAATTAAATTTTTGTTTTGCTAACAAAGACCAAATTGTTAATGCTTTGGATAAACCCATTAAAGTTGATCAGTATGATTATCTAAAGGGGACCGCCAAGCCAATGTTGACATGGAGATTAAAAAAAATTTTTGAAGTATGTATTATGATTGCTCATTTTGAGTGGAAAACTCATTGTAATATATTGCTAAACTGTAAAAATGTAAATAATTATGTATATATGTATAATATATTGAAATAAATGCATTGAAACTAATTAATACTATTGTTGTCATTCCGTGACAATTTGCCTCTTGTAATTCCGTGACATTGACTTTTTGAAATGTCTTGCCCATAAAGCAGGGTTAAAGTCAATATTTGTTTCTATAACTTACAGTATTAACAAAAAACACCTTAAATCTGAACATATTGAAGTTTCATAACTTAACTATGACAGGAACATCACTTTCTGGATAGTTAAACTCAACATTAAAAAAACCACGTCAATTTTGTGTAATTCCGTGACGGAGTTTTTTTTCTCTTGTTTCTTCTTTGAAAATTTCTCAAAAAAAATATTTTCACTTAATAATATTAAAGAACAAGTTACTACCTTCAATATGACATATCATACTTGATTTTATCTTATTCAGTTGTAGAGTTACAACCCAAAATGTAATGGGACTGTAATTCTGTGATAGCTTGGCGGCCCCCTAAATTTAAGTTTAGAGGTTGAAAGGCTTTGGATGCCTCAATCAATATAGAGGTATTGGGTCAAAAATACAGTCATACTTCATTTCGGCCAAATCGCCTAGCCCTATTCACTACATTTATTCAGCTCATTGCTAATCCACCGTACGCTGAAGTGTGATGCTGGCCCCAGTGCCATGTTGTTGAGATAAAACCGACAAATTTAGTTTCAGGTTCGGCGGCGGAGGATGAGGAGGAGCAGTCTGCCGGGGACAGCAGTGCTGATGAAGAGTCCAGAGATGGAGGATCTGAACTGGATGGGGAGAGTGATGGAGGGAGTGAGAGAGAAGAGGAGGGCGGTGATGGAGAGATGGAAGAGGAACAGGAAGAAGGGGGCAACGCCAATGCAGGGTGGGCGGAAGCCATGGCTAAAATCCTGAAGAAGACGACTCCGGAGAACCAGGCTGGAATCCTGATAAAGAACAAGGAGCTGGAGAGAGAGAAGGAGAAGGTGAAGAGGGAACAGCAGGAGCGGAAGAAGCAGGTATGAAATTCCGTTAGTGCGAAACGCGTTGCCTTTCGGTGCCGGGCCAAAGCGCTCTACTCGAGATTGTGCGGGAAATGGCACGGTTTGGGGCAGCTGGCATTTGTTTCTCCATCTGTGGTTGTATTCTAGGGATATAACGATATACCACAAAACGGTATACCGCGAATTTAAAAGGCCACAGATATCAACCGGAAATTCTTTTTTTTTTTTTTTTTTTTTCCTTTTGTAATGCCGTGTCACTGTGTTGCAGGAAGCCTGCATATCCTCACTGCCTGTCGCTGAGTAGTGTTTTAACCTCAGATCAATATAAGTGTAATGCTTCATAATGTATGTTATTAATTGCTTTTCCGTATTGCCTTGGTATTGGACGAGGGTGGCCATATTGGCCCGAGGCCGCAGGAAAAATTGGGAAAAAAAGCTAATTATATTTTTATTAATTGATTAAGAATGTTGTGCTATCATGGCAATATTATGACTATGGCTTCTGAAGTACACGACTTCAAGGCTCATCATAGAGCTAAATGCTGGGTCTGCGACTGTCGTCTGCTTCTTTGACGAGAGCGAATGCCACAGTTGCCAATGGTTACTTGTGCACGTGCTGAACTCAGCCAATACTGCTTAAGGTCGGCCAATACAGGATATATTGGCAGGGCGTTTTTACTGTATGCGAACAGTAACATACTTAACCAATTAATAATAAGCAGTAGAGGGCAGTGTCATAGTTTTGGTGAGAATTTTTTCTAAACCTCTTACTTCTTTCCCATGTTGGATTGTTCTGCATAATACTGCATGTAAAGTTTTATTAAAGCAATATTTTCTTAGGAGCAAATACTTGTTTGTGTGTATTATTTCAGCCATAATGCATTAAGTTTAAGGGGGGAGAAATTTTGTCATATTGTATCATGATATCGTGACATTAATCGTGATATTGTATCGTATCACACTGAAAATTTTATATGGTTACATCCCTAATTGAGACGGCGAGCCCCTTTGAGAAGTCTGATGGACAGCTTGTGTATGCTCTTGTGATTGACAGCTGGATAAGAAGCGAGCGTGGGAGATGATGTGCCGGGAGAAGCCCGACGTGGTTAAAGACCGAGATACTGAGAGAAACCTTCAGAGGATTGCCACCAGGTACGGCACAATTGTCCACAAATACATCAAAACTCATCCACAATATGAAGATAAATAGTTACGTTTTGAAATTTCCGGGATTCATTGGAATTCAACGCCCGCAAATTTAGTTTAAAACCGACGACGTCAATATTGCACTGTATTTCCTGCTTGTGAACGGTAATCATATAGTTTCATTAAAACACAATTTTTATCGAGACATTTTCCGATAGGTTTGTTGATGTTTATTACATTAACTGGAAAACCTTATGAGCTTCCATGTTCTTGCGGGCATTGTTATGTAGATGGCGCTGTGACACAGAATTTTATAGCCTTGCAAGAGGGATGTTCCACATAGGTTTCATCCCACAGCAAAAGATTAACATTAAGTTAAGTATCAGCTAGGTATACTCCCATCATTGAACGTGACCTAAGCATGGTCTGCAGGATTTGTGTTGGTCTCTGAATTCTACCCTGTTGGTGTGGCATACTCCTACATGACCCAGAGGGGCCTAATGTACAAGACTAATTGCCCTAGGGCAGGGGTGTCAAACTGACCTGCAAAAGGGCTAAGAGGCTGCAGGTCTTCAATCCTACCAAGCAGAAGCTCCTTTGAAAGCACTGATTTAATCAACTGATCTAGGCCTGCACAACTAATTAGTTGTATCAGGTGTGCTTCTGCATTGTTGGAGTGAGAACCTGCAGCCTCTTGGCCCGTTTACTGGTCAGTTTGACACCCGTGCCCTAGGCATTTTTTAAGTGTGTCTTTATGTGAAGTGCATCTCCTTCTTGTTCTAGGTAGCGGGCAAATCCCAATACTTTTCCCTTATTCTTCCCCACCTCTAACTACTGCTTGATTTGTCTCTGTCCTTCCCTCTGCGTCCGTCTCTCAGGGGCATGGTCCAGCTCTTCAATGCTGTGCGCAAACACCAGAGGAACGTGGAGGAGAGGGTTAAAGAGGTGGGGGGGTCTGAGAGGAAGCGAGCCAAGCTCCTGTCCTCCGTGTCCAAAAAGGACTTCATCGACGTGCTGCGAGGGACGGACGGCGCTGGCCAACAAGGCTCCAGGATCAACAAAAAAGTGGTGCGTACAGTGATGAGATGTAAACATTATTCTGTAGGCTTCCCCTCGGCAGCAGTGTTCCCAAAATGTGTCCGGAGCATAACTCAGTAACTGCTCGATATTTCTTTACCAGATTTTGTAGGTGTATTCATCAGCTGGTGCTTTAGGCTGTTTAGGGGTCTCTTGGCGGCATGGACAGAGGGAAATTTTTGTTTTTAAGGCTAAAAACATGCTGTGGTTTCTTGATTGTATGCAGGTAGTTTCAAATGATATGGCAAGATGGTGTTTATTGACCAACACCGAGAGAAAATTTGATTCACACTCACACTCAAAAGCACAGATGGTTTTTTTTTTTTTTTTTTCCCCCTCGGGATTTGCAGTCTTTTCCAGAAACAGCCGTTGTGGGTGCAGGTTTTTGTTGTGGCCTAGCAGTTACACACCTAATCAACCCCAAGGAGTCTTTGCTAAAGACTAATAATGGTAAATTTTTCTGTGTAACCGATTGGTTGGAATGAAAGCCAACCAATCAGAGGGCAGAGTCTGGGATGTGATAGAATTCAACAGTAAGAGCTGTGGAGGTGGAGGGTAAAGTAAAAGTAACATGCAATCCGTAAGCGATTAGAACATTTGATTTCACAACTATGGAAGTGTGATTTGAGTCCGCTGGGATTAATGTGAACAAATTTGTATCCTTATTTTCTGAACCTCTTCGAAATTTTGGACCTTTTCAAAAAATGCCTCGTAGCAAACACTTTGGGACTTCACAGTGTGTGAATCTTGGCACGGGGAAATTTGGAAGAGTACTGATTTTTTAAGGGTGCAGTACCTGTTCATGTCCAGTTGGTGGGGCTGCTGCATTATAGATGCACTGAGGGAATGAGTATGATAGCTCATGATTCTGATGCATATAGGTATGTGCCTTTCTGAATTCAGCTATATTTTGAAATCTACCACCCTCATTGTTATTTTGCCATCTTTTGTTTGTGGTTTTGGCTGTGGTGGTTGGCCGCTGCAGCAATAGGTAAACTGGCGGTTTACTCTCGCTGGAGCTGCAAGTTAAAGCACCTCCCTTGTGGTTTTATTGTTGACGGTTTTTATAAGCAGATATGAAATGTCACTAATGACCTGTGTAGTTTTTTTTCTCTGGTAAAATGAATGTCGTTCCATTGGTTGCAGCTCAGAAAAGGGCCTGTCCTCCATCATTGTAAACAAAACACCTGTCAAGATGAAGCAATGCGCAGTGCGCGTGGCCCTGTGCCCACATGTCAACAGATTTTTTTTCCATTTTTGTTTTTGTGGTGTGGAAGGCACTGTGCTGTATCTGTAACACTTTTGCCTCACACTAACGAGGTCCTGGGTCTGTGAATGTGGAGTTGAAATTTTCACCGCATTTGTGTGCTGCCCTACGCAGTCAAAAATACAGGTTGCGTTAACTGGAGATTGAATTGCCCTTTGGTGTGCATGTGTACATGTGTGTGTTTGTGGGATTGTTTGCACATGTCCTGGAATGGTTTGATGACCAATTCCTGCCTCTTGTCCAATGCATGCTGGGATATGCTCCAACAGTCCCCTTGACCCTGATAAACGATAAGTCGGTTAGTGAATGGATGTTTGTACTGTAGTAGTGGTGACCTCCTTGGAGTCTACTCTAAACTGGCCCTGTCTCTGCAGGTAAGCCAGACTGCTGAGGAAACACCGGCCTGGAGTGTACTGAAGGACGATTTCATGATGGGCGCCTCCATGAAGGACTGGGACAAAGAGAGTGAGGAGGAAGGCGGGGAGGCACAGGGGGGTCCCGGGGACTACAACAGCGATTCGGACTGATACAGTATACATGTTTCTGCGTGAACGCGAACTTGTTCTGTTGTGTTACGTATGCCTGCGCTCCTTTGTGTCATTGCGCTGCTTCCCTCGTATGCCTGTGTACAAGAGACTCATAAGGACGAAACCCACTGCCCTCTGTACTGGTCTGTCATCTATTACAAGAGAAGAACTGATCGGATTACAAGCCTCATCTTTCTTCTGTGCTTGAACATAGCCCCAACTAAAGTGAACCTCCATGAATTTAGTGTCGGTGGATTATTTTGTTTCATCTTTCATTTTGTTTTTATGTGGAAAATCTTTTTTTTTTTTTTTTTTTTTGAACTGCTATGAAGTAAGTTATATGGCCTAATCCGTGTGTGAGTGAGAGAGACAGATGGAATGAGAAAGTGTGTGTGTGTGCGTGTCTGTGTGAGATGGTGGAGGTCAGGTTTCCCAACAAAGTCCTTACATGCTCTCAGTTTAATTTTGTTAGCGCACGCAGGTGTTTGGTACACGCTAATGTTTTACTTTAATATCTGTTCCTGGCGGGGGGCAGAGCTACAATCTTTTTCCAGGCTCTTGAGCTCTGTGCCAGCGATGTAGGGAGATCTCGCTTTCTGCGAAATGTTCACCCCTGTTGGGTCATTTGATACTCCCAGTGCCTTTGTCAAGTATTTTGATTTGGATTGTGAAAGTGATTTACCTTGTATCATTAACTTATGCAGAACATCATTAGCAGTTACATGCAGCCTTTTTGGGATTGGATTGTCGACTACTATATGCAAATTCAAAGTTGTAAGAAGATGGGACTTGATGACTGATATTATTCTGCATAGATATTTCAAAGACAAAATTGAGTGTTGGGGAGGTCAATAAAATGGCATCATGTGCTCACATGCTGATGTTTTTCTTCTACTTTGATATTTTGTGTTGGTTGAGTTGTATGTTGACATTAAGTACGATATTGTACATGCTACACGGTACTGAAATGGACACCGGTATATGGTAAGTTATGGTCCACGGCCTCTTAGGGAGAGGTTTTCTTGATTAGCTATGCCGCTCGCTCTCGAACATCTGTTGGTGTGGGAATTGATTTAGTAACAACATCTGCGCTTCAGCAGAAAGGGAGCGCCGAGTGTTTCTGAGGGCTACCCGCAGCTGAAAGTTGAGCAAGGGAGGATTGGCGATGGATGAAAAAATTTGGGATTTTCTCGGGAGCAAAATGCGTAAATCAACCTGCCGCACGGGGTGTTTGGACTCCGAGAAAAGTAGGACCACATGGCTAAAAACATGCCATCGCATCCAAGAAGCGAAGAGGTTTAACTGGAGACCGAAATACTCATGTCTTGAGGCGGCGTCCTTTCCCTGTCTTGTCTGCTGTCCTCACGTCTTTGTGCGCTTGTCTTTCCCGCATCTGAGCCGGAATTCGGCCAGGCTGTCGGCACTGTAAACATAAATTCACTTTTACCGTTATATTTAAGCACTGGGCATGTTTTGTGCTCTAAAATCTACATGATATGTTTTTGGACATGATTGTGAACAGTGAATTAACCACAGCATGAATAAAAAGACGCAATTAAATTGAGTCAATGATTTCATAATAATTATGTATTCGGATAATTAATATTGACATGCACTCTATACGTGCTGTCAAGTGAGTTCTTTTCAGCAATTATCGTTGACGCGTAGCAGTTGACACTTTTTTATTTAGAAATGCCAAAAACGGAGCAGAAAAAAGGTGTAGGCCTTTTTTGTGGTCGGAGTGAAAGCATCTTTTCTTATTTCTGTTGGAATCCCCGAGAGCAGGAGCGCTTTTGAAACACTGACAAATTGTGCATTGTTCATTCTACTGTCAGTTAAGAGAACACTAAAAATAAATGTCCATAATCAGCAAAGCAATATCGCGAGTCCTCATAATTTAAACGCAGCCTTCCACGAACTGAAATGACCCAGCCAGCACTAGGACCCCGGTGCCATACCTCTGGGTCATTATGCGCTGCGATGTGGTAGTTGGCACGCCAAGCGCATATATTCATAATAAATTGCCCGTTGAACTTGAAGGACTCTCGACTGATGACCACAGCGTCGCTTTGTGGGGGGCGAAGCACGTGGTGAAGTATTTTATAAGTCCCTTCACATTGGTGATGCTATCTCCTGGCCAGCGCAATATTGGAAGGACTGAGGATATGATACTTCTTTTTGTCGAAATGGGATTGGGAAACGCTTAGTCTGTTATTGGGGGCTATAAACAGAAAATAAAACCGTTACATATCTGTTTGGGTCTTCATACAAAGGTTTGTCGTGTGTGCTGTAGTCTACGGCGCCTTTTTTCTTCCAGCACATTAATACCGGCGTTAGTTTGACAGGCGGAGCGGTCCCGTGGAATTGGGCTTGTGCGATCTTACTATGCAAGTCTGACTTCAGAGCGCAACAGGCTCACTCGTAAAAGTCAGGGAAGGCAGCCCGCTGACGCGGTGTAGGTGAGCACTCACCCACAAGCAAGGATTTTGCGCCATAAAACTGCGGATTGCTAAACGCTGCATTTTTGCGCGCCTTTCAGGTCTTACGGTTTTATCGGAATTCGGAGGCAGTGTTAGGATTTTTTTTCCCCGTTACGAGTCTTGCAACTTTGTAGGCTGCTTAAACAGTTGACCATTATGTGAAAATGGTTAGACTATAAACGTAGTAGATGTCTGGAATGTGCATCAAATCTGGTCTGTCTGTTCAGCTTGGATAACGGGTTTCACAGCTCGCGTAAATTTATTTCAGGTTGACTGTGGGAACTGATAGAGCAAGAAGTGATTGTAGATCACGAAGGACTGGCATTGGAACAACAAATAGCCTATTTAAAATATATTCAATAGTGTTATCATTATAGTACTAGTTGTAAAGCACTGTTTTGTAGAAATGCACGTGTTAAGTTATATATAAGAATCCTCCGCCACATGTTCAAACGATTACCTGCTTCCATCAAACTATTAAAACTCCATAGCGCTGGAATTTTAAGGATGGGTTTCTATATTTTGACTCTCTTCTTGATCTTGGACATTGGGACAGTGGCGACAGGTCTGTCTACGTGCAGTACTTTGAACATGGACCAGTTCATGAAGAAGCGCATAGAAGCGGTTCGTGGGCAGATCCTGAGCAAGCTTAAGCTCACGAGCCCCCCGACACACTTTACCGAGCGCGAGGATGTGTCGCGGGAGATCATCGCGATCTACAACAGTACGCGCGACCTGCTGCAAGAAAAGGCGAACGAACGCGCGGCGACCTGTGAGCGACAGCAGAGCGAGGAGGAGTACTATGCCAAGGAGGTGCACCGAATCGACATGCAGCCATTTCACCCCTCCGAAAGTAAGCCATAGCCTATGTGTGCCCATCGGTTGCAATATGCATCCATTTCACCTCTGCGGTTAAGCTCTTTTTTTATGGTTGCTAATAATTAATTTGTTTATTTTTGGGAGAGGAGGGTTGTTTAACGGCCCGAAAATTCATTCTAAAATATTAGGCCTTTTTGAGATTTGTTTTTGAACCCACATAAACAATTCAAGATACTCCTCTGAACAAAAAGAATTCCAATATGCTTCTTCTCCAGGAAGACTGTTTTTGATTCATTTTTAAAGAAGGAATTCCAAGAATAGTTTAATATAATACATTTCTGAGCATCTGCAGGCAGATACTCATGCAGATGAAGTTCTTGGTGTAAAGAGAGATCTGGCATTATTTTTATCTGTGACTATGGCTAAATTGGAAAAAAAAATTGCTTAAGATCATCATCAAGTCTTATTTTGCTCATTTCTTGACTACTCCTATACAGTGAGAGTAAAATTGACTTGCAAAATGTGATTGAGCTTAATCTGGTGAAGAATCTTGAATTGGAATGTGAGCTGTGTGTTTTCTGTCATATCTGGTTACAAATCTCGTCTTGGCATAATTACTAGTGCTGGATGTTGTATGTCAGACAAATTGTACATTAGCACTCACATTTCTTTTGTTTCTTTTTCTGGGCATGCAAACACTTGCATGTTCATGCATGCGTAATATCGCTGTAGCAGTGAATGTGCTGTTTACCTCTGATGGTCTTTCCTCTCATGAAAAGAGAATTCAGTCAGGGGCGGTACATTTATGCATAGATTGGCATGAGACACTGGTCTGCTTTCATAGTTGTAAACAGAAAAGGGTGTGCAAGGGAATACCAAGAACGAGAGCATCGCACTATGTTTACATGTTGCATGGATCATTAGGTAATGGGGGAAATTAATAAAGGATTCAGAGAGTGGGTGGGAATAATGTTTGCCGTGGTTTCTTAGGCAGTTTGCCCTCCAAAACCTCCAAACTTCTTGTGTGCACGCACGTGTAACGCTGAACTTGACGAATCTATAGTATTGGATTTGTACAGATTCTTTTTAATTTAGTTTGAATGAAGTTTTTAATTTTTTAAGTGGACAAGTTGTGGGTGTAAATTCTGGTGAAAGGAAATTTAAAGTTAATTTGCCAGTTTGGAGGAAGTGGCAGTGACCCCTGGAGTGTAGTAGCTCTTTTCTGCTGGTCATCCAGGACACTTCCTCCTTTTTTGTTTGTTTTGTTTTGTTTTGTTTTGTTTTTTTAAGAACAAGATGGCAGCAAAATATTTATGTTCAGCGCTTAAATTCCATCTCAAGTCTTAGTATTGCAAAATCAGAAACGAATGAGAGGCTGTAAAACAAACAAAACAAATTACACATTACATTGCATTGTTCTGAGGTTTTACTATGAATGTAATTGCACGCATAACATGGTTTTTGCTGGATTTAGCTACAAAAATATACTTTCTCCTGTCGACCAACAGTGAGTGTGTACTGTGTAGGATGCAGAAATAAATTAGGGAATAATTTGTTTTGCCAAGGAATGTTTTGCATTAACTGTTATCCTCTGGCCTTCGAAGTATTTGGAAATGCCCAGTGTGGGAATTTCGGTGGTACTTTGCTGGTTACAGACAGTGAGATATTATGCGGCATAAATAGTAGTGGAAGAACATGTCACATGAAGAGGTTGTGTTAGTTTTTTGAATATAAATCCATTTTATTGCCTGGTATTCCTTGTTTTCCCTGTGTGGGTTGAGCCTTGAGCAGGAGGGAGGGTTAAGAAAGTAAGGAGAGGAAATGATTGTGACTGGTCAGCAGTCATCACCACGAATGGGTGGAGGGGAGGGAATACCTACATTCAGAATCTGCTTTCAAAATGAGCAAGAATTTATTTATGCTAATAGTGCCCACGTGATGTCAGCCATGTACGGGTTCGCGACAGGAAGTTCCCATGCAATGTACCCCGGGGCCAGCGAGTCCTGGAACCCTCGCAAAATGGGGGGTTGGCAGCTGGGCGGGGAGCTGCGAGGGTAGAGGTCTGCCAAGGCCCACATAATTCGAGCAGTTTTGAGACTAGCGAGCAGCACATGGTCATGCCTACCGTACGATACCTCAATGGAAAATTCCGTTCGTAGAAGGACGAGTGCCTGGCTGCTGCACATTCTGTGACCTTCTCTGTTTCTATCTGCACTTTTCTGTTGACACACGTTTCATGTGTATTTGACATGTCCCTTTTCGTCCCTTCATTAAGAATTCTGTACTGATACAAGAACTTTTGGTTGAATCATTGCATTGTTTCCTGGCCTTAGTCTTCATTTGAATGAAGTTTGCAGCAAAATTTTGCAGAAAGAAAAAGAAAAATAAACATCTTGGTGTCCTCCGCATCTAAGCCCGATAAACCGACTCGCCTGCGTTCAGTATGCAGCAGTTGGAAGCTAACCTGACTCATTATTATTCAGTGAGTAATACATTATGACTTTCTGTCGAGAATATCAGATTCTGCAACTTATTGTATGCTGGTCCATATCCAAAGGAATCAGTCCTCCTCGAGTTGTAAGTACATTTTTCTTGGCCTGAACTTTGACTCAAGTCCTCGTTTTTGTGTGTGTATGCGTCCGTGCGCAGCACCACTCGGGGCTCCAGCAGTGGTCTCTTTTCATAGGGGGACCCCTGTGCATGAGAGCGGGGCTGGGGGGGTCTCTGTATGAAAGTTCGAAACAATAAACTCCCTGTGCAAAGGAGAAACGAACACATGCAGACAAACAGGCATTCACCGCTGGCAAACCTATATTCCACACGCATATGTACAAACACTAACCCTCTCATTCCTCCAGTGCTCTCTCTCACACATGCTTTGGTCAGTGAGTAGAAGGCATATTCGACCTCAGCACAACATGCGTGATGCGTTGCCTGGAATTACATGTAGGCGAGGTGGCGGAGGAAGAGCTCAGTTTCCCTGTTTTGGTAAAGGAAGACTGCGAGATCTTGTCTTTTTTATTAACAAAATGTATGAATTGGTGAATTCAGTAAGGGCCCAACTCTACACATTTTCAGCATGGAGTTGGGCCCTTATTGAATTCTCTGATTCATTTGATTTTGTGCGATTTGTGGCCTTAAGTTTTATTTATTGAACAAGTGTCTTGGGAGACAAAACTGTTTCGGATCATTATTAGAAGCTGCATCATATATTATTTATTTGGACCACTTGGCCAAATGAACAAAGAATGCTGATGAAGGGCAGACCAGTGGAACCCTACAGAAATTATTCATTCATCCTGCATGTATTTCACGGAAAAAAAGATCAGTGCTGGCCTAGCAAAAACAAAATTACATATAGTGAAAATATTCGGTATGTTATAGATCCATCGTATGGATTCATATGAATGAGCCAAATATTTTGACCACTCACTATGGAACATTGATTGACGGTGACCATCTTGTAACAACAGAGCATATCAAGGTAAGAAACACATTATATGGTAATGAAAACAGTTAGTTTTTGTAGTTTACATGCTCGATGTGGAAGAAATGGGCAGGTATAAATACTTGAGCGACTGACTGGCCAAATAGTTATGGTAAGGAAACTGGATCTGAGTATCTCTGAAACAGCAAGAATTGTGGGGAATCCCAGCCAGCATTGGTGAGTACCTGTCAACAGTGGTCAGAGGAGAGACACACGGCAATCTAACAGTGGGGCTTTAGGTGCCTAAGGTTCACCTTTGCACGAGGGTAAGGAAGCACATCCCGTCTGGTTCTTAGTGACAAAAAAGCTCTAATTGCAGGAAATTGTTAGGAAAGTTGCAGTGCTGAGTAAAAGTACTTGCCCCCCTCCCTGATTTAGTCAATTTTTGCATATTTTTCACTCTAAAATATTTCAGATCGTCAAATAAATTTTAATATTAGACAAAGATAACCTGAGTAAACCTAAAATGCAGTTTTTATGTGATTATTTCAGTTATTGAATGAAAAAAGCTGTCTAACCTTGGGCCCTACGTGAAAATGCAATCCCTCCCAGAGTTACTAAATCCAGGGCATCTGACTGGATGCAGTTGATGCAGATTCTGTAACATCTGCATCCACTGCATCTTTCCGCTTAAAACTGAAAAAAATGCTCACTATCAGCTAAAAAGCAGCTGCTTATATTCCTTTCAAAAATTAAAACTGAAGAAATTGATCATTTTAAAGCAATTTTTCTCCTAAATATTATTTGTGAGCGATTTTTAACCGCCAGGCATTCAACGCAACTTTGGCAATGAGCCTGGATACTAGATTTGTTGTTACACTGCAGGGCTGTCAAAAGTATTAAAATTTCAAACACTATTCAGACTTCTTTTTTTAAGGCCCGCACCTAAATGTGAGCATTCAAATAATAATTAATATTTACTGGTAATTTCATGTGGTGGATCATGTTCATGCATACAAAATCTATTTCCTTTTTTCTGTGCCAACCTACTTCCTTTGTTACATCTGTGAATTAAAGTGCATTTTGGCAAGAGGGGATACAATTTCTGTGCACTTTGATCTATATTTAATGATAGCTTGTAGCACTACCTTTATGTGAATAATAAATAATAAATCAATACATGTAAACCTTTTTTTGGGCTTGTAATTTAATTAACAATAATTATATTGCTGAATATTTTCTCTATCCAATGCAGTAAACTGCAGGGTAGCCGTTGGAAATACAGTGAGCTCCTTTATGGTCCGGAAACCCTCCCTGACATTTCAACATTTATAAATCCATAGTGCATACAATTGAGCCTTGAAAGTTTCATGTCAGCTAATAATACTAAAGATAAATATAGGGTATCAGAATGAGGTTGATGCCTGTTGTACTCTGAAACAGTTTATGAGCTCCAGATGCTTTGAGTCGGACTCATAATTTTATCTTGTTTGCAAAAATAAACTACACTGTGGCAGTGATCAGAGGGTATTATTTGCGCAACAAAAATGTCTCGTGCGGCGATCACGATTGTATTATCCTAATTTCACGCCACATAATTGATAACATAATTACACTGCCTGGCCAAGAAAAGTCTCCCTTTGGATTTAAATAAGCAAATACTTAAGAGTGTACATGATCAAATCATTCTTGCAATGATTATTTTGTTTCCGCTGGCAACAAATCTTTTAACCCTGTATGTAACCGGCATAACTTCTCATTTCTTAAACAACCATTTCGGAAGAGATATCCTATGACAGTGTTTATGTTTATGTGTTTATGTTACTGTGTTTCAAGAGGGGCACATTATTGACCTGCACCAAGCAAAGAAAAAACTAAGGAGGTTACTGATATCGCTGGAATTGGGCTAAGAACTGTCCAATGCATTATTAAAACTTGGAAGGATAATGGTGAACCTTCAACTTCGCAGAATGAATCAGTCGGAAAAAAATCATGAAGGATCATGATTGGAGATCTCTGCAATGTCTGTTGAAGTCTCATAAAAAATCGACGGTTGAACTCATAGCTAGAGAACTGCTGGCCTGACTTTCACCAATTAAGGTCAGTGTTCATGATAACTGAATATGAAGGAGACTGGGCAGAAACGGCATCCATGGGAGGACTGCTGGGCAGAACCCACTGCTGACCTAAAAGAACACAAAGGCTCGCCTGACATTTGTCAAAAAACCTTTTGATGACCCGCAAGACCTTTGGAATAAATTTCTGTGGACTGATGAGTCAAAAGTGGAATTTTTTTGGAAAACAGGGGTCCCTTTCACATTTTGCGTAAAGCTAACACAACATTCCACAATAAGCCCATTATACCAACAATCAAATATGGTGGTGGTAGTGTGATGGTCTGGGGCTGCTTTGCTGCTTCAGGACTTGGACAACTTGCCATGACTGATGGAACCATGAATTCTGCTCTCCACTAGAAAATTCTGCAGGACAGTGTTCAGCCATCAGTTTGTGACCCAAAGCCCACGTACAGTTGGGTTATGCAGCACAACAACGATTCTTTGCTCACGAGCGAGTCAAACTGTGAGTGGCTCTAAAAAAATGAAGGTCTTGGAGTGGCCTAGTCAAAGTCCAGACTTGAATTCGGTTGAGAAGCGTTGGCATGACCTTGCGTTGGCATGACCTTAAACAGACAGTTCATGCTCAAAAACCATCCAGTGTGGCTGAATGAAAACAATTCTGCAAAGAGGTATGGGCCAAAACCTCTCCGCAGCAGTGTTAAATACTTTTGTACTTATTGCCATTTATCCCTACGGTTTGATTGCCATTGTAGCCGCCAGGGGTGGCACAACCAGTTATTAGTTTTGGGGGGGCAATTATTTTTTCACATGGGTCATGTAGGTTTTGAATAACTGAATAAATGCTACATTTTGCTTCACAAATGTCATTGTCTTTGATTAACATTAGATCATCTAAAACATTAAAATATGAAGAATTAAAAATAGAAGAAATCGGTAAGGGGACAAATACATTTTCACAGCACTGTATGAGAGGACTGCGCTGCAACACAAAGTGCAGTGCCCCCTGCTGTGTATAGGACTACGTAGCTTGTACAATGGGCATGGGAACATTGGAACTGTACCTTGGAGCAACACATGAAAGTCCCCTTATCCAGTGAGTACTGTTTCCTTTTAAGTCATGTGGACTGCTGGAAACGTGTGTACTGTTCACCTGGAGAAGAGGTGGCACCAGGATGTACTGGGGGAAGAAGGCTAGTAGGTGGAGGGATTGTGATGTTCTGGAAAATCTGCTGGAAAACCCTGGGTCTGGGCATTCATGTGGATGTCAATTTGACACATGCCACCGACCTGAGCATTGCTATCAACCAGGAACTCTCTTACGTGGCAAGGGCATTCTCCAATAGCAGAGGTCTCTCTCAGCAGGATAAAGCCTCTTGCTATACCACAGAAATTGTTTGTGAATGTTTTGAAAACAAGAGAAAACAAGTTCAATCTGTAACAGCTGTACCTACAGGTCATCGCTACTTACAGGACTGAATGAGTGAACCGCTAACCTTGGTGTCAGGCATCATAGGGCATCTTCAGAAGACTTGTAGAATCAATGCCTTTATTGGCAGTCGAAGATGCAGAACCATATTAGGCAGGTGGTCATGAGGTTTCGGAGCCCAGTCTCATCCTGAGCCGTTATAAACTGACATTGCTTGACCGTGCGTGGATATACGACACGCAAAGAGGCTTTTGGCATCCTTATTTGAGGCCAGTTTAAAACAAACCCAACCCCTAACCCTTAATCCGAACCCTTACCCTAAGCATCAAACGAGTCAGAATGAGAATGTCTTGGGTTTCGATTCATCGGGGTTAATACCCTCAAATTAAAGGAGACAGACTGAATCCTTGTGCAATGTTTTCAAACCCAGCATCCTGAAGTCCTGAATCAATGAGTAAAATGTTGTCACTGTTTAAATACTTTTGGATGGCATTGCACATTTCAATTACTTCCGAGATGCAGCCTTTAAGTAATTACTAGCATAAGTGCCGCTTATCAAACAATGTAGCGTTATGAATTCCAGTGATTTAACAATGTCATACGACTAATGAGAGCTCTATTTGAGGAAAGCATTTCCTCAATTACATTTACATTATTAGGATGGTGATGCTGTTATAAATGTGTTCCTGCTGAGATATTAGTGCTTTCTTGTCATTAGCTGAGTTGTGTAACAGTTGATTGTGCTTCTGTTAATTTGTAGATGTACATCTATCTTCCCCAAATCTCAGGCCCGAGGGCAGAGAGCTGCTCGTTTTCCACACTCGCTGTACCTGAGAGGTTTTATGAGTGTCAGGCCAATCAGTGGCAGTAATTGTTCACTGAGGCCCTGTTCACTCAAACACAGGTATTTTTGAAAATATAACATTCTCTTTGCCTTTTGGCCTTTCATCCACATGCAAGCTGCGTTTTTGGACACTAACCTTCTGGAAAACGCCTTTCCGGGTGAAGATTTCTAGAAACTTTGCTTTCTCTGTTTACGTGTGGACAGGGATAACAAGTTTTTGGCTTGTGACATCAGAGTGTGAGTGACTTATCGTGAGTTTTTAAGACTTGTGATTAGCCTGTTTGCTCATATGTCAAATTATTTCATTGTTGCCACTTGGTTTGGCATGCTCTTGAAAGTGCTTTATTACTGTTTTTGTATCTTTGTGTGGGAGGAGATTTTTTTGCAAAACAAAGACGGAAAAAGCCCATTTTTAAAAATACACATGTGCTTGTGGACGAGGTTTAATTGCCAAGAAGTAAAGAAAACCAGTGCTGGATATGGATTAGAGGCCTAGATTTAGGGATCCCCCATTTTCATGCATTGCCAGTGTAAGGTGTCAATATGCTGCCATAGTTGTGCTGATTTAGTCCCGATGTAAAGTTGGACACCAGAGCCCAGAGATGGATGGATTTTTATGACGTGTTGAGGGCGGCAGGCACCGTGTAGGAGGTTTGTGTATGTTCTTTAGCTATCTTCTTTTACCACCCCCCTGATCCCTGCTACCCTCTGGCCTCTTTCCGCTTTGAAGTGGAACGTCTGAGAGAGGTTGGGTCGAGGGCTCATTCAGAGGGGAAAGTGCTGTTGAACGGTGAATCACGCACTGTAGTCACGCCAGCACAGACTCCTGCCATTTCTGCTCGGGAGCGGAATGTCTCATCGGTATGTTCCTGTAACGGGAGGAACGGGGAGCTAAAGAGTGACCAACACTACAGGACTGTAAACTGGTTTACACGGCAGTCATTTCCATTTCCTATTATATAACATATTCTCCAGCTGTAGAGGGGTAACACAAAAGCAATATTGATGATATTGCATCGGTTCTTTGCTAATGTCGTTGACGGCAGTCTATATGAGAAATACCCTCCTTCTCTTACCTCCTCTTCCATGTTTTCGTGAGCACGTGCTTGTGTGTGCTATTTGTGTGGGTGTGTGTGTGCGTGAGTGTTTGTGTGTATTTGTTGGGCCTTAGTTGCAGCACAGCAGTAGCCGAGAGCACAGGCCATACCTCATCGGTACCTCCTTGTCTTACCTACTCTTCCGTGTTGGCATTAGCATGCGCTTGTGTGTGTTATTTGTGTGTGTGTGTGTGTGTGTGTACGTGAGTGTTTGTATGAACTTTTCAGGCCCTAAGTTGCTGCACAGCAGTGGCTGAGCGCAGAAGCCATACCTCATCAGCACCTCCTTCTCTTACGTCCTCTTCCATGTTGGCATGAGCATGCGCTTGTGGCTGTTATTTATGTGCATGTACTCAAGCGTTTGTGTGTATTTATCAGGCCTTGGTTGCTACACAGCAGTAGCTGAGAGCAGAAGCCATACTTCATTGGTACCTCCTTGTCTTACCCCCTCTTCCATGTTGGCGTGAGCATGCGCTTGTTTGTGTTATTTGTGCGCATGCACATGACCGTTTGTGTGTATTTTTCGAGGCCTGGTTGCTACACAGCAGTAGCCGAGAGCAGAAGCCATACCTGATTGATACCAGAAGCAGACGCTCTTTCCTCTTAATGTTGTTGTGCCGAATACGAGGGAAAGCCAGCAACCGTTTTTTGTTGGGAGGAGTCTCGATTATGGACACGGGGGGTAATTATTGTGGAGAAGGATCTGCATCGAGAGGGTGATTTATTATGGAGAAGGATTGGTGTCTTTGAACAAGGAGCCTTATAGAGACATGCAGGCCTGTGCCGGAGGTGCTTCAAAGCAGGGTATTTTTAGTTCGTGGGGATTATGAGTGGAGTTGTTTTCAATTTGCTGTTGGCAGGTGAGTGGCTTGGGCGGGGGCGTCCACAGGGACCGAGGCTGGCCGTTTCACATTTCCTCTCTCCCCCTTTCTTCATACTCTCCCATTCCTCCGTTCTGTCTCCTCCCTCTGTCCCCCTGAACTCCTCATCCCTCTCTCTCTTGTCCCCCCCATCTCTCTCTCTCTCCCTCCCGCTCTCCGCAACAGAAGCCTGAGAGGGAATTGATCTGTCCCTCAGCACTCCATTTCCTCTCCTTCGAAATCCCCTCAAATTCAGTTTCCTGTACTGACCTGCACAGTGCTCTCCATGCGTGCGAATCTATGCAGAGCCTTCGAAACTTATTTCCCGTTCAATAAAGGTGCGCAAGTGAATCGTCAATGTACTGAGCAACATGGTTTCCAACCCGATAGTTATGAAATAACAATTCTTCTTAGGCTGAATGATTATGCTTAATGAATTCTTGGGCTTATGAAGACTTTTTAAAAAATAGATTATTTTTACCAAAATGTCTCAAAAATTCTAGTTTCACACTCTTTTCTAGGATAAAAAGAAGAGTTCCTTGTCAGTGTTTTTGAGTTTGGTTGACTTATCATGGCAGAGATTTAGTATTGCTGTATACATAAGCTTTTGAGGTCTGTGAATCATTTGGTCTGTTCTTGTCAGTCGCCCTCGTCAATTCTCACCACAATCTTCCAACCCCCATTGCAGAGCAGTATTTTTTCCCGCTACCGTGACCCCCCTTAATGAACCCCTCTATCCTTACTCCTTCGTTTATTCACTCCTTCCCCCTCTTCTTTTCCAAAATCAACTTTTCCCCCTTTTCTCCCTCTCCTCTCCTATGCGGAGGTTGTCCTGGTTTAACATTGGAACTTTCCCTGCATCGGCGTGTGAAAGAGAGGGCCCTGGGAGTTATAAGTAGATCTTACAAAAGTGAGAAATGCACAGAAGTTGGCCAAAGTATTTTAGAGTAATAAATGAGTATAACATCTATTTTAAGGTTGAATTTGCTTTTCCACAATGGAAGAAGTTCAGCATCTCCACAGTTGGTCAAATAATCTGTTTTTTTTGTAAAAAGTGTTCATGCTTTTTTGTACAGTCACATTACATACATGTTTGTTCAGTGTTGTCACATTAGCTGCCGGACCTCAATATAACATATCTCCGTTAATACGAACTCTTTCATGGCACTAATCTGCCATTGTGCCTGTAGAATCAACTGTATAACGGTAAACGAGTGGCCTTTAATGTTTTTAGCGCCGTTTATGAACAGAGAGAGTTTCAAGGTCAAGATAATTTTAGTCTATAGTTTAGTTTGCTTTGACATTTACTACAACAGTCTTTATGCCAGAATTAATATTATTCACTATTCATGCCGAGAACACAGTTGGCTAGAGGGAACTGTTTTGCTGCATAGCTAGAGATCCTCTTTAGTTATGGCTGCTTTTGATTGAATGAACATTGCTGCTGGGGCGTGCCAGGTGTTTGCAAACCCATTCGTATATGTATTCCATGGCAGCAGTGAATAAATATTTGGTTGCAGTAAGAGGTATGTTGCTGACAGCACAACCTGCAGTTCATCTCAAAATGATTCTTCGCTTACTGTACATACCACCAGTCTCCAGGTAACACAGGCAATTTGATGTCTTAAATCCGCAAAAATATTATGTTTCATATATATTTGCAACAAGTATGATAATTTGACACCTTCAATTTTTTTCAGTTTGGTTGCCTTTATGATGAATGGTACTACAAAATTGAGTGTAAGAAACAGATTAATTTAGATTGATGGATTCTGAGTCTCCATTTCCAGGGTGTGATTTTGGAACCTGTCAGGCTAGGTGAAGAAGACTGGTGAATATTCAGTGGTTGCCAGGCTAACTTTTGCTTAAATTTAAGCAATTACAAAATCATTGCGATAACTTCGGCCTAGATAACTCATGAAAATGGGTGGGGGTAGGGATTATAATGAGCAATTTACAGATATGTATGAATGGATTCTCCCTATGTTCATGTGCCCATACTCTCTGGTTCTGGACTGACATCACGGTCCTGTTTGAGACTAACAAGGCTTGCTGCTTTTCCAGTGTACTGCTGCTATGTTTATAATGACCTCAGATAACTTTCCATGGCTGTTACAGTTTGGGATTTGTGACCAGGATTGCATCTTCTGTGCTAAAGAGCATTGCACTGTACGTTCCCATTTGGGATATCAGCATTATGTTATTATAGGCACGCTGACCGAGTATTTCTCAGCAGCTTTTTGCCTTAGATATTTTCTGCTGCTGCTGATGAGAGTCACTGGGGTGGACCTGAAATATTTCATACAGTCCAGGGCGTCATGATCCAGTTTACAGTCATGTACAGTGGGCTGTCTAATATTTTGGACAAAGACAAATTTTCCTGGACTAGGCTCTCTACACTGCAGTTTCAAATATTCAATCGAACGATTTTCAGTTTTTCACGACAGTAAAATGAACAAAACACGAAGTGAATAAAGTTGGAATGTAGCAAACACATTGTAAAAAATTATAGCTCGATTAAATTTTGCAGACTTATTTCTTTTCATTGCCTCCACTTGTCATGACCAGTTTTAGATATTGAACACAAGTTTATGTGTTTTCAAAAGCTGAATGTAAGTTTCCATTGTCCTCGCTAATTGCGAGTTGGAACAAAGCTTATCTTCAAGTTCAGTTAAATAACATTTTTAAGGCAGCTGGTTTGCTTTCCTTTCCAAGTTGAACCAGTTTGAAATGTATTAAGCACGCTGCGGCAGCATGAGGTCCTGCTGTATGGAGGGCAGAAGTTTTCAAGCTCTCCCAGGCCAGAGGACCCCCGGACAGCCTCTGCATTCTTTAAGTGTTTCCTTTTGCGATGCAGATGTTATCTCGCCAACGCACTACAACCCATACTTCAGATGGCTTACCTTTGATGTGTCGCCCATGGAGAAGAATGCTTCCAACCTGGTGAAGGCAGAGTTGCGTGTGTTTCGCCTGCAGAACCCCGAGGCTCGGGTCTCAGAACAGCGCATCGAGCTGTACCAGGTAAGTTACCCAGCACATCAACCGTTAAATACAGTGCCCTCAAATGGTATGGTAACGATGAAGTGAAATAAGAGACAGTGTGGTCCAATAGTATTCAAGAACTAATACGACCCTGCCTTCTGGCGCTGTATTTCAGCACACGGGAAAACAATAAATCCCGATAAAGTTGAATATTGGTATTGGAATCTATATTATGGGGAAAAATGTACTTCCTTTTGTTGCTATATGCCCTAAAGCATTTGGATTTAAGGTCAAATATGAATATGAGGTCGAAGACGGTCAGCTATTTTCCATCGTGTTTAAACATGTGTCTTGTCTTGCCTGTTTTTGTGCTGTGTCCCATTTTCACCTGCGCAAATCTAAGTTATTTGAAAGAAAACCACTAAATCTTGGTGATGTTGAATTTTGGTATTATAATCTATATTGTGGAAAAAATGTACTTTCTTTTGTTGCTATATACCCTAAAGCTTTTGGATTTAAGGTCAAATACGAATTTGAGGTCAGGCAGTCAGCTATTTTCCATCGTGTTTACATGTGGGTTTTTTACCATGGCTGTTTTTGCGCCGTGTCTGATTTTCTCTGGGACAAAATTGAAGTTATTTTAAAAAATGCACAGAGTGAAGTGGAATATTTTACTTTATTGCCTGGACCTTAAAAGTAATAACTGCACAGAGTCCATAACCCGCTGACCTGACCAAATGTTTTATATCTTCTTCGGAAATGCCATTCAGTGCTGCAGCTTTCACGTAATCTTTGTTTCAGGGGTCTTTGTCTACAGTCTTTTCTTCTGGAACTGTTATGCATGCTCAATTGAATTTAAATCAGATGAATGACTTGGCTGGTCTAAGATGTTTCTGTGAATGAATGCTTCGGTTTTGTTTGCAGTTCGTTTGAAGTCATTGTCTTGCCGCAGGATTAAGCTCTGGCTGATGAGGTTGGAGGAATTTCTTTGTGCAAAGCCAAACGAAATCTGTTCTTACACTTCTGACTTAATCCATCAGCTGCTATCCTTCATTGAGTCATTAGTAAAGACAAGTATTCCTGTTACAGTGGCAGTGCCTGAGTCGTGGCACTTCCTCGTCCTACATATTTATTAAGTGAGAGGTGTTCTGGGTTGGTTTTTTTCTTCTTCTCCCCACACTTTTGTCATTCCATCACTTTGAAAAAAAGCTTTATTTCTATCTCATCAGTCCATAAAACTTTGTTCCAGTACTCTCCCGGCTCGTCTCTGTATTTTTTGGCAAATTCCATTCTGGCCTTTTGGTTCTCGCTGTGCTGCTGCTGAGAGGTTTGCATCTTGCAGTGTAGCCTCCATCTGGTAAAATTTTGACATTTTACCCTTAACTTGTGGTGACTGCTGCCAATGTCACTGACCATTGTTTCCTCGTCCATGGCCTTTGCATTTGTCTCGCATTAACTGCAGTTGTCTGCCTTGGAGGACCTGCTCAGTATTTATTTCTCTGTTCACAAGTGGTTACTTTCTGCTGTGATATACCTGTTTTCCAGCTTTCCCCTCTCATGAATCCCGCCATTTTTTCAAGCTTGTAGATTGATAGTTTTTTTGTTGATAATTTTGAAGCTATAGTTCTGCATTTCTCTGGTGTGCTTGATGCTGCTTACTTTGAACTCCGTTAGGCAATTACTGATATACTGCTGCTCAAAAGTTTGGGATCACTCACAAATTTCTTTGTTTTCCAAAGAAAAATACATTTTCATGCATTTCACAAACTTTTTTTCGTTCCATTTCACAAACATTTTTATCCATCTCACAAACGATTAAAATTAATGAGATAATTTTCAAAGAATGATCGACATTTTTGCATAGAGGCCTATTATCAGCAACTGTCAGTCCTCTGCATCAATCTCCTGGTATGGCTGCTAATCCAAGTTTAGCATTTTATAAGGCTAATTGATTATTAGAAAACCCTTCTGCAAATGTGTTGCACAGCTGAAAACCATTGAACTAATGAGGGAGCGCAAAAGGGAGCATGGCATTCTTGAGGTTGGTTTACTACCTGAAGCATCAGCAGTTGTTTGTTTGTTTACAGGCTCAAAATGGCCAGAAAGAAAGAACTTCCTTTTGAGACCCGTCAGTCTATTGTTGTGCTTAGAAAAGAAGGCTATTCAATGCGAGAAATTGAAAACTTAAAATCTCTTACCATGCTGTCAACTACTCCCTTCTGAGAGCAGCACAAACTGGCACTAACAAGGACAGAAAAAAGGAGTGGGAGGCCCCGATGCAAAACTGTGCAAGAAGACAAATATCTGAGAGTGTGTAGTTTAAGACAAAGACGCCTCACAGGTTGTCAACTAGCAGCTGCGCTAAATAGTTCCCGTCAAACACCAGTTTCAGTATCAACAGTGAAGGTGGTTTTTTTTTGATGAAGGCAAAGTTTGAAGTACATATTCATCATTTTCCATGAAAGTCATTAGTTCTAACTCAGACAATGTCAGCATGTTCTGTTCATTTGCTATATTTCCTATTCAGACTCATTTCATGTGTGTTTCCATGGAAAACAAGAAAATTTCCAAGTGATTCCAAACTTTTGAGTGGTAGTGTACCAACGCAAAAAGTTCGCTAACTTTTATGAGTGAACAATGCATGCAAAAACATGTGCCTGCACTCCGGTTGACACTTAAAAGTCACCCTGTACTCTAAAATAGTACAGCAGAAAGTGGGGGATTTAATGCTAGAACATGTTCATAAAATAAAAACATATACAAATGTACATTGACATCAAATATCATTACCTAAATACTGGGTACATAGCAAAATGGCAAAGTCCAGTCTACCAGTTCTATACTTCATACTGTGCCCTTATTTTGGCTGTGATATGTCAAGTAGTTTTCTACTTGCATGGCTGGTGGCTGCCTATTCTTGTAGTTCTCTCTCTGCAGGCTTTTAATTTGTCCACAGGACCCACAGCACCTTTGTATTGTGTCACCTTGGTGCTGTGTCAAAAGTTATTTTGTCACTTCCTGAACTGTGTCACAATCTATTCTCAGTGAATGTATCTGTTGTATTTTGAGCGATGAAATTGCTCAGAGGCACGTTCTGAAAGTTTCAGCCTTATATTATGGATTTAAGTCAGCCCACTAATCAAAGAATGTTGTATTTTTATATGAGGACTTTGGAGGGCTAAACAGCAGTGATTAACACTCTGTTCATCTGGATCTGTTTCAAACCTCTCAGCTGGAGTCCTCACTCCAGCCTTAACAAGAACCAGAAGGAAATGTTGACGCCTTATTCTGAGTGTGTACGTTAATTCGGCTGCGATACGCTTGATAATGAAATTAATTAACATTTTTTTCTCAAATTATCTATGGCTATGAGCGACTGTTGAAAAAATTTGCTTAGAAATTGCATGTTCGGTACACGAGCACATTTGCTGACCTCTTCATTGACTACTATCTGCCTAATAGCGGGCAGGACCTCTTGTGCCTCCGCAACCGCCTGAAAATTCTTCACAGCATGTGCTTGAGACATTCCCCAGGGAATTTTCTCCATGCTGACACCGTAGCTTCACTCAGTTTCTACATATTTGCTGGCCGCAAATCCGTACTTCGTACAAATCCGAAAGGTGATCTACTGGAATGAGATCTGGGTTTGATAAGTCAATTTAAACAAATTGAAGTTGCTTCCATCCTTGTGGACCCAGCTTGAGATCATCAGACAAGACTCATTATCCCGTTCTACATATCAATTCTACAAAGGTTCGACTGCGGTCATAAAGGCATATTCACTGTACACTTTCACTTTAAAATAAGGTCCAAGACCCAATGAATACTAAAAAGACATTCTGTGCACCATTTCTCCAACAAAACCAAATGCACTGTTTACATTACATTCTGACCATATTTTGTTAATTTTGTCCCTATAACTGAGACTTGTTTTGCCTGATGACATTTTTACATGCTTCGATCATCCATTTTTGGTGATAACATGCCGACAATTGCCTCATCAGCTGTCAGGAATGGAACCTGGCGTGGCGGTCTGGAGCGGTATCCCATTCGCTTCAAGGCTCTACTTTTTTTGTTTGTTTGAAGAGATGATGTCATGCACATTACCGCCAATTCTCCTCTGACCCCTTTCACAGTTTGTAGCCACAAAACTGCTTTCGCAGTTCGCTGTGTTGCGTATTGCACCCAACATCCTTAAACCCTTACGAATGTACTGCAGGAAAATCCGAGGAAGGCAGCGACTTCAGTTGCTGGCACCACCACATAAGGCACCAAAAATCATACCTCCCTGTAAGTCATTTAAATCAGTGATTCCCGAATCTCTCCTCGGGGGACCAGATCCAGGTGTTTCATTCACCTTAGGCACACCTGATGCCTCTGAACAAGCCTTGATTAGCCACATCAGGTGTTTTTCAGGTGCAGCACGTTATATGTCTGGAACTGGCTGGTGGTCCTTGCAGTAAGTGCGCTGGCTTAGATTACGCATCTTGAATATTCAAATATTTCATTGAACAAAAATTCATTCTCGTCGACATTTTTGTATGCTTAATTCATTGAATTGCAGCCGCATGATTCAACGTTTGGAGGACCACGCTGTTTGTGTGAATGTGCATGTGTACTGAATGAAGTGGTTGTGTATTGTATATTGGGAAATGGTCAGTAATTTGTATGCCTTATTCGTTAGCTTATTTAATGGTCACTCTGTGAGTTCACAATGCAGACTTATATTCATGCAAAACAGACCTAAAACATCATCTATCCTTTTCAATTACTTTGATTGTAATGACTGTATTATTACATTTATTGTTTACATTCTATCTCAGATATATCCATCTTCTCAGTTAACTGACGAATGTTTCTCAGAAACTGTGAGTTTATGTTTCTGACACATTGTGAATTTATGCATCGCAGTCTGTCGGTGAATTCAGTAGTGTATACCTTTGTAATATATTCTTTTTGTCAGTGTGAGAAGCTCTTCTCAGGGTTCTGCGGCAGGGCTCAGCTCATGTTGTATGCATTACTGAGGCACCAGCCAATACAAACACGTCTATGAGGAAAGTAAAATAACAGCACTGCTTCGGTCATCTGCGTTCTCAATATTTGCCTCTCACAGATGGGATGCTGGGAAGAGTGTGGTGGAACTGTTACTCGGAAACAGTCTGCCTGGAGAGGTGGGGGTTTCCCCCAGATATATCACTCAAAAAGGGGCCCCCAGAAAGGGAAGGTTTTTCCCATACGCTCATATTTAATCCAAACCAAGATGAATGGCGTGGAGGGGGTGAGAATAAGGGCATTTGTTGAAGGAATAAATGCCTACCTCCGTACTGCTACTCCTGTCGCAGTTGTCATGCACCGGGAGTGTTTCCAAGTAGAATGCCTTTCAATGCCAGAGAGCCAAGATTCAGAGGAGCCAAGTCAGGCTGGCGCAGAGAAATCCTTGGGATCAAAAGATTTTTGTTCTTCCTCTGAATAAATTTGAATGTTTGAGGTCTCGGTGGTCTATTTATTTATTTGGTTAGCTCTTTCAAGTTAATGAGACTGATGTACACAGGTGGGAAGGAAACTTGCACACTTCAACCAGGAAGTGGAAGTCATTTGTAAATTCAGCTGGCAATGTCAGTGGGTACAAGGAACGCACGGTAGAACTTTTGCATTTAGAACCCTGGGACTTACCTCCTCTGTGGCCATTTATAGATTTGACACAGAGGGAACACTTCACTGTAACCATTGTTAATAAACGGTAAAATGATGTTTAACTTCACCTTACCTAGGGGTAATTTACTGTTAACAATGAAATGGTGATTACTAATGTTTACTAATTTCCAGTAAAGCTATAATTTATGTGAGTTTACTGATTATCTCTTATCAGCTATGATATACAATATACTTCATGAAGTAATCGATTTAATTTACGCAAAGTAATGAGGAAATGTCATAAATGTTAGCATTACTAATCATTTGCCAACAGTAATTAGCATTTAATCATTTGTCAACTGCAAAGTAACTATTTACTACAGTTTATTCCATTTATTAACAATAGTTATTACAAAATGTTACCGATGTTGGTTGCTAACTGCTGCTATTTCAAAGTTTGTTGTTTGCTGTTCTTAGAGTGTTGCCTGAATGTCGCCTGCTGCATCCTGACTGCATAGGCTGGTCTGTCTATCATTGTTCTGCAGATTCTGAGCCACAAAGACCTGGCATCCCCGACGCAGCGCTACATTGACAGCAAGGTGGTGCGCACCCACACAGAGGGGGAGTGGCTCTCCTTTGACGTGACAGAGGCTGTCAGCGAATGGCTGCTCCACAGAGGTGAGAGAGTGGGAGGGGTTATAGGATGAGTGGAAGGTGAATGAGGAAAAATGGGAGACAGGGAGGGAATGAAGGAGGCACTTAGGGAGAGAAGGAGTTCAGCAAAGTGTCTGAGAGTGTAATGTTGATTAATATTCAGATATACAAGTGAATCAAGATGGTTTCCTTTAGCCGATAGACAATGATGAAAACGGCATCAGTAATTGTGATGGATAAGTCCTGGAGGATCTGAATGCTGTTTCTCTTTTCAACCAGACAGAAACAATGGATTCAAGATCAGCTTGCATTGCCCCTGCTGCACTTTCGTCCCGTCAAATAATTACATCATACCCAACAAGAGCGAGGTCCTAGAGGCCAAGTTTGCAGGTACCGTAACTGTGAATGGGGTGTATGAAGATGGAGATCAAGCTGCATGCGCTTGTGTGTGTGTGTGTGTGTGCGCTGAGAGGACTTGCACCATTTCAGTTTAAGACATCAGAAGCCAGGCTAATTTCTCCACTATTAGTGCTATAATTTGCCTGCTATTACTTCAGACTGCCTCCTTGCAAAGTCCTTGAAAGTTTTGAGGAGTCTTTGAGTTAAGCCTGTTCGACATTATTCTGTGCTCTCTTGGTCGGTTTTTCCTTATCCGGACAGAGGGACGGATGGACCCGCTTTATTGCTAAATCCCCCACTCCTCCTCATGTCCCCCAAACACTTGAAATTCTGCACAAAACATCCTAAAACTTCTCGGTGTTTGTGTCCTAAATTTACGATTATTCAAGCATTTTTATTTTTTAAAATAGCGGGAACTATTTAAGTAGCAAGTGATTTCAAATTTTTTAGAAAAAAACCACAACAACAAAAAAGTATTGTGGTCCCTAGTCACGCTGTTTGACAATGGCGCAGCTCTCTGACGGACACTTGGTAGGGTAGTTGCTCATTAGCTCTGAACTACAGCTCTAAAATTACCACAGAACTGCATCAATCTATATCTGCACCAGTCATTTACCAGTTCTTAAAAGTATGGCTGATTAGTACATATATACTGTGTTGTATGTTAATGGGAGTGTATGTGCTTTTTGAGGTTTTAACCTGTCCCAGTCCCAGCTATTGGCAAGGATATCGCTCTGTAACTTGGTATATAAGGATTGGTATTTATATGTTAACTGGGATGCACGTGTGTGTGTGTGTGTGTGTGTGTGCGCGTGTGTATGTGTGTGTGTTTGTCATGGGGGCTTAACCTGTCCCGCCTAGTGGTGGATATATTATGACTTTCCTAACATTAGCACTTTGTAAATGAGGTGTGCATGATTAGCAGATGTATTTTAACAGACATGCTTGTGATTGGCAGGTATAGATGACAACTTCATGAGTGGCGGAGATGTGAAGGCATTCAAGAAGCCTCGGCCGAGCGGACAGAACCCCCACCTCCTTCTAATGCTACTGCCTTCCTACAGACTGGAGTCGGAACACAAGGGCCATCGTCAGAAACGCGCCCTGGACTCAACCTTCTGTTCTCGGTAACTCAAACTCCAACGCAGATAACCCCACAGCCTCCTCACCCCACTCACAGCGTTCCCCAATAAAATTCTGCAAAGTACCGTCTGAAGATTATGCTTCCTTCTAATGTTGCGGACTTGACGTTAAACGTAAAGACCGCACTTGATGGAAGAGTGGTCCTCGTCTAATATTTATCCTCAAAACACACATGTCCATGTTTATCTTGAATAGAATGGAATAAACATGGCTCATATTCTTCTGTTGTTTCGGATAAATTGTGTCTACCCTTCGAGCTCCCCTGCAACGCATTTGTAGTCATCTACAAAAGAACCTAAGCAATGTATCTGAATTTTTTTTCTCCTATCAGTTACCATATTGGAAAGAGTAAGGAAGCATCTGTTTCAAAGCTGGGATTGGTGCGCTACTGTGTTCATAATCACTCTACGATTGGTCAGTTGAGCCATAACTGAGTAACAGCATATTGCAGCTGCTGTTCTCAGGGACCAGGACCCAGATTTGGGGACAGTGCAAATGATGCTCCACACTTCCCTTACGCCCATTGCTCCTCCCTAATGAAAAATCACTATTGTCCTTAGCTATAGTTATCCTATATTAAATGGATGGTATTTTCACCAGCAAAATGTGGTAGTACTATAGTGATACTGTAGTTATTCAAACTATGACAGTACAGTTGTGTGGACTACAATAATATCATGGTACTGTTGACTGTGGTAATACTACAGTTATAATGTGATGGCTATAGTACTACTCTATTTATACTATGCAAACTATAGTAATACTGCAGTTATGCCAAAAAAAGACTATAGTATTACTAAGAAATAAAGATGGGATATTTCATAAGGGTTCTCTCGCACATGTATTCTCCACAGGAACATGCAGGAGTCCTGCTGCTTGCGCTCTCTCTACATCGACTTCAGGAAAGACCTGGGCTGGCGCTGGATCCATGAGCCCAGAGGTTACCAAGCCAACTTCTGCGCCGGAGCATGTCCCTACCTGTGGAGTGCTGACACGCAGCACAGTAAGGTCAGCCGAGCAACGCCGAGCAGAGCACTGCTGTTAGCGAGACTGCGATGCTAATTTCCACATGAGGGAGCAGGTGTATGGTGGTAGCCTTTCCGTGCTGTTGTTTGGGGGTAATTAAGTTTGACAATGCTGGTTGGCAAATTTGTTTTTTTCTTTTTCTTAGTTTTAGTGCTTTAAGGATTTTATGCTGAGCGCCAAAATTCTCGGATAATCATAATTACATCCTGCTGGTCTCGGAAGGTACATTGGAGCTGGCAGTTCACTTGTATTTACACGTTGTGAAGCTGGCGATCGCCTCAGAGCTCCTGAATTTACAGAAAATGACTATATTCATACTGGCATGCATGAGTTAACAGAATACACATACAATAACTGCTAACAAAAGTTAGCTTTTGAATGAGTTTTTATACATTTAACTGCTCCCAAAAAGCAGTGTGTGTAACAAAGTTGCTCTGAGTCGTAAGGCAAGCAGGGCTTTGGGACAGCTACCAAGCTCTTTCTTGAGGACCCCTCTCAGAGCTTTGAGTTCAAAAGTTCAATAGGAAAGCAGCGTTTGTGCTGCTCGTGTTTACAGTGCTGTGTGTGCCATGTTGTGGTAGTTGAGTGCATTTGTGTTCTCCCTCAGGTTCTGGGTCTGTATAATACCATCAACCCTGAGGCCTCAGCCTCCCCCTGCTGCGTGTCCCAGGACCTGGAGCCCCTCACCATCCTCTATTACATCGGCAAGAGCCCCAAGATCGAGCAGCTCTCCAACATGATCGTCAAGTCCTGCAAGTGCAGCTAAGACCAAACATACCCCATATATACACACAAGCACACATATGCACACTCACGTGCCAATAAGCATGGACCTCTCTGTCCCTCATATACGCACATATGCAAAAGCACAATCTCACTCCCTCTCTCGCTCATTACTGCCCCCCCCCACACACACACACACACACACACACACACACGTGCGCGCGCGCGCACATACACAAACGACCTCTCCTTTTCTGTCTCACGCTTAGTCGTGTAGACAACCTGAGTGTGACTCTCCCCCCCTGTCCCAGACATGCATACACAGAAACTTGATCTGTCTCTACTCCCTTACGGACACACATCTGAACGCTCCCATGCACAGAAACACACACACACACACACACACACCACACACACTCGCATTCATACTCGCACACTGTGGAGGTGGCTGTGAATAGGCTCTGTTGGCACCCCTCACCTCACACACTGATCGCGCGCCACAAAAGAAGTTTGGAAAACACTGGAAGAGTATAATAATATAAGAATAATAAGTGTGATTATGTGAAATCAGGAGATGGTGAATGATTCCTTGGTCTCAGTGTCCAAATCAAGCCAGTTCTTCTGGTACTGTTGTCTTGTATCTTAGAGACTATTATAATTTTACATGTTTTTTTTTATAATTGTGAAATTATTTAAAACTTGGCTTGCACTGGCAGCAGAGGGTTGTGTGTTTACAGCCTGCTCCAAGGTAAATAACTCTTATAAAAGTCAATGCAAAGAGAGGAACAATGAGACAAGAGACCGATTAACAGACTCATGTCATCTGTCTAACAGACAGTATGTGTGACTGCTAATCTGACATAAAAATTACATGCTTATCCTCCAGTAGAAATCCACGGCAGAAATTAGTTTCCCAGTTTGTTGTACAGTTAAATTGCTAATAGCAAAGTTTGATTCCAGAATTTTCCATTTGAAACATCCAGACTTAGTTGGGCCGGAAAAAATATGCAGTCATACCTGGACTGGCTCAGCCCAGGCTTCAGCTTGGTCACATGCAGACTCAGGTATGAAACATGAGACCATGTCAAAATGCACCCAGTTTGGCCCAAACTGAGATAAACACACTCCATTCTTGTCTGAAATGGGCACTATCAGCCATGCCTTGATTACATCAGGCGCACTCACTCATGTCCAGACGCGTACACTCTCACTGTGTCAGTCATACCTAATAAGGTACAGGCACAGTCAGGCCAAGTCCAATTAAGATACACTCAGTCAGACTCGGTCTACGTTAACCTTCGTTAGGCCTAGACCAAGTCAGACATACCCACGTACGTGGGGGCTTAGTGGCAGACTTCACCGGCCTGTAAGAAAGACACGCTGCAGATCAGAAACCAGGCGGTAAAATTAAACGCCAAGTTTTTTTTTTTGTGAGCATTTTTGGGTGATTACAATTCCTCCCAATGATGGTTGATCTGCCCAGTGATGTTTTCTAATCTTTAATGAATATGCAGGGAATATGCAAGAACTATAAATATTAATGTAAATATGAAAATACTTTCCTGGTTCAACTTGTATGGTATGTGCTACGGCTAAATGTAATTTTGTTGATATTGTTTATGTACACAAGCCCTGGGAACAATGAGCTCATGGTTATGTCCAATGTTTGAAATGGTTCTAGGCCTTCTAAGAGTTCCATTGTTCTACAAAGCCCCCTGTTTAGCACACAAACTTGGTGCCAGTTAGCATGCTGCACACGGACAGTTAGCGATTTAAAGCAGTTTTCGCAAAGCTGTGTGCTGTTGCCACGCATACACCACAGGTACCAGAAGTGATGTAGGTCTAGTTGTGCGTAGTGGTCTGGAAAGGGCTCAATTATATATACAGGGCAGTGTGCAGATGGCAAAATCAAATGGTTTTTTTCAGCAGGAAATGGGCTTTGTAATGGGTTGCATCTCAGGCCGAAGGACCAACGCCCAGTTACGGGAATCACGAACAGCTCTGTAGCCCTGCTCTGAATAGGCATCCCAGTGGACACCCATATTTGGCCGCACAACCCTTCATTGCTCAAAACTTCATTTATTTGTGTTGTTTCTTTTTTTTTTCTAATATGGAATAAAATATTTTCACCCTAAGAATTGCACTGATAGTACTTCCCCCTCTTTTGTGTAATAATTGTGTCCGCTGCGTAGCGATAATTTTCTCCCAGTGCAGGAAGGGTGGTGTAAAAGCAGAGGGTAGCACCAGCATGTTAATGTTGTAGCTGCTGCTGCTAATGTCGATGTCAGTGTCATTGTAATTGTTGCCAATGTCGACCCACGTTGATGAATTGTAACTTTTTTTGTTTGTTTGTTTGTTGCGGTGCTCTAGTGATGAATAAATTATTGAATTGATGAGGGAAAAAATAAAAGCTCTTTGTTTCTTGTCACTGCTCTCCTGCTGTGGTGAATATTTTTAGATTTATGCAGTTGGATTCAGGGCTCTACACACAGAATAAGCCAAAGGGCCAGATATGCTGCTACTTTCCACAAGTACAACACTGAAGCTTCGAATAATTACACGGTGGTGCACCACATGGCTGTAGCCACCACTGTTGAATGTCTGCCCAACCCAAGACTGCACATTTGCAAATTTTCTTTTTCTATGAAGTCTTTAGAATACTTAGCATATTGCTCTGCCGTGCCAGTTATACTGTATGCTTTGTCATAATTACTGTGGCCTTTTCTGTGGAATCAAATGCAGAACAATGAAGCACGCTCATTATGACTCTTGACAATAGTAGTTTATCATACCATTGTTTTCATGGCAGAGATGATGTACAACACAAGGGCACATTGCTGTAAGTCATCCCTGAAATCAAAGGTGTGTTATGTCTGTGATCTTGGGAGTAAAATGGTTTAGGACAAGTGATGGCAGGAGGCGAGATCTTATGGCATCTCTCAGTGGTGAACCTGGCTAATCCATTAGCATGAGTTTGTCGGATTTCCTGGGTGCTCAGACAATAAAGTAATGAGAAGTATTGAGGATGGGCATGACATGACAAGAGCTGAGGCAATATATCAATAAATGTGTGATATTGATTACATTTTGTGAAATGCAAACTCAAAACCTATCAGTTTTTAAAGATGACATATAGCCATTTAACTTCAGTAGTAATATGGCTGCCGTTTGTCAACAAAGGGTATGCCGCACAATTGATGCTGGATTGATCTGAGTTTTCCCCTTAACTGATTAGAAGTAGCAAATAAATAGAATTATTTATAAAGTCTATTATTATTATTATTATTATTATTGCTGAAGTGAGCTAAAAACTATTTAAAATTTTCAATAAAGTACTGAATTCTGTTGGAGAATTTGTAGGAGAAACTATGACTGAGACGACCTAGTCTCTGCTTTTTGTCTTTGACAGTCCAGTGAAATTCAATATGTGATTATGCTTGTTTTATGGTCTCCAAGGTACACAGGTCTTACACACACACACGCACACTGCCTCTCTATCACACATGCTGTCTTAGTGCCTCGTATACTGAGGCCTTTTATTCTCATATGCTTAAAACTCATCTTTTCTTTGCATACTTTTGCTGCTCTCTCATACTCAGTTGCACTCAGCTATGTAAAATTACACATCATAAATATCCAGAAGATTGAAAAAGGTTTAGAGAGAATGGGGGATTTTCTTCTTTTGGGAGTTAAACGGTTTGGGGATTTTGGGATTCGGACGCAGCTGGCGGGAGATAATCTGAAATCAGAGAAAAGCATTCGGTGCAATGATGTCAGCTCGGAGCAATGCAAGAACTCCATTAGCACGGAGAAATTTCGGAGACTACATGTCAAAGAATGAGTGTGTGTATGCATTCGTGTGGGCGTGTGTGCTTGTGTTTTTGTGGATAGGTGAAGAAATATTCCTCTTAATTTCACACTCCGCCACCTCTCTCTCTCTCATTCTCACACACACACACACGCGCGCGCACACACACACACACACACACGTCTCTCTCGATCTCACGGCCTCGCTGGGGAGAAAGTTCTGTGTTGTTCCTGTAATTACGCAGGAACGCTCTCAGCTTTTAAGGAGAGGATTAGTCACTCCCTTTGTGTGGAGTTCGGGTGCAGAGAGAGTCGCAGCGGGTTCTCCTGACTGAGGAGTAAGACGGGCGTGTGGGAGTCCGTAGTTTGGAGGCCCATGATATTCAATCCCCTCCAGAGCCAGCTTAACTGCCTGTGGCCTGGATGGATCCCCTCCCACACACTCAGACACATCTATATACGCCTACCTAAACCTAAGCATGCACTCACACTCCCATACTAAAGTCAAGTGGCCTTACACATAAAAATATGAATAGATATGATCTCACACTTACACACACACACACTTTTCCCTCTCGCAGGCATATACTAAAGCACAGTGTGTATTTTAGGGAAATCCCTCATTGAGGGTGGGGGCTCAGATTGAAGTTTGGACGTGGGCCTTATGGGGGCAGGGTGACCTGTGAGGTTTCATAACACCTACTGCTACAGCTTATAGCCCCAGATGGAATATTATATCCATACATATGAGATAACAGGTTTAATAATACCATATAACAATCATAACGTAGAGCTCTTTGAAAGCGAGACGCGATAGGGGCTGGTGACTTTTCATGTTACTGTACCTCTGATAACAGAAATCTGCTTTTGTCATTATGGCATTTTGAGTTTGCTGCCAAATAAGAAAGAAGTTACATAGTGCTACCAGAGGATTAACTCCCGTTTGTCCAGTACCAGTATTCATTTCAAAGGCACTCACTTCAGCATTATTCAGTTTGATAGCACACGGCAAAAAAATTACATCCTCGCTACATATCTTGAACCACATATATCTTGTGGTTTTTCTGAGATTGTTTTCCTTGTCTAGTGTGGCTCCCTGGTTTTGTGTTTGTGTTTAGTCTGGTAAGTAGCTTTGAGACATGTAGAGAATGAGGGGTGGGCAGAGGTTATGTTGTACAACCCCAACACTCAAAGGGCTCCTTCTCTGTGTAACCCCTGCACAGTTTTACACACGCATTTGCCCTGCGAGCCAATGAAGCGCACATGTGATTCCAATCTAGTCCTAGCAAGGGGTCTACCTAACTGAGCAGGGTCAGAATCTCCCAAGGCCTAGGTGGTGAGGGGGGGGGGAGTATTAAGTATTAAGGGTAGCGGAGATGGGGGGGGGGGGGGTGTGCATCCACCTGGTCCTCAAATACCCCCCCGCATTTGTTCATTCCTGAACAAAGAGAGAATGGGAGGAGGTAATGACACTGAGTGAAAAGGAAACTATTTTGCTCGCTTATCACTTGCGTATATTCCACTGATGTCGTTTTGGATCTAAAAGTGGCGAAGACGAGGACGGAATAATGACAGGGAGTTCTGAGGCATGCCTCCCAAGTGGAAAATTTGGGGGAAATCATTTTAAGAGGCAACATTAGGTGACTCTTTAGACAATAATTTTCACAAATTTTCAAGTGAATGATTTGTCAGAAATCTAGGCGGCAAATGCCAAAATAGCGTATTGTCCAAAAGTTTTGATTCACCATCAATTTTCTACCAATCAGATATTTAAGGAGAAATGCACACCTTTTAGTTTAAAAAAGATTCCCCCCAGCGGTAACGCCCGAGTGGCTGGATTTTCGGTGGCGTGCTATGAGCGCAGCTGCACACTGATTACTGTGAGGTGAGAATAATTAATTTACCAACGCTTCTTATGTCGATTTCGTTTCATGGTAGCAAAATCATTGATGAGGACTGTATAGTCCAGCTTCTGGAAATATTATAGGAAGGCTACAGTATGTGATTGTACGAAGAACAATTATTTAATTAATTAATCAATAACAGAATCTAAACCTTATCTAAATACCATCTATAGCAGCATTTTCTACTTTACATTCTATTTCAAAATGGAATTTCAAGAAATTTTAAGTAAATGCCATACGTGCGATCTCATATTCTTGCCCTCCTCTTTGACGCAAAGCTACGCCTTTAACATTAATGGCAACGCAGCCTTTTGGTGGCCTGTTTGCTCAGTAAATTAATTGAATTAATTGTCCGATTCTTATTTGGAAACAGGCTGAGAGTTAACCTGCATTATGTCAATGTCACTGGTTGTAGACAGTTCTATTTTTGCGAAAGCAAACTTGACAAGCGGACCTGAGTCGGCAAAACCACATTCTTTAAAATGTTTTCATATACATATCAAGCCAATCAGACACTGATGCAGAAAAAAAAAAAACATCGCTTTGTGAGCCACTGGAATTCAGAAGCTTCAGAAGACAATGACATTTTATGTTACCATTTATGTCTACAGGAAGATGCTTAATAGCTTTTTCACTGAACAGTAATGCAAGCTTAGGGAAAATGGACAGTAGTTCTACTGATTGATCCTTGCAACTGAACAAATTAACACTTGGTTGCTAATTAGGAAATGAAAATGCACTGTAAGCCCTGGTAAGTGTGGTGAACTCAAATGTTTTGTGAAAACTGATTTCCTCAAAAAATTGCGTATGCGAACTTAAAGGGGGCCTATTTTGCTATATTTCCAACGTTATATTTTGATCTTGGACTCCCCAAGAGAACTGATTATTTAAAGTCCAAAACTGGGTCCTTATTCAGCTCATATGGCCATCCTCAAAAAAATCACATTTGTAGTCCATTGTGGTCTGCCTGAAACGCCTCATTGTGGTGGCCCTTCCGCTATGGCCCCCACACGCCGTGTGCCCACTTTCTTCTGACTGGCCAGCTCTGTGGAGGGCGGAATGAGGCTGCAGAACGCAGGTTTCCAGGTCCGCCTCCCCAGAGTGAAACCTGAGACTTGTCTGCCATCTGATAAGGAATTGGCGGGAAATCTGACGTCAGGTTTTGCCCAGATCTTGTGAAGATCTTGGGAGGAGCTGTTCAGAGAGGAAATCACGTTCACAAAATCACGTTCTTGGATTACGGCAAAACCCCAGTATCTTACGTTTAGAAACTTTTCAGAGGTAGAGTATGGACATGCAACATTATAACAGTACCTATGCATTAAAAGAAGGATCAGCATAATAGATCCCCTTTAATGATCTTGTGTTCACAGCACTGAAAAAATTTAAAAAAATGCAAAAAAAAAACTTTACCTTATTTTCTTTAAGTTCCTTCCACGCAATGGCTATACAATTTTGTTTTGAGGTAATCAGTTTCCAAGTTGAGAATGGGTTTGGAGAAGTAATGTGCTTTGAGGGGACGTGAAAGCTGGGCTATAATCCCACCGATGTCAAGTCCAGGGTGGAAAGGGTTTAAATGAGGAATGTGTCACAACATACACTGCATTGCAACCTGCTGTGCAGAGGGCTTTGTAACAGCGGATAAAATTAAGTGACCATCCTAACTCCCAGCATCAAAAGTGCCTACAATTGGCATGTGATCATCGGAGCTGGATTTGTAGCAATTGAATAAGGTCGCCTGGTAAAATTAATTCCGTTTTCTTGTATATCATGGCCACTATTAAAACTTTTGCAATTATCACCATTTGTTGGTAAACTCAATCCATCTTGGCTAACCAACTAAATTAGTTGGCTAACAAACTACTTTTTTTCACTTGAAAGTTCTGCGATTCAGTGCGAAAATGAATGGAAACAGCTTTAAATGTAGAAATGTACATCTGCATCACACACACTGGGAAGATCAGGATGCATTGTGGTAAAAAGACATGCTGTTAGAGGGAATATGATGCTCTGGGAAATGTATTGCTGGGAAAACTGGGATTCAGGAATTCGATTCAAAGGAGCAATTTTTATTGTACAACTTTATTGGTTTATACAGGTATTAGTTTATAATATTACTCTTCCTCTTTCTCAGGGGTCCAGGTTTTGTGTTTGTAACACCATATAACATTTACTATATACAGTTCCTTGCACCTTGGATGCAAATGGTTGCCAAATGGTGGCTGGCTCTGTCATAAAGAACAGCTTTACAAAGGTCATGTTACTGTATGCTGTTTTTGTTGAAAGTGATATAAATCTGAGGTGATCTTCAGAGTTTTTATTCAGGGCTAATTAGCAACTATCCTGTTAAGTGTCAGTCAGTCTCTGTTATAGCACTTTGACTTGCATTGTGTCTAAGATCAGGACTTTGTGGTGGCAAATATGTTTGTGAAAATGATTCCTCATACTTGTTTTTGCATTCATGAGTTTCTTTGCTAAATATCGGCCAATAAGTTGCCTGTTCTGAAATACTGTAACATCTTTTCCACCAGCAAGGGATGTGTCTTCCGACATGATTTTTTGAGAAATGAGTTGCGATGCGCTTCATCAGTCAGGGGAAAAATGATTATTGCCAGCTGAAACATATTAGTCACCGCAATAATGATCCAATTCTAGAATTTGTTCATTAATTTCCAAACTGTGACTTTTTTTTTTTGGCCGGGCAGTGTATTTCTTTATGTGTCGTCACTGTTTTTAGGTTTTGGGCATATAATATACAGTACTAATGTTGGACACTGTTCCCTTTGCCACATGCAGTAATTTATTATTTTTGTGTCCCTTTGCGAACTCTGTTAGTGTCCTCCTCTTGCTTTCGAGACTTACCGGTATATCACCAAGCAGAGTTATGCCGGTTAGACAGGCAGACACCAGTGTTTCACGCTGGTCCAACAAAATAACTGTTAACTCAATCAAAGCCATTTTTGCTACAATCCTACACGTGAGGGTGTGAAATACAGTGAGTAACAGGGAGTTCTTTTACCCCGACAACACAAAGTTCTGAATTATCAACATAAGCCAAGCTCATCACTTTTTGGTGCGTAGCTCACACAAGATATGCATATACCTCTAACATATGATGTTGTAGATAATGTCATGATTAATATTCATATTCTTGCCGCAGCAAATGAGATTAGACAAAATAGGGTAATTTTCCATCGAGGTCTGCTCTGTCGTCGGGGCTGCATGATCGTAAATCTCAAACCTGTTTGTGGTGCTTTCCTGAATAATTTTGATACGCTAATTATATAAAGGAATTCTTTGTCATGACTAAGTTATTTAATATATAATATTAGAATGCAGTAAATTGTTATTAATAACAGCACAAAAGACAATCTTTCTTGTCAGTTAGATCATATTTTATACCCTCAACTGCGTCAACAATGCGATGTACCCACATTTAAAACCCACTAAACCCATCCTCCTTTTCACCTGGCACTGGCTTCCTTGTGAAATCTTAGAGATAGTTTGAATTTTTGAATTAAAGCAAGCAGCATAATTTTGGTAGCAAGAATTCAAATACATATGTCTTTGGATTACATTCTATTGGAGTAATGATATACCTGTCATAGGTCATTTTATCTGTCACGTTTCAATGATGACCTGGGTTGACTCAGTCATCACTAATAATATCACACGGCAACATCCTTTGTAGGCTTACTTATCACACACCCTGACCATCTATATGAATTGACAGCATGGAGACATTATGTAGTTCATCCTCGCTAGATTTGATGTATTCAAAATCAGAACACAAGTCTTATTTTCAAATTTAAATGAACTGTCGTGGTTACAAAAGGCAAGGCCGTGTGCTTTTGCATGCCAACCATTTACCCAGAATGCTCTGCACCACAAGATGGCACATGCCCATGCATGGCAAACTCTTAAAGTCCTGCCCAATCCGACTGTTCAGCAGTTGTAGTTCTAGAGGTCATGGGTGAAATTCAACCAATCCCACAAACAAGCTGCTATACAAATAATGAATGAAACCAAATAAGAAGTTGAACTGTGCTGGCTGACTTATGAATAAACTTTTCTAGTCACTGTAGACAGATCTGTTGGATTTTGTTTTCAATTTTCAAGAGACAAACAGTTTCATACAATGCACTGTAAAACCAAATGTTTAAGTTCTGAACATATGCTGAACACTTTTTTGTCACATTTTTTAAACATGGCACAGTGTTTAGATTCTATTTTAAAGTGTATTCTACAAATCTGAAAAACCTCTATTGCAACATCCAATAAACATCAGTAGTTTGAACGAGAACACCTATTTACAAAAATAATCACCAGGCATTTAGCTTTTACACACCGGTGTTTAGATCATAAACCTATTGCGTGGTCTACAGTTTGACAGTGTGGTGGGGGATGAATTGGCTCAAGTCAAAAAGTGGCACGGACAAATCTAAGCATTTCAAATTTGGGGACATGTCTAAGCATCTTAAATGACACTTATGTTCTACTCCACGCTCTATGATCACTTTACCAGCGGTGACTCCATATTGTTGGTAAACTATGTGACGATGCAGTGCAGTAGTGAGCCAACTCTGAGCGATGAGTAAGATCTCATTCTCTGGGTGTCAGGTACCCCCCTCACAAAGGTTCCCTATTACCTAGTATTGGTAGATCTATGAAGCCTCTGTCTCTCCTCTTCGGTATGGAGAGAGGACGAAGACCAATTCTTCCCTGGCGTAAATACAGTTAAGTATCAGCAATCTGTTTTCTATATCCGTTCATTTGCGACTTCAGTAAAGCCCTCCAAAAACTTCTACAATTTAATTTGAAGTTCATATGATATGAATACCCTTGTTTGTCAACATTGGTTGAGCAGTACGAGCTCTATTCTATTCTATTCTGTTCTATTGCAAGTAGTTGCTTGCCCTGTATCTCATATCATGCTTAAATAATTGCCAGCCTGCTAGCAGAAGCATGACCAGCATGGTAAATGTATCCACACTTATCAGACTATTCCATGATGACCTGACAGGAGAAGTGCTATCAGATGGCAAACGCTCTGAGCAATTCAGTATCTCTAATGGCATTAAATAAGGCTGCATGCTTGCTCCTGTGCTGTTTAACATCTTCTTCATCCAAGTGCTATGCCACACTGTTAAAGATTTCAGTCAAGGTTATCAATGTTAGCTATCTACTATATGGATCACTGTTTGATCAGAGACATCTTGCTGTACGAACTGAGACCCAGGAGAGACTCATTTAACCAAAGCTCTCCTCACCAGTGATTGTGCTCTACTGCCCCATAAGGAGAACCACCTGCAGACAATAGTTGATAAGTTCTGCCAAGCAGCAAAAACGTTTGGCCCGACAATCAGCTTCGAAGTGACAGAGGTCCTTCCGCAGCCTTCACCTCATCATGCATGCACGAACCATGCATCACCTTCAATGGCACTCAGCCAAAGAATGCAGCCAGGATACAGGAAGTCAGCGAGGCACTTTGTCAACTCTGCAACAATGTCTTAGAGCACAAAAACATTTGCATTTCAACCAAACCTAAGGTGTATGATACAGTAGACCTCCCGTCATTGCTGTATGGCGTGAAACATGGACTTTGTGCCGCAGATGCCTCAAATGGCTGGAACAGTTCTGCACTTGTTCCCTACGGTCAATCATGAGGATTCACTGGCGATGTCGGATCACGAGTCAAGAAGTCCCAGTCAAAGCCGGAACCACAAGCACTGAAGTAAAGATCCTTCAGGCCCAGCTTCGATGTTCTGGCCACAGTGTCCACGTGGAGGAGTCCAGAATCCCACGACAGATATTATATGCTTGGCAGGGCTGTCCAAAGAAGAGGCACAAGGACTACCTGAAGGCCAACTTCAAGTGGTCAAACCTCCAGCCTCGACAGCTTGAGTCTCCCAACAGAGCATCCTAGCGTACCCTGACAAGAAATGTAGCAAGAAACTTTGAGGACAACCGCCGCTAGCATCACGCAGCTGCACGAGATTGAGGACACAGACCTGCATCTGCCCCAGTCTTGCCTGTTAGTGTTCTACGCCCTGCCTGCCACCACTTGTGTGCTTCAGACTTTGGACTCTGAAGTTACATTTGTGTTCACTGATAATGGGACAAAATGTCATCTTCCTTAGCCCCGATGGACAAACAAGAAGACAGAAGGAAAAATATATGCACCACAGCCTGTTACAGTCAGTCACATATTAGCCACAATGAATGCATTAAGTATCATACAGTGCTTATTGGTAACATTAGCCTGCTTGCTATTGGTTGAATGCCGTCTTATGGGTCAGCTGATCAAGTCATTCAGTGTGCAACATAAATATGTTGATACCAAGCGATTGCTTAAGCTAGATCAAATTGTTACCGGTGTCAGTACATTATTAGCTTCAGAAACAAAAACAAGACTCAGTAAATGTTCATCTTTGTTTACATTGCAAGACCAAGACCATTTGAGCATCCCATCACAAAATTACTCATGGCACAAAAATAGGATTATGTTACAAGTGAATAAGATTACTTGGATAGCCCAACATCCTGCCACAACACACACTCATATAAATGTATTGGAAAAAATAGTAAAATATTCCTGGAAACAAACTCCAAAAATTTTTAGGATGTTTTATTTGTTTTTTCAAGTATTCCTCATTAAAGTGTTCCCCATTAGCTTTAATCACAGCTTTTGCATTGGCATTTGGGATATACAGTGCTGTAAAAAAGTATTTGCCCCCTGTCCTGTTTTTTTTACTTTTTTGCATATTTTTCACACTTAAATATCTCAGATCATCAAATAAATTTAAATTTTAGTCAAAGACAACCCAAGTAAATACAAAATGCAGTTTTTAAATGATGATTTCATTTATTAAGGGGAAAAAGCTATCCAAACCTACCCGGCTCTTTGTGAAAAAGTAATTGCCCCCTAAATCCTAACAACTGGTTGTGCCACCCTCAGCGACAACTGCAATCAAGCAAATGCGATAACTGGCAATGAGTCATTCACATCGGTGTGAAAGAATTTTAGCTTACTCTTCTTTGCAGAATTGGTTTAATTCGGCCACATTGGAGGGTTTTGAGCACAAATAGCCACTGCATCTCAAGCGGATTTAAGTCCGAACATTTTGCTTTTTTTAAGCCATTCTGTGGTGGACTTGCCAGTGTGTTTTGGATCATTGCCCTGCTGCATAACCCAAGTGCGCTTGAGCTTAAGGTCACCAACTGATGGTTGGACATTCTCCTTCAGGATTTTTCGGTGGAGAGCAGAATTCATAGTTCCATCAATTATGAGAAATCATCCAGGTCCTGAAGCAGCAAAGCGGCCCCAAACCATCACACTACCACCACCATGTTTGACTGTTGGTATGATGTTCTTTTTATGCAATGCTGTGTTTGTTTTACGCCTGACGTAACGGGACGCACACCTTCCAAAAAGCTCAACTTTTGTCCACAGAATGTTTTCCCGAAAATTCTTGGGGATCATCAAGATGTATGTTGGCAAAAAAGCCTTTGTGTTCTTTTTGGCCAGTAGTGGTTTTCATCTTGGAACTCTCCCATGGATGCAATTTTTGCCCAGTTTCATTCTTAATGTTGAATCATGAACACTGACTTTAACTGAGGCGAGTAACACCTGCAGCTCTTTTGATGTAGTTTAGGGTTCTTTTGAGACCTCCTGGATGAGTCGTCGATGCACTCAGAGTATTTTGGAAGGTCGGCCACTCCTTGGAAGGTTCACCACCGTTTCAAGTTTCTCCAGTTGCGGATAATGGCTTTCACCGTGATTCACTGGAGTCCCAAAGCCTTAGAAATGGCTTTGCAATCCTTTCCAGACTGATAGATGTCAATTTTTTTGTTTCTCATCTGTTCTTGAATTTCTTTAGTTTGTGGCATGATGTATTGCTTTTTGAGATCTTTTAGCCTACTTCACTTTGTCAGACAGGTTCTATTGAAGTGATTTCTTGATTCAACAGGTCAGTAATCAGGCCTGGGTGTGGCTAGTGAAACTGGACTCAAAAAATGTGGTTAATCACAGTTAATTCATGACTTCAGAAGGGGGGGAAATTACTTTTTCACATAGGGCCAGGTAGGTTTGGATAGCTTTTTCCCCTTAACAAATGAAATCATCATTTAAAAACTGCATTTTATGTTTACCCGGTTTATCTTTGTCTTACATTAAAATTTATTTGATGATCTGAAACGTTTAAGTGTGAAAAATATGCAAAAAGATAATAAATCAGGAGGGGTGCAAAAATTTTTTCACGGCACTGTATTCATTTCAAAGAGGTATACGAGTGGAATTCAGTATTCCCATTAATGTGTCTTTAAAGATTGGTACACTTCCCAAACTCTGCTATGAAGGTGATCCCACGCAGCTCTTTGGGGTTAAAATTCGGTCACGGAGGTGGCCACACCATTTATTGTAATTTCCTTAAAGTCCCAACAGAGTTTGAATTCATGTTTTGGGTCAGTGTCTAGCTGTAAAACCAAGTTTCTTTCATTTCATGGAAATATAAATGTGAATATCTCACTGGTTCTTTTTCTTTTTTTTTTAACCAGTAATGTACATGAAGTTTGGTCTGGATTAGAGTGTCTGCTAAATTCCTATACATATTTTGAAGTAAAGAGGTAAATAAATTGGGTTCTGAGGGGGCCAGTCCCAGAAAAATTCTGGAAAGAATGGTTTGAATAGTTCTTGAACATGAACTAATGACATTCTCATTATTTCCGAGGTATGCTCAACCACAGGATCACAAAAATCACAAAGCTTTTTCTTTTGACATTGGCAATGTTTTCACAAACACAAAGCGTATTGAGAATATGTTTATTGCAGATATTCGACCGCATTTTTGGAGCTAATTTTGGTATTTGCCCGAACTAAATGCATCGGTACTTGAGTTAAATGCTCGCTAATGCCACAGTATAGGGAAATATAAAAGCTGTGGAAGCAAACAAGGACAATGGTTGGAAGAGAAGTTCAAGAGAACAGTCATGACCCTGTAGAGGTGATAGTGTTACCATGACACCATGGCCATTTAAGGAAACCATTACACATTTCTCATGTCATGATGAATGCTGCACATTGTAACGACGGTGCCAAGCGTGTGACCCAGGGCCCTCCCAGCTAGAGGGCTGTAGGCAGACCCTCAGCAGCTCATAAGATTAATAGCGCATAATGACTCGCACCAGCTCATAAGATTAATAGCTCATAATGTCTGTGTTGCCCTGTAATCTAGCTGTCACGGTGCACTTGAGAAATAACAGAGCAAATGTCATTTTTCACTCGGCTCCACCTCAACACTCCTGATGCCATGCCCTGGTCCCCATGGGCTTCCCCTCTGGGTGCAGTTGTTTCAACTACCCTGATTCTGGTGAGTCAATGCAAGTCCATGACTGATTCCAGACATGCAACGCATGAGCCTCCTTTCTTGATTCAAGGTCAGTGTCCACACCGCAGTTGAAAAGAGGTTTGTTTTACTGTTAAATGTCCAACTGCCAAGGTATATTTTTCCTCTTTTGTACAGCTTTGGGAACATTTAAGTGTAGGTGCTGCTATCAGTGACTGGAGGCAGACAGTAGAACTTTATAAAGCTGTTATCACATCAGATAAAAAATGAGCCGCCCTTCAGAGTCCTGCTGCATACAGGGAAGATAATATTACATAGCTGTCAAGAACACACCTAACACACACACACACACACACACACACACTCTCTCTCTCTCTCTCTCTTTCTCTCTCTCGCATTCACACGTGGGCATACACCTATCAAATGCACAAAAGCACACTGAAGCACGTACATGCATTAAATGCGCATATGCTCGTACACGCTAAGAAACTATTATTTACCAACTGCAGCCATCTTATTATGAGAGACTACCAGTAAAAGCTAAAGTGCAGACAATCCTGGTCATGGGACCCTACCTGAGTTTAAAAGGGCTGGGCCAGGAGGGGATAGGTCAAGACAGCCAGAATTTGGGCCTAGGTATTAGGAAAGAGCTGTATAGACAGCACAGACTATAGTCTATAGTCTGTGGTTTGAGGGTAGGTGGTGATTTGGAGCGTGGTTGGAAAGGGAGAGTGTGTGTTGTGGAGGTGGTGTGCGGGGCAGTGTGGGGGAGCAGCGAGGGGTGTTAGCTCCACAGGTGCAAAAACATAAGACACCCAGCTTGGGGACAGAGACAGTCTCAGATTCAGCACCGAGATAAAACTTCACACGCGATTCAACCCTCAGATCACCTTTCAGTAAATCTCTTCTCGCGCAACGCTTTGTGCAGCAAAGCTCCAGATCCTGTCAGCTTGACATGATAATGGTGCGCAGGTTCACGAGCTAGTGTCAAGGTTTTGTTTCTCACCGAACGGAGAGATGACAGGCAACAGGAAAACTAGCATAAGTCAGGAAGCTGTTGGAGTTTCAGCGAGGAATCTCCTGTAGCTCAGTCAGGAAGCTCACAGCTGAAACAGGAAGCTTTTGTCGTCGCGTGGCCGCTGGCACTGTCCTGGTCCAGGGTAAATACTCATAACGGAAATGTGACCTGAAAGTAGCCCTGAAGATTTGATTGTGGAGACGGTGATGTAGCTCTGCTTTCTACCCTGAAGCACGGTGTCGCGGGGTCTGAGCCGAAACACTCCTCCTCCATAACAGCGTGGCCCGGGGGGTAGCGTCTATTCCAGACTCCCCTCATAGTGTCTGCTAATCTGCATCTTGTCACCGTGTCAACTGTAATCTCCTGGAACAAACCCCAGGCCCAATGTAACAATCATGTTACCCCCACCTCCAATTATCTTGAGCCCTCTTCTGCTCTTTCATCCCCAAAAACAACCCAAATCTGAATGGACACAGCCCCTGGGGCAATGCTCCGCCGCATTAACCTTCCTACCCCAAAACCTCATCATCCATGATGTCAGCAGGCAGCTAATTTGACAGGCAGTGACGGCGGGGTCCATAAGATGACCGAATCATTCAAGCTTTTTTCCCAATGTAGCTCCACCACAAACTTGTTGCTCTCCTGGGAGCGTAGTAATGCACTTCCAGGTTTCCCATAAGAGTCATTATAGGTGGTTTCAATCGGTGCGTTGATCTCTCGACCTCTGCCGAGGGAACCTCTCTCCTTATATCAGGACAGAAGGCCATCCTCAGTTGAGAGGGTAGCGTGGTTAGAGGCCTGCATTCTGCACATTCTTACATTTTTAGCGCTCATTCTTCTTCCACGCCCCCCTCTACCTGGCATATCACTGTCAGAGTGGAAATGCTGCACATATTTAGCATATTTTCATGCTTTCCACATTTCCTGAGCACACCGAAAACTGAATGGAACGGTGCGTGGTTGAGTGTTTGTTCTTGAAAAGAGATGAACGAGAATGAGCAAAATACTATGAGAGGGATTGAAAATTGGCAGTTGAGAATGAGAATGAGAGTGTGTCTACAGGCAGTATCACAAAAAAGTGGGAAATAATTATTAATCTGTATTCTACAACCCAAATTCTGCAATAGTTGGGACAAAGTGTAAATTGTGAATAAAATGAAAACGCAATGACTTTCAAATCACACCAGCCAGTATTTTATTCACAATAGAACAGAGATAACATAGAAAATGTTGAAACTGAGAAATTTTACAATTTTATCCACAAAATGAGCTCATTTTAAATTTGATGGCTGATACAGGTCTTAAAAAGTTTGGGACATGGGCATGGTTACCATGGTGTAGCATCCTCTCTTCTTTTTAACACAGAGTGGAGGCGTCTGGGCATTGAGGAGACAAGTTTCTTGAGTTTAGCCATTGAAATTTGGTCCCATTCTTGTTTAATACAGGCTTACATTTTGTTTAATACAGGCTGGAGAGTTTTGGGTCTCCTTTGACGGACTTTTCGTTTAATTATGTGCCAAATGTTTTCAATCGGTGAAAGAACAGGACTGCAGGTAGGCCAGTTCAGCACATGGACTCTTCTACTACGAAGCCATACTGTTGTAATACCTGCAGTATGTGGTTTTGCATTGTCTGCTGAAATACATAAGGCCTTCCCTGGAATAGATGTCGTCTGGATGGGAGCATATGTTGCTCTAAAACCTTTATATACCTTTCAGCATTCATGGTGCTTTTTAAAACAGTCAAGTGTCCCACACCATATGCACTAATGCATCTCCATACCATCAGAGATGCTGGCTTTTGAACTGAACGCTGATAACAGGAGGGGTGGTCTTTCTCCTCTTTAGCCCGGAGGACGTGATGCCCATGATTTCAGACAAGAATGTCAAATTTTGACTCGCCTGACCACAAGACACCATGCCACTTTGCCACAGTCCATTTTAAATGAGCCTTGGCCCACAGAACACGGTGGCACTTCTGGATCATTTCTGGATTTTTCCAGTTTCTCTGAATTTTTTGATGATGTTATGTACTGTGGATGATGAGATCTTCAAAGCCTTTGCAATTTGACGTTGAGGAACATTGTTTTTAAAGTATGCCACAATTTTTTTACGTAAGCCTTCACAGGTTGGAGAGCCTCTGGCCATACTTCTGAGAGACTCAGCCTCTCTAAGACATCCCTTTTATAGCCAATCATGTTACGCACCTGATGCCAGTTAACTTAATTATTTGCTAAATGTTCTTTAACCCTAGAACACTATCGCCGGGTGATTTTCACCCGAGCAAACGTGTTTACGTGATTTTCATTATGTTGCGTTTGTCTGAGTGATATAGGTCCCTGGGTAGCTTCAGCATTGTCTTTGACATCTTTGAAGGCATGGGTGTTTTGTTTACCTCATGGTACTTTTTTCATTTTGTTAGACATGGCACAGTGGAAAATAAAAGAACACTACTCTAATTTGTCATGTATTGTCATATTTTGATGACAAGTACTTTTTATTGGGTATTTTACAATATCGGGAAAAATCACCCGGCGTTAGTGATGGTGTTACTAATTTCAGCAATAGTGTTCTAGGGTTAAGCTGATTCTCTTACATATTAATTGCTTTTCCAGCCCTTTTTTGCCTGTGTCCCAAATTTTTTGAGACCTGTTTGAAATTTGAAATAAGCTCATTTTGTGGATAAAAATGTTAAACGTCGCAGTTTCAACATTTGAAATGTTTTATATGTTCTATTGTAAATAACATAGTGGCTCAAGTGACCTGAAAGTCATTGCATTTTGATTTTATTCACAATTTACATTTTGTCCCAACTATTTCAGAATTGGGGTTGTTCAATAAAGTATAACAAATTGCAACCAAGATGTGAAATAGACTCGCTAAGCAGAAATAAGGAAACCCCTATTCAGACAAATATGGAGCCTTGAAAAAGTATTGGCTTCCCACTTGATTTCTGCTATATTTGAATATTTGCCACACTAAGTGGTTCCAGAAATCCATATAAAATATAATATAAGAGGAGGAGAACACGAGGAAAAAAAAAATACCATTTTGAAAAGATTATTTCTTTTAGTGAAGGAAAAAGGTTATCCAAGTCCAACAGTGCATCTCTCATAAGAAAAAGTAAGTGCATCACCCCCAAAACGCAAGTGGTTGCATCAATTTTAGTCGCAACAACTGCTTGTAAACATAACTGATTAGTGGAGCCTTTTACCTTGCTGTGGGGGAACTCTGGCCTGCTCATCTTGGCTGGTGGGATTGCTTTAATTCAACCACGCAGCAGGGTTTTTGAGTATGAACTGCCTGCTTGACATCCTGCCACAGCATCTCAATGGGGTTCATGTCAAGATTTAGACGAGCCACGCACTTCTTAATTTTGTTTCTTTTGAACCATTCAGGGATGGGCATATTCTTGTGCTTTGGATAATTGCCTTGCTGGATTAACAAATTGTGCTTGAGCTCCTGATGATGGACTGCAGACCTGACATTCTCCTTCAGGAATTACTGGTAGAGAACAGAATGTACAGTTCCGTCAATCACGGTAAATTTACCGTTCCGCCAATTATGGCAAATCACCCGCAAAGCAACAAAGCATCACCACACCACCACACTACTGTGACTGTTTGAATACATGGTGTTTGTTTTCACCATATATAAGGGGTAAAATGTCCTCAAAAATGGTCCACTTTTAACTGGTAAGCCCACAGAATGGCTGAGGGCCATCGACCTGTTTATGCTCCTTTTGGTGCAAATGCTGACCTAATCTGTGGTCAGCTAAACCTGCTGTTCCTTGGATGTTCTTTTGGATTCTTTTGAGTCATCAATGCATTCTTTAAGAAATTTTAGTCAGCTACTACGGTGAGGACTCATCATTGTTCCAGGTTTTCTCCTTTTGGAGGTCATGGCTCTCAGTGTGGTTTACTGGAGTTCCAAAGGCTTAGAAATGGCTTTGTAACTTGTTCCAGACTGATGTACAGTAAGATCTATAAATATTTGCGAAGGGACTCAATTTTCAGTATTTTAGCTATGTACAAAAATAATTACATAAATCATGCACTGATTTACATTCATTTTAATTACAATCCGCTCAATTGTAAGGGCTCAAAAGAAATTGGAGAAAAGAAAAGTAAAATTATGATCAATTAAATTGTCAATTTTAATACTTGGGAGCAAAATCCTTGACTGAAGGCTGTAGCCCATAGACATCCTCAGACATTTCTTTCCTGGTGACCTCTGCCAGGCCTTCACTGCCGCTGTCTTCAGTCCCTAATTTGTTGTGGGGGTGTTTTACCTTCAGTAAGTGAAATACATGCTGAATTGCATTCAGTTCATGTGATTGACTTGTCTATTGTGGAACAATCTGCTTCTTTGCCTTAAAAAATCCCGGATTGCTTATACAGTATGTTCCCAGGTCATTGTCCATCTGACTTTTCCAATGAGTTCAATAGCATTGGCTGAATGCAATTAAGAATTCACCTGCCTAATTTTGTCGAGTGACATCTCCTGTAAAAAAAACCAGTTCAAATGGCAGCCATACATGCTCACTCATGACCACTAAGACATGACAGGGTGACTGAAGCAGGGAAACAGAGAGTTAGAATGAGATTTATGAATGATAGCAGGGGAACAGGAACTGTGCTTGGAGCATTCGGACTAAAAATTTAAAGATGGGAACAGGGACACAAAAATTCGAGAGAGATTTAGGGAAGGGAACAAGGGTGCAGGGTCATGACAGGGATGAGCAGCCTTGGGGAGATTTACTGAACGGGACAGGGTGCAACACTATGGAATGAAGAATTAAAGATTTTGTCTCTCAGGCAGGGGGACTCCGTACTCCCTCCCACACAGCTGACTCAGGTCTGACCCCCAGAAAGACAGGCAGACATCCTTTCACAGAGGAAAGAGAAAACGTACGCTGACACCATAGCAGACACACATGAGCAAACCCTCCAAAACCTTTCCATATACATGCGCCTTAAAGCTGTAAATGTAGCCCTTGCACACATTTACCACACAAGCATGCATTGACTCACACACGTGGGCATGGATTCGCACATATAGACACATACACACATTTAGATTCAAAAGTTCAAGCAAACATCCACAAAGGTCAAGGCTTGCTCAAGGCATGCGTGACAAGTTCGGTCTTCAATCCCTCAGGGAATGGGGTAAAAGGTGGGATGTGGAGTGCCAATGAATAGAAAAATGAAAATCCATGATACTAGAGCGTAAAACTATGGATTTAAGTTTCTCTTTCTTATAGCTGGTGTTTTTTCAGATGACCGTGGGACAAGCCTGTGTGTGTTTTTCACAGACAGCCAGAGCCTGACTCACTGTGGACTCACCTGGGCCTGTGTCTGTTGGATTTAGCCAGCGGATTCGTCTGCAATCAAAACTTAAATCTGTGGTCTGACTGTGAATGAGCTGGTTAAATCTACTAGATTAATGTGTGTTTGTGTCAGCGTGTGTGTGTGCGTGCAAGCTTACTTGTGTGGCTGCGTATGTACATGTGTGGATGGACCAAATTTACTCTTTGTATGTGATTGAGAAAGACCACAATTCAGGATAGCAAACAGACAGAGGACATTCCCAGACAGAGTATGCCTACATTAAAATATCCCGTAAAAATGTATTCTATGTTTGCCATAAATACAGGCAGCACTGTAGAACATGGAGGCACAACCAAAGCATGAGAACATGCAGAGCCACAGGAGGTGATGTCACCCCCCCGGAGCTCCAAGCAGGGTGTGATTCGTCCCCTAGGCTTTAATGTGGTGCCCGACTCACAGACATTCCACCATTGCAAAACTAATACCAACAGGGATCCCCCAGCGAAATACATCAGCTTGAACATTCTCTCCTGCTTTGCGCCTCTGGCTGTCAATCGTCAACAGGACAGCATTTACTTTCGATTGATGTGGGCTTGTTAACTACAAACAGATTTAGCTTGCTCACATTATACCCACATTGTCAATAAAATCGTTGATGCTAGAACATTAAAAAATGATGATGAAAAAGTGAAGTTACAACGTTTGCATCCTTGAAAATATTCTTCAAACTCTTTTGTTTCATGAAGTTTGTGATTTTTTACTTCAGGCATATCGTTTTTTCTTTTGATGTAATTTAGCAAAAGGAAATAAAAATTGTGTCATGAAAAAAGTGGACAAATACATTATCTTTTTCATGATGATACATATAATGTGCTTGCTTCTCGAAAAGGAAAAAAAAACATTTCTGAGAATGCATTTGCATTATGAGATTGGCTTTTTTCATTTCAATTTTGTTAGAGATATTGCAGGGAATCTTTTGAAAATGAAAATGCAAATGAGGAATGTACAACCCCAATTCCGAAATAGTTGGTATGAAGAGTAAATTGTGAATAAAACCAAAATTCAATGACTTTCAGATCACATGAGCCAATGTGTTATTTACAATAGAACATAGATAACATTTCAATTGTTGAAACTTAGACATTTTACTTTTTTTTTTTTTTTTAAATTTGGCATCTCCAATCCCACCCGAATTTGGAATGCCCAATTGGGGAACTATGTACAAAGCTTGCTCGTATGCGACCCCTTGCTGCCAACTCAGGATAGTGAAGACAGTTCACGGCTCTCCTCCGAAGCACGTGCCTGTCAGCCACTGATTCTTATACACTCGCTGGTTGAATCTTCGCAAGTTCAGAGCGAGGGCGGAGGATACCCGGACATGAACCAAGCCGGATTCTTCCTGACGAGCGCCCGTCTGGCCAACAGGAGGCGCTGGAGCAACGAACAAAGCTGTTATCGAATGCCCAAATCCGGCAGTCCCTTCCCAATTTGTAACCCTGTAGCGCGATAGCCAATTGTGCGCTACTCTGAAGACATTTTACATTTTTATCCACAAAATTAGCTTATATCAAATTTTCTGGCTGCTATGGGTCTCAGAAAAGGTGGGGCACAGGCAAAAAAAGGGATGAAAAAGCTATTAATATTTTAGAGAATCAGCTGAAAGAACACTTAGCAAATAATTAAGTTATACCCCGTTCCACAGAGCTTTCTGGCTCATGGGTCACTCGTCGGTGGCAAAGTTTATTTCTTCCGGTCACCCACGGAAGACTATAGTATCACAGGCTGATGACACTGATTCGTGTTTGTCCACTATCAGGTCAGTGTCCGACGTGTTGGGCGTGATCCAATGAGGCAAAATCGTCCAATGAAGGAACTAAGGTAGTTCCTTCATTGGGTGATTTCGCCTCATCGGATCAAAGAAATAAACTTTGACTTTCGTCAATGACCGATGAGCCAGAAAGCTCTGTGGAACGGGGGTATTAAGTGGCATCAGGTGTGTAACGTGATTGGCTATAAAATGGAAGTATTAGAGAGGGTGAGTCTCCCAGAAGTAAAGATGGCCAGAGGCTCTCCAACCTGTGAAGGCTTGAGTAAAGAAATTGTGGAATAATTTAAAAACAATGTTCCTCAAGGTCAAATTGCAAAGGCTTTTAAGGTCTCATCATCGACGGTGCATAACATCATCAAAAGATTCAGAGAAACTGGAAAAATCTCTGTGTGTAAGGGACAAGGCCGAAGACCTTTACTAGATTCCCATGATCTTCGGGCCCACAGATGCCACTGCATCACTCGCCGGATTGATTCTGTCATTGGCATTACTAAATGGGCTCAGGAATACTATAAGAAACCACTGTCTGTGAACACAGTCCGCCGTGTCATCCACAGATGCCACTTAAATCTCTATAATGCAAAAAGGAAGCCATTGTTGAGCATGATCCAGAGGCACCGCCATGTTCTGTGGGCCAAGGCTCATTTAAAACGGACTGTAGCAAAGTGGCAAAGTGTCCTGTGGTCAGACGAGTCCAAATTTGACATTCTCGGTGGAAATCATGGGCGTCATGTCCTCTGGGGGAAAGAGGAGAAAGACCACCCCTCCTGTTCTCAGTGTTCAGTACAAAAGCCAGCATCTCTGATGGCATTGTGTTCTTGCTCATTTCATAGTTTGTAGGTTAGTAAGCACTTCTGTCACTGAAATGAACTAAAGGTTTTCATAATATGTCCCCTTTAAAGATACACTTTGGGTCTAATATGCATTAGTCTGGATAAAGAAATGAGAAAAATGGAATGTTTCCGAGCATATGAAACCTCTCGCCAAGTGTTCAGGCATTCAAGTGAGATCATGTGTACTGAGGGGCTCCATGAGTCTGTTTGCCATATAGAGTGGACCAGTAAATCCCACTCTGAGTGAAACTGTGAGTTAATTCCTAATTTTTCACATCCCTCCTTCCTTTCCTTGTGCCTGACCCAAAAATTGATTGAGGCCTGACCTCATTAATGAGTTTCCAATTGGTTGGGAAATAGAAATTTTCTGAAGAGAATGGAAAGGAGAATGTTTTACAGAGGTGATGGCATGGCTGTACCTTTTGCCACCAGCCTTGCATCTGCCGTGCCTGTAATGATGTTGCTTCAAACGGATGTTCAAAGTTGCAGGGCATTCCCCAGTCTTCACTTCATTTTCTCACTTGCTTTCCTTGCCTCTCCACTTGATGAAGAAAAGAGCAAGAGAAGAGAGTAAGGAAAGGAACAAAGGATGTGAAAAATAACCATCGTGACTCACCCTGTCAATGGATCAGACACACTTGCCTTGAGTATATCAGTGACTCCCACACTGCAAGCAGAGCTGCATGTTGCCCATATCTCCCATGATCCCTTGCTGTTTATTCAGGGGCTGTTGGCAGCTTTACTCAGGGAGGACCTGTAATTGTATTCTTGCTAAACACAGCAGATGTACTCACAGAAGTGTAATTCTGCCAAACTGCAGTTTTTCAGCATTACATGCCCCTAGCTCACTATGACTGAGGTCAATATAACGAGCAAATGGAAAAACTGACTCATTTTCTATTTATTTTTTATCTCTGATGATTTTAGCAAGAGGTTCTTAAAATGTAACCGAACATGAAAGCCCGTCTACAGCCACGGTCACAATTTTCTAAACTGTCATTCAGCTGAGTAACTGAAAATTTTTAAAGACTATTGACACGGCATGAATGAAAATGAATAATTCATAAAAATAACAATAAAAATTCCGTTTTTGACCTTCACTTGTCTTCAGTAGTATTTCCATTCCCTTCAAGTGTAAGCTCTGTGCTCTTTTCAATGAAATTCTCAGTTTGTAAAGCTAGGCAAAGTAGAGTCACTGCAACAGGTGATCATCATATTTGAAAGTCAGTTGCAAAGACTGTCTGAGATATCATTGAGCCCATTACAGTGAATTTAATTATTCTGAACTTTGACCCAATTGATGGCTCAGCTGTAATAATATTACAAAATGCCAATTTTGGCAAATTTTGCTCTTAATGGAGAATGCAAATAAAATCAAAAAGGTCTGATTTGAAAAGTCCTTTTCACCCTCTGTTATATTGAAGATATTGAAAACAGTATGAAAACACATTGTGATGATCAAACATTACTTAAATTGAATATTGAAAATATACATCAAATAGAATCTAAAAAGTTGGCTCAGGTTTATTGCTCATCTCTGCATACATCACCATGTCTTTTAATCAAACTCGTCAAACGTTTGGACGCTGAGGACGCCAGTTGGTAAATTAACGTCCATTCTTTCTTAAGCAGGCCTTTTACGGGCACCATTGCTCAGGGCCTTTGCTGCTGTTTATTTTGCCTCATAGTGCACCTTACATTCACAATCAAAGACAGATCAGGACTGCCGGCAGGCCAATCTGGCACCTGCACTCTGCTTACACAGCCATGCACTTGTAATCCATGCAGAATGTGGATTGGCAATGTTTTGCTGGAAAATGCAGGGGTGTCCTGGAACATGTAGATGGCAACATAAGCTGCTCCTAAATTCTTACATATATTTCTGCAATAGTGAGGCTCTTATTAATGTTTACCATCCCATTGCACTAACATACCCCCATGACAGATGTGGGCTTTAACACCTGACACTGATAACAGCTTGGGTTGTCCTTCTAGTTTTTGGTCTGGAGAGCGCGGTGACTGTTTTTTCCAAAAACAACTTGAAACATTGACTCATCAAACCACAAAACATGCGTCTTCTGAGGTACAGTTTATCTAAGATGACAACAAACCGTCGGCACTCCTCAAAACTGTTGATGCACAGCTTCGGCTTTGCATTATAAAGCTTTAACTTGCATCTGGGATGCAGCAGGAAGTGGTGTTGACTGACAGAGGTTTACCAAAATATCTCTAAGCCCATATTGTAATATTCGTTACAGCCGTGCGACAGATCACGAGGCAGTAACGTCTTAGGGATCAGAGAACTTGTGCATTCAGTAGTGGTTTTCGGCCTTGCATCTTGCATTCCTTCCATCTTGTCATTATTTTACACACTGTAGTGGGTGAAATGCTCAAAATACAACTGTTTTCTTGGCGAACATTGTCCTCAAAGTGATGGATTATAAATTTACGCAGCTGTTGGCAAATTGGTGAGTCCCGTCCCATCTCTGCTCTTGAGGGACTAGGCCATTTCTGGAGGCTTCCTTTCTACTATAACATGATTATCCCACCTTGTGACTGCATTAGAAGGCAAAAATGGCCCCACCATCAACTATTTTGATGTCTGTCGCAGTCAATTTGAAATAAGGGTTTTTTTATTTTCTGTTTAATGAATTGAATTCACAAATGAAACGTGTTTATGCACATTTTTCAATAGAGCACAGGGATGAATGCAGTTTTAAAATCATTTATTTGTAATTTCATTGGCTCGTTCCATAATGTGCCTACTTTTTTGGACTTGGGGTTGTAAAACTGAGGTCGCTCCTCTCAGACTCCTGTAACAATCTAAAGCAAAGATGACCATAAACAAGCTTTAAAATAACAAACAAATAAATAAATAAATAAATAAAATGAAAAACTGAATAACTGCTGAGTTTGACAAACTCAATGATTGTGTTTCTATGCATGTACAATCCCAATTCCGAAATAGTTGGGACAAAGTGTAAATTCTGAATAAAATCAAAACGCAATGACTTTCAAATCACTCCAGCAAGTATTTTATTCACAATAGAATAGAGATAACATAGCAAATGATGCAATTGAGAAATTTTACAATTTTATCTGCAAAATGAGCTCATTTCAAATTTGATGGCTGCTACAGGTCTCAAAAAAGTTGGGACAGGGGCGTGTTTACCATAATGTGGCATCCCCTCTTTTTTTAACATAGAGTGGAGGCGTCTGGGCATTGAGGAGACAAGTTTCTTGAGGACTGCAGGCAAGCCAGTTCAACACACTGACTCTTCTACTACGAAGCCATGCTGTTGTAATAGCTGCCGTATGCGGTTTTGCATTGTCCATCTGAAATACACAAGGCCTTCCTTGGAATAGATGTCATCTGGAGGGGAGCATATGTTGCCCTAAAACCTTTAAATACCTTTCAACATTCATAGTGCTTTTTAAAACATGCAAGTGTCCCACACCATATGCACTAATGTATCCCAATACCATCAGAGATGCTGGCTTTTGAACTGAACGCGATAACAGGAGGGGTGGTCTTTCTCCTCTTTAGCCCGGAGGACGTGGTGCCCATGATTTCAGACAAGACTGTCAAATTTTGACCCGTCTGACCACAAGACACTTTGCCACTCTGGTACAGTCCATTTTAAATGAGCCTTGGCCCACAGAACATGGATGCGCTTTGGGATCATGCTCAACAATGGCTTCCTTTTTGCATGATAGAGTTTTAGGTGGCATCTGTGAATGGCACGGCGTACTGTGTTGACAGACAGTGGTTTCATGAAGTTTTCCTGGGCCCATTTAGTAATGTCAATGACAGAATCATGCCGGTGAGAGATGTAGTGGCGTCTGAGGGTCTGACGATCACGGGCATCCAGTAAAGGTCTTCGGCCTTGTCCCTTACGCACAGACATTTTTCCAGTTTCTCTGAATTTTTTGATGATGTTATGCCCTGTCGATGATGAGACCTTCAAAGCATTTGCAATTTGACATTGAGGAAAATTGTTTTTCAAGTATTCCACAATTTTTTTTACAGAAGCCTTCACAGGTTGGAGAGCCTCTGGCCATCTTTACTTCTAAGAGACTCAGTCTCTCTAAGACATCCCTTTTATAGCCAATCATGTTACACACCTGATGCCAGTTAACTTAATTACTTGCTATATGTTCTTTCAGCTGATTCTCTTATATATTAATTGCTTTTTCAGCCCTTTTTTGCCTGTGTCCCAACTTTTTTGAGACCTGTTGCAGCCAGAAAATTTAAAATGAGATCATATTGAAAATAAAAATGTAAATTGTCTCAGTTCAACATCTGAAATGTTATCTATGTTCTATTGTAAATTAAATATTGACTCGTGATCTGAAAGTCATTGCATTTTGATTTTATTCACAATTTGCACTTTGTCCCAACTATTTCAGGATTGGGGTTGTATGAGGAGGACTGGGCGACTCAAAGATAATGATGACAACATAGCACTATCCTTCCGCCAATTACGTCATCGGATGATAAACTGGCCTTTAATCTGAGTACAGGTTTAGTTTAAACATCTGGTCCTCCTCTAAAAACCCCAGAATCTGGCACCATGGACGTCTTCACCTCTCTGCAGGTGGTTAACTATGCTTCATGCCCCTCTTCAGACTACCAGGCCACTTTTTGACTCTCCTGAGGGAAACATTCTCAACATTCAAGAATGACTTGCAGAAAAGCTGCGCCCCGGCCTCTAGCGTTTGAGGTCCTAGTTTAGTCGCCACTGTCTGCGTGTTTGATGGTCTGGGGGCGGAGTGCAGACCAGCAGCCCCCTCTGTCTGGTTGTCTATTCAGCCCCTCAGAGCCGATTAGGGCCCAGCTCTTCATTCTGCCGGAGAAGCTTTATTTCTGGGGAAAAGGAGCACTGGGTGGCATTTGTGTTTGTGACCAGAGGCGTGATGTGATCTGACACATGAGCGGGTGCCAAGGCGGGGTGAACAAAAAGACCACGCCAAGTCTACTTTTTAATTCTCGCACCCCAAATTCCAGCATGCAACTAATGAGATGAGAGCACTAATGATCCTCATTAACAATCTACTTTTTTTTTTTTTTACAATGTAACAAATAAGTATAAAAAAATTGCAAATTTACTGGGAAGCAAAATTATTTTCTCATCTTCTTTCTGTAACTAATGAGCTGACCTTCAAATCTGGCCCTGTTGATGCCTTGGCTCTGGCAGGAAGTTTCAGAGCACAAATGAGAGATAGAGGAAGCCGTTCTCCCCCTGACTCTCAATATTTACTGTATAAAGTAAAGATAGAGAATGCCTACCCTGGGTCCTGGCAGGCTGCATTAGTGTTTATAGCTGTGTTTGATCCAGAGTCATGTATTCAAATCACTGCACAAGTCTCAATTCTAAAAGGCCGCCGTAATTCTTACTTGAATTGCCAATTTAATGAGGTCTTTGGAAAACAACTTAATTTTATATGGAAGAAAGTGGGTGATATCATAAAATAGCAGGTTCCATTTTAAGATTAGCCCCATAAAAATAAACATTGGAAAAAATTTTGTAGCATCTTTGTTTATACTGTCACTGATGCCTACCAACATGGAGCTGATATTTACATTGCGCATCTGTGGCCAATTTCTTCCATTCATACTTCAAAAATATTAACGTCCTCTCAAGCTTGCTTGTTTACTTCCCCTCTCATTGATTGACTTTGACAAGCTGACTGATTAGCAGCTAGCTATTTCAGTAATGTATCTGTAATGTAAATCTCAAAGACCAGTGAATAGTTTACATTTGAAATGTTTGTTTCCAAAACGCAACATATCCATTGTACTCATTTTGGGTAAATCAGCTTTTTCTATGTTGGCGCCCATTGCATTTTATAGAAAAACACAACCTTTGACCTTGAAAAAAAGCACCTTGTTGTATAAATTTCTAAAAATGAATGTTTTGCACCACGTGTAAGAGGCACAGGGCTATTGCTCAATGGTATTATCTCAATTTTTGTCATTTTGGCGTTTTTTGGAAACAAACTCTTCATTTGGTTTTTTGCTTATTTTGTCATTTAATATGTTGAATTTTAAAGCTGATCATGGATGTACCTTAATTTCTGCAACTATGCTAAACAATCAACAAAAGGCAGGTTAGAGCTGGAAAAGAGGGCTGGCGGGCTACTTGTCTGTTTTTAGCTGATATAGAGGAAACCTCAGCTGGCTGAAATAATTTTTTTTAGGATTCTGCTTGGAAGCCCCATCAGGGGCCCATTGCATCATTAAGAGTTTCATTTCCTCCAAGTCCTGTAAAGAAAAAAAATGAAAGAAAAAAGCAAGCTTCTAGTAAATATCTGCATGTGTGTCCTCATAGCACAGGCCCCAGATCTGCATGATGTAACTGAAGACGCAAACTGGGAAAATATTACTGCTATCCAATGGCCTGCTTGGCACTGTACCCCTACTGTGGCAATGAATTAAGCCATTAAAGTGTTGTTCAGTGCTAAAGGGACCCCTTTAATAAGTGCTAATTAAGTTGATTTGAAAATGGAATGTTTATTTTTATTTGTAGCAGTTAAAAGCTTAGCCCTAAAAATTAGATGAACTGACTTTCATTTCTAGCAAAGTGAATGGTTCATACTTTTGAAAAAGAAAAAAAAAGCTTAATAAAATGTATGGATTTTGGGTTTTGTTTGGGTTATTGGTTAGTCTTGTCCATAATAAAATGTTCAATAGTGAACCACTCCTTCATACAAACTAGGCAAGACATCTGCATTTAAATTTACTAAATGTTTATCAAACTATACTTATATCCAGTGAAACTATGGAATGTTTTTTCATGTATTATTATCTTTTTAAAATATTTAAATAGTTTTACATGTTTTTAATTTAATTGAAAATAACACAAAGAACAAAGACAGATGCAGCAGTAGGGGAGACTGGGGTCCGATGAGCCATGGAGACCAATGAGCCATATCACTATTTTGCGATCAATCGATGACAGAGCTGCTTAAAATAGGCAAAATATTTGTCCAATGACTGATGAGTCATGGGGAACAATGAGCCATATCACTATTTTGCCAATTTTAAACACCTTTGTCATCGATTGATCGCAATATAGTGATATGGCTCATTGGTCCCCATGGCTCATCGGACCCCAGTCTCCCCTGCACATGGCATGGGTAACTTGCACATCTGTGAAGAAACTATTAATGCTGAACAAAATATTTGAAGATTTTTGAGCGACATATATTGCCAGCCGGATGGCTTTTTCAGGGAAGGCCTTGCTTATGTGAGCAAGACAATGCCAAACTCCACACGCCACAACAACATGACTCCATAGTAAAATAGCCTAAATGCTAAACTGGCCTGCTTGCAGTCCAGACCTGTCACCTGTCATCCAGATCTGTAAATATTTGGTGCATAATGAAACAAAAATACGACAAAGTAGGCTGCGAGGTGTTGAGCAGCTGAAACCCCACATCATGGAAAAATGGAAAAACATTTTGCTTTTAAATACAATTATCGTTTCTATGTAGTACCACCATTTCTAAAAGATAGAGCTCCACTTAAGGATTCAAAGATGAATTTTCAAAAAGGTATTTAAATGTAGAGGGACAAGTGCACTACCTGATATCTTGCCCCTACAACTGTAAATTTGTTACCTGTAATTTTTTCCATGTACTTATTTTCCGAGTCGTTCCAATTGTCTCCTCATACTGATAATTGCTTTGGAAATCTTGTGTTTCAGACCTTTTCATTGTTTAACTTAACATATCCGATGTCAGGCATGTGGTGGCATTTTTCTTGATGATATTATTGTCTGCAGCTGTGATTGACCTGGATTATTCTAACTGAGTAAGAGACATTACATCACCGGAAGAGATTCCATATTTAGCAGATTTTTGTCTTTTGACTGTAATGCACTGCGTACCAAAGGCAGACCAAAAATACCCTTTTTGCACCGTAAAACTGGACAAGGGCTAGCATGAGCTGGAGCCAAAGCTGACTTGATGCAGCTTGATTGCTTTTCCATTTGCGTTCTCTTCGCCGAGAGCTACAGAGAATGATGTCACACTAAATTCCCGCTTCTGCCCAGATGGAGATGACTGCCTGGACAATGTCTGAGTCCAAGGCTGGCTGACTTTTTTTGGGAAGGAAGACTTCATTATTACATCAATTTACCACTGCTTTCCCACTATTGGTTAGAGATCTATTGAGCCATGCAGACCTTGATCATACTTCATCATTTCAAATCCATAAAATGAGAGCAAAATATCTCAGACTGGTTGATAAGATCCATCTTTCATCTTTCAAATGTTTAATGATAATCCTGAATGTTTGAAAAGATCAAGCATACTCGGGAATGCTTATGTAGTTTTCAAAACCGTTTAAGCGGTTGAAATATGCAGTTGACCCAGATCTGAAATTACATGATGTCTATATAATTTTATCATAATCATGACATAAAATTCGGAAACCAGGCTTCATTGCTCGCAAAATTTTCACAAAGTTCACTGTGGGATCCCCAATCAGGTGTCTTTGAGTCACATGGTATGATCCGGCACAATCAAACTCAAACCACATCCTCATATCTGGTTGTACGGCACATTTTATACTACTAAAATGTGAAAATTGTATGGTTTTTTTTGGCAAGAAAGTAATGTTATTAACCTATATTAACCAAAATATGTTGAATGTGTCTCAAAAAGTTTGTTGGATGTATTTTTTACTTTGTTTTTAAGAATAGGTCATTACAGTTTACAACAGTGACTCTCCCAGCATGACCCACCGGTCTCCGAAGCTCTCTGCGCCTGTCTGAGGGGCATCTCCAGTTTAATGTAAACGGAACACTGAGGATCTCCGCACCCTTGCTTTGTCTGACCTCCATGTATTGACCTTTCTTTCACTCTGCGCAAGCCCGCTGAATCAACATCTTCTAGCATCATAAACCTTTCTGTCGTACTCGATGACTGCCATTGCCTTTAACTTGCATCCCATAAACGATTGTGCAAGCTCACCAGGCTATTATGGAGACTGTGCGTTCTTTCAAAATAATTGACTCAATTTTTGGTTGATATCGAATGTCAAGCATTCTGAATTTTGACGTATACTATAATATGCCCGTAATAGCTCTTTTTGCCTTCCATAAATGTTATTTAGAGCATATAACATTGAGTTCTAGTAATAGTGCTCCTATGATACCAAGACTGTTATTTGTCAGCAGAAATGGCAGAAAGGTTCATTTTTCTTTTTAGCATTTATCTTTGTACTTGATTTTATTGAGCTGTTGCTAAAGAGAAACGATGGAGATGTACAATACTAGGCGAAAGTTTGGACACACTTTGCGAATGCCACGGAACTCTGTTTTTTGATAAAATAAATGGCTAAACTTCTCAATATCATCTGCAATGGAATCTTCTAAAAGATAATCAGTCAGAAGTTAAAGCCAATCACTTAATTGCTTGAATAGTGTTTTGGAATTCTCAAGGAAGCCATATTTTGCAAAGTAAACAGATAAAGAAGCTCTTGCCATTTTCCATCGGCTAAATAAAACTCCAGCAGTTTTGGGACAAACTGGGCAAAAAGGTGGAAGAATAGCAATATATATATATATATATATATATATATATATATATATGAGTATGCTCGGCAAGTATGACACAAATGCTGGTTAGTTTGATGGATTTATTAATTCGTTTTTTAATGCTAGAATAAAAGTGGTTGTTTCTTTATTTAACATTATTGAAAGAAAAGTGTGGGTATGTCCAAAATTTTGACTGCCATTGTACCACCCCAATTCAAAAAAGTTTGCTCATCATGGAAAATGCCAAAAAAAAAAAAAAAAAATAGAAAGGAGCAATTGAATCAATACAGTCAATACAGTTTCTTCTAAGTTGGAAACAAAACAAGACACACAACACATTATTTCATACTTTAACTTGTGAATACAATTGAAGACCACAATGGAAAAATGATCAGAGACACATTTTCATGTTTTGGAGAATTAAGAATTAAAAATTCAAAATGATCTTAGGAACAAAGCACTGAAAAATATGCAAAAAATATAAAATATATTAAATATTATAATAGTATATAATATAATACAACATATATTATTATAAATATTATAATAAGATATAATATATGAAATATACAAAACCCAAAACCAGTGAAGTTGGCACGTTACGTAAATCGCAGATGAAAACAGAGTACAATGATTTGCAAATCCTTTTCAACTTATATTTAATTGAATATACTGCAAAGACAAGATGTTTAATGTTCAAACTGAGAAACTTGATATTTTTTTTTGCAGATAATCATTAACTTAGAATTTAAAGGCAGCAACACATCGCAAAAAAGTTGGCACAGGGGCCTTTTTACCACTGTGTTACATCGCCTTTCCTTTTAATGACACTCAGTAAACGTTTGGGAACTGAGGAGCCCAATTTTTGAAGCTTTTCAGGTGGAAAAGCTGCTTGATGTACAGCTTAAGTTGTTCAACAGTCCGGGGTCTTCGTTGTAGTATTTTACGCTTCATAATGCGCCACACATTTTCAATGGGAGACAGGTCTGGACTACAGGCAGGCAAGTCTAGTAACCGCATTCTTTCACTACGGAGCCATGCTGTTGTAACACGTGCAGAATGTGGCTTGGCATTGTCTTGCTGAAATAAGCAGGGGCGTCCATGAAAAAGACGTTGCTTGGATGGCAACATATGTTGCTCCAAAACCTGTATGTACCTTTCAGCATTAATGGTGCCTTCACATATGTGTAAGCTGCCCATGCCTTGGGCACAAATACACCCCCATACCATCACAGATGCTGGCTTTTGAACTTTGCGCCTATAACAGTCCGGACGGTTCTTTTTCTCTTTGGTCCGGAGGACACGACGTCCACAGTTTCCAAAAACAATTTGAAATGTGGACTCCTCAGACCACAGAACACTTTTCCACTTTGCATCAGTCCATCTTAGATGAGCTTGGGCCCAGCGAAGCCAGCGGCGTTTCTGGGTGCTGTTGATAAATGGCTTTCGCTTTGCATTGTAGAGTTTTAACTTGCACTTGCAGATGTAGCGACAAACTGTAGTTACTGACAGTGGTTTTCTGAAGTGTTCCTGAGCCCATGTGATGATGTCCTTTACACACTGATGTCGGTTTTTGATGCAATACCGCCTGAGGGATCGAAGGTCACGGGTATTCAATGTTGGTTTTCGGCCTTGTCGCTTATGTGCAGTGATTTCTCCAGATTCTCTGAACCTTTTGACGATATTACGGACCGTAGATGATGAAATCCCAAAATTTCTTGCAATAGCTCGTTGAGGAATGTTGTTTTTAAACTGTTCGACAATCAGCTCACGCGTTTGTTCACTAAGTGGTGACCCTCGCCCCATCCTTGTTTGTGAATGACTGAGAATTTCAGGGAAGCTGCTTTTATACCCAATCATGGCACCCACCTGTTCCCAATTAGCCCGTTCACCTGTGGGATGTTCCAAATAAGTGTTTGATGAGCATTCCTCAACTCTCTCAGTCTTTTTTGCCACTTGTGCCAGCTTTTTTGAAACATGTTGCAGGCATCAAATTCCAAATGAGATAATATTTGCAAAAAATTACAAAGTTTACCTGTTCGAACATTAAGTAACTTGTCTCTGCAGTGTATTCAATTGAATATAGGTTGAAAAGGATTTGCAAATCATTGTATTCTGTTTTCATTTACGATTTACACAACGTGCCAACTTCACTGGTTTTGGGTTTTGTACAAAAATGTGGATTGCTTTTCTTTTGTGGTCTTCGATTATTTATTGAAAAAATACACTTATTTAAAGTCTGATGACTGTAGCACCAAAATATTTGTTCAGGGGAAATTGAGGAGTAATATGTGACTTGTTTCAATAATAGGGTGACATGATAAAGGTGATGTTAAACAGGTGGGCTAATAGTGTTATAATATCAAAGGAGCCCCAAAAAAAGGCCAAGTTTCTCAAGAGCAAAGATAGATAAAGGCTTACCAAATTTTCCGAAAGACGTGTATGCTTATAATCCATCATTTTGAGAGCAACGTTCCACAAAGACAGATCAGCAGGATTTTGAGAATTATACCCGCTAATATAATTAAAAGATAACCTGATATCACCTCTTCAGGCAATATATGTCTCCCACCCCCCATATTTTCGCAGCAAGTATGTTTTCTATGTCCTTTATCATTTGTTTATTGTTTTAATTGTTCTGGAAGGATTACTGTACAATTCAATTTTTGTAGTAAGTGTTGTTTTGGGATCAACAAAATAAAATCCATCCAGGAGTAAAATTATAGTCCACCTATGAAGGGTAGCTCTGCTATGATGATGTCATGAAACTACAAAGGCTTTACAACTACATATCACACGCAGATTGCAAGGACATCAGCTAGCAGCTCGAACCAGAAAAACCCTGTAGTTGAGCAATTTAAAAGTGTAAGTGATGTGAAAATTATATAAAATTTATAAGGCAAGAACTAATTTAAGTTTTCCTGATATTATGCATCTCTGCTCATCTGCATGAAAAGCTTGCTAAGATTAGCCAGCAAACTTTCGACGACTAAAACCCATGAAATTCGAAAGGGCAGAATTAGAGCTGCTATTCATTGTTTGGCTATAATGTTACTCCAGGATGAGTATTATTTTGTTGATCCCTGAGCAATATTTAGAGTGCCATGAAAAAGTATTTGCCCCTGTCCTAATTTCTTACTTTTTTGCATATTTTTCACACTTAAATGTTTAAGATCAGCCATTATCCACAAATGCAGAAAACTTGGAACAGTGGTGAACCTTCAAAGGAGTGGCCAGCCTACCGAAATCACTCCAAGAGCACATCATCCAGGAGATCACAAAAAACCCATAACAACATCTGAAGAACTGCAGGCCTCACTTGCCTCAGTTAAAGTCAGTGTTCATGATTCAACAATAAGATAGAGACTGGGCAAAAATGGCATCCATGGGAGTCTTCCAAGGCGAAAACCACTGCTGACCAAAAAGAGCATGAAGGCTCGTCTCACATTTGCCAAAATACATCTTGATGTTCCCCAAGACTTTTGGGAAAATATTCTGTAGAATGACGAGACATAAGTTGAACTTTCTGGAAGGTATGCGTCCCATTACATCAGGCGTAAAACTAACACAGCATTTCATAAAAAGAACATTATACCAAAAGACTTCTCAAATCAGTGCTTTTTTATTTTGTTTGCAGTTTCCATGGTGTGCCAACTTCTTCCAAACTGGAGGTACATTATGCAGTACGGGTTCATATTTATACTGTTCATCAAGAACAGATGAACAATATAAATACTTTATCTTTACCAAAACACAATCATCAATGGGTGTACAGGGTATCTGTGGTGAACCTGGTTTTGATTTTATTTTAGGTAGAGCTATTATTTCACCATGTGTCCAATAAGTAAAATTTATCTAATCAAAATAGTCTTACTATGTGTTTCGTACCAAAGCCAGCATAGCAATAGAACATGACATTGCATGTTGAGCCTAACGAGTTCCCTTATGAACTCAATTTAATCATTTAAATAGAAATAGCAGATGAACATCAATATAACAAACAAAATATCATACTTCTACCAAAGTGTTCCATTTTGGATGTCTTCCCTCTGAATTCAATCGTCTTATCTTAACTAGTTACACTGTAAATTACATTGCATCCAATGCATTGGAATTGTAAATCGTCTTAGAGACAAATTTATCTGTAATTCTTATCTTACTTCTAGAGGAGTGTCAGAATAAGTTAATATTTCTATCTCTCCACCATGCCATCAAACAGGAAAAACTAAATTTCAGTAAATTAGCAGCATAAAAATTCTAAGAATCTAGAGTTCTAATCTGGAATTTGAAACCCAACTGAAAAATGTCTTGGATCTTGAATAGAGTGTCTCCACCTAGTGGCTACTATCGTAATTAGATGTCATACATTAGTGTCTTCATGGAGGTCATTACGCAAAGCTCGAAAGCTACACATAAAAGAAGTAGTGAATGGCAGGACAGTACAGGGAACAGTACAGTGCTGTGAAAAATATTTGCCCCCATCCAAATTTATATTAGACATGTAACCTGAGGAAACAAAAAATACAGCTTGTAAATGATGATTTCATTAATTGCTGGGGAAAAAAAGCCATCAAACGACACCTGGCCCTATGTGAAAGTACCCCATCATTCACAAAACCAACCAACCAGTGGAGAACCATCCCAGGAGTGGCCAGCTAAACAAAATTTTTCCAAGACTGCATCGACTGCTCAACAATTCCACAGTAAGAAAGAAACTGGGCAAAAATGCCATCCATGGGAGAGCTGCAAGGCGAAAACCACTACTGACAAAAAGGAACACAGAGGGTCAGCTCACATTTGCCAATAAGCATCTTGATTCCCCCCCATGATTTCTGGGACAATATTCTGAGGACGTATGGATCCAAAATGTTGTGCTTTGGAAGACATGGGTCCCATTATATCTGGAGTAAAGCTAACACAGCACTCCACAAGAAGAACATCATACCAGCAGTCAAACATCATAATGGTGGTTGTGTGATTGTCTGGGGATGCTTTGCTGCTTCAGGATCTGAGGGACTTGCCATACCTGAAGGAGAACACCCACCCATCACTTTGTGACCTTAAGCTCAAATGCAGTTGGGTTATACAGCAGGACATTTACCTAAGACACACAAGCAAGGATGGCACTAGTTACTAGGTTTAGGGAGGAAGTTATTTTTTCACTGGGGCAATACAGGTTTGAATGACTCTTTACCTTCAATAAATTGAATGATTATTTAAAAACTGCATTTTGTGTTTAATTGGGTTATCTCTGACTAATTTTAAAATTAGCTGGATTATCTGAAACATTTATACAAACAGGCTCACCTACTGAGAAGTAAAAAAAAAAAAAAAAGCACTGTAAAATACACAAGACCACAGAAGAAGGCATATTATGCAAACAAATATATATATATATATATGATTCCCATATATATTATATATAAGAGTATAGTCTCACAAATACTCTTATATTCTTAATTTCCTTATCCAACAAACATATTTCAGTTATACTTGGATTTTCTTTTAATCTATGCTCACTTACATTCGCCCCAACCCTCACGCACACACACATATATATATATACACATCCAACCGTTCTTCTGTACAACTGTCACGAAAGTCAAATCTATTTCCTCTCTTGAGACGAGCTTTATTCAGTTTGAAAAACTCAACCCTGAGCCCTGTTCATATCAGAAATCCAATTCTCTCCCCCCATCAAAGTTTCTGCAAAATCAGAACCTATATCATTCAGTACACTTACGCCATTGGTTGGAATCAAACTCTCCTTTTTAGCAGAAAATTTGTATTTACACAAAAGGTATAAAGATTGTTCAGTTGTGGAGTAAAGATAAACTTATTTTGAATTTCACCTGGGAAAATGGGTTAGAACTGACATAGTTTGATACCTATTCATATATATTTACAGGAAGCATTCTCGATTCAAAGAATTCAGTGCTTTTTAAGAGTGGCACAAAATGTTTCAAAATGATTCAGAATTGTATGTACTGTGAACAGAGGGTGTATCATGAATTAATTGGGCGTACACTGTTCATTTTCCCCATGGAAGTGTGTGTATTGTGCATTTTATGTTTCTGCAGCCCGAGGGAAGTCAGAATTGAGCCATTTGAATCGAGTTCTTGTAGCCCTCACCCCCCACCCCAGGCTGTATTTTCAACAGTGTGCTACAATACTAATGAGATCTGTGCCCTTTGACCCACTCTCTTTCCATGGTGAGGAAATGTGTTGGGTTGGCTAAGGAAGTCTCCCGGGACCTCATATGTCACTGACAGGTAAATATCTGAGACTTATAACTCCCACGCTTTCCCTCTCCTTGCCTCCCCCTATCCCCCTCCCCACCAAACGCCTCAGAAGTTCATACAAAAATTTTATTAACTCCCGCCCTACACAACTCTCCACCCCATGCACACTCTCACACCAGCACACAGCCACCTCTCTGTTCTCTGAGCATTTCCTGAGCTCCAGGCTGCTTTTCAATGCTTGACTGAATCTCGCTGTGTTTGGGACTGGCTTCTCTCCTGCTGCCTGCATTCACTGCCACCTTTCCCTTCCACTCGTCTCACAAAAATCGGTTTTGCGCTCGTCCATTACGCGAAAGCTTACAAGCCCAGTTCTGTCAGTGTTTGCGTGGTGTACACTGTAGAGTTGCAACCCAGGGAACATAGTTGCACCATAAAATAAATGCTTGCAGCACCCAATTGTGGCAGTTCATCTCCCACAAGCCACTGCATAAAATTAATAGAGCGAAAACGGACTCTTGACAAATCTGTTAAACTTGCAAAATACTTGTGCAAAAAAAGATGGAAATTCTTGTAACCAAAAATTATATAAGACGAGGCCGCAAAAATATATTTGAATGATGTTCATCTCTGTTTTATGTCCATTATGAGCAGTACTTGTGCTCCAATTAAATAGAGTGAAACAAAATAATTTTTCTTATTTAAATTAAGAACGGTGGGACTAGTTTTAAAATGTTTTGCTGTAAAAGTGATAAAAGTGCTCACAAACAATATCCATAAACATTTCATAACGAAAATACATCATTATTGATGTACCAAGGGTCGTCAATAGCCTTCTAAATTGTGAAACCCCTAAATTTTTCCTAACCATAGTGATGAAACTTACGAGCTATGCGAAGTAAGACCACTGTTGTGGAAACATGCAAGAATAGGAGAGTTATTAAGCCTCATGCAAGAAGTGGTGTATGAACAAATTTTCTATATTTGTTCGTGTCAGCAATTTTCCTCTTTTGTTCGTACCCATTGATTTCTAAATGAATGTGGCTATTCTTCAATGTATTTAAATTTCAGATGTTGGGCCTCTGCAGCAGGAAACTCTGCCTCAGTTGATGGGTGGCAGCTGCAGTGATCCATGAGAAGGCACCATTGAAACGTACCAAAGTTTGGAGACAATTGAAGCACCTATTACTAAAACCCCATAAGTCACACTTGACTTGACTTGACTTGTGGGGTTTTAGTATTCAGTGCTTCAATTGTGTCTGAGAAATTTCAGATAAATTCCATAACAGGAAAGAACATGCTTGATTTTAAATCACACCTTATACAGTTCTTCAAGAGATTACACAAAAAGAAGGAGCGAATTACTCTAAATACTAAGTGTTCAGGTTGTGAGAAGGCTTCAGAAATGACTGAGGTTTCTGAAACTGTCGTCACAAGCCACAACCAGGTTCTGCCTTGGAAAGCCTTATATCAGGGCTATTACTTGTATTCGGCAACCAGTCTATACTGAGCAGTTTGAGCTGTCAAGGCACTTGCCAGATATTATTCACCAAATTCACCCTTGGAGTCACAGACTTTCTTGAATAAGTTAGTGGCCACTGATAATAGAGGGGGATATTGAAAGTGAATACGCCAATGATGAGTTTGAGTGATTAGAAGGCTGAATTTCAATGTATTTAATCACTTTTAATACAAAGAAGTAAAGTAGATTGTTTGCTCGGTATGCATTTCATATCAAAGTTAAAATGGAAGTATCTAAAAAATGGGATCGGGCCTTCTTCAACACACTGGACCTTGGGGGGGGGGGGGGGGGGTAATGGGTCTACTTCAACACACAAGGCCTGGGGGGTGGGGGGTATTGGATGTGCTTCAACACACTGGGCTGGGGGGGCTCCGAGGCGAAGGGGGGGGGGAGGTAATGTTGGGCCTACTTCAACACACTGAGTCTTGGCGGGATATTGGGCCTACTTCAACACACTGGGCCTTGGAGATTGTATTGGGCCTACTTCCACACATTGGGCCTAGCGGGGGGTATTGGGCCTACTTCAAAATACTGGGCCTAGGGGGGGCCTTGGGCCTAGTTAAAAACACTGGGTCTAGGGTGGGTATTGGGCCTATTTTAATACACTGGACATAAGGTAGTTGTTGAGCATACTTCAACATCCTCGGCCTGGAGGGTTGTGGGGGTAATGGGCCTACTTCAACACACTGGGCCCAGACCCTAGAAGACGACCCTCCACAATGATGTATTATACTGTACCTCAGCAAAAGTATCCTAATGATGTAAGAAATTTTACAAAATAAGTCCTTTGGAGTGTGCATTTCATGTTATTTTTTGAAATAAATGATACTGGAGACACAAGACATGTTTTGTCCCTCCCATGAAGAAGATTCAGTCGTTTAATTCAAAAAGGTCCCAACTCCACCGTCTTTATTTAGTCACTGAGCTGAAACCAAATTATCATTTGTCAGCATATTTGTAACCTCTGGTGGGGTACTTACTGTTACTTTTGTCCCAACACTGGCTTTAGCCATTTCAGTCAGTCTATCATCTATGCTAACATGCTAAATTTCACTCTGGCATTGTTAAAAGCAATATAGGTACCACTAAATTATGATAAAATTGGAACATTAAATGATAAGCACAACAGCATAATTGAAAAATACTACCGCTCATAGATTTTTCTTCCACAAGATTAAAAAAAAATCCCTTTCAGTGGTAACTGAAAGAAGGTCTGACATAGTGGCAAGATTTTTTGGCAGAGAGAACAACATCTGCATGCTGTATGTGACCACCAAATTACGTACGTGTGTCAATTTCTTGCTCCAAGATAAAGAGCGCGTTACTCTCGTCCCGTGTTACTTTCGACCTGGTTTTCCCCTACTTACTGTTCAGAAAACATTCACAGTTCTTTCCATTTAATGGAAAACATTTTGACACTTGAAGCACACAGTGGTGTTATTGTTGACTTTCGAGCCTTTGGATGCCTGCTGCTCTCTTCAGCCAGTGAGGGTGGGTCAGGAATAGGAGAGGGCTGGACTCACACTGAATGTATGCAGTGGGAGTAGGGAGAGAGGTATAGGTGTTATTGGAGGGTTATAGGAGGGTACTTCACAGAGAGCGGATGAAATGATGCTTTAATCAACCAATGGTTTGAAAGTTTTCTGTTTTCCATTAAAGATGAGTGAATCGGTATCTTAAAAGGCTGATTAGTTTCAAAGGTCTCCGCAGTGTTTTATTTCATATTTTTACCAGAGAGTGTGCTTCTAATTTTCTTAGAAAAACAAAAAGAATAGAGAATGTCAGTCCACATCAAAAGAAAAGCAGAAAATAAATTTACACTGCCAGAAATTTCTTGGCCTCATAACTGCATTCTTTGAGACCCAACAACTTGGCAAGACTGCAGGTATATGCGGCTATGGATTAGACAAGCAATGAGAAAAGTTCCACATTCTAAAGCAGAGCAGTCACCTCTGCTTAGTTGGCAGTATCCTCTTCTCATCTCTCTCAGTTCTGCGGTGAGATTTACAGGTCCGCCATGCTTTCATCTCCACAGAGTTGTGTGGTGCTGTGCCAGACTGGCCGCAGGGGCCTTTAATGTTTATCCAGAGTGCTGGAACCAGGACAGAGTCAGAGTCACTTGTGGAAGCGACTGCCTGGCCCCACCCCTGTAAGCATACAAGTTGACTATGACCACCTTGCCTTTATTAGGCAAACAAGGGTGGGCAAGAAGGACTGCTTACTTCTGTTCCTTTCCCTTTTCCGTGAACATTTCATTAGTCAAAGCATCCTTACACTGTGATTTGTGATTCATTTTGTCTTTGAGTCAATGGATGACAACAGAAAACTGTTCTTTTTTCCCAGTGTGAAATGTGTTTTTGGAATGTAAAACAAAGTCAGCATCAGCATACTGCTAACCAGATAACTGTTCCAGAGGCAAAACCTGCTGATGTGCCAATCTTTGGACAGCCATATGCATGCATTCAAAATGTGCTTGTGATGAGTGAGATGCAAGTAATAAGCTTTTCAAAAAGACTCGTGAAAAATGGGAAATATTTATGAGAAAGTTAAATACCTGTCACAACCCTCATGTTTCCTTAATTGGCTCCTCCCCCTTTCCAGCAGCTTGCATGTGTTTTGCGGTTTTGTCTCCTTTAATTCATTCATTGTCTTGTTTCCTCCCTTGCTCCCATGTGTTGTCATTTGATAGGTCAATCTAGCTAAGCCTTCTTTTTGTCCTCTGTGGTCGGTGGATTGTAGCAATGCTCTATTCCTAACCAAACCTTCCAGTCAGTTTTAAAATTGTAGTATTGCATCATATTTCCTGCATGTTCTGATTTTCCTCTGAGTCAATTTATTAGGAACACACCCAAGCCTTCAGAGGTGTCCAGGATTGGGACTGCATTCCTACTTAACCCTGCATTTCTACTTTCAAGCAGTCCTGCTTCAGTGAAGGGAATTCACCATCTGGCTTCTGTCCTGGCAAGGCCAATGGCCTGGTGCAGACATGACCCCAACCTTCTCCAGTCATTACTGACTTAGCTGGACTGCCCCCTGCTTTGTTCTGGGAAACAGACTTTCCCTCTATTAACATACTCTAAGTAATAAATACTCCCTTGTGGGTACTATCCTGAATCTGCGTGTGATTCCTTGTCTGGATCATAGCAATACAAGCTTTATAAAACTGAAAATATATTGTATTTGTTGAAACTGGTTTAGATTATTGAATAAATTCAACGGTGCTTTTCAGGGCTGTCACTCTCTGGTTTTGAACAACTGTCCATACTCCATAATTTTATCTCATTTGGACTCTGTCTCCTTGCAACCTTAATTTTTCTGTTTCTTTGGGACTAATACACTTTCAAGTAGGGCAACAATAATAGGATGTGAACCCTTTGGTAATCGGTTAGAATCATTGTCTTTCTCCAGAGACTGACTTAGCTTGTAAACTAAGCGATATTTTCTGAATACAAAATGTAATATAGGATAAGGAGAACACAAAATTACTTCTGAAATGGAGTTTCAGGGATATTATGTTTTTGCCTTGACACAGAGATCAGGCATTAGTTCAGTAGCTGCAAAAGTTTCAAAGTTGGTTATCTATTTTTGGCAGGTAGTTAGATATTATAGAGAGGAGGAACAAATTAAATTTTGGTGAATTTCTGATAACACAATTTGCCACCAGGGGGTGAGGCACTGGGGCATTTCAGGGATGTTTCTTCGCTGTTGGGGGCGACAGCATGGGCCTCATATTTAAATGGTTTTCAAATTCCTTCATCATCCTTGTGAGAAGATAATTTCCACCCTTAAGGTAATGACTGGTCATGCAACCTTTAGGAGCAACAGCTGTAACCAACTGATGATGATCTAAAAAAATTTTATATGAAAAATGAGCGCTGTTTCAGAGCACTGTAATGACAGATGCGATTGTTGAGCTCAGTCTCGGAACAAAGGTCATAAACCTGAACCTGAACAGCGCAACCTGAATAGCATTAGTTATCATTGGCAGAAGGCACTGGCCTAAGTGATCTTATGATGCTGGGATGCTTCTTTGTGCCAGAAGGCTTAAATGAGATCTAGTGCACTCCCAGTGCCAACACACAAGCAAATGCACGGTAGTGGACTCGAAAAGAGCCAGGCGGAACCCAGGGGTGCAAACTTGCTCCTAAGTGCTCTTAACCTTGCACTCACACCAAAAGTGACCGAGCGAAGAAAGCGATTAGATTATATTTATTCTCCAGGGTCGCTGATGACAAATAGTGGCTGACAGTGTGGTGACAGAATGCAACATGATGCAAGCAACTAGAGCATCAATTTGAATTTGAACTCAACTTAATTTTAAATTAACCAGTTGCAGAGAGGGATGATCCAAACCTGATGTTTGCAGTGCCGCTTCGATGTCCTGTGCCTAACTGATAGGGGCAGGTGATAAGCCAATAGCAACTACAGCAACCAGTGTTAATTTGATGCGTTCAGCGTAAAAGCAGAGTAAAAGCTGAGAAACAACTGCATTCTTCACAAAACAAAAAAACAAGCAAACACAAGTACAGTACACTTCACAAGCGGTAACGTAGCAGGTGATCTGGGTCCCCTCCAGTGCAAAACTCTGCTTGTGGTCTAGTCAATGATGGTTTATCTGAAAAAATATGAGTGGTAGTGTTCAGTCTCCAGGCTGCTTCTATAATCATTCACACAGGCTATTCTGTTCTTTACTGTCTTTCCAGGATGCTACAGTGGCCACTGCCTCTTACAGAACCTTGAATGCCATTGTTTAGCCAAACAAGACACTCTGGGTGTATGAGCACTGTCCAAATTTAGAGTGCTGGCATGGCTACAGCAGATGAGTCATTAGACGAATAGATCTTTGCATGTCATTTACAGAGTTTACACCAAATGTGGTCAGGCCCATTTCTACATTTCCAACAGCTGCTGTTATCCAAGTTAGCTTTCCAAGCAGAAATAGCTTGTAGTTTTTCCTTACTTCCAACTGCGTCACTGTATATGTCAAGTGATGACACTGGAGGGGGAAGTAAAGACTTTGAGGCCGATTTGTGGAGAAAGTGCCCCTTTAAAACACAGGTACACGCACCCTTGTTCTTCTATCCTTGTGAGAACATTACATTGACTTCCATTCATTCTTTGCATGTGTCTACAGTCTTTCCCTTGTCTTAACAATAAGCAATGTATGCCAAACTCAAACCCTTGCCCTAACCTTCACCTATCCTGAATTGTAACCTTACCCATAACCTTAAATAATAAGTCACAATTTGCGAAAATGTCCTCACTTCCCAATTGTGTCCCTGTCCCTACTAGGGAGAAACGGTTTCTAGTCCTCTCTGTGTCGCAAATAAACATATACACATGCAAACACACGTGAGTAGCACTTACGCTGTATCAATTAGGCCATTATTAATATATCAACATTTGAAATATATATATATATATATATATATATATATATATATATATATATATATATATATATATATATATATATATATATATATTTTCACCACTTCTCCAAAGATATGATTTTTCCTTTCAATATCGAAGTCAGATAACTGTGAACTCCGACGTCTGGTTAAATACCTATTTGATATTCCTATTCGCTGAGGGCTTTCGCAAGGCCGGAACTGGTTTTATAGAAGTTCCTGGCTGCTTTGGGGCTATCGAGCTCTTGCCTAGTTTTTTTAAGGAATGTTTGCAATGGCCGTGTCTCAGAGGCTCCAGAGATGTGCTGTGTCTCAAACTGGGAAACACTCTGCGTCTGTTATCTTCTTACATGGCTCAGGTGCCGAATTATTGACAATATTCACTGTTCTGCGGAATTTATCTTGCTTGCTAGAGGACGTGAGACTGATGCATTGCATCCGGCGGAGGGACTTGTGGGTCAAAATCAACTCGCTTCCTGGCTGGTTATGTTCGAGTAAACAAACACGTGTAAAACAGAAATCAACAGTCAAGAGACATTCGTTAAGCGCGTTAAGACAAAAATAACTTTGGGTTTATTTACTGTCTGACCGTGTTATATTTATTTGTTTTTTTTATCTATCGGTACCAGTTTTATGGAACGCTAATGTTTGCTCACGTAGCCTATACAAAAAATGTTACTCTTGCAGGCTAGCTAATGTGCTTAGTTAGCTACCAGAGTAAATTGTCATTTAAAATTTTTTTATTCTACAATTTAGAAAGGAGTGATCATTCTGAGAATCCTATCTGCGCAGCGGTAGTAAAACGATTTTAGTCTCGAACAGCAGGTTAGCTGACTCGGCTTTGGTCAGAGTTAACACTTTGAAAGATGATAAGTTAGCAGCTCAGAAGTAAAATGATAAACTTAAGTTCTTACGCAGCCATGCCTTTACTATGCGTTGAGATGCCTTTTTCTGTTGTGTAGCTGAAAAATTCATGGCGTCCCTGGACTGGAAAAGATGTTTGCTTGAAGGCAGCATATGTTGCCTCAAAATCACTGCGTGCTTTTCAGGTTTAATGGTGCCTTCATAGTGCATGTTACCCTCTCTAATGGTCCCAACACAGTCCCATAGTATGACCATGGTTTTGGGATTTTTCCTGTTAACCATCTGGATCGTCCTTTTCTTAGATCTGGAGCCCACAGCGTACATCTTTTTGTTTACTAAAAAGACCTGAAATATTGAATTGTCTGACTGCAATACACCTTTACTCTGTGATGTTTTGAGGACAGAGGTTGACAGCGCTTTTGGACACTGTAATTTGAGGGATTTATTTTTGCGGTGTCTTTTTTTGTTGGAAAGTTTTAATTTTCATTTGCAAACGTAACTACGTATTGCAGTGCTTGTCAAAGGCAAGGCAAAGTAATCCTGAGCCCATGGGGTTCTATCACTCATTGATAAATGATGGTTCTTGATGCAGTGCCATCTGAGTGATTGGAGATCACGGATATTCAGCTTGGTCATGCACCCTTGCCCTATATGCACGGAAATGCCTCCAGATTTGATCTTTTAATTTTGTACTTTAGAGGGTTAAATGTCTAAATCCCTTCTTATCTTTTCAGGAACATTGTTTTTAAACCTTTATTACTGGAATGGATGTATATTTACAAATAAAATTAACTGAACAGTCAGAACATTGAATACCTGCAGTTCATACAATTGCCTATGATATGTAAATCACAGTCAAATGTAGATATTGCTGCTTTGTTTTTATGGGTATTTTTCATGCCATCCCAACTTATTTGGGATTGGGTTTGAAATTTTAGAGAGAGAAACCTACCTATGTGCATATTTTGCATACAGTCTTTTTACTTGCTGTTTGTAGAAAAACAAGAGGTCTGAGAGAGATGGGTAACACTTTGCAGTAAGGTCCTGGTAAACTGGCCTTTACTTAGTGCTTAAGGGCAGTTACTCAGTCTCGAGCATGTTTCATATTTACATGTGTTGTGTTGAGTTGATTTGTTGAATTTTGGTGCACTTCAGTTCACTTGAATGTGTACATTCCTGTGAAATGTACTCTTGGACGAGATGAAATCCAAAAACGGATTGAAATTATCTGCTCAGAGCATGGAATAACAGTTTTAACCCCTCAAAATGTCTAATTTTACGGTCTCATTTTACTAATATTAATTTAAGGTCAAGATATGACTCTTATTGCTGTCAAATGAATATAAAATTATTTTTTTTTTATCAATAGTAACATTTTTTGCAACGATTTAGAAGCTTGATTGAATGGCCTTGTGGTTATAACACAGAAAAATGCGTGCCATTAGTCAGCATGAATTTTCCATCAATGAAAATGTCCAAAAACAAATTTGACACCATGAGTACGAATATGATTGAATAGCACGGATGTAAATACCACTAATACTTCCTTTTGTGTTTTTTCCTTAAACAACAACTTATCAAAAAGTGTGCGGGAACAGATCTTTTGTCACGCCCCCCCACCCCCCCTGGCTTGCATAGTGTTTTAGATTTCAATATTTGTAAATAAAGTCAAAAGGTACTTTCAAGTTTGTTTGTGTGCGAGATAAATACAGCACCAATACTGTGAAACTACCCATATATACAGTTACCCTGTGTATTGTTAATTTCTAATTCGTTAGCTGTAGAAAAGTATTTGCCCTTTCCAGACTATTTCCCTTTTTCCTTCCTAGTCATATTTAAATGCCTCAGATCGTCAGACTTTAGTGTAAGGCGAAGGCAACATGAGGTAATACAAAATGCAGCTTTTTAGTGATCAGTTTTTGAAAGTGAAGAACTATTCAAAAATAATATCATCCTTGAGAAGAAATCATTCTCCCCCTAAAACTGAGAACTGGTTTTGCCAACTTTGGTGGCGACAACTGCAGTCAAATGTTGCGATAAGTGGCAGTGAGTCTACCACTGCCGTGTTTGACTTTTGGTATGCTGTACTTGTTGAGCAATGATGTGCTTGCTTTTGCCTGATGTAACTGGACCCATATCTTCTAAAAAGTTTCACTTCTGTCTCATCTGTCCACAGAGTACAATCCTAAATCTCTTAGGGGACCATCGAGATGTTTCAGCAAACACGAGATGAGCCTCTATGTTTTTTTTTTTTTTTTTGGTCAGCAGTGGTTTCTGCCTCGCAGCTCTCCCATGGATGCTATTTCAGCCTGGTCATTTTCTTATTGTGGAATCATGAACACTGACCTTAACTGAGACTAGTGAGGCCTGCAGTTCTGTAGATGTTAGTCTGATTCTTTTGTTATTTCCTGGATGAGTCGGTGGTAGGTCAGCCATTCCTGAGAAGGTTTACCACTGTTCCACGCTTTCTCCATTTGTAGATAATAGCTGTCATCATGGTAATTGGAGTTCCATTTTGAAATGGTTTTGCAGCCCTTTCCAGACTGACAAATGTCAACAACATTGTTTCTTGTCTGTTCTTGAATTTCTTTGAATGGCAGGGTCATATCCTGCTTTTTGCCTGCATCACATTGTCAGACAGGTTGTATTTCAGTGATGTTTAGATTCAGCTGGGTTGGCAGTAATCGTCACCTGGGTTTATCTACTGAAACTGAATTCAATTATCAATTACATTTGTTTAATTGGTTGGTTTAGTTGCTAAAGGAACAATTACTTTTTGACATGGAGCAAGGTAGGGTGTGATGGATGTTGTCTTTCAATAAAATAAATAATCGAAAAACTGCATTTTGTGGTCTCTCTGGTTATCTTAGTCTCATAATCTGAAACATTTAAGTGTGAGAATGCAAAAATAGAAGAAATCAGGAAGGCCGCAGATATTTTTTCTCTGCACTGTACTGTTTGTCAGCAGAGAAATGAAAACAACTTGTGTATTTGATGGAAAAAAAAGTCACAAGGTTATCTTTTGCTTTGTTTATGCATAAATTATTTTTAATGTATGAAAGTTTTTTGTCCTGAAAGAATGCTTGAAGTATTTGTACTTTAAGAACTCATGTTTAGTGCATTAGTTAACGTCCATTCATGTGACTTTAATCTGCTGTTGGTAAAAGATGTTTTGACATTTTTATCATTTATTAAATAGGAGATACGGGACAGGGTCTTCGTGCTTGGGTTCGGGATGTTCTGAAACAGGATTTGGCTTTCACTCACATCAGAGTCATCTACCCCACTGCCCCCGCAAGGTACTGCCGTTTAAATACATTTATAGATCATGACAGCCTGAAAATTCTGAGCAGACAGCCCCATGGCTCTCATACATTTGGGGTTCCATCAGCCGCAAAAGCTCGGTTTAAAAAGGGAAGCACAAAAAAAAAAAACCTTTAACCTGATGATATCGCAATCATTTTTCTTTTTCTGAAAACTTTCTGATTATTGGAATAATAAATGGGCAGGTAATCATTCAGCTTCTTTCAGAATGCAATATTGGAGCATTTTAAAAACAAATGCAATTTAGGAAAATGTTTTATCCACAAATGGGCCTACACTTTACATTGGCTGCCATACATGCCCACACATGGCCACGCTTTACGGGACCAGTGGCATGTGTCAGATCCTGAGCAGGTACCCCACCCCATCAGTTACCTCTGGTACAAATTAATATTTGTCTCAATTGTCCAGAGAATGTTGTTTCAGATCTGTACAGGCTTTTTACATTTTTGTTTTGGAAAATAATTTTTGAGGCTTACCGAGGGTAAACCCTCTGTATTTTCTCTAGTTAACCATTCTCTTGATTGTTGACATGGACGTGGATACATCACTGCCGTGCAGGGTGCTCTTGACAACGCAAAGTGATCTGAAGTTTTTTTTATTCAATTATTTTTTAACTTTGATCTGGTAAAGAATTATTCTGTCTTGTTCTCCAGTTGTCATTGGTGTTCAATTGGGCCTAGTGATGTTCCTAGGATCACCAGTGTTGTCTGTCTTTTTAGAAATGTACCAAATATTTGACATTTTCCAAATTTCATGTTTCTGCTATTGGTCTGATGGGTTTGTTATGATTTTTCAGACAATTGATGACTTGCTTGACTGGCAGTGATGGATGTTTGGTACCATATGGAAAAATAATACAGACCAACTAGCATACTTGAAATGTACTCTGGACCTTATGTTCTTACTTATGGATAAAATACTGAGGGAATTTCCACATGGGTATAGAACAGTTGAACAGCTAATTGCCAAAATAACTTAAGCCCCTTAAAAAAACAGGAGATGAACACATATCTAAATTGTGCTGTAATTCCTGCGCTGTTAGTTATATTGTCAGTAAATATGTTCAAATTGAATCATAAATTCTGGACTTAGAGCTCATATTGACCATTTCATTTTAAAGAGGGAGACAGCGCCTCAGCAAAGTATATTACAGCGGAAAGTAGAATTCTTGAAGTCTCTAAAACGCATAGTTTTATAAAATTTAATTTAGTAATGATTCAGTGCGAGCATTTTTAAACTGAAAAGTCTTCAAATTGGTGTCAATACCAGGGGGGCAGACATTGTTACTTGGGGAATCTGAGGCTGCATTTGCAATGCACGCTTGTCCACTTGCTCACTCACTCTCTATATTGTTTTCAGTGTAGAACATTCTCTACATAGTGCCCTGTATAGTGGGTGAGTGTGCATTTCGAACGCATTATCCAATCAAACACCAGTGCAGCAGTGCTTGTGCGTCAGTTATTCTCTTTCGTGACATCAGTTGTTCTCTGTCCTTTCATCTGGGCCATGGAGGAATTCAGAGGGCTTTCAATAAGCTCTCCCTTGACAGCTTGGCTGCCCACAAGCTGTTCTTATTTAAGCTGGCCCGATTAACAATCAAACAATTTATCGACTGAGCAACCAAGACCCCAATACATGACCTATAATTAGAAATGGTAATGAAAGGTGAATTCCCATTGCCTACATTAATGATATGGCATTGTAATTCCAAAACTTTCGCTGACTTTGCAGCATTTGTTTCCACCATCCTTGAGATTGTCACACAGCTATGCCCTTACAGTGCCCTTTTTTGCCGTAACAACATTCAGAATATAGAATGGATTCTCGCAGCCTCGTACACTAATTTCCGCAAATTTGCTGCTTAACGAGCAACATTAGCGCTGAAATTATAAAGGCATACCGGTATTGATATTTCATGTCATGATTTATGCGCAGAAGATGCCTCATAATTTTGTGGTGCAAGGCATAACAATGCTATCAAAAGTTAATTAGAAGGTCGTTGGTTTTTACCAATTAGTCTGAGCAACTGTGGCTAATCAGGAGATGTAAACTGCGAATGGTTAAGGTTAAGGGGAGGCTTCCGAAGATCAAATTCAAAATCAGAAGATTCCCCAAGTAAAAATGTCTGCCCCCTGGTATTGAAGCCAATTTCAAGACTTGCTGGTTAAAAAACGCGTCGCACTGGATCATTACCAAATAAAAATTAGTAAAACTATGCGTTTTAGACACTTCAAGAGTTCTACTTTCCACTGAAATATACTTTGCCGAGGTGCTGTCTCCTCCTTTAAATCCCGATATACTGATAACCAAAATAACGAAAGCTTTGCTATGTCCAAATATTTATAGACCTTACTGTACACTGTTTATGAAACAAAACTAGTTTTCCCCTTATTGTGAACATTGACTCTGCTTGGAAAACACTTGTGATTTTTAACTTTTCAACAATGCAGTTCGTTGTACTTTAACCTGTTTTACAATGTTCCTTGTCTCTGTCTCTGTTCTGTCTCACTGTACTCACTCCCTCTCTCTTAAATCACCCTGAATTTGTTCTTATTTTTACAGACCCTACACACCCATGAGGGGTGCACTGTCTCATGTGTGGTTCGACCGGTATAAGATCTCCGCAGACTGTGCTGAGCACTTAGAGTCTATTGACACCATGTGCAGCCAGCTGGGGTCTATCATTCAGGAGGAGATGCGAGCAGGTGTCCCCAAACACAGGATGATTATTGGTAGGTTGACTTCCTCCATACTGATTAAAACTGAAAGGGCTTTACCTAAAATGTCCTCCCACAGTCCAAAGACATGCATATCAGACTTATTGGAGATGGAGATAAATTGCCCATAGGTAAGAGTGTGAGAGCGAATGGTATGTCAATGGTGTGCGCGCCTTGCGATGGATTGGCGAGCTGTCCAGGGTGGGTCCTTGCCTTTTGCCAGTAGTGAGCTGTGATAGACTCCAGGTCCCTCTGCAAAGCCAGCGAGGAAGAAGTAGGTATACAGAACGGATCCATGGATTTACTTAAAATGTTTAGACAGCTGGTGCCATATGACTGGATTTAGTCACTTATTAGATTTTGAACTCTCGTAATTAATCAAGTTACTGTGAAATTAATGAACACAGCGTGTAACTTTTTCACCTTGTTTTTTTTTTTTGCCCCTGTCCATTTGAGCCTCGACCGAGTGATCTGCGCTCTCTCCTTCAAAAGGGTAATGAATCAGGAATGCGATACAGTTTTCTCGGCTTTAATTTTCTGCCAAGATGAAATGAAAACAATTTCAGGACAGTTTTTTTCTGGTTTTGTCATTCCTGTGAGACTGAATACAGAAAGGCCTGTTCATTTTGTTGAAATTCTGTTGGAAATTTGTGTTAAAGGAGAATTGCACTGCAAGCAATATTTCAATAACTGGGTAAAAGCACATCTGACCAATTATCTCTGACTTGCACCGGCAATCTGTGTAGAGATTGGCACAGAAAGTTCATATTTTGGAAGAGAAACACATATATTTAGCATGTAATTACCGCCAAGTCTAGGTTTTTTGGCACCCTTCATGAAAATGAGCAAAAGTAATTGCAATAAATGAGCAGCATGTAAATTTAATCATTTTTTGTCCTCAAAAATATGGGGAAGACATATAATTAATGTCAAATACAAAAAATCCATGTTGAATGGTGTTAAACATTTTTATCTCAAAATGTGTTCTTCTAAATGACTCATGGTTGGTGGAAGGACCCCCTGGAGAGCATAACTGCTCTGAATCTCTTTAATGGCTGACAACATTGATGAACACTATAGGAGGTATCTTGGACCAAAACTCTGTAAGATCCTTGGGGTTTCAATTTTTCACTTGCAGACTGCCTTAATCAATTCTGCCCACCAGTTTTCAACAGGGCTCCAGTTCGGAGATGGAGACGGCCATTTCAATATGTTGATTTTGCGTTCCTGAAACCAGTCCGTTATGGATATTTGTGGATGTGTGGGGTCCTTGCCTTGCTGAAAGGTCCTTCGACAGCCAAGTCTCAACGTCTGAGCCGAGGCAGCCAGGTGTTTAGGGAAAATAATGTGGAAGTTGGAGGAATTTGTTCCTCCGTCAGGCTCATAGGTCTTGTCCGTTTGTCCTCAAAATTCTTTTGAATTGTTTTGTGCTACATTTGTAAACCATTCAATATTTTCTTCCCCCAAAGTTGTTGCTTAGTTACTTGAAAGGGCTTTTATAAACTCTGTTCCCTTGCCTCTTGTTCTGGTAATATACAGCACCTCTGGGCATAATTCCTGCCTTCCAAAATCCAAACCCCGGCGCATCATTCAAACTTACCTAAGAATATAAATAAAGCAGCATGGCTAAATCATGAGGCAACATTGAGAATATGTTGTCGTTTGTTTGAGACAGTTGGACTCCCCCAAGTAGCCTCCACGTCCCGTTTCATAGTAGCATGTATTTTTTACTGGCTGTTTTAATAGTAAGGGCATGTTACAAGTGTTCAATATAGACATTTGGTGGCTCAATAGAACACTTATATTTCATGACCATTGTCGGTAACAGGTTGTTTCGCTACTTTGGCTTTTCGCTACTGCACGCGGTACTTTTGCTACTGTGTCCAAGTCCGTTTGCCACTGTGATCAAGCTAAGTGTTTGTTGCTGATTCGATCTTTGTTTGATCGTCCATATTGAGTCATAACTTGAAAAAATATTCTAAGCTGTAATGCGAATGGTTTCATAAAGTTTTACCACTGATTCTTAAGTAATATTTATGTCTTGCATTTAATAATAGTAGCGAAAGGACTTGGACATATTAGCGAAAGTGTAGTTGTGTAAAGCCAAAGTAGCAAAACCACCGTAAACCCCATTGTCAGATGGTTACCCCTCCTATCAGCAAACCATAATGTAATAATAACTTAATCTAGTAATGGCCGTAGATAGTATTGATACACTCTGTGTTACTTAAGCAGTATTAGCTCAGTAGCTTGGTTAGTTGCAATTTACCAATGTAAACAAATTTCATCTCGGTGTGGGACCACAGTTACCAAAAACAGAGGAGGTAAATTTCACTTTACTTGGTGATAGTTGTATTATATTTTGTTTTAGTTCGATTTTGTAATCAATAGCAGCAGGGCAGACAGCATGTGATGTCATAACCCAGTATTGAAAACTCTTTGTTTTCTGACCACGAGGGGAACTGGTGAACCTTTGTGTTGTCAAACTCAATAAGACCTTCTTATGTACACCCACATTTTTTGCCTGTCATGCTGTGGGTGTGCTAAATAGTTCCATTTTGGTCTCACCTGATGATAGCATGCCAATTACAGTTTCAATAATGCATGGTTCAGGCAGTGCCAATTGTGGCTTGATCACAATAAGAGCACTTATTGTGCAGCCTCTCTAAACGACTTGTTCACTGAGATGGTGTCTACAGTAAAACTTATCTCCCCACAACTGCAATAACTTTGTAGCTGCGAAGTAATGACTATTCAGTGTCTCTCTGCCACCCAAACCATCCTCTTGACTATGGAAACATCCTCTTCATGGAAAATGTTTTACTGCTCCAAAAATTGTGATTATTGTTTTGACTGTGCTCTTTAATATTTTCTGTTTATGTACTTTCACTGTATTTTCTTATATTCCTTGCCTGATTTACTGTATGTGTGTCCACAACCATTTTTCTCTTTTGAGGTGAAAGATCTTTGGCTTTTCCCATGCTAAGGGCATGTTTGCAACCTCATATTTATACCCCAGTGAAATAGGAAATGGTGAAAGGATAAAGAACATAGACTCACACTGGTGACATTTTTGTCCGTTTTTACTGGAGCTACTCTTTCAGGGATGCCGGTTATTTTTACTGCAATGTTTCTTTGAAGAGATAATATTGCAACAACAAGTTTTCATATGATTATACTAGAGTTTATTCAAACAAATTCTAGTTATAACTCTGAATTTTACCGAATGTTTTAGTCATTATGCTTAGGGTTTTATAGAGTTATCTTTGCTCATTTTCACAGGGAGTGCCAGCATTTCCTGAGTTTGACTCATTGTTTTTAGCCTGAAACTTCTCCTGTACAGTTTCAGTGGTTTGTGTAATTTGAATGAACAGGTACCTTTCAAGGTGTATAGCTCAGACATGTTAAGAACAATAATGCTATTGAAGTCAGACAACACGTCGTACAAACCAGTTTGTTGAAGTTATTTAGAAGCCCATGATGGTAGCCTTTTTTTAAAACGGGGAAAGTGGTGGAAAGTTGGGTGGTCTTTGCTTCAGCTTGGTTTTTACCCTCGGCCCGACTTCAGGCCGAAGGGTATTGTGATCAGTTCGCCGTCTGTCTGTCTGTCAGTCCGTGTGTGCACCGTCAGGCCGAGGGTGTTCAAACGTGGGCGTTTCTGGTTCTATACTCCCTGCAGGTTGAAAGTTGGCAGAGTGCTTATTAATTAGGAGGAGAGCAACTCTTCTTCAAATTATAGGTCAATATTAGCGGAATTACCCCTTTAGGTTTGCTACTGAATGGGTCACAATTCAAGAATTATTGCGAAGTTGAATGCCAGCAGCACAATGATGACTTATGAAAAAAAGAAAAAGTTTTATTGAGGTTACTATTGTATGTGTGTGCGCGCGCGTGCGTGTGTGTGTGTCCGTCCAAATCATAGAGAGAGATGTCGTGAGCAAAAGACTTGATTTTGAATGAAATCCTGCATGTAGGACAGAAAGCCCCAGAGTTCAGAGCCAGATAAACTGATTCAGAAAACATATGTTCCTGTGAGACTACTGAAATATTATCTTCCTAAATCATAACATTTTGTCATTAACTATAAATACTCATTGAAGTCACTGCACAGCCTGAGCTCTCCGGCTGAGAGACCGATAGCCTGTGGAATTTTCCGCGGAAAATGTTTTTTAGAGGCTACCGTGTTTGCCTTTTGCAGTTATTTGCAGAAGTTTATATGAAATAGGATATATTCATTCAAACATATTTCACATGTGAACGCGTACACACACGCACGCTAGCACGCACTCACAAATTTTCCACATAACAAATCCCACTAATGAGTTTATGGTCTAAGTGGGTGGAGCCTGTGAGCCCAGTCTGTTTTCACTTTTGGAAACACTAGCTCCTGACCAGCTAATGTGTCCAGATGTGCTGCATGCTGAGTTTAGCTTGGCTGTGTGAAGAGGTTCTTTTCCAGTATGATATAGAACTGGGAATCAGCCATTTCTCTTTTTTTTTTCGCGGCAGATCATATTCTGTAAATTTGGGGCTCTTGGAGCGTTCTAGCATTATTTGCTATTATCATGCAGACTTGCGCTGTTTCGTGAGTATTTATTGTCAATGTTGTCATCCGAATAGCTGCGTCACTATGTATGCTTTTCTGTTAGGTTCCCATCAGAATTTTGCATCAGGAAACTGGAAGTCGAATAATCTTAAAATAAAAATCTCACTGGAAAGGGGTGAGATGGTGGTCTCAGTCCCTTGGCTGTATGTCTACTTAACACTAGAGTGCTTCTGTCTAGAGTGCCAAGTTTCTTCACAACACGAGCTGTGGGGCCATATTCACAAAGAATTTAATTATAGCATTTGCAGTACTCCTAAGTGGGGATATACATTGTTAAATAGAAGTTACTTCTTTGAAGTGATTCACAAAGCTTTTGAGAGTAACTTCTGCCCAGGACGAACTCCTGCATTTAGAGTAGGGGGTGTGGTTGACCTCGTCGCTAAGTATGACATCGTGCTTCATGAACGCGCTTGTCCACCATGTCCACAGTGATTTGTTGTCATGGAGCAGATCTGAGCCCGTTGCCGACAACCACCTGTCAAACCCATTCATTCGTCTTAAGGAAATTACTACAGTGTTGCGCATATGAGTGATGTCTCTTTGAAATGAAGACCTTTCTCATAGCTTTTGGCTTCTTTCATACAACAAAAACAGTTGCTTTGGAAACAAAAGTACCAAACAAACGTGAAAGTAAAGCAAACGGGACCCGGATACAGCTTTTGTTGCTGGCGCAAATAGTTAAAGAGAGAAAAATAATGATAAAAGGGAAATTAGGGTTAAGCATTACATCGCAGACGAAGAGACACATGGAATAATAAACGTTTCCACATAAGTAGCTTCTTTCCACTGCTTAAATGATTCACCAATAAGTGTAAGAAAGGTGGTATTCCATGCAGTCACAGGCAGGGGTAGAGATTGTAGAAATCAAGAGGCGAATATCTGCCACAAATAGCTACAGTGCTGCGAAAAAGTATTTGCCCCCTTCCCAATTTTATATATTTTTGGCTATGTTTAAATGTTTCAGGTCATTTCATTTGAATGTATGATGGCAGTAAAGACAAAGCTTTTAAATGATTGTTTCATCTATTGATGATCAGGAGTTATTCAAAACCTATATTGCCCATGTGAAAAGATAATTACTCCTGTTAACCTAATGGTTGTGCCACCCTCAGTGGCAATGGCTGCAATAAAACTGAGGCCTCGTCCACACTGAGATTTTGGAAAATGGCCCTTTTTTTGTCGTTTTTAAAAAAATCTCCTGTCCACACGGCATCATTTAAAAAAAAAAATATCTGCGTCCATGCGGAGATGCCTAAAAGGACCCAAAAGGACCCAAAACGCTGTAGCAAATATTCCAGGCCTGTGTGTGGCGCTGTAGCGTTTATACAAAAACAAACCAAAAGCTGCCGCCTTTTCCATTTTTGGTCTATTTTTGTATAAACGCTTCAATGCCATACAGCGCCAAACACAGGGCTGGGGGCTGTAATGTTTTAAAGTTTAAAGTTTTAAAGTCCTTATTGGACTTTAGTGCTGGTTGGCTTTTTTTATTTATTCATTTTTTTTCATTTCAAAGCGTGTTGTCTTCATCATGCTGTAGGTTCGTGATCTGAGTGTGTACATTAACACTGGATGGTTATGTCTAGTCAACTGTCATTTTTCCGTTGTGAAGAGCATTTTTGTGTAATTTGCCTTAGATTTTGGCAGTAATATGTGTTTTTACTACTGTTTCATCTTCTCTTTCTTCATTTTAGTGTCTACAATCCATTTTGCAGCATCGGGAATTGCGACCTCCAAGTACCACTCTTAGGCTTTCCTCTCGCTGTTAGTAATTGGCCGCTGTAACCAGTCATTTGTTGGAGTCATAAGAAAAAAATGGTTAAAGTTAAAATTTCTATTAAATGTGTTGTTAGCTGTGTGATTTTTACTCCTGGATAAACGTAGCTCTGGAAGGGGTGTTGTGATGTGTCTCTAGCGTCATTCACTAATCAATCAATCAATTTGCCGGTACCATGCCCACGGGCGGTAAGGTAAATATAATCTTGGGATGAATGACTGGTCCCTAATATGCAATCAGTTTATCCAGGAGTTAATGATAGGGTCACTATGATTTTTAAAGGCTGCTGGTATGGCCCGACACCTGGCCCAGTCTTGTTTTTTCACTCACTTACAAGGCGGACATTTTAACCATTATGCCAACACTGCGGTCACACAATGAATGTAGCTATCTGTGACTATGGAATTTTCTTTTCTTTGGCTTTTCTATCAATTGTGGTATATCAGTGTTCAACTGTCTTCTCTTGCAATAACAAGAAATCTCTTTTCATTGGCATATTGGCATCGTGTGACTTAGACCATGTCATCTAAATTCATACCTCCTGGAGGTCAAACTTGCATGAAATTTTCAGAACTTATATCATCACTTCAAGATTACTTGCCAGTAAGCAACTTTACCCTTGGTTGTACTTTTATCTATCCTCAAAACTAGAGCTTTGGTGTTTCCGTCAAATCTGTGCCTAAACAGGTTTTGATATTTTGTTTGTGTTGAAGCAGATCAAGCATTTTTTCCTTTTAATGTCTTTAGGGGGTTTCTCAATGGGCGGGGCCATGGCACTACACTTGGCCTGTCGGTACCATCCTGAAGTGGCTGGGGTTTTCGCCCTCTCCAGCTTTCTCAACAAGGACTCAGCCGTTTACCAGGTAACTCAAGGACACCTTACAGAAATCTCACACTGACTGTAAACCGCTGTCAGGCAGTAGTCACCTCCTGTATATCTGTCTTTTGTTTTTTTTTTTTTCTGTTACCCAGTGTGATGATGAACAAAAAAAAATTTAATTATGAAAATTTTATGCATTGAGCATGTAACACCAAAGTGAGCTCAGTTCGTATAAAAATTGTGGCCCAAACTAGGGGTGTCACCTGAAGTAGTAATTTGGTTCCAAGTCGATGCCATATGTGTAATGCAATGCACAGAAGAGCATTTTGGGTGTTAAGATCATCTGTATGAGCCTTTGAGGAATGGAGGGCCTTGTAGGGTGTATGGGCCAGGTAACTGTATGTGTTATATAGTGAATGGAAGACCATGTGCGACCTATGGACCACATAACTATATGTGTAACATAATGAATGGTGGGCCGTGTGGGGTGCAAGGACCCGGTAACTGTATGCATAATATAGTGAATTGTGGGCCATGTGGGGTGTATGGACTAGACAACTGAATGTCTGGTGTTGAACATGGAGGGCCGTGCAGAGACTGGTAGTGTCACTGAATCTCTCCTCCCTGTCAGACGTTGCGAGACAGGAGTGGGCAGGTGGTACCGGAGCTCTTCCAGTGCCATGGCACCGCTGACGAGCTGGTGCTTCACCAGTGGGGGGAGGAGACTGGGGCCTTGCTGAGCGGCCTGGGGATGGCCACCTCTTTTCACTCGATCCCTGGTCTAAACCACCAGCTGTCCCGTGTGGAGCTGGAGAAACTGCGCTCCTGGATCCTGAAGAAGCTTCCCCCTGAGAGTCCGTCTCCTGAACACTGAGACCCCCCTTGACCAGTACTTGAGCATTATTCGAAATAAGCATCCTGGCTCTATGATTTTTTCGGAATTTTTTATTCGCAGACGGCCTTCTTACTTACGGAACAGGAACCAGAACTGCTGGAACCAATGGAGAGCTACATCATTACTGAATATTATGAGTGTATCCTAATAGACCAGGGGCATTCAACATTATCCTGAAAGGGCTTTTGTGGGTGCAGGCTTTCATTCCAACCAAGTGCTTACACTCCTGATGCTACTAATCAAGCCCTTTAGCAAGGACAGTTGGGGTTGATCAGTGGTGTCAGGTGTGTAAGTGCTCGGCTGGAATGAAAGGCTGCACCCACACTGGCCCTTTCTGGATAATGTTGAATAGCCCTGGTGTAGACTGTGGCATAATGGTTTGGGCTTTTTATCCCCTGCACACAAAGCAGGATGGGGGATATTGGATTTGGGTTTGTTCATCTGTCCGTTTGTGCGTCCGTCCATCCGGGCCACAATGGTGACGAAATTTCTCTGAAACTATTATACCTACTCGCTCGTTTTTTATGCTTAATAAGCTAGTCATGATCTACTTTGAGTTCGAAAATGGATGTCAAAGCATTTTTTTTTTTTTACGGAGTTATGGCCCTTGATCGGTGGTAGTGATGACACTGTCATCGTGTTATGCTTAGTCTATGCTGTTACAGTAAACTGCTGAGGTCTTGGGATAATTTATTCCTTCAAAAGACACTGCGGTGAATTGGTTTCCCGAACTGCCACGCAGAATCAAATAACACTGTGCTCCATTTTCTAAACTTAATTTTTCAGTTTGTCCTCAAACGGTAAAATATCGTTGCTGCAGGAGGCTCTTAGTCATTATAAAGCCATAAGACGAGCCGCTGCTGTCTCTCAGCGCGGGGCGAGTAATTTTAGACTGCAGTTTGAAATGAATATAAACATGAACTCAGTTTTGTAATTTAATTATGGGCAACATTATTTGGAATAAGGACGCAACCATGAATCTCGCTGCTCACCACACAAACAATCTAATAGTGTTGCTGAGTGATGTAATTTTTAAATCAATCCTCACAGATGGATCTCATGGAGCTGGTCTTTGAAGTGCACAGCTGTGTACTCCCTTAGAGGACGGTGCATAACAGCTGTACTCAGTAACCCGCTAATGCTTGCACTTGTTCTCTCTCTCTCTCTCTTTCTCTCTCGCGCGCGCACTGGGAGAGGGAGTGGTTGATGTGCTCTGAGTTCTTGCACTATTGGGAAAGCTAGGGACAGGAAGGTGAGGGTGGAAGAGCCCCAGCCAAAGTAAACAGGGCGAGCTGACGGTTACACTTTGACCCTGAATGTTGATCTCTCCCAATACTGTGCGAAAGAATGCTACCGTATGACAGCCGGCGGTTCTGCAGCACACTGACTGCCATTCTCTGTGCCTCCTACAGTACTATACCTTCCACAGCAGTCATATTCAATATCTCCACTACTCTCTCGTTTCAAATCTCCTCCATCTCTCTTTCTGTTCACCCATTATTCTTCTCTGCGCCTCTCCCACCTTATTTTCTTCTTTGCTGGCCTACGTATCCTCCACCGCCTTGCCGGCAAAGGTGATCGACCACTACTTGTGTCACATTTTTTTATTTGAATTTCTGTTATAGTGGACCAATGTGTTTGACATACAAGTTAAGTCAGACCACAGTCCTCTGAATTTTCCACGAGGGGAAATAACAGAATTTTAATGACAGCCTATTATAACTGTTCTCTCTTACACTGTTTTGATATGGGAAAGTCACAGACAGAGATGATCCAGCCTATAGTGTGGGAACTTTATAAACGCTTCCTCCATTTAATTGGAGACAGCAGTTTAATGGTGCCCCCATCTGTCTGCTCAGATACTGATTTGCTTAGCAGTGCAGGTCTCAGATGGAAGGAATGTTTCTCTGCGAAAGCAGCACAGCTGGCTCACGCTGCCCATTTCCATACACACTTCCCCCAGACAGCCTGAGCTGTCAGCTCCCTGACATGCTGCAATAAGACCACACCCATCTCTCACTCCTGTGAACTTCACCCATTTGACCCAAATGTGTACAGGGACCACTCCCATCTGTCTCCGTTGTGTAAAGATCAACCCCCTTCTGTCTCTGGTTTCCAGAGACTGCAGCCACCTGTCTGAAATATGTGAAGGGACCACATTAATCTGTCTACTTTGTACAGACGGTGCACAACGCTTTTTCTGCTGTTTAAAGAGACCACACCCATCTGTCTCTGCTGTGTACTGAGACCACACTCATCTTTCTCTGCTTTGGACAGAGACCACACACTTCTGTCTCTCCTTTGTACAGAGACCACACCCATCTGTCTTTGCTGGGTAGAGACCACACCCATCTGTCCCTGCTGTGTATAGAGACTACACCCATCTGTCTCTGATGTGTACAGAGACCACACCCATGTGTCTCTCCTGTTTACAGAGACCACACCCATCTGTCCATGCTGTGTATGGAGACCACACCCATCTGTCTCTCCTGTTTACAGAGACCACACCCATCTGTCCATGCTGTGTATGGAGACAACACATGTCTGTCTCTGCTGTGTACTGAGACCACACCAATCAGTCTCTCCTGTTTGCAGAGACCAAACCCATCTGTCCATGCTGTGTACAGAGACCACACCCATCTGTCTCTCCTTTTTACAGAGACCACACCCATCTGTCTCTGCTGTGTACAAAGACCACACCCATCTGTCTCTGCTGTGTACAGAGATCACACCCATCTGTGTCTGCTGTGTACTGAGACCACACCCATCTGTCTCTGCTGTGTAAAGAAACCACACCCATCTGTCTCTCCTGTTTACAGAGACCACACCCATCTGTCTCTGCTGTGTACAGAGACCACACCCATCTGTCTCCACGGTGTACAGAGACCACACCCATCTGTCTCTCCTGTGTACGGAGACCCCGCCCTTCATTCCCCACTGTGTACCATGACCACACCCATCTGCCTGCTCAATGCAGAGACCATGTTATCCTTCTCTACTGTGTAGAGACTGAACCCATCTGTGTCTGCTGGATCTGCAACTCAGATGGGAAGTCACAAAGGCACCCCTGATAATCATCTACGGAATTGTAAAACTCTTTCATCTCAGATTATGTCAGTGTTCAACCATTAAAAAACTGGTGTCCTTGGGAGGGTTTCAAGACAAAAACCGCTGCTGACCAAGCATAACATAAAACAATGAAAAATCATTGTGATGCAACCCATTAGACACAGGCTTGGTTTTACACATGTAATACAGCTGTCTCACGTCGTGATTGGTCAGATTCCATTCAGTGGAAAACATGGTAACGTTACAGATCCTTCTGCTGGTAACTGTTAGCCATCATTTTCTTTTGTTTCTTGTTTGCGGTTTGTTCAAGTCAGTCAATGGGATGAATATTTTGCCAGCTAGCATGGTGGCGCTTTTTGCTTTTGAAGTAAAATTCCATAATAGTTACTGTTTTCTTGGGAACTTGAATTTATTAATTTTATAGCGATTAGCATGCTAGCTCGCTAATTTCTCATCCCATTGACTTGAATAGATTGCCAACTAGAAGGTAAAGCTTTTTTTTTTTTTCAAATAATACATTGCTGAAATTTAGGGAATAAATGGGATCTCAAATTTGTGAGCCAGAGATTTCGAATTTATGATACTTGAGTGGTGCCTTCGGCGACGAATAAGCAAAAATGACTACTTTAATGAATTTGATTTTGCAGGCTTACTCGTTAGAGGTCCTCTATGTCACACATTTGCTAAAAAAAACATGCTGATGACCATAAACCCTTTTGAGGTGATGTTCTGAATCAATTGAACTTTTTGGAACTTGAGTCTCTGTACATCTGGTGTAAAGCAAAAACAGCTTTCCATGATAAGAAAATCGTACTAACAATCAAACATGGTGGTTGTGTAATGGTGTGGGGATGCTCTCAACCAGAAAATCCTGCAGGAGAAGGATTTTGAGGGAGGATACGCAGCAAGATGGTGATCCAAAATGCAAGGGCAAGTTAACCTCTAGATGACTCAAAATAAATGAAATTATAATTTTGAACTGGCTAATCAAAATCTTGAATTGAACCCCATGGAGATGCAGCAGCCAGAGTTGAAACGGGCATTACTTGCCTGTGTTGAAAACCCTTCGATGTGGCTGAATTAGAGGAATTCTGTAAAAGCTAGCGGACCACAATTCCCCAACAGTGATCTGAAAGACTGATCGCCATTTATCAGAAGCATTTGGTTGCAGTGGTTGCTGCAAAAGGTGGCGCAACCACCTACTAAGTGGGCAATTACATTTTACGTGGGTGATGTATGTTGGTGTTACTTCAATAAATGAATGATTGTTGTTGTTACTTCATGTTTTCCTTGTCTTGTTTTTTGCATAAAATATGTGACAAATGTACAAAAATACAGTCAAGGGAAATCAGGATGGGGAAAATACTTTGTCATGGCTCTGTAGCTGGCTGGGCCATTGGTCTCAAACAACAATGTATTTTCCTGATAGTTAAGTGGCAGTCTACATGGAAACTGATGTTTATGTTAGCGGACTGATTCACTGACTTATGGGACCCTTCTGATGCACACTGACGCATTCTGCCTGATGAAAACCATCAGTAGCTGCTGGTTTAAGATGGACTTTGCTATGTTTTTTAAAAATAATGGGTCTTATTTAAAAATCGTATTTATAAAACTATCGAACTGAAGTATTACGCTAGCTGAAAACTTGAAAAACGGCATAAAGTATAAAATATCCCAATTTATGACATCGAGGGAAAGCTGAACTGCATGCATTTTTATTGTACACTGCCGCTCGATAGTGGCCTGTCATTCCTGCTCTTGTTGGGACAAAAAACCAAGAACCGGTTGATGGAATTTCGCCAAATTTAGTTGCTCGGTGTGTTCGAGAAATGCGCAGACCTCAATGTATTTTTGTGACCTTTGCCGACTTTTCAAGGTCGCTACAGGAAATTGACCGTTTCTAATAATGAATAAATAATAAATTAGGGTGATTTTGACTTCTTTTTTTAATGTCATAATGGGTTAAATGATCATTTCTAATTCTGTTGTTAACTAGATATCTCAAGAACTATGTCACAGATTTCATTTTTATTTGGTATCAAGTTCTGTATTGGGGATGCGCAGCCCCCATTGGAGCCCACTTGCGACTAGCAGAAAACCATCTTGAAGTAACCTCACTTCACAGGACCATGCAACAGTGTCTTTATCACATAGTGTTATACTGTAATCTCTTTATTTTCTACAAGACATCCATTTTGACTTTTCAGCAGGGAAAATAGTCATGTATATTTGCAACAAATACTTGTTTAATCGGGAACAACATGGAATTCTATATGTGTGCATAATCTTATAAATTTCTTAATTTTTATTTTAGTGTTGAGTTTTTTTTTTATTATTATACACCAGTGCAGCACCTCAACCTGGAGACACCACAAACATACCAGTAATATGCAGTCATGCTGCATGTCCACGCACACACCAACACGTGCTTATACACCAATACTGTTGTCTTAATTCACAATATGTAGGTGGATGATTAGCACAAATACAAAAAAAGCAAGAATTAAAGAATTGCCCTAAAGCAGGATTATAATAATATGACTAAAGAGATATGTCATCACTTAATGATGTTCAAATTGGGTCAAGACTGGCATGCCAAGCATAGAACAAACACCAAGGGAGTTTGTTTTCATAAATCAAAATTGCAAAGAAATTGGCATATGGCTCCCTTTCGTGCCAAAGCAGAGTTTACAAATGAGGGCTAAAGAATTTCAGTAGACAGTGATGGAAATTGTGTATTTCATTAAGTAGCCATATATCGTAAAATAAAGATGGTGACTATGTCTTTTACAATAAAATCATTTTGTGTAAATTGAACATTAAGGTTGAGATGAAGAAACCTGCTAGAGTAGCAAATTAGGGGAGCCCTCTGAACTATATGAATGTTCTCACTGGAAGAAATTAAAGTTTTAAGGAGGAAATTGCAATGGAGCTTGTCTGAATGTCTATTCGTGCATCCATCTATTTGTCTGTCCATCCGCCCAGATAAGTAGGGATAAGTTTTTTTTTTTTTTTTTTTTCCAGAGACTACCTGGATGAAGGAGATTGTGTGTGTGTATGTTACTGGTCATGACCTTGAATTGGCTTGACAGCGGGATCCTTGGCGACAGGGGATGTTGATGACAATGGCTTCCTGTTCATTACTATGTTATATCTGATTAATTATGGCCGTATTAAACCTTTTGACCAGTAGTGTAACTCTTGAAGGCAATTCACTGATGTTGTGTAACTGAATCATGTACTGACAGAGAGAGGGTTGTATTCCTCCATCATGCTATTTATGACTCCACTAATCTTCTAGAAGGTATAACATACAGAATAAAGACCCTACTGAGATGGTATTGAAGTTATGAATGTAAGGCCAGTTTGTGGCTAGAATTGACTGAGTGCAGTGTTCACCTTATCCAGGAGCTCCTCTGGGCACTGCATAATTTGCTGTAGTGCTACTCATGGATGATAGGATTTCAATCAGTTGGCAAGACATAATTCCATCATTCGTCATACATCACGTGAGTCAAATGTCTGCTAATCCACCTGAAGGGGTGGTCATGATATGTCTCAGTGCTTCTGAGTCATGTCTGTGTGAACCTTACTTGTTTGGACATTGGTTATTCCAAATTGAGAGGAGGAAATGAGGGAATAGCATTGAAATAAATTGGTATTCCTGATGTGGCATTCTGCTGCAAGGTAATGGTAGCTCATATTGCATCATCCACTACTCGGGAAGTGAGGAACAGCTTCAAAACTGTTTTTTGGTCTTTTTTTCCTAAAGGAGTCAAATATACTAGTATATGACTGAGCCCATTAAAATTCTTGAGCACATTATTCCAGTAAGCAAATGAAGGAGCTCACTGAAAATAACCTTGTTTGCTGCTGTATGTGCCACGTGACTGGAACACTGCTGACAGGAAGTTGTCTGGTTCTGTGAATCCACCCAAGACTGAAAAATCTTATTTTTGTGAATCGAAAAAAGGGGTGAAAATAGTATTCCATATATTTTACTTTGATGTTTAATTAGTGGTTCTTATTTGAGATATTATTGAACATTTTAAATTTTAAGTGGCGAGAATGACATTTCTAAGGCTTTTAATGATCTTTTTAGTAGTGCAGGCCATCTATTTGATAGAATAAATACAAATTTGCTCAATATTTCTCATAGGATGGGTCAAAATAAACAAATTTATATTTATCAATCAGAACTAGTGCTGATTTTTTTTCTGATTAAGAAGTGATTGATGCTCTTAAAGACTGCTGGTACTCATCTTCTGGACCATTTTTGTGGTTAGCTGCTTCAGTCATAGCTCAGCCATTCATGCATGTATTCAATGTTACTCTTAGCTTGGGAGTTATAACAAAAATCTGGAAAAACTGCGTTTGTGCTTCCACTTCATAAGGGCAGAGACCTTGTCTAGCCCAGATTCTTGAATCCTTGGTTAATTGCCAGCTTTAGCTGTTTTTGAGCAGAAATAGCATTTTAAAGACAGGTTTTCGATTTGGTCACAGTGTTGTATCAGCAACATCTCTTTTTGTGAACGGTATTGTCTGTGCTCTTGATCATGGGCAAGGCTGTGCTGCCTAGTTTGTTTATCTACCCAAAGCCTTTGACCCAGTTGATTTTTCACTTTTAGTAGAAAGACTAGCCTCCATAGGCCTTGATCAGAATGCTTGCCAATAGGTTGCAAGTTATCTTTCACATGGAACACAATGTATTGTTGCAAACTCTACTCAGTCAACTCTCCTGGAGGTCACTGAAGGTGTACCACAGGGTTGGTCTTCGGACCTTTACTTTTTATTCGATTCATTAATAATATGGTCTGTTTTAATAATAGCTGTAAGGTGCAGTTGTATTCTGATGGTAGAGTGCTTTGCTCTTCTGCTTCCTCATTGGTTGATGCATTATCTGCTTTGGGCATGGCCTATGATTTCTCTCAACTCTCAATTCTTGAGCTTGAACTCTAAATATATGCTTTTCCCTAGATCCCATTCATTGAGGCAAAGTTCTTAAAAAATTGCACGGTGGAAACTTCTGAAACTGAGCGAGTGCCATCTTACAAGTACCTTGAAATATTAATTGATGAAAAGATATCTTTTAAAACTCATGTCGATGAGTCAACAAAAATGTAAAGAGGAAAGATTGGGCTTTTTTACAGTACAAGATCATGTTTCTCTTGAGATAATAGGAAGCTTTTAATTCAGTCTACTTTCCTGTCTGCACTCGATAATGTGGATATTATTTAATGCACACTGTCCCTACCACCTTGAAACAGTTCAACCCTGTCTACGATGCAGCACTTCGTTTTTTGCAGGAGATACGTTTAAAACATCACTGTATTCTGTATCAGGCAGTGGGCTGACTGTCCCTTATTAGTATTAGAAAGCGGCAGTGGTTGGCATTTGTTTACAAAGCAATCATAAATGTTACCTAATTACCTGACATTTTACATCAGGTGGCATTCTAGTTTTTACCAGGCAAGGTCACAGGATTGGTTGGGCCTTGAGGTCCCTCGAGTCAAAACTGAGCTTGAAAAAACTGCTTTTAGCTATTGTGCTCCAAGGACGTGGAATAGTTTTCCAGAGACTTTTAAACTGGATGCCTCAGTACTTTTTGGAGAAATTTAAAAAAAGATAAAGAACTTGGAAGTTCTGGTCTGCGTATGTATTAAGCAACCTTGCCATACCATTAATAGTTGAATGTTTGAAATGTCTTGCTGCATGTTGATTTTCTTGTTAATAATGTTGTACATTGTTCATGTTTTTATGATGAGATGATTGTGTAAATAAGGCACCTCCAAATATGAGACTGAGGTCTCAATGAGTTTAATAATAATAAAATAAAGGTTAAAATAAATTAATTTTTTGTGTGCACCCAAGCCATGCCATTTCATAGTTTTATTCCTTTTCCTTTGTCTATTCCCTTCCTACGCCATGCACCAAATCTCAGGGGGAATTTTATTTATAAAAGTATTTGTTTTCTTTCCTGTCGGAGCTTCAAGACTTCCTCTCACCGCGCGATAGTGCTGTTTGGGGAGATTGAGTGTGGAGAGCGATGATTATGTGTAGGTGTGCAGGGCAGACAAATCCGAAATAGAAGCTGAGAGACATTTCGGGGTTTGTGCCACAAGCCACCCCACTGTGGAGTCAGGCAGACAGAGGCAGCCGGCGTGGGATGTGGATGAGTGGTTGGAGAGAAACAGAGGGAGAAAAATGAGACAGAAGTTTGGTTTTGGGTGTCCCACATATGCGCATCTCATGCGTTCCCCTTTATTGTGGTCCAGCTGCTCCCCTCCATGTATCCCGAGTACAAATAACAGCTGCGGCGTGACACAAATTTGAGCCCGACTGGGAATACACGTCACTGACCCAAACACGGAACCTCAGCTCTGCCCCCAAAAAATATGAGATTTCTGTAATGCGTATCCCTCCCAGTGAGTCAACTCACTAAATATACTATACGTATCTGTAATAACTACATTCACATGAACATCGTTATTGGTGGTTTTTCTTGTACCAAATTTGTCCAAGACCAAAACAACAGTTTAATTTCCAGTATTTCACGGATAATGTAGAACAGGGCTGGCTGTCGATCTGAATAAACGCACAGATGAGCCTTAACATTATGACCACTTGCAGATGAACGGCCTACTATTGATTATCTCATGACGACTGAGCATTTCCAGGTCCGAGAGATGTTAAATGGTGCGGCAGTAGTCACTTGTTGTGGTCAGTGTGTCGGATCAGGGAGATATGGGCAGGCAACGAAACCAAAGCAAATTTGACAAGGGCGAAATCGTAAGGCCCAGATGACTGGGTCAGTGCACGTGTGAAACGACAAAGCTTGTGGGGTGCTTGCAGACAACAAGGGTGAGGGCCTACCGGCAGTGGTCTGAGGGGGGACAAACCATGAAGTGGCAATCGTGTGTTCAGTGTCTTAAGCTCATTTATGTGTGAGGGCAAGGGGGCTATCCCATCTGGACTGAACTGACAGTAGAGCTACAGTGGCGCACTTTACAACGGTTATGGCACAACTGTATTGCAGATTGTGCCTATGCTAATGTCTGTTCTGTATTGAAAGCAGAGGCCTCTTTCAACAAAATAATGGATCCCACCACACTGCACAAATTGTCGAGGAATTGTTTGAGCAGCACCATGAAGGATTCATAGTATTAGCCTGAATTCTCCAAAACTCAAGGAAGTCGAGCATCTTTGGGATGTGCACAAATAACAAGTTCAATCAGCAACAGCTTCATCTCCCAACTTTCAGGACTTAAAGGATCTGCCGCTAACTTCTTGGTGCCAGATACCTTCAGAAGTTTTGTGGAGTCCATGCCTTGGCGAGTCCAAGTTTTTTTTTTTTTTTTTGCAGCATGCTGGGGACCAACAGCATATTAAACCGGTGATTATTAATTTTTGGCTCATCTTGGGGTGTGTCTGTGTGCTTTTCCCCCCAAATTATTAGTGTTGTAGGTAACACTTGCCCTCAGTTACATAAGCACTATATTGTGTTTATTAGCAGATACTGATCATATACTTGCGATCTTGCGCCTTATAGAGTTTCAGGCCTTGTTTGCTGTCCTTTCGCACCCTACATTTAAACAGAAACCCGACGCTTTGGGTTTGGTGGTAAAAGCATGTTGAAAACAACACAGAGGGGCCTCGCGTGACGTCAGTGGGGTTCCCACAGACTCCTGCGGTCAGTGGAGCGGGTCGGGATTTCTCCCGCGGAGCGCGGCTGACTCACCGTTGGCTTTACACCACAGCCAGACGTCGTGGACGGGCCCATACTACAGTTCCACCTCTCAGTGACTGTGCCACGTTACATACTCTCTTGGCTGAGACGCAGGTCTTGCTTATTCACCCCCCGCAATACACTGTTTGTGCTTTAGTCATTGATGCCAGTCACATGAGGCAATAAATGAGCCTAGTTTACATGCTGCCATTCTTCACTTACACCTCATAACAGTACACCACTTCCAGTCTTACTCAGTTACTGCTACATCAGTGCGCTAATGGTTGCTCGGTCTTTAAAGTACGGAGTTCCTGGACTGTCTTTGTGGGTTAATGTGCTGCCTCAGTCAGCCACTATTTTATTGTGCTATCAGTCTGTCAGTGACTTATTTCAGTCTCTCTCATTCAGTAAATGTGCCACCGAACTTTCATCTCAGTTCAGTTTTTTTTCCTTCTGGTCCCAGGCAGTGTGCTGGAGTTGTGAATGTGTCAGTGACTGATACTAAGCTCTGGTACGACAGATGTCAGTAATGTGATAGAAAAGGTGCAGTTCTGGCCTGTTTTACATCAGAGATTCCAAGCTGTTTTCCACAAAATGGGATGTTTTATGTGAGAGTAATCCCAGGACATACTTCTCTCCATATGCGATGTGAATTGTAACCTTGTTTTCATGAAGTTTGCATGATTTATTCAAACATTTACGACCACTGGGGGGTTATTTTCTATTTTTAACCCGCTGGGTATCATTTCAAAGGATTTTTTAGCCAGGAATGCACAGTACAGCTGGTATTTACCTGAATTTTCAAGGTTTATTGTACTTATACAGCTTTGTCTTTATTTTAGATTCAGAGACGCATTATTTATGAGACATACTGGCTTCAGCATACTTAAATTTGTTTAGAGCTGCTCAAATACCCCCTCACACATTCCAATAACATATTTGTAGAATTCCTTGTGATGAGCAACGCTGTCCAAAAGTATGGGGGCAGGAGGTTATGTATTATCATGAGTGCATTATTTTTGCTTTAATTATTTACAACTGTATTTTGATAACAGTATGTTTAACTTACAGTCATACCCAAGATTATTCATACCCCTACCCATTTTTGGGTTTTTTCCGAGATATTTTTTGACAAAAAAAATTTATTCTTGCACAAATGACGCAGTAAGTTGACATCAGGCTGTAAGACTTACAGTGAATAATCTTTTGAGAAATACAATACTTTTTGATATTTTATTTGACAGATTTACAAAAAATGCCATGTCCAGAATTATTCATACCTCTTTCTCAGTTATTGATGGCAAAGCCTTCATTCATGATTACAGCCTCCTAACACTCCCTGTGGTTAATCACAAGGTTTCTACACATTTCTACGGGGATTTTGGCCCGCTGCTCCTCCTTGGCAAATTTCTCCAGGTCCTTAAGGTTTGAAGGTTTCCTTGCCATGACCTTGGTCTTCAGTTACCTCCACAGATTCTCCATAGGACTGAGGTCGGAGCTCTGGCTTGGCCACTTCAAAACGTTCACTTTGTTGTCCACTAGTATATCCAGATCCTAAGTTAAAACATTAAGCAATCCGGCAAATAACTTGGTCTTGGGCAGGAATGGATCTTCTAACAGGAAAATGATCCAAAACACATGGCCAAATCCGTCAAGAAGTGGTTAGTGGACAACAAAGTGAATGTTTTGGAGCAGCCAAGCCAGAGTTCTGACCTCAATCTTATCGAGAATCTGTGGAGGGAACTGAAGACCAAGGTCATGGCAAGGAAACCTTAAACTTTGGCAAACTTCTCCAGGTCCTTAAAGAGGAGTGGGCCAAAATCGTTGTGGAAACATGCAGAAACCTTGTGATCAACCGCAGGAAGCGTTTGGAGTCTGTAATCATGAATAAAGGCTTTGCCATCAATTACTGAGAAAAGGGTAGGAATTATTCTGGACATGGCATTTTTTTTGTAAATCTGTCAAATAAATTCCAAAAAAGTATTGCATTTCTCAAAAGAAATTATTTACTGTAATTCTTACATCCAGGTCTCAACTTGTCAACTGTGTCATTTGTGCAAGAATAAATTTGATTTGTCAAAAAATATCTCGGAAAAAAAAACAAAAATGGGTAGGGGTATGAATAATTTTGGGCACAAATGTTTTGGCTTCAGTATACAGCGAAAATACACTGCCCGACCGAAAAAAAGTTGCACTCTCAAATATTTAGTTGGTACCCCTGTAGCTTTGATTACAGTGCATATTTGTCTTGTCATTGTTTTGACAACTATATGCAATGCCAGAACATTTATTTTTTCGATCAGAAATAACACAACTTTTGGTCAAGATCCTGTCTTCTCGACATAATGGTTGAACCACCCGATGGTCTTTCTAGAGCACATCCCAGTAACTTTTAATGTGTTTAAGGTCAGGACTTAGTGGTGGCAAATTTTTTTGTGAAAATGATTCCTCATACTTTGTTTTTGGAATTCGTGGTTTTCTTTGCAAAATACAGGTCAATAACTTGCCCGTTCTGAAATACTGTAACATCTTTTCCACCATCAAGGGATGTGTCTTCCGACATGATTTTTTAAGAAATGAGTAGCAACACGCTTCATCAGTCAGGGTTAAAATGATTGTTGCCAGCTGAAACATATTAATAAATGCAATAATGATCCAATTATAGAATTAGTTCATTCATTTCCAAACTGTGACTTTTTTTTTGGCCGGGCAGTGTATGTAGTTTCCCATTCTCATACTTTTGGAGGGCACCAGATGTCATTACAATCATCTGCAGTTCCATTTCTTTTTCCTTTGTAGCTACTGAAGTCCTACAGTGCAGTGAATAAGTATTTGTTCCCTTCCCGATTTCCTCTATTTTCACATATTTGCCACACTTGAATGTTTCAGATCGTCAAATGAATTTAAAAACAACTAAGTGAACAAAAAATAACGCATTTTTTAATTGATTATTTATAGACAGAAAAAAGTTATTCAACCCTAGCCTCGCCCCATGAGAAAAAGTAATTGCCTCTTTTGTTACAAAATCAACCAATTAAACAAATTCAATCGCTAATCCAGCTCAACTGCATTAGACACACCCAGGCAGAATTACTGCTAACCCAACGTCATTTAAACCTCGTTTAAAGGAGAACCTGTCTGGCAATGAGAAGTAGACAAATAGCAGCACATGATGCCACAATCTAAAGAAATTCAATTCTTTAAAATCCATTAGTCTGGAGAGGGTTCCAGAGCCATTTCTATGGCTCTGGGACGACAGCGATTTATTGTGGGATCCATTCTTGACCAAGGGCAAGAGCTTGAAATAGTGTCAGACCTTCCAAACAGTGAAAGAGCACAATGATGATTCATCCAGGTGGTCAAAAAAGAACCCAGGTTAATATTTAAAGAAAAGCTTTCTTCACTTGCCTCTGCTAAGGTTAATGTTCATGTTTCCACAATAAGACAGACACTGGGTTAACAATGACTTTGCCAAAATACATCTAGATGACCTCCAAGACATTTGGGATAATATTCTGTGGATTGATTGAGTCAAAAGTCAAACTTTTTTGAAGACACGGTTCATGTTATATCTAAGGCAAAGCTAACAGAGCCTTGCACAGCAAGATGATCAAACACTGTGGTGGTAGTGTGATGGTCCCAGTCTGCTTTGTGGCTTCAAGACCACAGATATTTGCCATAATTGATGGGAATATGAATCCTGCTCTCTACCAAAAAGAAAAAAAAAATATTGTGAAGGTGAAATTCCGGCCATCTGATTGTGACCTAAAGTTCAAGCACAGTTGAGTCATGCAGCAGGACAATAATCAGAAGCATACAAAAACAAGTCCACCTCTGAATGGCTCAGAAGGAAAAAAATGGTTTTGGAATGGCCACATCAGCATCCTGACTTAAATCCTCCTGAAATACTGCGGCATGACCTTTAACAGGCAGTTCAATCTCAAAAACCCTCCAATGAGGCTGAGATAAAACAATTCTGCAAAGAATAGTTGGCCAAAATTCCTCTACAGCAATGTAAAACTAATTGCAAATCAGTTGGCACAACCAGTTATTTGGTTGGGGGGCTCTTTTTTAACCATACAGGTTTTGAATAGCTCTTCCCCAGCAATAAATGAAATAATCACTTATAAGTTATATTTTGTTATTCCTGTTGTCTTTGTCTTGTATTAAAATTTGTTGGATGATCTAAAAGCATTTAAATATGACCAAAAAAAAATGAAAGAGATCAGGAAGGGGGCAAATACTTTTTCACACCACTGTTGTCCACACATCTGTGCTTCTTGTTAAGCTGGTGTAGGTATGATCACGCCACAGAATTTACCCAGTGATGGAATGTCATTCAAAACAAAACAGCCTGAAAAGCGCACACTGAAAGAATTCTATGTGAGAAGCGCGTCAAAATTCAGAGGAAAAGTCAGGTTTGATTACGGCATTGATTGCGGAACCTCCTTCACATTATTAGAGGAATTAGCCTCACTGAAGAACGTGACTCCTTAAACATTTATTGGCCTGGACTGCAGTGCCACCCTCTGGCAATATGAGGTATGAGATGCTCTTCTATAGACAGGGCCTCATTCTGCTCTGACTGCCATGAATGGACAGGAGAGCTCGGCAAGGAACAGACTCTGTAGACTCTATTAGTACAGTAAGGAGTAAGTCTGGGTTATACTTGAAACGCTCAATAATGGCAAAAGGTGCCAGAAAAAAGAAACATTTTGGCATTACAGTCAGAACACAGGAGGAGCAAGAGAACAAATGTTTCCACATGAACTCTTCTGCCAGAAGATATAGATCAGTAACATTGAGTTGGACATAAAAGGGGTTCTCCCTTCATGATGTCTGGGTGCCCTTGAGGATTACTGGATAAGTACATTTTCCTATAAACTTCTAGAATTCTCAGGACCCTTTCTCTCAAGCTCACCTCAGATATGAGGCTTCTTCCTAACAGAGAAATAATGTCCCATACAGAGGAGCATGTTTGGAGGAGAACAATGTCCCCGACTGGTGTCCAGTTAAGGTGATTGGTTTGTTCAAAGAAGCATCAGCGTAAATCATCCCTGGAATTAGCCCACCAACTGACAAACTTTTAAGGAGAAGACTCCCTCTCATATTTTGAAGGAATAAATCTCCTCCTTTTGGAAAAGTTGGAAACAAGTTCCTACAAGCAATCTCCAAAACCATGCCTGTTTTGGCCAGCTCATTTCATTTTCATTTCAATTTATTTTGTATAGCGCTTTTTACAGATACACTGTCACAAAGACGCTTTACAGTCAGAGATGGGTTACTGAAGGGCAGTGCCCAACCTATTCCCAGTACCTATTCCCTATTCCCACTACAGCGAGGCAAAAAAACTCCCAGTAGGGAGAAAAAATCCTCAAACAGTGGTGAGAAAAAACTCCCCAGTGGGAAGAAATCTCAGGAGGAACCCGGCTATAGTGGGGAAGCCCATCCTCCGCGGGCTAGCTAGTTGATAACAAGATAATGACAAGAGTTCCATTGAAATCCATCTAATCAGTGCTAAAATAATTTGTATATTTAAAACTGTCCAACAGATGTCTTGGCTAATGTAAAACAATTAGCAATGGAGGTCATCATGAGGCAGGAAGACCCTCTTGGTCCTGTAGCTGAAACAAGATGGTAACAGCTGGTCTTAGGCTGGAGCTCCGGGCCAGGGGGTGTGAATGAATGCTATATGAATGCTATTTAACTCCACAGTCCAATTAGTAAGCATTTCAATTTCTTTTTTTTTTTGTTGCAATAAACCGGACAAAAACATACTTCGCCCAAACCAAAGCAGAGTCCGTAGGTAATGGGTAAGAAAGACACACAGTGTTATTGATGTAAAGCACCATAAGCGCTATTGGCTCCCTTTTTGGAGTCCCAAGCCAGTTAAATGTGATCAAGCAAATCTGTGAACTAGACAGGTCAGTTGCCTGCTACCAATGGATGTAGCCCCCCCACTCGCCCACATTTTTCATTTTGGCGAATTTTTGACACAAAATTGTCTATTAGTTGGTGAATTATGTTACCATGGCAACCAAAATCGATAGACACCATGCCCTAACCACTGTCCATATACATCATAAATATAAAAGAAATAGCCTTAAATTTGTGGCCTGAGAGCGTCCACAAAGAAATCTCTACGGCAACGGCAGATTCATGACAAGGTCAAATCCATAGTAGCCCCAACTTCGTCTGGGGGCTACAAAGAATGCGCAAGTTACACGCAAGGTCTGCAAGTTTATATCAATCCGAGGCCTATGCCTGGGGATGGAACTGAAGACAGCAACATGCTGACAAAGATACGTTTTACACACGATTACTCTCAACCTGTTCACATTAGCTTTGCTTGATTAGCAGTATCCTTTATTTCTACAGCGTTATTGTTCATGCATCTGAAATTGAAATGCTCACAGGACAGCAGTGATTTGCATGATTGCATACACTGTATCTGTTAACTGCAGTCTTGCATTAGACCAACACAGTGCCATTTCAAACGAATCTTAAATTCCTTTTTATATCACATTCAATGCTGGATCCATACATTTCATGTAAGAATTTTCTAATTCTTCTTACTGCCATTTTATTTTCATTCATGTTTCATAATCCAGTGGAAAAAAGGCTACAGCAATACTTTTAATTACCAAGGAAGGTGAGATTTTTTCTAATTTATTATTCAGATTTTCATCCTCCCAACCTTGCATGAAGTTGAATGTCACAAAGTCTCTGTCATTATCAAACCTTATTCATTATAGGCCACAAACTGAACTTGATTATTTGGTGAAAAAATTGCTTGATTGGTAATTGGGCAACACACATGGAAACAGGGTGAGAGTAATCCTGTAATAAAAGGTAAAGTCACTGCCTGCCCTGGAAGTGTGCTTATTTTTTTATTTTCCAGAAGTTGTGGCACCACTTCCACTCCGAGCGACACTTCAGCCAGTCAGATTGTACCTAACTGGAACTGTAAGCCAATCAGATTGTGCATAACAGGAATTTCCCCCAAATTGGTTATGAAAAATAATCCAGCTCCCTGGAAGCACATCACTGATTGAAGAGCCAACCCATTACAGTAGGGATATGTGGTCGCACAGTCCCCCCTACAGGTGGCACAATGTATTACACATTGAAATTGGACACAAACCCCTCTCAGCTGGTAGTGCTTATACTTGGAGATCAAACAGTTTATGTTTCTGAAGGATTATGATTCTTTTTCAACCAATGCTTGTGAATAAAGATCATTTAAAATCTGAGAGACTTCCATCACAAATGCACCAAATCCTCTATGCTTCTATGAGCCTGAACTTATGCCATGTTGCTGCAATGACAAAACATCTCAGTAACACAAAGAATATGCTGTGCTGGGTTGGCATGATCAGAAATCATAAACTTGGCCCCAAGCGTGTTCAGTCATACAGTACATTCCTGTGTTCTGCAGTGCTACTCACAGACTGGCCAAACATTACAAATATCTTTTAATAAGCTAAATATTTAGCCTCTGACAGCAAGTCATGATCCACCCTCTATAATTCACATCACTGACTTGACCACAGTGGATGGCAGTCCAGGTTTTTAAATAAAGAGCTCCCTCCAAAAACATAACAAAACTTGTGCTGCAATAATGAAAGAATGACAATAATGGAACTAAAAGAAGAAAAACAGTCTGTTTGGGTCCATCGTCTCCGTTTTGCGTGTCGGCGCTCGAGCCTCACCAGAGCTGACACACTGATCCCTGAGGTACGGCCTCACCAAACTGACACACTGGCATTCAAAAGTCCTGATTGGCTGCAGCGAAAATTAAAACATTTATTAAATACTGTTACTCTCATCGTTAGCATCATTAATAAGACTATCGAAGACTAGGTCCGACTCCTGGGCGCTGTGTGTATTGTTGCCAGCCTAAAAGAATTCTGGGAAGTTGTGCTGCAGGAGGAGGATCGCGAAAACCACCATGAGGGCACATAGCAGGAGCAGGAGCCAGCCAGGATACGATCCTGTGAGAGAGAGACATGACTTTCCCATATGTTGTATATTCTCTGACATCGATACAATTTAATAGGGCAGTAATTGCTTTTAATTCACTTCGTTCAAAATTACTTTATGTTGGATTCGGCCAAGTTTTATTAGTAGAACTCGGGGTCACAAACGGAAGTTGACCAAATGTAAATTTAGCACGGATATTAGGAAATATTTTTTCACCCACAGAGTAATTTCAATGTGGAATAGTGTGCCCGACCATACTGTTGAGGCAGAAACCTTGGGAGTTCTCAAGAGACTTGAAGCTAGATACCATTGAGTCATTGAGTGTCTGAAGTGATATATTCACAATAGTAAAAAGAAAATGGCGAGCCTAGTTGGGCTGAACGGTCTGTTATGTTATGTTATGTTATGTTATGTTATGTTATGTTATGTTATGTTATGTTATGTTATGTTATGTTATGTTATGTTATGTTATGTTATGTTATGTTATGTTATGTTATGTTACGTTACGTTACGTTACGTTACGTTACGTTACGTTACGTTACGTTACGTTACGTTACGTTACGTTACGTTACGTTACGTTACGTTACGTTACGTTACGTTACGTTTACACAGTTCTCCCAATAAAAAAAACGCAACAGCAAAAAATTAACCATCAGAGGGCTATAGGCAACTATTGTTGCCCAATGATGTAAGATATCAAAATCAGATGGTGTTGAAAACTAATCATGTGCCACATGATAGATTTTCAACAGCTCAGAATAATTGCATTTTTAATTCCTTGAAAATGTATTCAGCGCTCTAAGAGTTAATGCTGGCGATCTACACTTTTCAATACAACATGTAAAATGAGGTCCATAAGCATTCTTAAGGCCAGCATTTCCTTTCACATGTACTCAAATTACCTCAAAACTCAGACTCTTTGCTTTAAATTCAGAATTTGCATCCTTATCAAGTGGACCTTGTTGGAATTACAGTCCTTCAAAATTTTGTCACCGTCTAAAAATCTGCATACCTCACAGTATGTGATCATAATAAAAAAAAAATAGAACAGGAAGGAAGGAATGAAGATAAAAGAAAATTAGTGCGGTAAACATGCATTATAAGATCCCCTCATCTCCCAGATGGGGTCTCTGCACTCACGTCGGTTGGGTAAGACATGAATCTTGCAGCGGCTGTCGACCGCTACGCTCAACAGGGCTGCCTCATTGTCCCCCAGCACTTCCTTTCCCTTCGGAGAGTCCGGCAGGAAAGCCAAATCTGTGACCACGATACTATGGGCTTCCTCGACGTAGTAAAGTCTCTGCAGAATCCAAGGGCATAAGAGGAGAGGTCAGTGTGCGTGTGTGTATTTGTTCTTGAACTTGCAACAACATAAGAACCCAAAAAAAAACTTTTTTTTTCCTACAGAGAGGGTGCATTTTTGGGATGTGAGGATATTTCCATGTATCCTCACAACTACAAAGGCAAATGGTAGCTTATTAGTGAAGGTTTGGGATAAGGTTACAATTACGGACAGGTTAAGGTTAAGTTAAGGTTTTGGCTGAGGCACGTGTTGCTTATTGTTGAGATTAGGGAAAGGCTGTAGAAACACATAAAGACTGAATGGAAGCCAATGTAATGTCCTGAAATGAATAACAGTATTAGGATGTGCGTGTGTGTATGTGTGTTTGTGCATGCGTGTGCACGCATATCCATGTGTCTGTACCTGCAGTGAGAACGCAATGAAAATGGACACTGATCCAGTCACAGTCCCCAAGCCCAGGAAGGTCCCAGAGTCACTGAAATTACGCAGTTTCAAAATCAGACGTTACATCCCCAAGCATGCACACATTATATGCAATAATACAAAAAGCCACTCCCCAGAGAGAGGCGTTTCTCCTTCTCACCTGACAGCCAGGCAGGAAATGACCTCAGAGCCACAGGGTTTGGTAAGCAAGGGGAGAAAGTTGCGCCCATCCCACTTGGTGAGGTAGCACTGGGGTGGTCGGCGTTCACGTATGTGAGGAACCTGGACCGTGTAGAGTCTCAAAGCATCTGAATGGTCCTCCACCTTTGCAAACCTGAAGGAGAAGCCAATCAGAGATCCCAATAGAAAGAAAGCAGGGTCTAACCAACTGCTATTCAAGGCACACATGCCAGCACAGGGTCATTCACATTCATAACATCAACATGATCATCAAAAGCTTTAAGACACAGAAAAGGCACTTGCCTGCAGGCTTGGTAACGGTACATCTTATCTGTAATGTGCGGCATGTTGTCATGCCAACTCAATCCCATGACCAGCTGGTCGTTACTCCATACACAGCACGCGAAGTCCCGCCCCACTGTCACGATCTGTTTCCCAAACACACACACAGATGTAGGTTATAGAAACATGCTGTCTCAGAGTCCTTGATCTCCAGCCCAAGCATAAACATACATAATGCAGACCAGACCCACATTTGGGAGAACACAGCCTTAAGAAACCAGAGCGAAACCCTAGAAAAATCAAATAAATCAATCAACAGCAGCTGCACTTCAGAACTCAAAACAAATGACCTGGGTCACATGGCCCTCCACTCAGACCAGGCCATCCACAGCTATATTGGTGTCCTCCCTGTACATCAAAAAGCATTTCATTGTTATGAGAAGTCATTCATTACCTTTTTATCAGGACTGATATCAATGTCTTCGATCTCGCCATCATGGGCTTTGAAGTCCAGCTTCCTCTTCATGGCAGGGTACTGAAACAGATCGAATGCCATGGTTGGTTGTGTACAGTGCATCAGTATTAACACAACAGGCCACAAGTTTGGAAGCAAAATCAAATTTGTACAAAAAAAGATCATAGTTTCCCTGGCATACTTTGCAACAAAATCAACATGATTATTATATAAAGAGTCACTTATCAGAATACATTTTTGCTCAAATTATCAGGCCCATATTACTAGACCCATGGTCCTAGTGCCTGCCAGACTGCCGTTGGCATCCGGTGGGCTGTAAACCATGACATAAAGTGAATAATGCAAACAGTGATTTGTTTTTTTACTTTTTCACTGAAGTTAACATTTATTCAGCAATGGTGAGGTAACATCAATTTATACAGTACCTAAAGGTAAATGGTGCAAATCAATGAAGGAAAAGTCTAATCATGCAGTAAATACAACCCAAAATCCATAGATTTCATACTGGTTTTTAAGAAAGGCCTTGTGATCAGAAACTTGAAGTTGCTTCCAAATTTTTGCCCTGTATTGGCCTTGCTTCGAAACTTCTGGCCTGTAGTGTAATTCTGCCCGATAAAGCTGTGTTAAGTATTGTTTATTTGGCTCTGTAAAGAGGCCTGTTGAGTCGCAGGAAAGTCACCGTATTTAAATTAAATCACTTTATTGAGGTGGGAAATAGGAAAAGACAAGTGAGGTTTATTATCTTGCAACAGTCTGAGCCCGCCCATTCTTTGACTTTCCAATACCAACTGCTATGAAGTGCAAGTTAGCGCTCAATGGCGCACACATATTCAGTATTAAGTAGCTACTAATTCGTTCAAAGGCATCTACAGCCTTGTAATAATTTGAAATATTTCAGAATTCATTACCGTGCCCTCCCTTTTCCTTTTATTACAACTCCCAGTCTGTACGGGTCACTTGTTTAATGTTTTTCCAGACACTGCTGAGGTTTTCCATGCTTCTTGTAAACGCCTCAAAAATTCAATCTTAGAAGTTGGTCCCACTTTCTTCTCCTCTTGATCCAAGTAATCCCAAACACATTGTAACGTGTAGAGATCTGAAGTGTGGGGTGGGAAGTACTCGTTATAAGCACAAGCAGTGTTCTTAGCAGTGTGCTTGAGGTCATTATCTTGCCGTAGAATTAATCTGATCCCAATCAATTTAGAAGGTATTGCATGACATTTTAAGAGCATTCATGATGTGTTAAATCAAAACCAAGTCACCCGAGACCAGATGTTGCAATACAACCCCTAACTTGCACTGATCCTCCATGCTCCACTCTAGGCAGTGGACCCATTTCTGAGAGTCACTCGCTGCTTCACAAACCAATATACTGCCTTCACTTACTTTCAAGGGGCAATTTTGTACAATTCAGGCCACAGGCAATATATAACAGTCTCAGATTTTTCTGAATTTTTTTTTCTTTTTTTGTAAAAGGTCTATGGGTAGATGTAAAAATCCTAAATTTCTAGGTCCCAAAACTAAATCCTTTTTCCCCCCCAAGAGCTGCTAGAAGGGTACATCTCTTTGGGGTCAAAATTGGACTTCTCAAAAAAAATTAGCTGAAGTAGTTTAAATGTCTCAATATGCCAATGACAGCCCACCTTCATTTTGGATGATATCAATCTGCAATGTAAGGGCCTCTGGAAAATTGCTTCATTTTGGCTGGCAGTTGAGGGCGATGCCTACAGAGGGTGTTACAAAACACTACTTTTTGCTGAAGAGACACTTTTATGCTTGAGGCATTTCCTGACTGCACCCTCAACATCCCAGGCTAGTTTAGGAACGATAATATTACAACTGCAAGACCCAATACCATGCCACCTGAAATTAATGTGGAGTAATGCGTTCCACAGTGTAGACGGTGACAGGCAAAATATAAGATTCACTTTTTAAGGAGGCTGCATCTCTCAATTCCCATTCATCAGATTTGAATTAAATCTCATTACTCAGGCAGCCAGTATGTCTATAAACCGTCATTATAAAGGTTATAATAGCATTCAGCTGTATTAACCCTTTTATGACGATTATTCCGAGAGTATGTGTAGCCATGCCCAATCATCTCTGTGTAATTACATAATTAAACAATAGATGTCACTGTCCACAGACATCAGCCAATATCTTGCTCACTATTATGCAACTTTCAAGAAAATAATCGCCAATTCTCTCTTTTATCCCAGCTGCATTCAAGAAAACTCAGATGACAGATTGGTCGATTAATCGGTAATCGGTTGCCAATTAATCAGCGCCTATTGGCCGTTTTACAAACTACTGGTATCAGCAGAACTTTGCGCTCATAGAGGCCAATGCTGATGCAGCCTCCACCAATTGCACAGGCATGCAAATCACCGTTTGAAAGTCATTTTTTTCCCCTAGGATGGCAAAGGCATGACCCGCCATACTCTACCTCTGCTTTGCGAACGCTTGTTGCCTTTGTTTATTCATTATTTGTTCGATTTGGTTTAGGCATGAGGAGTGACATTGCTAGGGTAAGAATATCAGGGTAAGCCAATAAGAGGCAGATTTGGGTGCGTCTCCCCCTGTGGAGGAATGTTAAAAAATTGTCCAAACATATTCCCTCACATCATTATTTAAAAAAGCCTCACTGCACTCATCTCAGTAAGGGGAGTGTCCACTAAACCAAGTGTGCCTATAATTTTGACAATTGTTGTTTTCATGGAAAATTACTTAATGTAATACAGCATTGTTTCTTCTTTTTTAAAGTATGCCAATAATTCTGCATCTAATCAGGTCCAAAATATCCCTTTCGGCTGTTTTACGAGTAGATGAAAAAGACATTTGCAAGGCAGCTGACGCATGTTTGGGTAGTTTAAGATGTTCAAACATAATGTTTTAACATAATGTCATTGAACCCCCTTGAAAACGAGGTGACGCATCTCAAGAAGTTGATCCTGAGATAATAAATTTCTTACATAATATTGCTCGCACATTCAGAAAAAAACCTGAAAGAAGGACACAGCTGTAATCTTTTTTGTTGATTAAAAGGATGAGATACAAATATGTAGTATGATGCAAAAAGAAAAAAAATCTTGATTCATCATTGGTTCAGGCTTTTGCCTTCCTCCCTGTAAAAATCTCTTTCCTGAGTTATTGTCTGATGCTTCAAAAATTTGCACTGAACGGATGATTTGAATGAAAAGTAGGACAAATCAATGTGTGGTCACAGATTTTTTTCAAAGAACTATTGGTGAGGAGTGACCCAGCGCGGTCGCAACCCAGTCTCACCTCCCACACGCGGACATGTCCGTCTGCCCCGCCGGTCAGCAGAAGGGTCAGATCAGGGCTGAACCTCACACACTTCTGCAGGGGGTCAGCAGGACTGCGGTCCGAGCACACTTCCTCAACCGCCTCCACTGATATCTGAGGGGTCTCGTCTTTCGTCTCCGCCACGTCCCCTCCGCCTTCAGCCTGCTGCTGCCCTCCGCGCTTCCTGGGGCCTTTCTTCTCACCGTCGCCCCCTGCTGTAATGAAAACATTAACGCAACATCAATTTATCATCGCATAGGCATACTAGATTGAAAAGTTGGCAAGCTCACACACTTTTCCCAAATGGCAGCGCACTTATAAAACCCGTGTGACACAATTCCAGTCTGGAGGCCGTTTCCGCCAAGACCACATTCTCATAATCACTCACAATCAGAAACTCGCCGAACAAGTTTTCAGCTACATTACGCATTTCCTACCTCCACTAGCTGCCGTTTTGTGGCCGTCCTTCTTGGCGCACCTTTTGAAGCGCATTAGACTGCAAGTGCCATCCTGCCCTGCAGCAATCACATCACCCCCTAGAGCCAAGTTCATAGTAGCACGTGTGTCCGTGTCATGGGAGTGCAGAAGGGTGGCACTATGCCTGCCACCAACCAACTCTAAACCCAAGAAGTGCTGCAAGACAAGAGTCAGTCAACAAATCAATCAAATATCACTTCAGAGTGATATCCAAGTGCGTCCATAAATGCACATTCAGACACACTTAACCATCATTCAGAAGACTCTTCTCCAAATATAATGGAGCTGCTGTGCTTTATTCTACATCGTCAACATCAAAAAAGGCAAAAAATGCTCACTGGAAACACAACTGAGGAACATGATGCTCACCAAGCCGTTCTTTATGCCAGTCTTTGAAGCCCCGCCCCCTCCTGCTGTGATAGCCAATCCCGTTTCACGGTGAACCTTCACTGCATAGAGTGGGAAGGGAGCGATGTAGAGGTCAGGATATCTCCGTCTGCCCATGGTCTCAGAGAAGTTCACAAATCTTCTTCTGCTCGAGAGAAACAACAATGATTAAAGCGAAATACCTACAGTGCGCAATGCATGATGAACGAATAACAGATAGAATACAACACAGAACATTCAGTAGTATTCAACGTTAAAATGTATCGAACCCTCCTGCATTTGCTACTGATATATCCTTTACTCAATAGAAGCATAAGCATATATATACACTCCTGTGTATAGCATTTGTGAAAAGTAAAGCTGGTAAACAATGTAAATCACACAAGTCAAAGGCAAGCGGTACACTTGTTCATAAAAACTATTTGTAAAAAAATGTGGTTCCATCATCTCCATGAAGATACTATGCAAGAGAACAGCTGACTATATGAAACAAACAATACAGTTGAAATTTACGCATACATGACAAACTAGTTCATTTGGGCATCAGTATGCAGCAGTAAGAGCCTTCACACACAAACATACACACACAATCCCAGCCACTCATATACATCCTTGCCGTTGGCTCAGAAAATGTTTCTGCATGGATGGCAAAAATTCATATTTTATAACCCCTATTCCGAAAAAAGTTGCCGAATAATCATCACGGGAAATCAGCATAAAATCAAAAACAAATGATTTGAGTTGACTCATCCACTACAACTGTATATTGAAAACTGAAGACGGCAACAGAGTCAAAAAATGTAGGCACAGTTGCCCTTTTACCGCTGAGTAACATTATCATGTCTACCAGGGTTTGGGCACAGAAGACACCAGCTCTAGTCTGGCAAGTGGATTTTCCCCCTTTGCTCCATTATGCCGCTATTCAGTAGCTTATTTGCCCAAGGTCTTTGTTGCTTTCACATCATAATGTGCCGTGCACTCTTCATTATAGACAGATTGAACCAGAAGGCAAACCCATCTATCACTAATGATCTTTCTTTCCACCTCCATAAAGAATGCGGCTCGCTGATGTCTGATTGCAAAATACAGGGGTGTATCGGGAACAGAAAATGTCCGAATTGCAGCATTTGTTGCACCAAATTTCATACATGTTTTTCTGAATTAATGCTGCCCACACAAAAATGTGCAGATCGCCCATGCCATGGACACATACCCACACCCATACCAGGAAAGACACTGGCTTTTGCACCCAAAGCGGATAACAGTTAGGGCTCCCGTTGTCATCTTTAGTCCAGAAAACACAACAGCAGTTTGTTCTAAAAACCACTTAAAATGATGATTCAGCGAACGTGGAAACACACTTCTGCTAAGCAACTGTCTGTCTCAGATGACACGGAGCAGAGAGAAGTCGGCAACTTCTGGAAAGTCTGTTGCAGTGATCAGATTTGAAATAATTGTACACTTACTGTAAAAAAAATTTACAAGTTAAAGGCATTAACTAATGTGTTTTTGAGATATTTTCAATACTGTAAAGGGTGAATGGACTTTTAAAATCACAATTTGATTTCACTTACATTTTCCATAATGTGCCAACTTTATTGGGATTTACAGTGAAATGATTAGAAACGCACCAAACAATCTTGAAGCTGGCTCTGACTTCCAATGAAAATACAATTACCACCCTAACAAGAGAGACAACATACAACTAGTAAACATACAGTGGGGAGCAGAAATTTGGGCACCTCTGGTTTAAATGTCTGTTACAATTAATCTCCAAGTGACTGCACTGAAAGCAAACCTGAACACTAAATGCTACAAGGTTAGACATGACACTTTTCTGGAAATTTAAAAGCAAGGTTTCATTTTATTTTAATTTTTAGTTTTTAAATGATAAGAAGGGGGAAAGGGCTGTGAGCAAAAGTTTGGGAACACTTTGGGATTATTCTTTGTTACCTTTAAGAAGATGATAACTAAGGCCCAGACCCAGGTGATTTACTCATTAGGGCTTCAATGAGTCAAGTCAATATAATTCCAGGGTTGAACTATTTATGCTGAAGTAACTCCATGCCTTCTTAAGTATCTGACTGTGGTGGCTGTTGTGTCTGGTGTTAAAAACCATAAGTTCCTCTAAACAGTTGTCCAAGGATGTCAGAATCACGATAATTCACTTCCAACAACAAGGAGAGGGCTACAAAAAAGTCTTGCAATGTTTCAAACGACCCATTTCTACTGTCAGAAACATCGTAACAAAATGGAAAATAAATGGTACAATTGAAGTCGAGGCAAGATCTGGAAGACCAAGAAAAATTTCAGATAGAATGGCCCGAGATCTGGAGAGAAATGCTCAAAAGAACCCACACATCACTGCATGAGAGCAGCAAAGAGAAGCAGAAACAGGTCTAGATGTTCACAGGACAGCAATACACGGCATCTTACGCGACAAAGACCTACATGGCAGAGTTGCAAGAAAGAGGCCTTTCCTACGACCTAAACACAAAATTAAGCATCTGAAGTATGCAAAAGAAAACCTTGAGAAACTTCAAACCTATTGGAGCAGTGTGCTTTGGACTGACAAAACCAAAATCAAACTTTCTGGCCACAACCAAAGAAGGCATATTTGGGGAAAAAAAAAAAAAAAAGAGTGAAGCATTTGTAGAGAACACATTGCAAACTGTTAAGCATGGAGGGGGATCTATTATGCTCTGGGGTTGTGTAACAGTTGGGGGCACAGGCAATATTGTGCGGGTAGAAGAAAGAATGGATTCAACCAAATGTCAAGACATTCTAGAGGCTAATGTTCAAAGCTCAGTCCAGAAATTGAAGTTTAAGAGACGTTGGGTATTCCAGCAAGACAATTACTGGAAGCATACCTCAAAATCCAAAATGAAGTACCTCTAGGAAAGATAAATGAAGGTTTTGGAATGGCCATCACAGTCCCCAGACTTGAATATTATTGAAAATCTGCGGAGAGACCTCAAACATGCCGTGCATGCAAGAAGCTCGAAGAATATTTCTGAGCTAGAGGTGTTCTGTCAGAAAGAATGGGGAAAATTCCAAAGACAAGAACTGAAAGACTCTTAGTTGGCAGCAAAAGCGTTTGCAAGCTGTTATAGCTGCCCAAGGAGGAGTTACAAAGTACTAACTGACAGGGTTCTCAAACGTTTGCACAAGGCCTTTTTCCTTGTTTTATTATTTTGAAACTGTAAAAAGTTAAAAATAAAAATTATTCTAGCTTTAAAATGTGATGAAATGCGTCACATTCAGTGTTCAGGTTTGCTTTCAATCACTTGGAGATTCATTGTAACAGACATTTAAAGCAGGGGTGCCCACATTTTTGCACCCCACTGTATAAATGAAGCTTGACAGTTGACTTGTATTCTTTACACAAGAACCATTTTTATAAAAATGTCGAGGCCGAAAATTTCTCAAAAATTAAGAAGATTTGAAAACAATAAGCATCCTCAGCCTCAGGATTAAGCGAGGAACGTGTATGGAGACGATACAAAACCTCCTCAGTACACTGTGACTTACTGTTTGTCAGAGCGCTTTATCAGCGGCTTAAATCTGAAAATAAAAAAAAAGCCTTAAGGCATTAATTGCGAAAAGTGGCATTTCGAAACTATTTCCAAAATAATAACATTTTCAGAAACCTTGATGCTGAAACTCTCAAAAAATAAGTACACAAAAATTATATAAAATAAGTTAGAACATTCAGGCTTGGCCCCCAAAATATATATTGTTTAATTAGACGTATATCGAAAAAGACGTAAATAACAAAAAGTAATTGGCTAATTACTAAATCCTTTATCACCTTCATCTGACAGCAGTAGCAGCATGGCAACTTGCCTCACAATCTACCAACCTCAATCGGTGACAATTCCGTTAAAGCATTACTAAGGACCAGGAAACACTAACGCTGCTTTCACACCGGACGCGAAACGACTTTTTTGAACGACAGATAACATTCAAAGTCAATGCAAAGAAGCGAATGCAAGCGTTTCGCGTCTTTGCATGGACTTTGAAAGTAACGTTAATCTGTCGTGCGAAAAAAATCGTTTCGCGCCCAGTGTGAAAGCGGCTTAAGTTAGAGCAAACAACGGAAAGCTGTCATGACACACGCATTTTTGGAAGTACAAATAAAGCTACCTTGTCAAGCATTAGATGTTGCAGTCACGATCTGGGACAATAATAGTTCAGTAAGCTTGAGAACGACCAATGTTAATAATACTGATTATTCCCCTGTATTTTATTTTAAGCATTATTCATTCCAAAGACACATATAATGTGAGCAAGCGGACGTTGTTATCACGAACTGCGTGCTGCAGCTTAGCTCACTGCACTGTTTTCCTTAACCAACGACAGAGTAAGTACCAACTCACACAGTTTGATTGATATTCACCCAGCAGGTAAAATACTGACTTTGATTCAGTAATCCAGCTACCTAGCAAACTAAATTAGCTAGCAAGTGTCGGTAAGTCTGTGCTGCTGCATAGCAGGTCGTCAAGATATCTGGTTTGGCGCAATCTGCACTGTAACCTCATGGCGAAGCAACAGTACTATCACAATCTCGATCCTTCTACCTGTTAAGCCTGATCCAGTTTACACCTCCCTGATAATTCTGTCCAAGATCTTTTGACTTGGCACATTGAGCTGTCACCGGCTAACACGCAACCAAAACAAGAACGGAACCTCACTTCCTTGCCTACACGTCAGCACCGTTCCCAGAGCACGGCGACGTACTTCGAAAGACGTGGCTACGGTGCTCTTGTTTTACCGTAATGCCACAAATAAAAGCGCACATTTTCGACTTGCCTTTCATTATCTTTTTAGCATCATCATCGGCAGCTTTAGCTTCGCTCTCAAATTGTTATCAGCTGACAAAATTCAAACCGATGTTGCCAATATTTTCCAAACACGGTAATTGCAGAGTTGATATAGCTTGAATTCAATCATGAATTATAAACTAATTAATATTAAGATTCCTATAGTGAAAATGCGTGCAGAACACGGAGAGGCTGACCAATAGTCAGCCATGCCATTTTTCCCAGAGAATATTACATGTTATCTTGATATTTCTAATCCTGCAGGGCAACTATATAGAAATTTGTGCAGCCTGGCATTTGAACTTGTGGATTTTCAACGGAATGATGGACCACAGACTTCCATTCACACGTTAAATTCAAAATGAAAGCTCTATCCAAACTAGACAGTCCAGTCAGCCGCGACCGCAAGTGTATATGTCCTTGTATGTCCATTCCAAGTATGAAAGTAATCAGTCAAAAATTGCAGCCTGTACTGTATCCACAAGGAAATGTCTCTGTTTTGCCACTAATTTGCATGTTATTTGGCCAATGCTGTCGCCATGGCAACCAAAATTGATAGGTGTCATAAGTGAAGTGTAACACATGTCCATACCGAATATGAAAGTAATAGGTCATAAATTGCAGCCTGTACTGCGTCCACAATGAAATCTTTATGTTTTGCCATTAATTTGCATATTATACAGCCCATACTGTCGCCGAGGCAGCCAAATTGATGGGGGTCATTACTGATGTATAACACATGTACATACAAAATATGAAAGTAATCGGTCAAAAATTGCAGCATGTAAGGCGTCCACAAGGAAGTGTCTACGGATGCCGACAGGGCGGAGACAGCACACGTGAATCCATAGTAGCCGCCCAACTTCGTCCGGGACCTATAATTATATTAAGGACCCTCTGCTCTCCAAATCAACTTGCCAGTCCTCACAAGGGCCAAACAAAACACAACTTATAACACATTAGCTTCCGTTGCAGACGTCTTATGTAGTTTGCATTCCTCACATGCTAGCATCTGCACACTGAAATGGGGTTTTGAGTTCATCTGATCAGAGAGACGTTCTGAAATTTCGAAGCAAAAGGTATATAATGTTGTGGGAGGTAAGCAAAACACGTAAGATGTCCGCAAAGGAGAATAACCAACCGCAACATGTTCCCAGTTTAAAAGGTGACATTTCTCCAGGTTTTTTAAGTGTTGTTTCCCCAAACACAAGTTCTTTAGCTACAGAGCAGCACACTTCAGTAGGCACTTCAGTATTTAGACATTTGACGCAGAGCCGGTCGCTATCATGGTAAAGTCACTTGATTTCCTTTATGTTCTCATCCAATCGGTTTTTTGTTCTTGAGAACTTTTATAATGAACAGTAGGATCCTGTACGGCACACAAGCACTTTGCTTGAGGAATATACAGTAGTATTTACAGAAAGAACATGACTTATTATGGAAGGAATATCAAGTTGGCTTTTGCCATGTTACACGTTTTTCTTTCTTGAATCTGATTCTTACTATACTGTAAATACAAAGCAAATGTCATTATCAAAGGTTCAAAATTTTTTAAATGAGTTTCTGTACCCTCCATTTTTGTTTATTAATATTTGACTGGGGAAATCAAAGGGACAATCATTTAACAATCATTCTGATTTGCTGATTTGAACAATGCCATCACGTCCCAGAACACTTAAACTGGCTCGAGTGCGCAGACGTTGGTACGTGAGGGAAGTGAATCACATAAGACATCGACAACGGAGGCTAGCAACACGCGCGGCTCAAAGTACTTTGAATAAAAACAAATCCATAGGCTTCTGTTTCACAATATGGCGTGATAAAAACACATTTTAAATTGAGTAACCTTATCAAAAATAATAATTAGAAAATTTCCTCAAGGAAATTGGAAAGTGCCATGGGATGCTGTGTGGATGTGAGGGAGCCCTGCATGATGGCCAGGCTCTAGATTCACTGATAGCTCCATCATGACCTCAGGCAGTGGTTCGGGAACTAATCTGTGCTGATAAGGACAAGGAGAGGACAAGCGAGTTGAATCATAGAAGTTAGTGTGTGTCTGTGCTGGGGTATCATAGAGGTTTGCATGTATGTGTGTGTTTGTACAGAATGTGTTTGTAAATTTGTGTGTGTGGCCGTGTTGGCTGTGAGTGACATCACACAGCCACCCACCTTTGTATGTGTTCATGTGTCTGTGTGTGTGTCAGAGTAGGTAATTAAAGTTTGTCAAGGCAAGCAGTAATGCCAGGATTTGGATCATCGTGATTCACAGACACACTTGTGCACCACTGCATTCTCTCTTTTTTTATAATGACCAAACAAGGGCATGTCTGCTGCGTCTCTGGCAGGTCTGTTTTGATTTTTAAGCCTAATGATAACTTCACGGGCAGAGATAGCTCTCTCAACTACATATTGGCAATTAATTGCAACATTGTTCGCACACTGAGCTCACGAATTTCATCACCATTATGTGTTGGTAGACAGGTAAAAATACGATAACTTTGTCAATGTCTAAATATTTTTGGATCTCGCTGCGTGTACAATACTAAATAAATTCAAGTTCAAACAGATTCAATATATTTATTTTCATGCTACAGTGTTTTTTTTTCATTCAAGGGAAATGAATGTTCACTTTTCTAATAATTTAAATGAAATCAGCAGGGTTCATATTTACTAATTTACAGTAGGTGCAGTAGGCTGAATGATGAGTGGGTTTAGAGAAAACACGAGATAGTAAGTGATGTGCTGCATTCTTACTGAAGGTCATCAGTTAGAATTTTTGATCGATTTGAAGCTCAATACAGAGTTGCACTGGAACAGTCAATACAACCCTTTGGGGATGTCAATGAGCACATCAAAACAGAGATAGATTCCAACACAGATTCATCAGAAGATACACGCAAGAGCACCTCCTGACAAACAAAAGACACACATATAATCCTATGGACACATGTACTGTACTTGCATGTGCACTTTGCGCACCTATGGACACAACATTCGCAAAATATGAACACATGCTCATCAAGTGTATAATCAGACATCTCCTGCCTTAATACAGCAGCAATGGAAAAAAAATGTGAATACTGAATGACTTCTGTTGGCCAATTCATTTTATAAGATGATAGGGATCAGACTCCTAGGGAAAAATTGAAGAATCATTGCAAGTATGTTTAGGCACATCCTTGTGAAATGTATTGCATTTGCTAAGTTAACGGGGTACCCAATTACTATAAAGCAGTACGAACAAAGGGGCAGCTCATTTTCCATATTTGGCCACAAAATTAGATAAGATAGTTGTAGTCATACTGATAGTATTACATAGAATAGATTGTGGAATGATTGGCTCCCCTGACTAGAAATACACAAAAATTACAATACAAAATAAACAATAACATTACAGAGATAAATGCAAAATACTAAGATGCCAAAGATATTGCACAGTGCAGCAAAAATAATATTTGCTCCCTTCCCAATTTCTTCTATTTTTGCATATTTGTCAAACTTAAATGTGTCAGGTGATCAAATTTATTTTTCTATTTAGACAAAGATAATCCAAGTCAACAAAAAATGCAGTTTTTAATGATGATTTTGTGTATTGTAGAAAAAAGCTATTCAACCCTACCTGACTCCATATGAAAAAGTATTTCCCCCTTGGTTTGTAATTCAAACAAATAAACAATGTTAATTGATAAATGGGTTCGATTGCATCAGACACACGGGCATGATTACTGCCAATGCTGTTGAATCTAAACATTGCTTAAACAGAACCTGTCTGACAATGTTAAGTTGGCAAAAAGCAGCACATGATGCTGTGATCTTAAGAAATTCAAGAACAGATGGGAAACAAAGTTGTTGCCATCTGTCAGCTGGAAAATTATTACAGAGCCACTTCTAAGGCTCTCTAGTACACCAGCAAACTATGGTAAGAGCCATTATTTACAAATTAAGAAAACTTGGAACAGTGGTGAACCATCCCAGGAGTGGCCAGCCAACCAAAATATCTCCAAAACCGCATCAACAATGTATCAGTACAAAAATAAAATAAAAATAACCCAGATGTTACATCTAAAGACATGCAGGTCTAATTTGCCTCAGTGGAGTAAGTGGTCACAAAACCACAATTAGAGAGAGACTAGACAAAAATGGCATCCATGGGAGAGATTAAAATTTAAAGCCTCTGCTGACCAAAAAGAACACAAAGGCTCATCTCACATTGGTCAAAAAAACGAACAAACAAAAAAAAAAAAACTTGATGACTCTCCTGTCAATTGACTAGCTAAAATTGTAACTTTTAACTTTTTTTCTGTTACACTTGGCTTACAGCTAACACAGCATTCCACAAAAGGAACATCCCTTAAAAAGTCAAACACGGTGGTGATAGTGTGATGGTCTGGGGCTGCTTTGCTGCCTCAGGACCTAGACAACTTGCCATAATTGAAGGAACCATCAATTCCACTCTCTACCAGAAAATCCATAAGAAGAATATTTGACCACCTGTTTGAGACCTAAAGCTCTGGTATAGTAGCATTCTGCTGCAGGACAATGATCGGAAGCACACAAGCAAGTCCACCTCAGAGAGGCTAAAAAGAAACAAAATGAAGAGTTTGCAAAGCTGTAGGATGATATTCAACTGGCAGTTCACCCTCAAAAACCCTCATTGTGGCTAAATTAAAACAATTCTGCAAAGTTAACAAAGCCAAAATTCCTCCAAATAGATGTAAAAAAAAGTCACTTGTTGCGAACAATTGAGTGCAATTGTTTCTGTCAAGGGTGGCAAAACTAGAAATTAGGTTTAGGAGGATGATTTTTTTCATATAGGTGAGATAGATTTTGAATAAGTCTTAACCTTAGAAATAAATTATCCTTTTAAAACTGCATTTTGTGTTTACTCACATTGTAATAGTCATGTATCGAAATCATTTGGATGACCTAAAACATTTGAATATGACAGATAAGACAAAATAGAAGAAATCAGAGAGGGGGCAAAAACATTTTCACGGCTCTGTAGTTTATTAATGAGTTAATAGAACCAATGAAAATGATATACAGTATTTATTTAATAAAGAAACATTCACCAAAATGAACATTTAATGTATATAGGCATCCCAGGTTTAGTACTTTTGTGCAGTCACCAGGTTAAGGCACACATTTTGAATGATTTTTGACAATTTCTTGACTAAGATCATTTCAAGATCAGTCAGATTCCTGGGTTTGCACAAAAAATGAACCGCACTCTTCAGTGCAGCCCATGATTTTTTTTAAAGTTATTTTCAATTTCAATGTGGATTTCAAGGAGTCATTATCTTGCTGAAAAGTCCACTTACAGCCTTTCAGTTTCAGCCTTCTGGCAGAAGCAACCAGATTGTCAGCCAAATTTGCCATTTACTTAGTGGAATCCATTAAGCTACTGATCTGAACCAGTGCCTTAGAGATCTTTGGAATTTAAATAGCCCTAAAACATCACCAATCCACCACCATATTTTACTGTGGTTATGAGATTCTTTGCCTTGCATGTGCCTCCTTTTTGACACAAAGCATTCCACTGCAGCATCTGACCAGAACGTTCAAGTTTGTTCTCATCGGACCACAGCACCTTTGTCCGATCGTAAGTTACATGACCTTCGGCCAATTGCAAGTGCTTACTTCAATGTCTTGGGATCAGAAAAGGCTTTCATCTTGTAACCCTTCCAAAGATCCTGTGGTATTAGAGGTAGTGACTGATGGTGATTCTTGAAACCTGTAATTCTTTCATTATGATGGTTAAGGCTTTTTTTTTTTTTTTTGCTTCTCTCACCAAACTGGCTGGAAAAATGCGTATGTGTCCAGTATCAGAAAGGTGTTCAACCAGTCCTTAATTTTTCATTTTTTAATAATTGTGCTGAAAGTGCTCACGGGTATATATAATATTTGCCACAATTTGTGGGTCTTAGTGTGGCCATTACCAGATTTATTAAGGTCTACAATCATCTGTCTCTAATGAACTTCCAATATTTTTGTTTTCTTTACGGTGCAGAATGACAACAGGATTTTGCATGCCTGTTACCTGTGATGGTTCTGCCCTGCAGTCCCTCCCCCTCCCGCTGAGCCACACCTGTTGCTTGTTGAAGTGGAGGTGAAGAGTACAGTATTTAAGAGCTGCACTGCCAAATTGGCAGAGCAGCTGCATTCTGGTTTCAGCCCCAGTGTTGCTGCTGCTCCCCTGTGCTTTTGTGGAAGGTTTGTTTATTTTTGTAAATATTTATTTAAAACGTTTTACCACTTTTTTCAGCCGGTGCGAGTGGGTCCTTTTCCCTGCTATTGGGCCCATGGCCCCAGTGCCCGCTGGCTTGTAGTTTTCAGCCGGTGGGGCAAATCCATGAGTTACCCTCATGAAACGGAAGTGAGTAATTACACAATATAGATCCTTAAAACATGAACTTAAATTAACTTAACCCCATAAAACCTGTCCGTCAATTGCAACAGCTGTATTCAAACCTGTGAAACTTGAGGCCTATTTTAAATTGCAGTGGAGATCCCAAGGTTTCCGAAAATCTCATATGTCCTGCTGAATTACAGGGAAATGTGTATAAAATAATGCACAAGATCTAGATATATTCCATTTGATGTAATGCTGTGGCTATAAAAAATGGTGTCCTGGGTTTTAATATTTCTCTCAATACAGGTGTTATGCTGCTTCAGTGAAGTGCTGTAGCCAGCAGACACAGAAAATGTATGTGATATTGTCCTTTAGAGAAAAATACTTTCTGATGTTAAATCTATGTAAGGAAAAACTTAAGTTAAAAATTCAAAATTCAAGGGATTAAATAAGTTGATAAGTAAGTCTTGGTTTAAAAATTGATACATTTTTTAACAATATCTTTAGGGAGCCGTTGTAAAGCCATGCTTTGAGGGCAATAGATTTTTCGAGTAAATAATATTGATGGGCTCTATCGAAACATTGATAAAATACAGTATTTCTCACATGCTGTAATTTTGAGTATAACTCCACAGTGTTATTATTTATTATTGTATTTACAATGCATTTTCAGACAGGGGTTTCAATAATTCTTGAGCCTACTGTATGAGTATGGTCGAATTTTAATATTATAAACTTCAAGTTGCATTTATCATTTCATCAAAGCCTTTTGTCTCTTCAGTTGGGACACACTCACTGTGCAAATTGGGGGTTGCAAAAAATTCTAGTGATTGTGAAGCATGCCAGGCAAGTCACGAGTGATGGGCTACCCAAATGACAGGAGATGGAACTGCTGAATGCAAAGAGAGGCAACGGGTCTGATGACCAATGGGGTGAAGGAACAAACAGCTGGTGGCCATCAGGCAAATGTTTCATTGAACCCTGGAGTGAGCTTGTGACCCTTTTACCCCTTCCAGCCAGAAGACACAAGGAGAACAGTCTATCAGCACAAGACAAGTCTCAATTTGGCTGCAAGCTCACAGAAAACAGGCACTCTGTTCATACAATATCAACTGAAAGAATGCATTGTGGGTGTAAAGATAAATAAACAGAATAAATATGATGCATGTGCAGATTGAATCATGGTTCTCAATGTCAGCCCTGGGGTCCCACTATGCATGTTAGTTTCTGTTCCAACAACAATTGCAATCGTAGAATTTTATCAAGGTGATAATTTATTACCCCGCCCCGCCCGAAGGGGGAGGGCAAGGGGTATTGTTTTCGGTTCAGTTTGTGTGTTTGTTTCTTTGTTTGTTAACACTTTAGCAGTAAACTAATGACCAGATTCACCTCAAATTGGGTTTAGGGATTGCCACTGACCCAGAATACATGCCTATTGAATTTAGGAAAAGTGGGTCAAAGTATGTGTGAGGGGTGGGGTTTGTTATGCCTGGCACCACTTGTTGTAACATTTTCATGCTCAAAGTAGTTAATTACTCTCTTGAGCCACATTTTGACAGACATATTCGTGAAAGCCCTGAAGAATAAAAGACCCTTAAAAATATTGTGCTTTTTTTCCCCATATTGCAAGCAATTTTTGACGTATTTAAAATTCAACACTCAGAAAATTTTTAAACCCCACATTAGGTTGTTGAACACAAGTATTTTAAGTTCATCAATATTTTGCTATATTTCTTAACCCATGACACAAAACAGGTTTGGCTCATTACAATTTGCTTGCATAATATGACTATGTTTCCAAAAAAGTTGGGGTTCTGCTTAAAATATAAATAAAAACAGAATGTAATGATATGCAAAGCATTTAAACCCTATATTTTATCTAAAACAGTAAAAGGACAACATATCAGATATTGAAACTGAGAAATGTTATTGTTTTTTGAAAACATATCCTCATATTTTTTGTTCCATAGTGCACCAAATATTTTCCGTCGGTGACAGATCTGGATTGCACGAAGGCCAGTTTAGCACCAAAACTCTTTTACTACAAAGCCATGTTGTAATACATGTAGAATGTAGTATGCGGCATTGTCTAGCTGATGTAAGCATGGTCTTCCCTGAAAAAGACATCTGAATAGCAGTATAAGTTGCTCCAGAACCTGTATATATTATATGTTATTAATTGCTTATTTTCATATTGCCTTGGTATTGGCCTGAGGGTCACTGTATTGGCTCGAGGCCGCAAGCCGCGGGGTAATACCATGACCCTGTCATAGTTCGTGAGGTGTGCGTGTGCTTTGGACTTTTCTCTGTGGCTCTTGTTCCGGGACGATATTGAATTCCTTTTCAATTGGATTCTTTACCCAGCTGGCTGATTGAACTGGGGCGGCGTTTCCCCGGACTCTATATATGCCACCACGCCCCCTGTGCTAGAGTGTCTGTTTGTAGCTATGCACTATAGCCAAAGATATCTGTAGTCAGGATTTGTGTGACTTTATATATTCTCGTTATTATTGGAGTTCCTTCTTCTTCGGGGATTTTCCCTTTTCTACTTTTCTCTCTCTCGTGTTGCCTCCATTTTTCGGAGTATTATACGTCCTTTGGAAGTGCGAGTACTTTTCGATGGTCTGTATAATTCTGTGTGTTTGTATTGTGTCTGTGCTGCTCTTCTCTCTCAGGTCGCTGCACTTAGCCTCTCAGTTTTACCAGCCATCACAGACCCAAAGGCCAATACCAAGGCAATGCGAAAATATGCAATTTATGATATTTTTATTAATTGGTTACGTACGTTGTGCAATCATGACAATATTATGACTATGACTTCTGAAGTATGCGACTTCAAGATTCATTAAAGAGCTAAATGTTAGGTCCGAGACAGTCATCTGCTTCTTTGAGGAGAGCGAATGCCACACTTACGGTGACTGAAAGGCCAATACCAAGGCAATGTGAAAATAAGCAATTTATAATATCTTAATTAATTGCTTATATATATTGTGCTATCATGACAATATTATGACTATGACTTCTGAAGTATGCGACTTCAAGACTCATTAAAGAGCTAAATGCTAGGTCTGCGACTGTCGTCTGCTTCTTTGAAGAGAGCGAATGCCACAGTTGCCAATGGTTACTTGTGCACGTGCTGAACTCAGCCAATACAGCTTGGCCAAAACAAGATATATTGCCAGGCCATTTTTACAACATGCGGGCAATAACATGCATAACCAATTAATAATAATCAGTATTAATGGTGTCATCACAGATATTCAAGTTTTCCATACAGTGTGCATTATTGCACACCCATAGTATCATGAATGCTGGCTTTTGAACTGTGTGCTGATAACAAACCAGATGTTCCCTCTTTTCTTTAGCACAGGGGACATGGCATTCATGATTTCCAAAAAAAAGTAATATTCTGATGAGTCAGACCACAGGACAGTCGACAGTCCATTTTAAATGAGCTTGGGGCCAGAGAAAGCAACGTTTCTGGTCGTGTATATGTGGTTTTATCTGTACATGGTAGAGTTTTGACTAGCCTTTATGGATACAGCAAGGAATTGTGTTCACTGACAATGGTATTCAAACATGTCCCTGAGTCCATGCAGTGATTTACGCCATAGCATTTTTTCTGTTTTTAATGTAGTGCCACCTAAAGATCATGGCCATTCAATATTGGTTTTTGGCCTTGTCCCCTGTGTGCAGAGATTTCTCAGGATTCTCTGAATCTTTTCATTATTGATGAAATTCCCAAATTCTTTGCATTTTTACATTGAGAAACACCATTAAAGTCTTGAATTATTTGCCAACACAGTTTTTCACACAGTTGTGAGGCCCTCATCAACTTTACTTCAGAAAGGCTCAGCCTCTCTGGGATGCTCTTAGTAGACCCAATCATGTTACTAACCTGTGGCCAATTAATCTAATTAGTTGTGAGATGTTCCGCCAAAGGGTTGTACTACAATGCAAGTTCAACATTAGTCAGGTTTTCTTTGCATGAGCTGGCTTCACAAACCCAAAGTCACAATCAGATACCATGAATCACCGGAGCATGTTAAAAGACCCACCTTCATGACAATGAAAACCTGCCTTTAGGCTCAACAGTACCTCGCTAACCCATTAATCACTCTTCATAGTATGCCTGTGACGTGTTTTTTTTTTTTTTTTAGCATCATAAACGTTTCCAGTCTTCTGCTGCTCCTGTCCCATCTTTTCTGAAACGTGTTGCCTTCATCAAATTCAAAATGAAGAAATATTTTTCAAAAAACAGTAAAATTTCTTAGTTTCAACATTTGTTAAATAAATTAAATATAGGGCTGGAATGACTTGCAAATCATTGTATTCGGTTTTTATTTACATTTTACTCAGCGTCCCAACTTTTTTGGAAGCGAGGTTGTAGAATAACATCCTAAATAATCTGTTTAACAGTTTTATAAATACACGGAGTCAAATAAAATAGTTTTTCCCCTTTGCACAATGACATGATAATCGACACAAACTGCCAACCATGGACAATCATTTTCCAACCCCCCCACAAATAAGTCATCCTATGGTTTTCTGACCCTGAGAAGTTTTACTCCTTCCAGTTTGGTGTCTGTACTAACATGATTACCCCTCACGGTGTGAAAACTTTGTTTTTAACAGTTTGATGACCCCCATAATCGCATTAACCAGGATAAATTTTGTATTGAACACATACGGTGTCGTTGTGCATTGACTCCCGACATGGATTGAATGCGCACTATCTGTGCTTGGATAAGAACGCGCCGAAAACATGAGAGGGGAAGGGAAATTGACTTGCAGAAAAAAAATAGCGAATGGATAAACAGATAATCTTACACAGCAAACATGCTGTGATGAAAGCAGTGTTACAGCACAGTAGCCCAAGATAGCACAGCTCAAACAATGCGCAGTGATTTTTCCTCTTCATTCCAACCAGGCACAGAATGCGCCTGAAAAGCTGAACCCCGTTCGGATCAGTTAATGCAATAGTTAATGCAAAATATTGCAAACATGAAGTAAAATTCAGTTGGTATAGGTGAATTCTGACACGTGCGGCCTGGACGTTGTCGTTATTTCAAGCGCAATCAAACGAATGAATAAATCAAGAAATAAATTGTACAGTATAGTATAATATAGTTCAAACACCGCAGGAATAAAGCTCGATTGAATTTTTCGCTCATGTCGGCGTAATTGCCGAAAGTGATGGAACAGAGAAGGGACGGGCTTTTCTGTGCTGAAGGGAGGAGGGAGGGGACAGGCTTCTCTGGGGAATAAAGTGTAGAACGAAAGGAAAGGAAGAGCAGTTTCTTGTTTTCTAAAGAGGACGAAGTCGTAAAAACCGCTTGTTATAGTTAATTGAACTTCGCACCGGCAAAACCACAGTGGACTGCACTGGCTCAATATATTTTATTGGAAATGAGAATTATATCGCTGTGACTGGCAATAGTCTTTTCAAACCATACAAGCGGATAGCAGGGGTGGTGGTTTTCGACAGCATCTGGTACAGTAGCTAACAGACCGAGTCGTGCTTGTAAGCGGCTATAGGCGAGAGAAGAATCTAAGCAGCCAGCCCTCTGAGAGCACCGACAGAATTGAGAAAAGGTACGGTAGAATGGACGTCTTTGTTGCCATTTTTTCGTTCCCTCACTCGGGGCGAATGACAATTTAAGATCGCTTCTCTTTTATGCCTACAGGAATTGACAACCAGTTGGTCCGGTGGCGCTTAAATTTGTTGCGACCAACGCGATCAGTGCGATACACGCAGTTAGATCTTCCGCTGCTGCCTAATCACGAAAAATGATGGTCGTGGATTTGCGTTGAGAGTCATTCAAAGACAGGGAGCGAAGAGGCTTACCACTGAATTTTTGTCACCGGCTCGCCTTTATAAGCCCAATATGAGTCAACGTTTGCGATGAATACATTTTTCTTTAAAGAATGCAGCATGTTATTTCTCTGTAAGCAGCGTGTGAGCATGCATCCCCGACATCCAGCACAGCGGATGCGATGGTAGAGACACTGGAGTTCCTTACTCGCCATGACATCTGACCAGAAACGTTATGGCAGACCACTAAATGTTTATATTATAATTTGGTCAATGCATTTATTTTCATTAGATAAATGTTGCTCTTGATCATTTTTTTTTGTTTGCTATTTACCGCATGTTTTGAATTCGGAGAATTTTTTGTCGCTTAGGCTGCATTTTTTTCGTGTTGGTGTCTGTTCCTTTGGTAGAATAAACCAATTTTACTGACCGCATTGCTTCCTGCATCCAATATTCACGTTGTGTGCAAGGTTTTACCATGGAAACCCAGATTCAACGACTGTGTCTGCTTCGGCAGATTGGAGGCGGAGAAAAATTCGACTACGTAAACAGTGCTTCACATTAAAAACAACGTTTTCTTCCATATCTGTTATAAACCACATTGAAAGCTGTTATGGAGACATTACACCTATAGACCCTTCATACTGTTAGTGAATAAGGCCGCGGACCAGCAAGGTTGTTCAAGTTTTGTTATAATGGACATTTATGTTTGACGACAATGAAGAATCTCTGGTTTTTCTCTTCGGACTCCGCGTCTGAATGGGCAACGGGAAACTATTTTTAAAATGAACCACTGTGGACTCACTAGGCTGCTGTGAAAGAGGCCTTGCTGCCTTCCTTCTATCCATCCATTCTTCTTGACAAATTTACACTGAGCGCTCCTATGAAGGACAATTTCAGGTATGACGTAGGCCTCCTAATATATACCAGTCAAATTCACTGTGAATTAACAGGTGGCACTACGTTAAATAAGCGTAGGCCTTTTAGAAAAACGTAAATATTTTAAATCAAGTTTAAACATGCACAAGTCGCCGATGAAGGCATTCCTGGGACGAGGCACAGCAGATTCGTCGCACTGGACTGAGCTGGATCTGGAAGACAAACGGATTGATGTTTAGAGAGCAACTCAAATAGCGCACAGACTTTCATGTCTACTCAAACCTGTAAAACAGGTTCACATATACAATAAGAAAAAAGCTAAGACTGTGACTCAAATGCCGCGGAACAGGGCTTTTTCGGAGCCGGAATGTTCGGCGGAATATTCTGCGGACTGTTCGGTGACGCTGCCCTCTGACCCAGGGCAGGCAGTGGGCCGCACGCATGAGGTGACCGTGCGCAACTCCGGGTGCTGCCTCTGCTTGCCCCGCTTCATGCGCCTAACGTTCGCACCCGAGTCTCTTGAAAATCTTTATCAGACCTACTTCCGGAGACAGAGACATGAGACTCTGTTGGTTTTGGTGGTGTTTGCAGCCCTGTTTGACTGCTATGTCATCATCATGTGCGCAGTGGTGTACACCAAGGACAAGCTGGCTACAACAATAGTAGCTGCTGTCGGGCTGCTAGCCCACGTTCTGCTGTATGTGCTCTGCCGCTTTGGTCTGCTGCCAGACAGAATAACCCGCAGGGTGGTGCCCTATGCCCTGTGGGTGCTCATCGCTGCTCAGATCTTCTCCTACCTGGGCCTGAACTTTGCCCACTTCCACCAGGCCAGTGACACGGTGGGCTGGCAGGCCTTCTTTGTCTTTTCCTCCTTCCTGACTCTGCCTCTTCGCCTTACGCCCATCGTCCTCATCACTGCACTCTCCTGTGCCATCCACACCCTGGTTCTGGGGGTCACCATCGCTCAGCAGCAACAGGAGCACCTTCAGGGGGCGGCGCTGGGAAGACAGGTGAGGTACTCGGCAAAAAGAGGGATTTGTTGGGGTTATTTGAAATATGTATAAGGACGGACTTAGAGGTGTTTATTTGAGTTATGTGCAGCTCTTTGCCAGTGGCACAGTGATTGAGCGTGCTTGACTTGGGATCGAAAGGTCCTGAGTTTGAGTCTGTGCCATGGCTTTTGCAATGTGGTCTTGGAGGGAAAAAAACACTTCACTCCCACAGTTCCTCTCTCCATCCAGGTGTATAATTGGGTACTGGCAAATTGTCAGGGAAAGCTGGAGTGGTAACCTGCGATGGACTAGCATCCCATCCAGGAGGAACAATGCTACTCCTAGTCGCTTCATGCTTCAGAAACTGGAGTTAAGCATTGGCCTGATGAGCCTTATAGCTCGGGACTTTGTGTATAATTTCATTGTTCTGGGAGGGATTTCACATCAGAATACTCAAGGAATTGTTCCCACTATGCAGCTGGAGCACTTGGTCTGCTCCATGCTAACAAAAAGATCTGCTTTATTTGAAAATCCAATGAGGCCCACCAAGCTGGATCACAAGGTCTAAAATATGACTCATATTATTTCATGGAGGTCAGGGATGAATCTCATGTAGCAGAGTGAATTGGTTTACTTGATGACTGTGTGGTGGAAAACCCAAAATGGCGCTTTTAACCTTTGGCTCATTTTCCATATGTCAGAGGCTGCTGGGATTTGCTTGGTGCAGTGTTCGGCTAACTCAATAATCCTACTTTGTAAAATACCACCACCCCCACCCCCCCAAGCTCTGAGTATGCAGCGTAAATTTTTCCTCACCACATTTGCAGTTTGAGGTTCAGTTCAAGTGCAGTTGAAGATGGCGGCTCGCCACAGCATTGGCCTCCATGGGCTGTGGCTCTAGTGATACTGCAGCCAAAATCAATTTTGAGGTTCATTTTTGTGAGAATGCTCTCTATTTTTCATTTCTAGCTGATGATGGAGAAAGACTTCTTGATTTTATTTTTTTTTTGTATTGCTTCTTGCTGAATGTCGAGACTGTACTGTAACAAAACTATCATAGTGAAGGGATATGTTCACATCTAAAGCATGGCATTGATCATTTTTCTGAGATTCACCTATGAACTGTCAGCAGCATGATCAGAACTGCGAGGCCTTGTTTTGCGGAAGCATCGATAAGTGTGTGTGCTGCAAGGGCAGTTAGATGCTAGAGCTGCTTGCTGAAGCGTGGAAGAATGAAATTGTTGAGTCACACAGGAAATAGGCAGCAGTGGGACGCTCTGGTCATGGTTCCTATTGAGGCAGGGTGGGTTCTGCTGAAATTCTGCTGGTAAGGCTGTCATGTGTTTTATTTCAAGCTGTGCATTTGATTTTTACTGCCTACCTGTAGTTTCCAGTGAAAGGCATGTTGTTTTGTATATCGGTACTTGTGTCTCAATATCATTGATTTATGTGGCAAAATTGGGAATCCTGATCTGACTCAGCATTTTTATCCTGTTTACATTCTGCCAGATAGCATCTGAGGGGTGTACTACTGAGCAAGTTCAGCATTACCCAGGCTTTCTTTGAACGAGCTGGCTTGACAAACCTTCAATGCGCCATAAGACATACCGTATGTTGCAATGTCAGGTTAAAAGAGAGCCACCTTTTTGACATTGAAAACTGTGGCTTTAATATCAGTATACAGTATCCTGCTAATCTACTAATCCTGCTTTTTAGTACACCCCTGAGGTGTGACAGATTTATGGCTTACGTAAGTTATAGTAATGAGGAATACACATTTGTTGCTGAATGTTATTGTAGGAGCAGCATAGGGAAGTCCGTATGGAAACATGGGGGGCAGTGATCCAAAGTGGCTGCGCCTCAATCCTGTGTTGTTTTTTTTCTGGGTTCTCTTGCATGGCCTTTGCATGTGTTGATAGTTAAGTGTCGTCTGTCTCTATATTCATTCCCCTCTTGCGCCACAGCTCCTGGCGAACGTGATGATTTACCTGTGTGCCATCACGGTGGGCATCATGTCCTACTACATGGCTGATCGCAAGCACCGCAAGGCCTTCCTGGAGGCACGGCAGTCCCTGGAGGTGAAGCTTAACCTGGAAGAGCAGAGCCAACAGCAGGTAAAGCAGGGAGGAGAGGGGGAGGGAATGGTAATGTTACTGTTGTAGATGCAGGAATTTAAGACCGGGGATGGATGAAGGATGGAAGATGAAGAAAGGGAGAGGTCCCTTTTGACCCTGACAGAGGGAAGAAAGGGGGAGGTGACAGAGGTTGATTATGATTGGAGTGATCGAGGGATGAAATTGGGGGATTCCGATGAGAAGATTGGGACAAAGACCAGTGGAGAGGAAGACAGTGAAAAGAAGCAGGAAGAGATGGAGCAGGAGACGAGAGGAGAAGAAGAAAGCGCTATAGAGTGGGTGAATGAGTAGGATGAGAGAGTGGATAGTAGAAGGATTAATACCAGGGAGAGCAGTATATATCCGTGGAGCACTGGCAAGATTGAAATTCTGTCCATTTTCTTTGTAAAACAATAGCTTTTTTTTTTTTTTTTAGAATTATAGATTAGTTTTCTGTTGGGACCTTTTGTTGTGTTGATCATTTTGGTAAGAGTCGTTGATTAATTAATCTGTCTTATCAAAGTGATTTTCTCCTTTGTGGATCTCTTACAGCTACCAAATCAATCACAGCTACCGGGCACTTTCTAAAAAAGAGAATTGAGAGATAGCTGCAGAAATGTCTTAGCTCTGAGTGCTGTTTGAGTTTGAATGCTGAATCTCTCCTAAGTGCTATTTCTCTGGGTATGTTCTGTCTGTGCCAGGGTGAAGGAGTCAGGTTTGCCTCCTATTTCTTTCAACTCCAGTGTCATTTTTGCTACAAGGCATCCATGATTGCTGCTATTTACAGAGCAGACATTTATGATACAGAGTGAAGTAGGGAGAACGGTGGGGTATGGAGAGAGAGAGAGAGAGACTGATAAGACCGGGGGAGGAGAATATCCCAGAATACTAATGCAGGAGCAGAGGCTGCTGGGAGACGGGAGCTGCCAATCAGGGTATCTAGTGGCTGGAAGTTACCATGGCAACCGTTCTCGACTCAGTGTCCTGTTTTCCTCTATCAGGGGTCTGATCAGAACGCACAGCACTGTCCTCTTCGCTCTGGTCTGCGTGTGTGTGTGTGTGTGTGTGTGTGTGTGTGTGTGTGTGCGTGTGCGCACCCAGGCTTATTAGAGAGAGAGTTAGCATTTGCTCGTACTGAATGATGACCTGTATACATGCCTATGTTTGTGAGTCGGTCTTTGTGTGGGTAGAGGCTGGAGGGTAGAGATGGTTGGCATCATTAGCCTTTACCGGTATAGTAAGTTCAGAGCTGTCCATTAGCATGTTAGCTTCTGCTACAGGTTCTGTTCTCCATGGCTTCGACATGAATATAATTGGCTCGGTTAGCTGGAGACCTTTGGTTTTTTTCTTAGCTAGCCAGTACCAGGTTGTATTGTGAAGGTGCTGAGAGGCCTTTGCCTGATACACTTAGCGGACCCAAGCTTCGTGACTTCCCCCTCCGCAGGAGCGACTCCTCTTGTCCATTCTGCCCAAACACATCGCAGACGAGATGCTGCAGGATATGAAGAAGGAGCCCAGTCAGAAAGAGATGCAGCAGTTTAACACCATGTACATGTACCGGCACGAGAACGTCAGGTAAACTCCGGCTCGCTTCGTGAGGTGAATGCCATCGTCTCTGTATCCGAAGTCAGGCCGGAGTTGTGTGCTTGATGCGCGATGAGGTAGCCCCATCCACTGAACAGACCTGATTACACGCGATTGCTCGTGAGGAAATGATCTTCAGTCAAAATGAGTGCAATTTTAATTTGTTTTCTTTCCCCTCTCTCCTGCAACATCACATCCCCCCCCCCCCCCGCCTATTCAGCATCCTGTTTGCTGACATCGTCGGGTTCACTCAGCTCTCTTCGGCCTGTAGTGCTCAGGAACTGGTCAAACTGCTCAACGAGCTGTTCGCCCGCTTTGACAAGCTGGCAGCTGTGAGTGCCTCTTTGTCTACTTTTCTCTTATGCGCGAACAAGTATGTGCATGTATGCATGCGACAGGGTTTGTTTACCAGATTCTTTTGCATAAATGCTCCAGTGATTCTGCCGTTTCCTGTGTCTCTATCTGTTTTTGCTGACTTTTCATCTCAGTTGTTGTGCTTAGCATAGATTAATCATGATAATGGCCGAAACTTCCTCTTAAACCTTCAGGTTGCTTATAATCACAAATTTTCTACTTTGGTCTCTGTTCAGATCATTAATTAAAATAAAAGAAGCAGAAATCCTGACACAGATTGCTTTGGTTTAGATCAGTGCTTCTGAACGCTGTTCCCAGACATCCGCTGTCCTGTAGGTTTTCATTTCAGCCCTAATATGGGACAACTGCTTAAACTATTTAGCAGCTCATGGGATCTCTTCCTGTTAAGTGAAGTGTGTTCTATCAGGGTTCAAGTGAAATTCTACAGAATGTTAAATCTCCTGGGACAGGATTGGTCAGCTATGGTGCAGTAATTACTCTCAGTTTCTATCCCTCAGCAAATCTTATCTCATATTTCCTGCTGACTTCATCTGACAGTAATTCTTCCATGACGGGCGCATCAATTTCATTGTGAAATTATTATACAAATATAATATAGTAAATCCAGTAGCTTTGCTGCAGGGATTTGTGTATAGTATATGATGATGAAATGTAGTTTATTTACTGCATGTGATTTTGTTTGGATCTCTCGCATGCAGAAATATCACCAGCTGAGGATTAAAATCCTTGGCGACTGTTACTACTGCATCTGTGGGCTGCCAGATTACCGTGAGGACCACGCGGTTTGCTCCATCTTGATGGGGCTCGCTATGGTGGAGGCCATCTCGTGAGTTCTACATGGGGCCTGGCATGGCTGACTTGGGCCAAGAGGGAGATGTCATGTGATGGATAAGGAGTGATAAACTGTGTACTGTCATATGATATGTGTTTTCCACTCTGCTGTAATGACCGGTCAGTGTGTTACCCATACTGCTTTCAATCGCCCTTATGAAAAATGACTGTAGTTCCAAGCTAGTAAATACTATAGTAAATGGATGGTATTTTTGCCACCATAGTGTAGTATTACTGTAGTGATGCTACAGTTATTCAAACTACAGCAATACAGTTCCGTGGACTATAGTACTATCATGGTGCTGTTGACCATGGTAATACTATAGTTATAATGTGATGGCAATAGTGCTACTCTAGTTATACTATACAAACTATAGTAATACTATGGTTATGCCAAAATTATTATAGTATTACTAAGAAATAACAATAAGATATCTTCATGCGGGTAGTCTAAATAAGACAGGAATAGAATATGGCGGCATTGTTGCGTGTTGGACTGAAGGTGGCTCTATGTTTGGATGTGGTTAGATGGGGGGTAAAAACATTGATAGCAAATGCACTGTGGCTGAATGAACAGGACTGCTGTGGGTCTGGGCTGGGAGCTGATAGTATCGGCACTGGTAGAGAAGGTCACCAAAATGGCCGTGGCCCATTAAGGACAGCAATAAAATAAACTGCCGATGGAAAATGGCTCATTTAATCAATATTTGGTTAGCACAGAATGCAGCACCATACATGCTAGCCTGGCTCTACCATTGATATGTTTGAGATGTTTTTGATTCTTGGACGAATGCAAAATATGGGCTGGTGGCAAGTAAAGAGGAGTTGTGTTCATACCAGTGCTGTCTGTGAGGGTCTATCACTGTATGTGCCCCCCCCCAGATTCGGGGATGTGATGAACTTTGAGAACTTTGCTCTGATTCTGTGCTCTAAGGTATGTGCGTGAGAAAACGCAGACAGAAGTGGACATGCGCGTGGGAGTACACACTGGCACTGTCCTGGGAGGCGTACTGGGACAGAAGCGCTGGCAGTATGACGTCTGGTCTACTGATGTCACCGTGGCCAACAAGATGGAGGCAGGGGGGATTCCTGGGTAAGGAAGGCAGTTTACGCACCCCTCAGTGTTTATGAAGGATTCTCACTTTTTTTCACTGAAGCAAAATTGTTGCAGTATGGGAATCTTGCACCATTCCTAAAATGGTGACATATTTTAGCCCTTAGAACGCTAAATGCAGCTATTTGCTCAATGATGTTAGATTTCAAAATAAAAGCTGTTGACTTAAACAAGTCGCCACATGATAGGTTTTCAACAGCGCAAGATAATTACATTTATATTTAAAAAAAAAATTATTTCAGTACTTAAGGGGTTTTTCAATAACTATTTGTCATGTGGCATATTTGCAGCTTTAAGAATAATAATCTTTCAAACTCACTCCTATGTGCTGGAATGTCTGCATGCAGTGCCCTCCACTAATACTGGCATCCTTGGTAAATATTAGCTTAAGTGGGTATGAAAAAATGTGGTTGTTCTTAATTGCTGAAATCCCTTATTCAAAACTTTAATAAAAACATAACCTTCAAATTTTAAGAAAATGACTGGGGAAATAAATTTTTAGTTTGACTTTTCGCAGTTTTAAAAATCTGCCTGAAAGAGGATGTGCGCCTACTCGAAATGCAGATGCGGTGAGGAGGACAGTTCAAGTGGCAAATTAAACTCTAAGGATCACTGGTAGAGAATTTTGGATAGTAATTTTGTATTTGGGTTAGAAGTCTCCAAAACTATCACTCTTTCTACTCAACTACAAGTTTTTTATTTTGGGGGGGGGGCAGAAAAAAACCTCTGTTGTCATCAAAAAAAACTTTGCCACAAGGTACTGTAGCTTCTAATTGGACCAAGTTCTGTGGTTAGATGAGACCAAAATGGAGCTTTTTGGCTAACAACACCTGAGTCTGGCATAAATACAAAATTAGCCATTCCGTGAGGAACCTTATCCCCACTGTGAAGAATGGTGGTAGATCTTTGAACATGTGGGGCGTTTCTTCTTCCAAAGACCTGGGACAACTTACAATTCATTGCATCATGGATTCCATTGAGTACAAGCAGTTTTGAAAACTTTATTCCCTCTGCCAGTAAGCTTAAACTTGGCCATGGCTGAGTCTTCCCACAGGACGGTGGTTCAAAGCACTCTTCAAAATCCACACAAACATGGTTCTGCAACTAAAGAATCTAGGTTTTCATGAGTATCCCAGGCACCTGACCTAAACATAACAGAACACCTATGAAGTTAACTGAAGCAGTAAGTCCATAAACGTGGACCTTTGAATTTGAAGGATATGGAAATATTCTGCATGGAAGAGCAGTCCTCACTTCCTTTCCAAGGTTTCCCTAATTTCATCACTCACTAACAGAGAAGGCTCAGCTCAGAGTCGTTATTTTGGCAAGGGGAGGTTGCTCAAAGTATGAAATAAATTTGATCCAATAATTGTGGCACACAATTTTTTTTTTTTTTGGTAAAAAATGCCACATGATTTGTCATTTTGTAATTTTCTTTCAATCATTGTATTTCAGTGAAAGGCTACTAGTCTAGTGCCAGTACAAATTAGGCCTATTCTGAATGGGCTGATCGCTTGACCTCTGGTATTGCTACTTACAGCTTTTTGAGGACGCTCAGCTTAAAAAACTTAACACTCAAAACTGCATTTCCTTAAGTCTTGAGCAATACACCCAACCAAGTGTGAAATTAATCTGATGAACTGGTTTCCGCAAACTCGAAAGACAGACATGCATACATCCTGAAAAACGAGAGTTCTTCCATTTAATTTAGATATTTCTATGAATATTTTGAACTAAATATCAAAAGGATGAACAGTAATTGCATTGATTCATATCTCTAATGAGTGCCAATGTTAATGGAGGACACTGTATGACCTTTGACCTTTAAACTCTATCACAGGCGTGTCCACATCTCTCAGAGCACAATGGAGTGCCTGCATGGAGAATTCAGCTTGGAGCCTGGTCATGGTGGTGAAAGGTGTGACTATCTGAAGGAGAAGGGTATTGAAACATACTTAGTCGTGGTGCCCAAGGGTCCAGTGTGCCGGAATGGAATAAATGGAGTGGCAAGTATCATCTCAACGAAACAATCAACACAGCTGCCATTTTAACGCACTGTTCAGATTAACTCGCTTATCTTAACACATTTTACGGTCACCTTAATACACTTTTGGGCTATGCTCTCCTATCTCCTGAAGTTGCTTCCCTACACCTGACACCACTTTCTCCCTCTTCTATCCCTTCCTTGCACTTCTTCCTCTTCCTCTTTTCCTGTCTGTGTGCTTTTGCTTCAGAAGCTGTCTGTCACCTCATCCAATGGGAACTCACCTCTATTGATCAACACCACAGAGTGCAATGGAAGTGTCCACACAGCCTGCACGACACCAGAGGAGCCAGAGGATCTGGACACTCGGGTACAAACTAACCTCAGCTCTGACCCAAACCCAATACTTAAGCTGAAACTGCACACAGCTACACGAAACTGCGCCTTAACGCTGACCTTTGCCCAAAACGCTAGCCTTAACATATCTGCACTCAACAGTTATACATTATGTTGAAGAGGCCACCAACATACTCTTCCGAGCTCTATAAACAAGGGGGTATTCCCGATTTTTTCTCAGAAAGATCAGGAAAACCTGCCAGACTACAAGACAAAAGGACACAAGGGGGATCAGGCAGCTAATTACTGCTTACTTCCAGTTCAGTGTAACAGCCAGCTGGAAAATAAAACCAACAACTCCACCGGAACACAGCACACTGACCCACCTCAAAATGATAAAATCGTCTCTTCATACAAGAGGAACAAACTCCTGAAGGACTACTTGGTAAGAAGCTCATTCCCAACACATCACCCAAACAAGACTTGGTTTTTAACTTACCGACTGTGACCACACAAAAAAGGAAGTCGAGCAGTACTTTCCTGTTCGAGCCAAAACAACTACATCTTTGTTACATTGCTAACACAGTGGCATGAATTATGCAGAGGAGTTAGGGAACACAATTGGATTGGCACAGGACATGTTACACTTGAAAACCACCGAGCCAACAGCGTATACTTTGAGTGGACAGGGAGATCTAGAAATATAAATGCTGGACAGTAAAATTGTGAAAACAATAGCTGATGCAAATTAAACACAAGGTCCCCAGATGTACTGAACATATGCAACTGACACCCACAGGACCATATCACAGTAGACACCAATTATTCTAATTAGTGCTGCAGTACTCAGAATGGCCTGTGCAAACTTCCCAGAGGGCTCACCCAGGGGGCTACTTGTGGAAGGAATCTTCATCACTAACCTCAATTTTAAGTCGACTCCTACTCAAGTGTTTACTTTAACTATGAGTTATTACCCCAGCTGGTCCTAATAACTCCAAAATATGACCCTGTGGTTCCACATATTTTGTTGAGTAAGATATGATACTGTCCCAGTTATGTGTTTTTGAATTGTTGTTTTGTGAAAAGTTTTAATCTGTCTCATAAATGAAGACCAAAAAGGAAAAATGATCAGAATCCTGATTTTGCATTTTTGTGTATTTTATATATTATTATTATTATTATTATTATTATTTATGATATATTATTATAATATTTTAAATATGTTGTATTTTTTGCATATTTATGAGCGCTTTGTTTCTAAGATTGTTTTGAATTTTTAATTCGCCATTTCTCCACAACGTGAAAATGTGACTCTGATCATTTCTCTATTGTGGTCTTCAAATGTGTTTCTACATATTTTCATAGTAATAGTATGCATACACTGCAAGCCAGGATGTTCTAAATGGCTTTTTCTTTTATAATTCATTCCTATTTTTAACACGACTGTTGAATCACTCCCATGACCTGTGACCTGTTGTGACCGCAGGTAGTGAACCCATCCTTCCCGAACCCGAGGCGTCGGTTGCGACTGCGGGACCTTGCGGAGAGGGTCATTGATGCTCAAGAAAATGAGCAGGAGCTTAACAAACTGTTGAATGAAGCACTGCTGGAGCGGGAGACTGTACAGGCGTAAGTGTAATATGAGTGAACGCTCTTTCCTTTGAAAGTGCAGTATCAGACAGTGCAATACTGTGTGAGATAAACTATTAAAATGTAAGGCAGTGGTGCAGAGAGACTAAAATGGAAAACTTGCAATCCAAGTAGCAAACTGCGCAATCATAAGCACAGTCTGGTGGAGATATTGTACAGGCAATGAATGCTGTAGGATAGAGGTGCCATTCAAGCCATAAGTGTTGCGGGACTGTACAAGTAAAAAATGCTATGGGACAGAAATACCATACAGGCAATAAATGCTGTGAGACAGAGATGCCATACCTGCAATAAGTGTTGTGTTTGTGGAACAGAGATACTATACAACAGGGTTGGGTTCAATTACTTTTTTCAATTACAATTACAGTAATTGTAATCAATTACTTCCGTAATTGTGATTCAATTTTAATTGAATCTTTTATCGAAAAGTAATTGTAAATGTAATTGACCATTCTGTCCAGAAAGAGATTGTTATTGAAATAAGTCATCGAACCCAACCCTGCTATACAGGCAATTAGTGCTTTGTGATAGAGAGAACATGTAGGTAATAATTGCTGTGGGACAGAGATGCCTCACAGGCAGTAGGTGCTGTGGTATTGAGATGTTGGTCAGGCAGTAAGCACTGCGGGACAGAAGATAATATACCGGCAATAAATGCTGTAGGACCAAGATACCATACAGGCAATTAGTGTTGTGGTCCTGAGATACCATACAGGCAGTAATTGCTGTGGAACAGAGATACAATACAAGCAATAAGTGCTGTGGAACAGAGGTATTATGCAGGCAATAAGTGCTGTAGGATTGAGATGCCACAAAAGCAATGTGGAACGCAGATACCATACAGTCAATGAGTGCTTTGCGACAGAGATACCACACAGGCTATACGAGCTGTGAGACAGAGACACCACACAGGCCATACGAGCTGTGAGACAGAGATACCACACAGGCTATACGGGCTGTGAGACAGAGATACCACACAGGCCATACGAGCTGTGAGACAGAGATACCACACAGGCTATACGGGCTGTGAGACAGAGACACCACACAGGCTATATGGGCTGTGAGACAGAGATACCACACAGGCTATATGGGCTGTGAGACATAGATACCACACAGGCTATACGGCCTGTGAGACAGAGATACCACACAGGCCATACGGGCTGTGAGACAGAGATACCACACAGGCTATTCGAGCTGTGAGACAGAGATACCACACAGGCTATACGGGCTGTGAGACAGAGATACCACACAGGCTATACGGGCTGTGAGACAGAGATACCACACAGGCTATACGGGCTGTGAGACAGAGATACCACACAGGCTGTACGGGCTGTGAGACAGAGATACCACACAGGCCATACGAGCTGTGAGACAGAGATACCACACAGGCTATTCGGGCTGTGAGACAGAGATACCACACAGGCTATACGGGCTGTGAGACAGAGATACCACACAGGCTATACGGGCTGTGAGACAGAGATACCACACAGGCTATACGGGCTGTGAGACAGAGATACCACACAGGCTATACGAGCTGTGAGACAAAGATACCACACAGGCTATACGGGCTGTGAGACAGAGATACCACACAGGCTATACGGGCTGTGAGACAGAGATACCACACAGGCCATACGGGCTGTGAGACAGAGATACCACACAGGCTATACGGGCTGTGAGACAGAGATACCACACAGGCCATACGGGCTGTGAGACAGAGATACCACACAGGCTATACGGGCTGTGAGACAGAGATACCACACAGGCCATACGGGCTGTGAGACAGAGATACCACACAGGCTATTCGGGCTGTGAGACAGAGATACCACACAGGCTATACGGGCTGTGAGACAGAGATACCACACAGGCTATTCGGGCTGTGAGACAGAGATACCACACAGGCCATACGGGCTGTGAGACAGAGATACCACACAGGCTATTCGGGCTGTGACACAGAGATTCCACACAGGCTATACGGCCTGTGAGACAGAGATACCACACAGGCTATATGGGCTGTGAGACAGAGACACCACACAGGCTATACGGGCTGTGAGACAGAGATACCACACAGACAGCAGGTCCATGGGATCAAGATGGCATGAAAGCAATAAGTGCTGTAGAAGCAGAGATACCATACAGGCTATTCAGGCTGTGGGACAGAGATACCATATTGGCTACAAGTGCTGTTGGAGTGAGATGTCACACTGGTATTAAGTGCTTTCTGGACAGGGATGTCATACGGGCAATTGGTGCAGTTAGCTCAGAAATACCATATAGGCAATAGGTACCATGAGACAGAGATACCATACAGGCAATAAGTGCTATGAGACAGAGATGCCATACGTCATGAGTTGCTGTGGGACAGAGATACTTCCAGAGAGAGAGACTACACAGATTTACGGTGATGGTTTAAGTGAGCGATCATGCTGGAACTTAAAAGAGAGATATGTGACCTCGCTTATATGTCCACTCCCCGGGCAGGCTGAAGGGGACCCACACAAATCGGCTCTCACTGCGCTTTGTGGATCCAGAGATGGAGACGCGTTTCTCAGTGGAGAAGGAGAAGCAGAGCGGAGCCGCGTTCAGCTGCTCCTGCGTGGTGCTGTTCTTCACCGCGGTTATGGAGGCCCTCATCGACCCTCAGTGAGTCCAACCTGTGCGCCTCACGCTGAAAACTTCTCCCCAAACGCAAATTAAACCAGCATACTGAGTTCCGATATGGCGCATTATGATCGCAAAAGACGCATTTAAATGACTGGTGTAACCACGGCCATAGTGCCCACATTCATTTCAAATATTGCTGGGTATTGTTGCACTGCCACCTCACAACAAGAAGGTTGTGCGTTCGAAGATGGCCTGGGGGCCTGCCTGTGTGGCGTTTGCATGTTCTCCCTGTGTTACCGTGAGTTTCCTTTGGGTACTTAGGTTTCCTACAACAGTTCACAGACTTTTATGTTTGGCTAACCTGAGACTATGACTTGCCCGTGGATATGAGTGTGTGAGTGTGTGAGTGAGAGGTGTGTGGATGGTGTACACACCTTGCAGTTGTGTAGTGAGCTTCCCAGAGTGTTTCCCTCCTGGTCAGTGTGGTTAGTTAGTTAACGTGGAAGTGTTGTAGATGATTGATGGATGGAAGAATTGTATGATTTCATGCAGTCAACGGCTATGCACACCTCTCTCTTCTGGGGAGTCTCTGGTTCAGCCCTGGTGACCGAAAGCAAAGCAAACAGCCAATTCCTCTCTTATTTAAGCTTGTTTGGTCTCAGAAGAAAAGAATTAAGTCTCTGTTTGGGCGTTTTAGCAGAAAAACAAGTAAGCTTACTTATATTAAAATGCAACAGGCTAACCACTGGATAATGATTTGCACATGTTAAATACATGGATACATGTGGAAAACGGTAATCTAGGTCAGTCTGGTTGGCTTTAGGGGGTGGTCAGAAAATTCATGAAAGGTCAGTGAAGTGGGTGTATATTTTCTTTTGCCATTTACTTTTGCTATCAGAGCGGATGGTTTAGCAAGTGGACATTTTTATGTCTGTTTCATTGTTACTTGACAATTCCAGTAAAAGGTTTTTCACAGTGAACATTCTTTTATCAGCTGATTGGTAGCCGAGTAGCTACCTGCCATTCGACAGTGGTGAAATGAATTTTTAACTTGGCGATGAACTGCTTTCAACACTGGATGCAATTTGGACACGTTTTATTTGGTTAAATGACTGTGGCCTCGTCAAATTTCTGCCCTGATTGAACATTATTACTCAATCACCTATCTGTGCTTCCTGGTTTGGGGATGCGGAGAGCAGTAATTCTCAAACTTTGTGGAGACTCCCTGTGTATGCCGGGTTTTGTTCCAAGCACAGTGGCAATCTCAGAATTTTTATAACCTGCTAATGTTTCTTAGTTAGCTGCTTTTGTTGTTTATTATCTTAATACACATTATGCCAAACATAGCTTTACAATGCCACAAAGATTCTCTATTTCACATTGCACTTATTGCACTAAATGGCCGACTATTACATTAACAATACATTAAAGAAACAAAAGACTGGGGTTAATGGGCCAACGTAAAGTAAGAGGTAAGACTTGACTTTGTTTAGATAGTTGTTGAAAATTTGTAATGCCACATTAAAAGCTTGCAGTTTAGAAAAAAATAGCAGCTTGTTGAAATAATGATATTGCCACTGCAGTTGGAACAAAAACCAGCATGCACAGGGCTCTCCCAGGACCAAGTTTGAGAACCACTGGCATAGGAGTTTGCCCATATAGATTTTATTAACGCTGATCAAGTTGAACACTGTGGACAAAACACAGAAAATGATTTCTTCTATTTTTGCACAGTCATGCATAATTTTAAATAATGACATTCATAAAATTAACTTTTTGACAAAGACCTAAAATTATGTTTAAAAGAATCTTTTCAATTATTGAAGGCAAAAAGTTCTCAGAGACTGACTGACCCTGTCTGAAATCGTAATTTCCTCCTTTGGTACTCAAACTGCCAATTTAATGCATTTACTTAACAATTGGATTTAGTTAGACTAAACTTACTAAGTTTACTTACTGGCAGCTTTGCAAAGTCTAAACATCACTTATACGGAGCCTTTCCAGTGATGTGAATTAGTCTAAAACGTATCGACAAACAGCTAAATTGTTTCCAACGATAAGAAATCCCAGAAGAGATGAGTGAGAGGATTGTTGAAATATTTCAGTCTGGAAAGGGTTGAAAAGACACGTCTTAGTTCACACAGCAAGCCAAGTGCTCAATTCCAGTTTTTGCTGAGATCAGATACTTCTTTCAGGGTGTTCACATTATTGTTTCTAATATGGATTGTATCTGACTCTAACGCATCATGACCTAACTGACCCACACATGCTGACAACTCCAGATGGGCCCTTTCTGATGGAAACACACAGGCCACATCTGAATACCTGTAAATGTTTATTATACAGCTGGTGAAAAGCTATACATGAAATTTGTTGTAAGTCCAACTTCTCTGAGTGGATAAAACAGTATGCGAATAATACCCTGGATGGCCAACTGCATTTGGCAGAATTCTGCTGAATGCAACTAACGGATTAGATAACAGAGCAAGCGGTAGGCTGTCTGGAGGAAATGGCATATAAAGTAAACAATTCATAAAATTATCAGGAACACTATATTAACCTGTATTATTAAAACATTGATGTGAATGCTGCAGCGCGGAATTATTGATGCGAATGACGGCAAAGTTGCATTCATCCTGACCTGCCAGTTCAGAGTGCAGAGGCAGTGTCACAGTCAAAAGTGTATCGAAATCTGGTACCACATTTGAAATTGGCCCAAAATATGACTGGAAATGTCAGATTGATTGTGTTTTTATGCCCCCGCCAGCTATGGCTGGGGGCATATTGGTTTATCCGCCGTCCGTCCGTACGTCCCGCTTTAGGGTGCCTTCACCTAATCCACTTCTCCTCAGAAATGGCTGGACAGAATTCATTGATCTTTCACATGTGCTTTGCAGGGACTTTAAAGGTGTGCATCTCACAATTTGTTTTACAAAAATTTTATTTTTTCCGATTTGACAGGTCTGTGAACTTAGTCTAATTTTGCTGCATTTCGAGAAAGGTAATCTCAAATAGGGGCTTCACCTAATCCACTTCTCCTCAGAAATGGCTGGACAGAATTCATTGATCTTTCACATGTGCTTTGTAGGGACTCTAATGTTGTCCATCTTATAAATCGTTTTTTGAAAAATTTATTTTCAATGATTTACCAGTTCACTGCACTTAGCCTATTTATGCTGCATTCTGAGAAAAGTAATATCAAATAGAGATGTTATGTAATCCGCTTCTTCGTCGATACTGCTACACAGAATTCAGAATTTCATTACACATTGACTAGTTAAATAAAATATTTATCGATAAGAATTTCTATTGTTTATCATTATGAACTGTGCCGCGTGCGCGCGCTGCTGCCTCGACGCTCTTGACAGCCTACTTCCTCGTAGTGAGTGCCGGTAACTTGAACAGCAAGAACAACAGTGCAAAAGGTAATTTCTTTGTGAGCTTGCACTGTAGCAAAAGCTTTTGGGTGTTGTAGTGTAGTCATGTTGTACCCTGCTTCATATCTCTGACACTTGAATCTTCTAGCATTAGCCTCAAAAGTAACATGTATGTTGAATCCATGTCCTCTCTTGCACTCCTATCCAGGCACTTCTCTAACTCTTTATAAAGGTCTTGGTGTCTTGCTTTTCATGGCTAAAGGGCTGTTGTTTAAACTTTGCATGGTTTTAACTCTTGTAGCCGACCCCAGTCAATCTTCAACAACATGACAGGGTGGATGGAATTAACACAGAATGCATGTTTTGATCTTTGCATGTTTGTATGCGGGGACATATGTGTCCACTGACACAATTTTCTAGTTTTTTTTCTCTTCACACTGTTTTGGGGAAAAATCTGGTCTGTGCCACATTTGAGGAAAATATTGTATCTGGGCCACTTTTCATTGGCTACCTGAACGCCAGGCCAATTGAGCGAGGAATGAATGCAAACGGTCTGATCAGAATCCGCATGGTTTTTTGCTTGTGTGTTCGTACCGAGTGCTGTCCTAGTTGGGCCAGCTATAGCTGTTAAAACTGCAAACGCTAGCCATTTGCCTTTTTTCGCCTTCTCAACTTCATCATATTCAGCTGACAAACTGTTAGCTGTTGTCCTGGGCAAAATCCCAGCCATACATTTGCTACAATTTTTATTATACCCCCGACAAAATGTCATCGGGGTATATAGTTATATACCAAGAATTCTGTCCGTCCATCCGTCATTCTGTCCAAAGACATTATTTGTCCAATTGATATTTCAAATATTATCCATTGGATTCTTTTCAAATTTGGCACACATTCTCTACCACAGGGAGAGGTGCAGTGCAAAATATCGGCCAATAGGATGATTTTTAACAAAAATATCACTGTTTTCCTGTTTTTGGACTTCAATTTCAATGTGTCCCATCGGTATTGCAAATATTATACATTGGATTCTTTTCAAATTTGGCACACATATTCTCTCCCACTGGGAGAGGTGCAGTGCAAAGTGTCGGCCATCTGGGTCGGCCGTCGGGGTACGAGTGAGCTCTACTTACTTTTTCACTCGTCTCGATTTGAATCAGGTTTGAATACTATGAGCGCTCTCGCAAATATGACGTTTTTTGTTGCTGGTGACGCAGATGACTCGTGCAAAAAATTTACGAATGTGCACATGCATGCCATTTCGGAGAACAGATGTTTTCGCATTTCAGTTAGATACAGGTCACTTGTAATCATGAGCATGAATCGTCACGATTGGCAAATCTGATGTGCGGGGGGAAAAAAAAACTGAATTGAACAATTGAAGTTGCAAAAGAACACAGGCAAACATCTAAGGAACTACTGGCTTCAATCACATTCGGTTGCCTCAGTTAACCAAGAAGGCCATAAAGACTTATCTCTCATTTTCCAAAAACACCTTGATGGAACATTACCCTTTTGAGATAATGTTGTCTGGAGTAACGAATTTAAAGTGGAACTTTTTGGAAGACGCGAGATCTAATTACACCAGTTGTAGTGCTGATAAAGCATTGCACAATAAGAACATCACACCATCAGTCGTGGTGGTGTGATTGTGTGGGAATGATCTGCTGAGTGACTTGCCGTAATTGACAGAACTATGAATTTTGCTCTCTTCTAGAAAATCTTCAAGGATAATATACAGACTTCAGTCCCGAGTTTGCCTCATTGAGATGCTGTAGAAGGACCTTAAATCGGTCGTTCATTTTAGAAAATACTCCATTGTCACTGAATTTAAGCAATTCTGAGGAGAAGAGTGGACTACATTTCCTGCAGTTGTTGCCTCTCAAGGTTGCACTGCAAATTTTTAAGTTTAGGGAACAGTAACATTTTCAATCAAGTGATATGGGTCTTAGCTAACTTTTCTATCCACAATTAATTGGTCATTTAAAAACTGTATTTTGCCTGCAGTCCTCTTATGCTCTGTAATAGGATCTAAAACTATTTATGTAAATATGCCAAACATGAATGAAGAAGGGGGAAATACCTTTTTTGCAGCGCTGTATGAATATGCCTTATTCAGTCATTTTGAATTGGAAGTCACTTAGGCCAGTTTTGAGTAAAGCCATGGCAAAGATGTAGTTTTTTTTTTTTGGCCATTTTAGGGTCTCATCTTGTTTAAGTAATGGTTAAGCCAAATCCAGGCAATGTGATGTTTTTACCCATGATCATTCATTCAGATCTGTGTTTTTTGATATGTCTGGTAGCATTACTGCAAGAAGGGCACTGCTGTGCAACCATATACTAACCACATGCAACGTTATTTTAACATTTTCGCTTTTACGATGGTCATGTCTCAATATCAAATACAGTGTAAAAATACAGTTCTAAATTTTATGTCAAACTTTAAAAACAAAGCACTGGAAAATTGTCTCATGCATACATCTCATGTAAAAATTTTAAAATGTTGTCGTAAGATTTCAATTCAAGATGAATGTAAAATGTTTCTCTGTGGCGGATGTACTTGGATCCTCCTCAGTGCCACCATTTTACATTTTTCAGCAAGATATCATTTTTTGACCATAAAAACATAGAGGGACACAACTTTCTTGACATCTGAAGTAGGTGGATGCACGGAAAAAGTGTCCGTTCGCCTCTTTTGAGCAGTTTTATAGCGCAATGGGCTTTGTGTTGGATCGAACTGATTTCGAGAGAAGTGGTGACAAATAAAGCAAATTTATCGCATTTAACAAATTATGTGGAAATATTTCATGGTTATTATATTGAGTTTGTTATTGCTAACTGTAAATGACCTGCTTGCTTATTTGGTTTTATCGGAACAATGATTTAAATATAATGTTGAGTGATCATCTTCGATGGTGCGCTAGTTTGGTTCCCTTTAGGCCTACCAGGGGCTTAAGGATGCTCACCTGGTTGAATGAGTTGCTTCTGCTTGATTGTCCAGCACGTCAGTATCGGAAGTATAATGTATCATGTTGATATTGAATTAATGAATGTAAAAATAAGTATTTGGTGGTGATTTTGGTAATTGCTGGTTTTTGCATGTGCGATCATGATTCTTCTACTTTCCTCACTCTCTCTCCCCACCCTCTCCCTTTCTCCAGTCTGATTGTGAACTATGTGACTCTGGTCATAGGGGAGGTCTTATTGCTTATCCTCACTGTCTGCTCGCTGGCGGCCATCTTCCCCAGGGTGAGTGTCTTGTCACGCTAATGCAGTCTATTGAACACCGAAATCTGCTCACATTAGCACGCCTCATACTGTAGTCTCTACAGTATTGCGGAGACCACCACACTAAAAATAGCGCAGCATCTATTGCAAGGAGGTCTGCAGAGAATAGTCCTCAGGGAAAGCATTCAGGTGTGTTTATAGTGTTGTCTTCTCGAAGTCATCGGTCGGGAAAAAAATAGTAATTCATTCCATTTGGAAATTATATGCCCCAAAAGTTCCTTTTTTAGCCCATTGTATCTCACTCTATATGGTGCTGCATATTCAATTTAACATTTAACTCTTATGTTAAAATCTACCTGTATTCTGTGGCCTACTCACTGTGCATATGCTTGATTTAATTTCACTGGAAAGTTAGCTAGCCAGTGTGGGTGCTTTCCCAGAGCTTTGAAATCAACGGTGAAACCCTTTCCAGTAATCAGGCTGTTTTCTCCTTCTCCAGAATATAAATAGCAGTTAATTGCTTCTCTGAATGGGGCTGTTAATTTTTGCATTTACATGTATAAAGGAGGATGGCCTGTCCACATTTAGAATAGAACAACATAATTTGATTACCTGCTTAATTTGGGTGGTACTTCCATAGAATATTGATGTTGTTGACCCTAATTGAATATTTGCCAACATGCGAACCCCTGTGTAACATTAGCAATGGTTTTTGGAGAACCTTTGGCATAGAACAGCACATCTCTGTACTAATCTATCTGATGCCATTAACATGCCCTTTTACAACCACTCGCTGTTTACCAATATTATTCGGGTCACTGGCGTTTCCATTGACTATTAATGTACAATTATTGACTGATATGCCATATTAGTCCCCCCATTAGACCAGCCTACCAAACATACTCTCTGAGACAAGTATGCTCATATAAATATAGGCACATTTGCCGCGAGGAAATGACAAGCACTGACAACAGTGGAGTGCAGTGTAGCCCTGTGACGCTGCAGTGATGTTCCTGTGTGCTTGTGACTATGAAGCATGAGGAGCATTAGTATTAATGAGCAACTGTGTGACAGGTTTTCCCCAAAAGGCTGGTGTCCTTCTCAGGATGGATCGACCACACACGCTGGGCGCGTAACACCTGGGCTATGGCGGCCATCTTTATTCTTACCATGGCTGACATGGTGGACATGGTGAGTAATGACTTCTCCTTTTCTCCTTCACCCTTTCTCCGATACCAGAGGGAGACTGCAAGGGTTTTGTCCTTGTCTAGTATTCATTTTGGCCACCTGATGTTATAGCTACATTTTTAGCAAGCGCATGAACAATAGCGGATAACTATTCTTGTATCCCTATAACAAACGTTTGCTGTATACGGAAAATTGCTCCTTTTATCTCCTGGGGGAAGAGTAGAAATGCAATCCTGCATGCACATTAGCTCATCAGGTATGCAATCGCTCACACCTAACCCACACCATAAACCCCCCCCCAACCCCCATCTGTCGAGTGCATTGCTTGGGGTATTGTGATGCAATGCTGTCTCGCATCGTAGCCCCCAGGAAGCTCCCTATGGGCCCCATTAGCGCTGCTGTACTGTTCGCACGCAGGGTCTTTACCCTGTGGAGAGAGAGATATTTATGGATGTGTCAAGCCCCCCAACCTGACTGATGTTGCTGTGGCAGTGGTCCCTTGTTGTCATGGTTCACTGATACTGCACTTATGTTGCTCTGATACTGTAGCTGAGCTGCCTGCAGACCCCTCCCCCGGCGGGCAATAGCAGTGCAGCAGGCTCCCCGGGACTGCCCGGAGAGGGGGGCTGTGCTGAAAATCCAAAGTATTACAGCTTCATCGCTGTGCTGGCCCTTCTCGCAACCACCATGCTGGTGCAAGTCAGTCACATGGTGAAACTCACTCTCATGCTGCTCATCACCGTGGCGACCGGAGTGGTCAACATCTACAGCTGGAGGGACATATTTGATGAGTACGACCATGTTCGCTTCAAGGATTATAGGTAATGATAATCACGTTTGGTTCTCTGTGTACTCATTAATTGATTTGTTTCTATTGTGCGTTGAAGCTCCGGTGATTCATTTGTTCTGTTCATAGGAACTCTCTGCTTCCATCGAAATACTCCATGACTCTGATGGTCGTCATCATGATGATTAGCCTCTACTTCTTTTCTCGTCACGTACGTATCTTCATACTCCTCCACCTCACTTCTCACTGAGATACGCCAATGTTCGATATTATTGGGACACCCCTATCGTATCCCATGTTAACATTCTTTTTGGTCTAGGATTTTAGTCTGCAAATGAGGGGAAATAAATGCTAATGGTATTTGTGTTGAAAGAAGAATGTGAGTAATGCATCACGTGGTGTTCTGTACGATCGGTTACTCTGTTTTTGTGCTGAGTGTTAAATTAGGTTGATCGATGGCTTTGCCTTGCACTTAACAGTATGACACAAACACAAGCACCTTAAATAGGATTTTTTTCAAATTACCAACTAACATTTTAATTTCTTGATCCTCAGATGCTGTGAAACATGTAATTTCTCTCAAAATAGTGCTCTAGTTAATTTTATTATTCAGACTCTGTTCGACATTTCACTGCTGTAAAAGGAATTGTAAATTTTTGGATAAGATAGGGGTGTCCCAATAATATAGAACAGAGGTGGGCAGCGAGGGCCGTATCTGTCCCTGGTTTTCACACCAACGTCTGGTCTTTGATTAGTTGATTGTCTCAATTAGCGAAACCATTTATGAAATCTGACGTTTCATGCGCATTTCTTTAAATTATCATGAAACTACAAAGACTAGTCTTGTCTCCCTTCATAAAATATTTTCCTTTGATCGAATCATTGCGAAAATCTATATTTGTGCATGCAATCAATTAACTCAATTAGTCAGGGTAATTGATAGGAATAAAAACCTGCATACACACCGGCTCTCCAGGACCGTGATTGCCCACCCCTGATATAGAACCCAAATGTACCTGCTACACCGGCTCCTCACTGATACTCTTACAACTGCTCCTTCCAGTCAATCAATTCAGAAGCTACAATCATGGACAAAAGTATAGGCACCCCTGGAATTTTTCCAGAAAATACACCATTTCTCCCAGAAATTGTTGCAATTACAAATGTTTTTGGGATACACGTTTATTTCCTTGATGTGCATTGGAATAAAACAAAAAAGCAGAAGAAAAATAGCCAAATTTGACATCATTTTACACAAAACTCCAAAAATGGAGTGGACAAAATTATTGGCACCCTTTTAAAACTGTGTGTAAATCATCTTATTTCAAGCATGTGATGCTTGTTTAACCCCTTTCTGCAGATGTAGATGCCCGCGTCTATAGACCTGCAAATTGGAAGTACGCTGTTACTGTACTCGATCACTAGATAGCACCCCCGGATCAGTTATTGAATGTTCACAAGCAAGCAGACCTCGAACGCGGTTCTGAATACGGTGAAGTTCACTCCACTCCCTGTTTTTCGAGAGCTGCATGAATTAAACTCCTCAGCTAAGCCTGATGTGCAAACTGGTCAGTATCCTTGCCCATAGTGTCGATTCAGCAGTTTGAAAAAACGATATCTTGACACAGAAAAAATCGTTATCCTTTGTAGCAACCAGTTTAGCCACAGTGAGCTAACAGTATTCCATTTAGTAGTTCATAAAAATCAGTTTTCTGAGGCAAAAAAATCGACATGGTATTAATTCTCTCACATTCTATTGCCTATTACAGTTGTCCCATACAAAAAAAATTGTAGTTCCCTACCGTGGATTTACGCGTAGATTCCTTCATTGCCAAATCCAGCGCTTCCTTATATCCACCCGAGTACTGGCGTTGATAGCCAATCACTCAACCATACACTCAAGCTCTTCTGCGTAATTGTAGAGTTACACTTCATGGCCTCCTGAAGTTTCCCTGATAACGATGTATTGATCGGCTCGTTTCTTATCCAATTCCCGGGTGTTTAAACATTTTAGAGTAAGTGAAACACATTGATTGGACAAACACAGAGCATACAAACCAATGCGTATCAGCAGGCTCGGTTGTATCCTGTCTACGTTATGCACATTACGCGGCTAAAATAGACGGGATTTATAGAAAATCGGTTCGCAAAACTGGCCTTGAAGTGTTCAGTTACATTACAGGATTTAAATGAGAACGATATGCTCTATTGGAATTATTTCGAATGAAACAGGACCGGAGGGTTCTTGTTACTGGATACATCGCTCTCTATTTTATACAGTCAATGTCTCTGGAGGAGGGATTCACGAAAAAGGTCAGGCTGCTATTTTTGTTTGTTTTTTTTCTGTTTCGGAATGTATATGTACTCAACTAAGTCGAATGTCGAGGTTTTTTTCCTGTTTAAAACGCGAACTGCCCGTGCATTTTGGTGTGGACCCCCGGTACGTTCATTGCACGTTTCTTTTGAATCGGGAGACGCAATGGATTTGATATTCCCTGAAAGTGGAGTGTCTGTTCAGTTAAAATAAGGTATATTTCAGAATTCAGATATTACTGTGTTAGTGAGGTGTACTTGCTCCTTATAAGTGTTGAAATGGGTTTGTGAGCTTTGAAGAGGGGACTGGTAGCTTTCATTACAGGGTGAATGTTCTGACCGTTTAATTAGCAGTTTATTTAATGCGTGTTTGTGCTGGCTTTGAAGAAAAATGGCCAAAACTCTAAACTTTATTATGGAGAAAAGGCACGTTCATATTTGGAGAGGTTACTGGTGACCATTGGTATTCAACTGCACTGATATTGATAAATTCATACTAAACTCAACCAGAAAATCATTCGTTCATATTAAATTTCATGCCTTAAAGCTTTAATTGTGTTAAATACATGATTTTTTTAATGATTTGACAGCAAATCATTTTGAGACTTTGGGGAGACACTTGGGTAGCTGTATAATTTGGCTAATAGCATGTAGGTAATCTAGAATGTAATTTTGAAGATGAATTCTACTTGTGCTCAAGGAGTTTATGATACCATAAATGTATAGTTTTAAGCCCCAGCAGTTTTTCAATCGTCAGAATTATTTTTTTTGCAATTTCAATGGTGAATTCTCATGAAGATTTTTTATGTTTGCTGCTCATTTTCTCTACCAAAATCATGAAAATAAACTGAAATACAATGTAATTCTAAATGCTGTAAGTGTCTTTCCTGAATTGAGCCACATTTTTCCTCTTTGTGAAGCTTAAATCTTGAATTATACAGCATTTAAGTGGGTAACCCATAAATAGCCAAATTTGGCTTCTGCACAAAGGGGTTAAACTCACCTGTGGCAAGTTACAGGTGCTGGAAATATAGAAATCACACCTGAAGCCAGTTAGAAGGTACAAAAATTGACTCAACCATTGTGTTGTGTGCCTGTGTGTGTCACACCAAGCATCGAGAAGACAAAGAAGAGCCGAGAATTGTCTGAGGACTTAAGAAGCAAAATTGTGTTAAATGTCAACAATCTCAAGGTTATAAGACCATCTCCACAGATCTTGAAGTTCTTTTGTCAGCTGTGCGCAATATAATCGAGAAGTTTATAACCCATTGAACTGTGGCTAATCTCCCTGGACGTGGACGGAGGAGAAAAATTGACAAAAGAATGCAACTCAGGATAGTTCGAATGGTGGATTAACATCCTCAGTCAACTTCCACAAATTCAGACTGTCCTGCAGACTCGGGGTTCAAAAGCGTCAGCTCGGACCATACGTCGTCATCTGAGTGAGTCTAAGCGCGATGGCAGGAGACCGAGGAGAACCCCACTGACACAGAGGCATAAAAAAGCCAGATTGGAGTTAGCAAAAATGTACCTGAGTAAGCCTCAATCCTTCTGAGAGAACGTTTTGTAGACAGATGAGACTAAGGTAGAGCTTTTTGGCAAAGCACGTCATTATTACAGAAAACAAAATGAGGCCTACAAAGAAAAGCTCATTTTTTAAGTTTTTTGTAAAATGATGTCAAATATGGCTTTTTTTCTTCTGCTTTTTTTGTGTTGTTCAAATGCTCATAAAGGAAATACCTGTGTGTGCCAAAAACATTTGTAATTGCAATTTCTGGGAGAAATTGTGTATTTTCTGGAAAAATTCCAGGGGTGCCAATACTTTCGTCCATTACTGTTTTCTAATGACTAGCGCTGGCATTTGCTCTGAGCTGCTGATATTCACAATCCAGTCAGTCCATATGGGGACCATGGTTGCTTGATTGATTGAAGCATTACATGAATGCAGTTATTGGAATCCTATTTTTGTGCTTCCCTCTACTCGCTTTACTCCTCTCGTCGCCTCAGGTTTTACTTTTTTTATTTGAGTGCAGCAAGGGTCCACATCTGTGTTGAACACAAGCTGAGCAGCTCTGTACTGTGGCTCCGTTGAGGCTGATCAATATGAAGCTCAAAATGCTGTCACCTCTGACCCGCGGTCTGCTCCACAGGTGGAGAAGCTGGCACGCACTCTGTTTCTGTGGAAGATGGAGGTGCATAACCAAAAAGAGAAGGTGTATGAGATGCGACGCTGGAACGAGGCACTGGTCACTAACATGCTGCCTGAGCACGTGGCCAGGCACTTCCTTGGGTCAAAAAAACGGGATGAGGTAAGAAATAAAGGTTGTGTGACCTGTCTGCATCACGTAGTTATGCTGTGTGACGCTATGGCTGTGCCTCAATACAAGTACAGCAGTGTGCATCCTTAGAAGTGAGTTCCCTACTCAGATGGAACATACTAGAAATCTGAGAAGGCAACAAATTTTGTACGTGCTTTGAGGGCAGGATGATGACACAGTGCATTTATGAGCATATGAGCATATGCATTTATGTTTTAACTGTGGTTATTATTTGCACATTTGCCATCCTTTCTCCTTGAAGAAAATACAATACTATTAGATTATTTTAATGGTCAACTGACGTGTGTCTGTGAGTGTGTGTGTATACACTTTCGTGAAAATTGATTGAAACAAGCTGAGAAAAAGGTAAATGATGGATTTTTTTTTTTTTTCAAATTTCCACTGGACTGTTACTATGAATCATATTAATTTACTTTCCTAATTTACTTTTTAATTTAATTTCCTGACAGGATATCACCTGAGATATCACCTCAGTTTCTAAGACTGCAAGACTGACCACAAAAAAACCAAGAAACACAGTGTAATACTGATTGATGTAATAACTGCACTTGCACAATTTTTACTTATCACATAACTGCAGTATTTTCCCCATAGCCCAGCTTATGTCATATGCTTGATATGACCTTAAGGTAATATCACTTTGGCAAAAATTTCAAAAAAGTTGGGATACAAAAAAAAAAAAAAAGTGGCTGAAAAAGCTATTAATATGTAAGTGAATCAGCTGAAAGAACATTTAGCAAGTAATTAAGTTGACTGGCATCAGCTGTGCAACATGATTGGCTATAAAAGGAGAGAGGCTGAGTCTCCCCGAAGTAAAGATGGCCAGAGGCTCTCCAACCTGTGAAGGCTTGCGTAAAAAAATACTTTAAAAACAGTTTTCCTCAATGGCATAATGGCAAAGGTCTCATCTTCGACAGTGCATAATATCATCAAAAGATTCAGAGAAACTGGAAAAATCTCTGTGCGTAAAGGACAAGGCCGAAGACCTTTACGGGATGCCCGTGATCTTCGGGCCCTCAGACACACACACACGCGCGCGCGCGCACACACAAAGTATGTATACAGACACTCAGTGCCACACAGTTACAGCTACTGTGCTGAACAAAGGAGGCACCATAAATCCTTTTAACTAATCATTAGTCTTCACCTGTTTTCAGTCATTTTCCTTGATTAACAGTGCGTTCCCATTGAAAACATTCAACACTATGAGGTGTTGCCAGTTCTCCTCGCTATGACAAGAGAAGAAATATAACTCTTAATTTCTATATTTGCATTTATTTTCATTTTGCTCAAAATTGTGGGTACAAGTAGCTAATAATATTTTAATTTACACAGACACTGAAAAGGTAGCCTGTGTTGCGGGGTATGCCACAAGCTAATGGGGTAAATCATTAAGTTGATGAAATTTTTTTCTTGAAGTGTTCTTTGTGAATAAAATAGCAACTCTTATGAATTGTTTTTATTTTTAATTACCCTCACATTGCGTCCCAGAAAGAAAACTGTGTGTTAACCCTGAATGACCCTGTCAGACTAATTCAACCAGTTTGACGCCGGTGGATACTGATCCTTTTGCAGGAGCTGTACAGTCAGTCATATGATGAAATTGGTGTGATGTTCGCCTCCATCCCCAACTTTTCTGACTTCTACACAGAAGAGAGCATCAACAATGGAGGCATTGAGTGCCTAAGGTTCCTTAATGAGATTATTTCAGACTTTGACAGTGTGAGTTGCTCGTATAATTGTTCAATCCTGAATTCATCACATGCTGAGTCATTCATGTGTTCTGCAATATTGTTACTGTCTTGAGCATTTGTTGTGACAGTGATTAATGGTCATGTGATATTCGACCTTGACAGCTTCTGGATGAGCAACAGTTTCGCTGCATCACAAAGATCAAGACCATTGGAAGCACATACATGGCAGCATCAGGTGTCATACCTGATGCAAGCACCAATGGCTACAACTGCCTTAAGGTAAATCTTGGCCCTACATCCACTACAGTGGCTGTTACACCCACAAAACACATTTACCTTGGTGATTCATACCTACGCCTGCCTGTGTCCCGCCTATAGCACACAGACACCCATTCAAATGTCACAATGTCTCCTGATACGTTTTTTTTTTTTCAGCAGAAGGAGGAACTGTCGGACAAAGAACGCTGGCAGCACTTGGCAGACTTGGCTGATTTTGCACTTGCCATGAAAGTTACCCTCATGAATATCAACTACCAGTCTTTCAACAACTTCATGCTTCGTATTGGTTTGTGTTCAACTCCCTGTTATACAGAGAAGGGTTGTAATTTGCCTTTACTTAAAGAAACGCATCAATTTCCTTTTTGTTGCACTGAGACGGGCCTTGAGTTCTGTAAACACGTGCAGAAATGAGCCTCAACTGCCTGTAACATAGAGAAATGCATCGGGTTGCAGTTAAACTGAAAAGAGGCCCCATCTGTCCGTTATGGAGAGACGGGCCTCCACTTGCCGTTATACTGGGGAAGGAGTCAACTTCCTGTTACACACAGAAAGGCTTTAATTATCTGTTACTCTGCAATATGCTCATAGTTCCCATTATGATCAAAGCAATAGAATTCAACATCCTATTTGAGGTTGTAATTTCTGCTGCACAGAACTTGAGTTTGTTTCCAAAATGCAGTCTGTGCCAAAATGACAAAAATTGACATGATACCATGGAGTGATAGCCCTGTGCTTCTTGCACATGGTGCAAAAAAATCAATTTTTGGAAATTCATACCATAAGGTGTGTTTTTTTCCTAGTAAAAGTTTGTGCTTTACTGTAAAATGCAATAAGCGCCAACATAGAAAAAGCTGGTTTACTGGAAATCAGTAAAATGGATATATTGCATTTTGGAAATAAACTCTTAACCTGGTCCCTTATGGCTACCAGTGAAGAGAGAAGCTGAAATGCCCATTGTGAGTGTGTTGATGCACCACTAATGTCTGTAATGTGAGTGAGTGATCACTGGTGTTCTCTCCTTCAGGACTGAACAAGGGGGCAGTGCTGGCTGGCGTGATAGGCGCCAGAAAGCCTCACTACGATATCTGGGGGAACACTGTCAATGTGGCCAGTCGCATGGAGTCCACTGGAGTGATGGGGAACATCCAGGTAAGGCCCGGTGCAGACAGCTGCGAGGCGGAGTTTGGAGTAGGAAGACGTAGGCAGTTGATTTTCGAGGTACGGAAATATGGCTCATGTCATTTAAGCAATAATACACAAGAGGGAGTGATGTTGTTGAATATCATCACGGCTGTGATGCGGTCGTAGGCACGAGGCCGAATGCCAAAGATATCACAGCCATGATGATAATTCAGCAACAACATCACAACCTAGAGTGTGATACTGCTTTTATGCAACAGTTCTACAAATGCCACTTATTAGTTGACGGCAATAAGCGAGAGCAGATCATGATTTCTTTGTTTATTTAATTAGTGATGTGGCTTAGCCAGCACAAATAGTTCCACGATCGGATTGGGACTTGCCTGTTGCTAACAATGTAGCGCTAAGTTCGTGGTCGGCAGTTAGTGTACTTAACGGTTATTAAAACAACTGTGAGCAGAGTGATTTTGCTGTTATATGTCCCAGTGATGTTGTACTGTGTCATCAGCATCATGGAATGCCTCGCCCAATCAAATTACTCTGTTGGAACTAACTGTTGTATAATTTGCTACTGTTGTTTCTGGAACTGTTGGAACATTTGTGCAACATATTTTTAAACATCTTGAAAATTTTAGAATGGAATCATTTATAGAAAAAAAACTATGGTTCAGTTTTTCAGACAAAGTTTATGCCCTCTTGTGACGGTAAGGCTAGACCTTGATTTAAATGACAAGAAAAGCATTTTAACTTGAGCACAATCATGACTGTATTTATGCCAGGTTGTGGAGGACTGCTATGCTGTGTTGAAGGAGTATGGATTCCGTTTTGTGCGACGAGGGCCGATCTTCGTGAAGGGGAAGGGCGAGCTACTGACATTTTTCCTGAAAGGGCGAGAAAAACAGGGCTCCTTCATCAACGGCTCCTCGGTCACTCTCCCTCACCAGGTGGAAGACAGTTCCTGACCAAAACATGCTGATATTTACCATCACGCATAAGCACCCGCCCCCTGCCCTACACACACAAGGATACGTTACCAAAATCCTCTCATTTCTGTGGCTCTTTGACAAGGTATTCGATTCAAAACTACTGCCCTGCCTATGTGCCATACCTGAGCTGTGAATTACCTGACCTTCTGATGACTGCTTATATGTGTCCACTCATTGGAGACACTACCTGCATTATTACCTGTCCTGTCTGTGGCCCTCTGGGACATCTGATGTTGACCATCTGAAGACATTCAGCAGACATGAGGCCACGGTTTTGGCCAATTTTAATGACTAAAAAAGTGAACTATTTCAAGTGTCATTCATCTGTTCAGTTGAGAGAGTATTAAAATGCGTTATCTGCCTGTGCAAAAGTGTACATTACTCCGTTTCTTACTTGCTGCACACCTGCTTACAGTATACAACTGCATACTCATCTTTATCTTACAAACCTTACAGCTGCATAGAGCCTGTTCGCTGATAGCGCAAATCCTTTCTCACTGATAGTGCAAATCGTATCAGAAATCACTCAGACTTTTTGCAAGAAAAATAGCTCGGCCAAACGGAAAGAAATTTTTGGAATTTAGCCCAGAATCACTTAGGAGATAATAAGCTTGTCTCAAGATTAAAAGTAACTAGCAGCTTTTTCTCAACTCTTGTCCGTTACAAGGACCTGTAGCTTCTCTCTCGAAGTTAAAATAATCTGCCTCTGCTCTCTTTGAGTTCACGTACCCCGCGGTCTGCCTTTTAAGTGCTCTGTCTCCACCAGTTTAAACGGCCTTCTGCCCGCCCCACCCCCACCCTCCCAGTGCTATTTTAACTGTGTTTACCTTACATCTGCTTTCAAGTGGGAGCATTCATTGTACCTCGGAAAGACTGATGCACCTGTATGCCAGCACTGTCATGCCTGGGTATATCTTAAGTGTGTTAAACTGTGGGGCAGTATTGCTGGTCTCAGGCTGGGGTGTATTCTTGTGTGATAGTATTGCAGGTCTACGGAAGGTGTTTAAACCACTGAGGTAGTGTTGCAGGCATGTGGCAGCTGTGTTCTCATACGAGATGTGCATATCAATATGACTATTTTGCCAGACAAGTTGAAGTCTCGGCATCAGTGCGGGTATGCGCTAGTCAGGTATTTATACCTGTGAGGTTATATTTCAGGTTTGTGTGTGTGTTAGGTACATATACCCGTGAGGTGATGTTCTAGGGGTGCGTGAGGGTGCGCGGATGGTATCCCTTATTGAGGTCATCTTGCAGCTCTGTGAAAGTGTGTTTGCACTGTTTGGACTCAGCTCCTGTTTAGTGTCTTTCCTTCCAGACTGGTGAAAGTGCAATATTCAATTCCTTTGCTTCCTCCTTCACTTGCTTCAGATCCCCTGACAACAAACCACCATCTTATATTTTTATATACTGATTGTGTAATGCACTTTTCACTCACGTTGGTACAATCTTTAAAAGGGACAATGATCGTATAACATGAATTGAATGTACATTCATCACATTAATTAATAGCTGACTTCAGGGGTAGCAGATAGAGACACAGTTTCAGCAAAGCTACAATGGTCATTGTTTGCTAAGGACAAAGAATTGTGAGTTGCGGACATTGAACCATGGAGCTGTTCTTGTCTGTATGGGGAGGAATTGGGACATGCGTATCCTGAGATGATAGTGTTTTTATTTTGAACCTTCAAGACTTGGGAGTAAAATGGCACTTTGAATGATTTGTAATTTTAAATGTATTTGATTTGAATGATTTGTAATTTAAAAATGTATTTGATCTGAATGATTTGTAAATCAAATGTATTCATTAAAAAAAATGTTTAGACCCTTCTCTGTGGCATGAATGAGTCAACGGATCTCGATCTCAGCTGTGTGAACACATGGACAGATATTCACCTCCAATGTTTGCTTTCAGCTGCATTTGCACCCAAGGACATAGAATAAAACACCATTTAAAAAGTTGACAAATGCCCTTCCAGAACATTATGCTCAGTTTAATTCCCTTGTTGACAAGTATGATTTCCTAAGTAAATGGTATCACAGTCCAGGAATGCATTGTCACCTTTGCCAAGGAGTTTGTTTTCGGTTCGGTTTGTTGCTTATGAAATTTTCAGTTTTAACAAGCATATTGGTCAGTTGAGTTTGTTTGCCCACTTGCTTGTATTCACACTGTAGCTTTCAGTTCAATAACAAACCTCACTAAAATTGGCACACAAATTGGCCATGGTCCAGAATAGAAACCTCTTATTTCTTGTGAAAGTGGGTAAAAGTTCAACAGAGATATTGGCCAAAGTTCAGTTTTTTTCAACAGTATTCCCTGTAAATGGTCTACTGGTTTTGAAACTGAACGCATTACGTTGCTGTACATCATATGATGTTAAACTCAATATGAGGGGAGTCCACCTTCTTTTCAGAAGTCGAGGGGTCAAGTCACCAGAGGTCAGGCAGAAAGTTTCAAATGTCTATAAAATCACCAGTATTCATCAGATTGTCACCAAAGTTGATGCTTTTAATTTTTATTAAGGATGTATTTATCCATAAAATGTTACAGAAATCAATTCATTCACTTTCAGTTTCCATGACAATGAAATTTTCCCATTATAAGCAATGGGAAATTCGTCCATTTCTGTTATTGTTTACCAAAGCCAAATTCAGAAGACGTTTTGATATAAATGGAATGATAGGATTTGGTTATAGCTAAAAATGGCCAGCGTTTTGCCCTCAAAAGCCATTGTAACTCTATTATTTTGCATTCTATTTAACAACATTTCAGCAAGTTCTCGGTTGATGGGTGTCGCACGCCGTGACGCAGCCCTGAGAGGAACAGAAGTAGTCATAGGGAGGTTTGGAAAACTCCTGTTTTCGCCAGCTTTTATTTTGCAAAAACTGTTATAAGGGTTCAGGGGAAGAATGCACCCTTGCACACTTCACCCTTGTGCGATTCAGGCACAAATAATTAACTGAAATGATAAACACAAAAGAAGTTAAAAGTCACCAAAAAAGCACTGAGTGCTGTCCCTCCATCTGCCATGGGTTCATGCACGCAAAGGTCTGCATATAGCTTAACTTATGTGACTTAGACCTCTGACCTGATGAACTCTAAAATATAATCAGTTCAACTACCCACTGTGGGAGATTATTGTATGTGATTTGGTCAAAGTCCTTCCGCTCTTGCAGCAGGTGTTGCGTGCAGGATATGGGTGATAGACGACTGAAAAAAGTATGCTTCCCGCCCACTGTTTGGGGCAGAGGCATAATTAACTGAAGTTGTTGCTTTTCATCCCCCCGGCATATAATGCGGGGGGATATAGCTATCGCTCCGTCTGTCTGTCCGTCTGTAAACATTCTTTTGTCCGGAGCATAACTTGAAAACCGTTCAGTATTTCTCCACGAAATTTGACATGTAGGTCAGGCGTCATATGCAGATGTGCCTTTTGGCATTTAGGAATTTCTTGAGCAGTTAATCCATGAATGTGGGGGGCCGAGGGGATACACCATTGCCAGATGGCTCTTGTTCTTGTTTTTTGGTAATTCTCTTGCATCAGGGTTTCCAGTCTCAAGTGCGCACTGTAAAGAGAGACTTCACATTTGAAGTCTCAGGGCTGATCATTTCATACAGCCCAGGGGTGCGACACCTTTAAAGAGTGGGCATGATCCCTGGCTCAGCCAGCATTTCTGTAGTAAGCTGAACCTTTTGCCACAATGCAACTGATTCATTACTCGGCAAAATGCCAAGTATATTGCTTTGTTCCATTTGTTACTTGGCAAAATTGCAAAGTATATTACTTAATTCTGTTGGTTTGTTTGTTTGTTATTCTGTGCACATTTAGAAAATATGCCGATTTAAGGAATATAATGTACAAAAAAGCCAAAACCGTAACTATTGTGATTGGAATATTGTTGTCGGGTAAGTTATACTGGGGTAGTGTTGCTTCTTAACTGAAGGCTCTCAGTGGCGAATTTCTGAAATTGAGGGTGTATGGAGAGACTATTGATATTTATGAGGGACCACTACCCGATTGGCCAATGAAACGTTCCATGTCTGATCCTTTCATCTGCTGTCTTTCTGAAAATTTTCAAGCATTCTGGAGTGCTTCAAGTAAGCGTCACAACCAGTCGTAAAGTAATATCTCAGCTGAATACGAGCATTTTGTGGACAAAATCCCCTACCCTGTAAGAAAAACAAAAGGGCATTGAAATGTTTTCATTTCAATTCTGAGCCATCATTGATACCATATTTGCCAAAACTAAAATAAAAATTTGGATGTTTATTCTGGACGCAGGTGTAAATAATTATTTTAGCCATTGAGCTGCATTCATTCCCGTTCATTGAGGACTACTTCGCTAGCATTCTCAAAGAGAATAGCGGCCAACTATGTTACAGTTGCATTAATTGGGAGTGGAAAACCCTGACAATCATGATGCCTAGATTGACTAGGCGACATGAATCTGGTGATGCAGTAAACAAGGGAATTCAGAGCTCACCTACCGCTGGCATTGTGCAAGCAGTGCAAACACACAAACCTGTTCTACCAGGCTTGGCTTCTAAAATCTGATCACATGTGAAAGAAATCCATTGGTACCGCTTATTTCTTAAGGCATATTGTCACTGTGTACTTTGTAATATTCTCCAGTCAGAAGTTATGTCCCTGGATCTCCCATTAAATTTCAAGTAGATTCGGCGTTTGACTGGGGAATGCTACAAAGCAATGACATAGTTTGAGAAGTGAGCACTGCCGATGGGTGCACAAGTCATTCTTCTTTCAGATGGGATTGGCATTTAGGTGCCAAGCCTGTAAAACAAAGGGCTTGCATCGTGTACAACCTCATTGGTAGCTGAGTTCTGAAATCCCTAGTTTTTCGCATTACCAGGGTCATGTGCCCTGGTCAATCTAGGCAACATGGTTATCGGGTCTAGGGAGTGGACAGGCTCGCTGTACAAGGGCTCTGATGTTACTGTGTTTCATGAGGGGCAAATTATTGGTCTGCATTTGGCAAAGAAAACTATGAAGATTGCTGAAATTACTGAAATTGGGTCATAAACTGTTCAATGCATTAATAAAACTTGAAGGGATAGTGGTGAACTGTCAACTTCATGGAAGAAATTGTTCATAAACAAATTATGAATGATTCTAATGTGACATCACTAAAATGCTTGGTGAAGTGTAAAAAATGTAATATTTTAACTCTTGTCTATATGTAATTGTGAAAGAACACATTTCCATGCTCAGTGCAGCAAGAACTTGCAGGACTGGGCCTAAACAGCTGCGTTGCCACAAGGAAGCCAATTATTAGTGAGGCTAATTAGGAAAAATTACTTACATTTTCTAGGGAGGTTAATAAAGTGGACAATGAAGCAATGATAAAACATCATGTGGTTTGATGAGTCTTCATTTACTCGAGTCCACAGCAATGGGCACATCAAGGTAAGAAAGGAAGCCCATGAAGTGATGCACCTGTTATGCATTGTGCCCACAGTACAAGCCCCTTGAACCAGTGTTACGAACTGGCGTTGCTTCAGGTCTAAGCTCAGCAGTGTTATGCAACAATAAAAGGAGGTCAGCAGAATACTTGAATGTATTGAATGACCAGATTATCCCATCAATGGATTTTTTAATCCCTGATGGCACAGGCATATTTCAGGATGACAATGCCATGATTCATTGGGCTCAAATTGAAAGAGTAGGCCAACAAGCATGAAGAATCATTTTCAAGCATGAACCACTTGACCCCAACCAGTAAAAAGTTTTTGGGACGTGCTTGAGTAGGCTCTATGGGGTGTTTTCACTCTTCTGTCATCAACACAAGGAGCCAGATAAAAATTAAGGCAACTCTGGTCAGAAATAACTGTAGTAACATTGCATTGGTTTGTTGAAAAAATGAATGTGTGCCATGATCAAAGCTAAAGGCAGTCCAAAATCTTTTAGAGTGTGCAACAATATTTTTGTGAGTTGATACGCAGCAATTTCAGAGCCCCAAAAATAGTATTAATGTGCATTTCTGTGTGGGCTATGGGTCCACCCATGTTTAATGTCCATGAGGGGCAGTGAAATAAACATACGCTGCGCTGTGTGCAACAATTGGACCACAGAATGTTGTCTGCTATTTACTTAATGAGAGTGTTGGATTCAAAAGGTCCAAAACAATAGCCTGTTAGCAATATTAAGATGTCTCTTCAATATACACTGATTAGGAAAAATATTATGATAGGCCTTTGCCTGGCAGATTAAGCCTGTCAATATAATCTAATCTACTTGCAGTAGGCCAGTTTAGGGTCACTTGAGAGAGTTGTGACAACTCAAGAATTGGAGCCATTTTGTTTCCATTGCACAAATCTAAGCCATTGTGCACAATAGAAATTGTTGATTACTTTTTTTCTTTTCACTCAGGGGAAAGGTATTATTTTTGGGGGGGGGGACAAACTAGTGAGCAGTGATTCAACAAGCAAAGGAGAAGTAAAATTCTGACACGAGAAAAGAGAACCTGAAATGAAAAATTGAAACTAGTTTGAGACGATGCTCGATAATGCGATGGAAATAAAATGTCTCCGTGACCAGATTTTCCAGAAGACACATGTCGCAAATCTACTCAGGAATTATAGGCCCGTTGCTTCCAACGTTTTTAAATCTCTACTATCAAATCAACTAATTTCGTGACAGTCTCTCATTCATATCACATATCCAGGGATGTTGGACTAGGAGTAAGAGCGAAATGTATTGGTGGGTCATTAGTTGATACTGGAATATTATCAGTGATTCCACTGACTACCATAGAGAGCACAGTGCACCTCCATGGAAGTTGCAAACTTTCGAAACAGCCTTGCGATCTGAACATCTGGGTCATTCTTCAAGAATGTCGAGGAAATCAGTTCGGAAAAAGCGGCCGCTCACTAGTCCTCGAATGAATACTGAAATCCTTCAGATCAGTGTCTATTATGAGATTATCCGAATAAAAAAAAATCTGTGATATGAACAACATGAAAGACCTGGATTTACCGGAAGTGATTACTATAGCTATTTCCGGTGACGTCATTATATCTGCACTCCATTATAGTTCAGAGCTCTGGATAGAAACAACAACAAAAACAGACGAGGTGGCTGTGGGTTTGTGAAAGAGCTGGAATTGGCGCGGGTATTTCAGCCCCGGATTAAACTGCTTTCGACCATAGACACTGTCAGCCAGGTAACTAACACTGGCCTCTGCTCCCCCCTCCTCCTCGGACTCGGATACAGGCGGAGCCTCACCGCCACCGCGGAAGAAACTACGAGTCTCGGCGGCGGAGGGAGCAGGAGAGCCCGGTGCTTCAGTGGCAGCGGGCCTTTCTGTAGTTGCTGGGGAACATTCTAATTTTGCGCACCCTCTCTCTGCGTCTGTCATCAACAGCTTTAACAGAAACCCCGAAACCAGCATCACCTGCGGTAGTATGCAGGCCAACGGGGGAGGACAAGGACAAAATCAGGAGCTGTCCTGTTTTAATAACGCTCAAAACGGAGAATCTTCCACGGGAGCAACACACTCGAACGGGCTGATTTCCAGTGCCAGCAGCGGTGGTCCTGCTAGTAATATTACCAATAACGGGATTGCAGTTGGGACAACTTCGGTATCCATTTCCGCATCTACTGCGGCGAGTTCGGGCACGGACTCCGGGTCTGCCATGAAAAAGAAAAAACGGCTTTCTCAATCAGATGAGGATGTCATCCGATTGATTGGACAACATCTACGAGGGTTAGGACTTAAGTAAGTGGCTGACCTTAGCAAGCTGTCTTGTTGACTGTCTAAATTTGTCCTTCAACGGACTGTGACAGTTAGGTGCTGGCAAGTGATAGCTTTTGATGTAATTTGCTATTTATGACGAACTTAATGGTCTATTTCGACTCATGGATCGTTGTGAAAACAATGGCGAGGACAAATATAGTATTTAATAGTTGTTTTAAACAGTGGTTCTCAAATTCGGTCACGGGAGTCCCCTGTTTATGTAGGTTTTCGTTCCAGCCGCAGTGGCTTTTTTTATTGGGAGCTTATTCTTGGACTCTGAAATTACATTCTGTCAGAAAAATACATTTTCTGTGGCCACGTAGTACTTGCGGATAAATTTTCAAACGGTAATCTTCAATTTGCACACAATTTTTGAAATGCGGTTATTTACATTAAATTGTGTATAACCGATGGCATTAAAGATTGAGGTCAGTTAGCAAGATCTTAACGGGTATGTGCAGCCACCTACCAATCCTTTCCATCCGGATGATGATGATGATGATGATGATGAAGAATTCAGTGACAGCGCCAATGATAATGAGGCCCACCTGCATTGCGTTGAAGTACAAGGGGGGAAAAAAGACTTATTGTCGCGCATTGTAGAATGAAGTCCACTTCTTCGGCCAATTAATCTCATTCACTGGTGACATCTTCTATGTATTTGTTAGCCCTTAGTGCAATAAACACAATACAAAATTGGGAAACTTCGTGGCATCGAAAAACTATGATGTCATCATGTGGATTAGGAAGATCAATAATCCCTTTCAACATCAAACGCACCTAATTAATTAGAACGAACATTTATTACAAATTATAGAATTGAAACCGTGGTTGGAACGAAAACCAGCATGCGTGAGGCATGGGTCCTTCAGGACTCAATTTGCGAAATACTGTTGTCAAAGACGATGGTAACTGCTCCTATAGAGCCATAGCCCTGCGTGTTTTCGTGCTCTAACGCCTCTTCAGATGATTGTTGCTAGCTCTGGGGTGGGCATTCCTGGTCCGGCAGGACCCGTGTGCATGCAGGTTTTTATTTTTATCAATTACCCTGACTAATTGACTTAATTGGTTGCATACACAAATATAGATTTGCGCAATGATTTGATCAAAGAAAAATGCTTTATGAAGGGAGACGAGAACAGTCTTTGGTGGTCATTCATGATAATTTAAAGAAATGCGCCTGATATGTCAGATTTCATAAATAGTTTGGCTAATTTAGACAATCAACTAATTTAAGGCCAGAAGTTGGTGTGAAACCCAGGGACAGATACAGCCATCATTTCCCACCTCTGCTTTAGTGCAATAAACACAATATAAAACGGGGAAACTTTTTGGCATTGAAAAGCTATGATGTCATAATGTGGATTAGGAAGATCAATAATCCCGCTTAACATCAAACGCATCTAATTAATTAAAAGGAACATCTTACAAATTTTAGAATTTAATTGTGGTTGGAACGAAAACCAGCATACGTTAGACATGGTGACCGTGCTCCTATAGAGCCATAGCCCTGCGTGTTTTCGATGTTTTTGTGCTCTAACGCTTGTTCAGCTAGTTGTAGGTACCTGCTAGCTTGTCAGTGTTTTCATGAAAAGACAAGAGCCCGATTTGAAGGGGAGGAAAAAAAGCAATCGTTTTAATCAGAGGTGCTGGAGAAGACAGACGTTTAAAACCGACAATGCTCGTCTCCTATGGCAGGGTTCCCTTCTCTTGCTATTGAATTATGATGTGGCCATTCGCTAGCAGGTTGACAACATTGCTGCATGATCTAAAAATGTCCCTATGTAGCGAACGTTTTTAACGTAAAACAAAATAGTTATTCGACTGGCTTGCTAGTTAAATTGACTGGCTGGTTATTTGCTCGTCAGAATGCCAACATTTTGTGACAACGTTAGCGCAAGATTACATTCTCTCCATTACTAGCTTCATAACAAACGTTATCTTAATGAAAATTGTCGCCTCTGTCAGCCTGCTTGCCAGCTCGCTTGCTTTATAAAGTACTTAGCATTGGCAGTGAAGGCTAACGTTAGCCAGTTAGCTAGCTTTGTTTACGTTTGGTGATAGGACAGAGAAAATGCGGCTAGCTCGCTAGTCCGCTTACCTTGAGGTGGGGTATTAAGAGTAATTATCAAGAAAATAAATGATGTAGCTTTGTCTGCTCGCTCAACGTTTGCAAGTAACGTTTATTTATTTTTGATGTCACCATGATTAAGTGATGGGAATGAAAACGGCGATGATTATTCTAAATATCAAGTTTATCAACGTTAGCACAAGTATTATTGTAACGTAGAAGGACGTTTATGTTGGACTTAAATCGTGATTCTATTGTGTTGGACAGTTGGCTTCATATTCCAGAATCTGTAGTGGAATTAATGGTTGATTACCCAGAAGAGCCAGACGAAAATTCCGAGACTGTTCTCAAAATGGCACTGCACCATATTCGGTTTGACATATTTTTGAGCAACGTAGACAATAAACTAAGAAAAAAACAGAATGTACACAATGTAGACAGCCATATAATTCCCGTTGAAATCGGGGTACTAACGTTACGAAATGCATCCTGTACATTGGTAAACAGTGCGTGAGAAGTCGATGATGATTAAAAAAAAAGATTGCGAGAAAATTAACTAGCGCAGTAACGTGTTAATCTGTCAGAGTGTTTGACAAATCTCTGCGGGTTGCACTAACAGTGGTTTATTCGCATCGACCGGGGGGGCTGTACTAAGACGCTGGTTTTATGATTAAGCCGGACTTCAGCTCTTAGTAAGCAGGAACCTCTTTAAATCTGGAACATGGACTGAAGTAAAAGGAGCTGCTCCGGGTTTTACTTAAGCTTAAACCCCAGCTTAGTCACAAAGCCAGATTCGTTGTACACCACCCAGGAGTGTAGCTGCTTGTGACAGATTAAGCAGAGGTCACCTGGCGAAACTATGCAGGGCCAGTAAACACACGAGACGCTGTATGTAGGTTACATACACCAGCTCTCTTCTGCGGTTAATCATGTACTTGCATGAGCGACAGAATATTTCAGCCCTCAGAAACCCGTCAGACTGACCCATTAGTGATGAGCATATTTTATGTGAGACGAAGCCACTTTGAAAAACAGGAGTGTCACAACGAATTGATTGGCATTTCAAGACATTCCATTACACTTTAATTTGGATTTCTCAGCTTTTTTGACTTTGTTGACTCATGTTACCAACGCCGGATGCTAGTGATATAGGAATAAATGGATTCTCAACACCGAAGTCAACAGTTTGCGGAACCCAAGACTGACCCTGTGACACATGCATGGAATGATACGATGACTGAAGGCCTACATGTGACTTGGGTTTTGGTTATAAATACATCCTGTGTGAAATGAAAGGGGCAGAATGTGTCATATTAAGGCAATTAATCCGGTCAGTGCTTGTCAGCACATTTTATTGGGTCTTCAGAGGGATTAAAAAAAAAAGATATTCCATGAAATATTGAATGCTGTCAGGTGACACTTGCAACCATTCTTAAAACAAGGGCATGCATATAGAACAGGTAAACTTTAAGATATTGTTGATGGGTTGTGATGAAACTGGAAGCTGGTTTAGTTAGATACTCCTAATATCATTTGTCGGTGTGATCTGTAGTTATGAAGAGATTTCAATGTCTAGTCATTTATTAAACCAGCTCAGAAAAACTTAGGACGGAATGCAAAATGCACTTAAACGGAAAGCAGTCATTACTAAATTTTCTGTGTCTTGTATTTCATTACTGACAGTATGAAGGCGGATATTTACTGCTGTGTTGTGTGATGCCAGCAATTTGGAATAATAAAAAAGGAGAAAATTTGAAAAATGATGTCATTAAAACAGCTGGTGTTTGCAGATGATTGTGATCATGATTTAGGTTCAAAAGCAGCATTTCAGGAGAGACCTCATCTTTCAGGAGCAAAGATGGGCCAGGTATCCCCACTTTGCCCACAAATGTATGAGAAAATCATTGAAAGATTTGGAAATAATGTTCATCATTGAAAAGTAGGAAGAAATTTGGTAAACATCACCCTCTACATTGCATAGCATATGTTACAGATTCGAGGAATCTGGAGGAATGTCTCTGCGCAAATGACAAGATCTCAAGTTTAAGCTGAATAACCATAAGCTCTCGTCTAGAAGAAGACAAAACATCATTATATATATCTGCATGGACTCTAGATCACTTTTGCAAACCTTTGTCAAATACTAGAATGCATAGTTATATCCACAAATGTCAGATAAAACTTTGAAGTGCAAAAAGAAAGCCTTATATTAAGTTTCCAGAAGCGCAGTCAACTTCTTTGGACTTTGAGGAATCTGCGATGGACCATCGTTCTGTGGAAACTTGCACTGGTCAATCAAATCAATATTTCAAGATTTTTTTTCCTTGAAGAAATGGATGCTGCGTGTACAGGACCGAAGAACCATCCAGATTGTTACCAACGAGTCCAAAAGCCATGTTAACGTCTTCATATGGGTTGGGCCAGTGCCCCAGGCTGCGTTAACTTGCGTTTCTGTGAAAGCGCCATTAATGCTGAAAAGAATGCTTTGATTATGGGGAAACATTTACTGGCTCTAAGATGACATCTTTATCAAGGATGTCATTGCATTTTTCATCAAAATGATGCAAAACTGCATACTGCAGGCATTAAAAAGACATTGCTACATAAGAGGGGGGCGATCTTGCTGGGCTGGCCTGCCTGCAGTCTCGACTCATCTCCAATAGTCAACATGTAGTGTATTTTGAAATGCGAACTGCAACAATGAAGATACTGTACTGTTTCACTCCTTATGACTTATTTGAAGGAAGAATGGGACAAAATAATATCTGAAACACTTAACCTCCCGGTGTCTTTGATCCCTGGATATTTATTTAGTGTTCTATAAGGGAATGTAAACATTACAAAGCGGTATATCCTTTTCTGTCCCAACCTTTTTGCATTATATTCAAAAATCTAAATTGAAACGAGGGTTAATTTAGAAAAATCAATAGAATGAATGTGGTAAAACATCAGATAACGGCTGTTGTATTGTTTTCAACGTAATATTGGTCTAAGACGATTTACAAATGACTGCTTTCAGTCTTAATTTTAATGTAACGTAACATCCCAATTTTTTCTGTTTTGGGGTCATATAATGTGCAGTCACAATGTTGATAATGTATTATTGAAATATCATTATTTCATCAGACACTGAATTCTTGTTCAACAGTAAAGAACCAGGGAATAAAGTAGGCCATGTTATGATGAGAATTTGATAATCTGCATGGTGAAATGGAAGTTATGTGGTCTTCATGCAGTGTTGCGGATTATTTTTTGCTTTTGTACACGGATTTCAGATGACAAGGCATGTTAGAAGTTTAGACTTTATTTATTTATTTATTTTTAATTTGGCATCTCCAATCCCACCCGAATCTAGAATGCCCAATTCGAGAACCATGTACAAGGCTTGCTCGTGTGCAACCGCTTGTTGCTGGCCAGCTCTGGAGGGAGAGACCGTTTGCAGCTCTCCTCCGAAGCACACGCCTGCATCTTTACACTCATTGGTAGAAACTTTCGCAAGTTCAGAGGCGGAAGATACCTGAACATGAGCAAGCTTAGAATCTCGCTGACGAGCGTCCGGCTGACCAACAGGAGGCACTTGAGCAATGAACAAGGCAACCATTTTTAATATCCCTCCCCGGCAGTCCCTTCCCAATTTGCATCCCTGCAGCGCTCCAGCCAATCGTGCGCTGCTCTGAAAAAGCTACCGACCACTGCCGGTTGATAGACTGGGGATCGAACCCACACCGTGGTAGTCACTACTGCTACTGCAAATGCGTTGCCTTAACCGAGTGAGCTAACCCGGCAGTGGTGAAGTGTAGACTTTTAGCTTTAATTTAACAATTTGTCAAAAACATTGTATGAGCTGCGCAGGAATCCAACCATTTTTATATTTTACCCACAATTTTTAATGGCTCAATCGTAATCGCACGAATAAATAGTACATTTTAATACTTTGTTGCAAATCCCGAACAATTCTTTTAGTAAACAGTCAATTTTATTATTTCTTCGATTATTTCTTCTAATGATTTGTAGTCAGTTGCAGCCTGAAGATTGGAACCTGTAGGCATTACTAGACATCATAGGCATCATGTAGTCTGTGAGAAATGTTATTGATGACAATCCTGGGCCATATAATCTGAAAGAAATGGCATTAAGAACAGTCCTGAGCGATTAAGTCTGAGGGAAATGTCATTGAGGATGCACCTGAGCCATGTAGTCTGAGGCTGCGCTCGAATAGTCAAAAGATTGCATCCTATCGTCTAATTCCTAACCACTTTTCTTTAACCTTGATGGAAAATGTCCTGAGGTAAAGGAAAGGTGTAAACGGGAATTCATTACTGCTTAGTAAGACAACCGCGCTAATAAAAGAATCTAAATGCACTTACACAAGGGCACGTGATCATGCACCTCTTGCCCTTCGTGTTTGTTTGCTTTCATGATTGTCCGGATGGATGGTTGTTGCTTTAAATATTGCATCCGCATGGTGTTGTGGGGCGGTGTTATCTCCTTTCATTTTGTAAAGAATGGTTCCGTGTACCTTATGCTATAGGTGATATGTTGGGAAGCATTGAAGCACATTTAAAAAATTTGAACACCCTTATCATGGCTCGCACATAAAAAAATTCCAGGTCATTGTTGAGGAGATTGGAACTTTCCTGAGCAAAAACGACTATTTGTGTGCAGCTTGAGAGAAATGTCATTGAGGACACACCTGAGTCATATGATCTGACAGAGAAGTCATTGAGGACAATCCTAAGCCATATGGTTTGAGGGAAATGTCATTGAGGACACACCTTAGTCATATGGTCTGTCAGAGAAGTCATTGAGGACAATCCTGAGCCATATGGTTTGAGAGAAATGTCAGTGAGGACACACCTGAGCCATATATTCTGTGAGTGAAGACATTGAGGACAATCCTGAGCCATATGGTCTGTGAGTGATCTCATTGCGGACAATCCTGAGCCATATCGTCTGTGAGAGATGAGACTGAGGACACACCTGAGCCATGTGGTCTGTGAGAGATGTCATTGAGGACAATCCTGAACCATATGGTCTGAGAGAGATGTCACTGAGGACATTCCTTAGCTGTATGGTCTGTGAGCGATGTCATTGAGAACTGTCCTGAGCCATATGATCTGTGAGAGGTGTCATTAAGGGCAATCCTGAACCATATAGTCCGAGAGAGCTGTAATTTAGGACTTTCCTGGACCTTATAGTCTGAGGAAAACGTCATTGTGGAAATTCATGAACTGCATAGTCTGAGAGATGTAACTGAGGACACTCTTGGGCCACAGGGTCTGCGAGAGATATCAGTGAGGACACTCCTGAGCCGTATATTCAAAGAGACTGAGGAAAAGACTTAAAGATTTCACTTAAGGGTAGGCTTGCTTGTGCAAAATAAAAACAAACAATTTCTAGCCCCCATGCCCTATAGTTTGCCTGGGCGGAGGGTGTATATGATCAAATGACACTGGTAAACAAGTGGATTAAATCCATTTGATTTCTTCATTGATGTTATACGTTTGTGTCTAACTTTTTCAGACTACATTTTATTATTCTGGTTTACATTGTAGTCCTTTTTATTTGCCTAAGGATGGGTAGTGCGGCCTAAATTATAAATGAGGTTTTGTTAGGGTGGCACATGATGTATATCATGGTTGTTTGTGTTCATGCGCAAAGTAAAGTATTCTCAATAAATATAGTGATTTCTAAGGATCCTTGACTGCATCTGTCATGCATTTCATCAGATGTCTATTACTCCTAGAAGTGTGCAAGGACTCACCGAGTGTTGTAGACTGCATTTGTTTGTTGATGTTGTGTCAGGTGAGTTTGGGCGCCTCTAGTGCTGAATCCGGAAACTGTCGGGAGGCAGTCATGTTTGAACCAAATAGCCGCAGCTCTCCGTGAATGCAGCGCAAGCTGTCCACAAACCAGTCTAACTATAAGATGCATGGAATCATGGGATTTTTTCCTAAAGCAAACCAGCATAAATTTATCTTCCATAATTCAGCGTGTTTTATGTTAATGAAGTTGTCCGGAATTACCGACAATTAACAAATTTCTCAGACGGTGGGCTTCTCTGCACAAAGTGACAGATTTCGTGGCTTTACTGTGCAGATCGCTATCAGGTGTCACATCATGTGTTATACTTCGCTGTTGGTTGCCGAGTTACCGTTGTTCACTTCTAGGAATAATATAGTACTAAAGTGATGATGTCACAGTTACTTGGCTTCTGGTTTCGGAAGTAAAATCCCAGATGGGAATTTATAATGGGGTTTGGAGACTCTCCAACATTGCTCAAACTCGTATTAATTTTATGAGCCGCCTCACTCCGAGATTATTCTACGGGGTATACAGATACAAAGGATAACATCAAATTTGTAGTTTATTTCCAAAAATTATCTACTTTTGCACTTGTATTCCAGTTTGTAGTCCACTTCTGCAGACTACTTAGTCACTACACAAGTGGGCGAGTACCCCATGATTAGTTCCCAGCCAATGGGGTGCCTCAGTTTCGGCAAACGTTCACAACGTATCATGAAGATAGCCGATCAGTGCCCTAAATTACTGTTGTCTAAGTATGTGCAACCGTGATGACATAGCCGGCCATTATTAGCTAGCTACATGCCTAGAAATGAATGGATCACTAAGAATAGTTATTTTGCCATTTAGTGAGCTAGCATTTAGCTATGCTAGTGAACTGCAGAGCTAGCTAGCTAGTGAGCTTATTACATCTTGTGCACATGGCTAGATCGAGAGAAACCGTAAATGGTTAATTTAATGTCTCTTGCTGGTAGTTAGCAAGCTAGCTAACATTCAAATTCACCCACTATTAATGGCTAAGCTAGCAAAATAGCTAGCTAGCAAGCTAATAAAGTCAATAAAATGGTGAATAGCTATTATTTGGCTACTTAGCTAGCGTTGAGCATTTTGTGAGCTGGCATTTACATATGACGTTAGTCAGCTACCGATGTAAGTAAACTGGCCAGTAAGTTAGGCTGCTAAAAGTCAGTTTACTTGCTCGGCTAGTTTCACATGGTGAATATTAGTCGCTAAAAACAGTGAATTGCCATTATTTCGGCACTTAACTAGCGTCAGATGAGCAAGCAGACCTGAATTGGCAACATAGCTCAGTCAGTTTTGCGTTGGCCAAAGATGCTAGGCAATGAAAGTAAATTGTTGCAAGTTGTAAAATTTAACATCTAGCAAGTAGACATTCCCAAGTAGAACACAGTGGCTGACTAGTTCACTATCTCACCAGGCAAAGCAAACATATAGCTATGCCAAGCTGCAATTTCTAAGGCATTTTGAATGCGTTCTGCCTGGGAATCAGGAGGATCATGGGGCGTGTAGTTTTTACACTACAAATAGAATTAGCATGGTGAATTAAAATGATTTAATTATAGCTGACCCTGGTCAAAATAAACAACAATTTGTTGTGACTTGGTAATATGTAAAATCTCAAAATCAATGGAGGCTTGAAAACAACAGAAAGTCTATGAGTAAAATGGATGGGAAATTTTACTTCCAACACTAATGTGTTAAATTTAAACAATTTAAACAATCATGAAACGCATGCATTGCTTCCAACCCCTGAGTTAAAAAGCGTGAGTAGTTCGGAGTCATAACGCAGGTAAAACTGATAAACCTCCATGGACAAAGGACTTCAATTCCACATGAGAATCTCTTTCATATGCTTTGATTTAGTAATTGCTGACTTCAGCAGGGAAACTTAATATGGCACTAAAACTCACGCCAAATGCGTGAGAGTTGATATGTATGCATTATTAATGAAAACTGACCACACCTGATAAAGTTGAGAGTTTCTGAAATGGCAGTTCAAATGAATGATTGAAAATAGGTCATGGCCAATCATCATTTTTAAGGGATGGGTTTGAGCCTTGTTGCCAGTTCACAAGCCGCCACTGGTGTGACGTCATCACTTTACTACTCTATAGACTTCTGGTTTCATACACTGAACACATCAGCCTATATAAAGTGAGAATGTGAAGCTGACCATCTGTCCCTCCTCTTCAGTCAGACTGTGGACCTGTTGATGCAGGAGTCCGGCTGCAGATTGGAGCATGGAGCTGCAACCAAGTTCCGCAACCACGTAATGGAGGGAGAGTGGGACAAGGTGCGTCTCAAGGGCTCGAGTGGGCAATTCCAAGGTATTGTCCACCTAATGTCCCCTCCGTGACAGACACTAAAATGATTTCCACCTGGAAATTGAGGGGAAAATTGAGCTTTTTCCTCCCGAATATAGTCAGGCCTACCAAAGAAAACGTAGCCTCAGCACACAAAAACTTTGAAATGCCTACATTAATCGCGGAAATAGCAACTGAAAAATAATACCCCGCTACCGAAACTTTTTTCTTTGGTAGGCCTGATAGTAGTGCACTATTATACCCATAAATTGTACAAAATAATTTTTCATACTTCAACAGAATTTTATTTGGGGGACGGTTTAGTGTCTTGTCACGGAGGGGACATTTTGTTAAAATACCTCAGAATCGCCTGAGTGTGCTCTTGTTGGGCTGTGTTCAGTCAGGTGCCTGTGTATTGTTGTTGACTGGGCTCTGCAAAATGTATGTAGCTGTGCATCATGCTGTGTACTATACGTTATTAATTGCTTATTTCCGTATTGCCTTGGTATTGGCCCGAGGGTGGCCGCAGCCTTGGGCTAATACTGCGACCCAAAGGACAATACCAAGGCAATGTGAAAATAAGCAATTTATAATATTTTTATTGGTGTTGTGCTATCATGCTCTGCTATCGTGACAACATTACGACTATACTGAAGTACACGACTTCAAGACTCATTAAAGAGCTGAATGGTAGGTCCGCGACTGCTTGTACACCTGCTGAACTCTGCCCATACGAGGTCGGCCAATACAGGATATATTGGCAGGACGTTTTACTGTATGCGAGCAATAACGCACTTGAGCAATTAATAACAGACTATACTTATCTGTATTGAGGGCTGTGCTCTTGGTATTGAGCTAGTTATGTGCATCCACTTCTGTTAGCCTTGTTGGGATTGAATTTCTATCTATTCCTCAATCTTTACCTCTTTCTTCCCCTCTGTCCCTGTCTGCCTACCTCTCTTCCCCTATCTGTCGTACTGCAGGCTGAAAGTGACCTGAATGAACTCAAGGCTCTGATGCATTCTCCCAGTGCCATTGTGGTAAGCCAGTGCCGTGTTAACGAATTAAAGCCAAAATGACTTCAAGCTCTACTGAGCCGTTGCATAAGTGAGAGGGTGCTTTGAACCAGCATGTTTTTTCACGCAAGTTTTATGTACTTTGGCCCGAAAGGCTGTTTCGCCTGTTTTAATTCCAGTAGCATTTTACCTAATGCAGCGCATCTTCCTTCCTAATGATGGCGTTGTTTTCTTGTCACTTGTGAAGTCAGGATTTGGAAGATAAACTGCCTGAATGCATCGCTCTCTTGGGCTGAGCACATGCAGCAATCAGATTAGAGGAGATTATATTCTAATATTGTATTTTCTCAGGAAGTAATGTCCCTTAAAATGGGCCCCTTCTGGTAGAATTGTATGGACACAGAATCTTGAATGAACCTTTCAAAATATTTTTTATTCTTAGGAATTGTTCACATCAAGGTTTAATGTTTTTTTTTTTAATCCTATAATGTGTATAATTTGTTTCACACCTGTAAAAATTTTACATTACATGGAAATTCATTCTATGTCTTGTAAGCCTGTCTGGGCTGGTTATCTACTGATGTAGGATAAAATATTGATGCTCGAATGCAGACTTCGAGACTATTTTTATTGGACATAATTTAGTTATCTAAGTGTTGATATATTTTGTCACTATTTAGTTTTACGTATGTAATGATGTTCAATTTGAGAATTTTCAACAGTTTGGTAAAAGTCATTTGCACATTTGCAAGGAAGTCTGGTCAGTGTTTCTGTGGCTAGCAGCTACAAAGAATGAAAGTCTAAGTTTATCTTTGTTAATTGATGATCTCAAAAAATAAAAGAACTCCGTGTTTGAAGTTACTATCAGGCTAGTGGTTTCCTGTCAGTTTTATATTGGGGCTAATGAAAAGATTAGGTTAATACACAGCATTTTAAGTTATTGTTTAGCTTAATAATCCAAAAAACAACAAGACGACCCAAATACTCAATGCATGCCAAAGAGGGCGCATATCGGCTCCATAACCCCTGTGAGACGCAGGACGTACCGCAACGCCTGAAGGAGTCATGAGAGGAGAGTGGGTGTTTATTTACAAATGGAGTTGGAATTGGATTAGTATAGCTTTAAGTCTGCTTACTATTTACAATAAATAGATATTTGTAAATTATCTTGTAGTTCATTGTTATGCTCATTGTTACGGTATCTGGTACTACCTTTTTAAATGGAAAGTGAGGTAAAGTTTGCTTGTATCTCGCAGAAGTTTGCATAATCTTGGCAGAATATTTGTTGTCGAGCTTGGTAGTTGGTGAAGATAATATTTAAGCTCGCTAACTGATCAAATGCACTCAGACGCATAAAATCGCAACAAGCCAGAGTGTACAAAATTTTGTACAAATAATGTCATGAGGAAAAAAATAAATAACAGGGTGTTTAAAATGGAATACTGGCTCACAAATGGTGAATTCTAACACATTGGTTAGTTGTCAGGCCACGCGCTAACAACAATAGTCCAATTCGTGAGCCTCTCCCCAAATGATCCTCAAAAAGTAGAGAGAGAATAGAATTGTTTCATGCATCATTTCTGCAGTCTTTGAGCTGGAAAAACCGTGTCAATACATCTTGCGTATACTGATACAAATGGTTTTGGTACTTGCATTGTAACTCTGCTCTGGCCCCGACAAAGTAATTTGTGTTTTCAGTCATTGTACTTCAGCTAATTAACTTCGCTGGTCATTGACCAGCTGAGTCATTAAGATGGTGTAAACTCAGTTGTGGTTTTCTGTCATCCATAAAAATTTGACGTTGTGGTCACAAATTTGACAAAATGTGGTATGAAGCATTATGAGCCAATAAACAGTATTGGGATCATATTTCAGCCCCACACTGCCAAAAGTGGGGTAATTTTGAAAAAATGAAGTTGTCCATTTTTCGACCTTTGCAATACAGATAAATAGCTGAAACCTTATATGTTGTTCAAAACGTGTCAACATGCGTTTGATGGGTTCTGAAAAAATGGCTATTTTGTGAGCATAAACAGAATAAATGCACGCATATCCAAAATCTGATATCTCAGGTGCGGGACCCAAAAAAAGTAGAAAAGAATAAAAGTCTGCACTCTTTAAGTTGCTCCCAGAAGACTTTATTCCTTGCATAACGTTTCGGCCGATGTGGCCTTCATGGCCTGATGTGTGGAAGTCACCTGACGAAGGCCACGTCGCCCGAAACGTTGTGCAAGGAATTAAGTCTTCTGGGAGCACCTTAAACAGTGTGCGGACTTTTTTTCTTTTTTATTTTGTGAGCATAGACATTCCTTCCCTCAGACACCTGAATGACCCGTAACCTTTAGCGGTCACATTTGGTGAGACTTTGCAGACAACATCCTTAGGAAATGAACGAGTATGGTAATTCATTTCAGCCTTGTACCCAACTCCCAAATGGGCGTGGCAGGGTGGCCGGCCACTTGAGTTGCAGGTTGGCTTGAGACTCTTGTGTTTTCACTTTCTCTCGAGTTGTCTTAATCCTGAGTTTTCCGCCTCTGGTTATTGCATAACTTTGTCTTGTTCTTTGTTGCAGAAGATGAAGTTCCTGCTGCTGCAACAGAAGTACCTGGAGTACCTGGAGGATGGGAAGGTGTTGGAGGCGCTGCAGGTCCTGAGAGGAGAGCTCACCCCTCTCAAGTACAACACAGAGCGCATTCACATCTTAAGTGGGTATGCACATGAGTTAAATTGCTCTCTGGAACCTTACATAAACTCCAGTCTGTTCATCGCCAATGTCTTCACCTCATAAATATAGAGCTGTGAAAATGTACAGTATTTTCCATTCCCGATTTTTATTTATTTATTTATTTTATTTCTTATTTTTTTCTTTCCCCCCCCACCTTCTATTTTTGCATATATGTCACAGATGCTTTGGATAATCTTACTAATTTAGTATAAGATTAAGATAATCAGCGTAAACACAAAATGCAGATTTTAAATGATTTAATTTATTGAAGGAAAAAAGCAATCCCACCCTTCCTGGCCCTATGTGGAAAAGATAATTGCCCGCTAAGTTATTAAATTCAATCAAACTGTTTAACGGATAACTGGGTTCAGTATCATTAGGCACACCTATACATGACTGTCAGCCCTGCTGAATCCAAATATTACTTAAATAAAACCTGCCCAGCAATATGAAGTATGTAAGAAGCAGCCCATGATGGTGCAATAAAAAAAATGCAAGAACAGTTGAGCAGCAAAGTTGTTGACATCGATCAGTCAGGAAAGGGTTACAAAGCCATTTTAAGGCTCTAGGAGTCCAGCGAACCATGGTAAGAGCCATTATCTACAAAAAAAGAAAATATGGAATGGTGGTGAACTTTCCATGGGTCAGGAGTACTTTGACACTCAACCAGGAGGCCACAAAAGAACCGAGACCAACAACTAAAGAACAGCTGTTGTTACTTGACTCGGTGTCTGTGTATAAGATTCCGCTATTAAACAAGAGACTCTGCAAAAATTGCATTGATAGGGGAGCTGCAAGGTGAAAACTACTGCTGACCGAAAAACGCACAGACTCGTCTTGTATTCCCCATTAAACATGTTGATGACCCCCATGACTATCGGGATAATATTCTGTGACTGATGACTCATAGGTGAAAGCTTTTGGAAGACATGGGTCCCGTGAAGCTAACACAGCATTCCTAAATAAGAACCTCAAACCAACAGTCAAACGCGGTGGTGGTAGTGTGATGGTCTGGGTCTGCTTTTCTGCTTCAGGACCTGCAACTTTCCACTATTGATGGAACCATGAATTCTGCTGTACTAGAAAATCCTGAGGAAGAATATCCAGCCATTAGTTAATGACCTAAACATCAAGCACAGTAGAGTTGTGCTGCAGGACACTGATTAAACCACATTAGCAAGCCCTTCTCTGAATGGCTCTAAAGAAACAAAATTAAAGTTTTGGAGTGGCCTAGTCAAAGTTTTGAGATGCTGTGACATGACCTTAAACAGGTAGGTGAGGCTCGAACACAGTTTGGTTGTATTAAAATAATTTTGCATAGGAGAGTGGGCCAAAATTCCACCACAGCAATGTAAAAACATTTATTGCCAGTGATTGCTCATTTGATTGCATTCGTTGCCCCAAGGGTAGCACAACTAATGACCAAGCTTAGAGGGACAATTATTTTTTCACATGGGTGATTTAGGTTTCGAATTACTCTTCCTTATATAAATGGAATTATTAAATGCAGCATTTTTAGCTCACCTGATGACGTAGTCAGATGAGCTTACGTCATGGCCTGTTTGTCCGTCGTTTGTCGTCGTCCTTCATCGTCCGTAAACATCTTCTCCTCCGAAACCACCGGGCCTATGAAGCTGAAACTTGACAGGTACCTTCCTACCCATGAGGACACCAAAGTTTGTTCAAGGCCTTCCGATCCGATTTTCACATAATTGCCCATCTGAAAGCTATTTATGCACATATTCAGCTGAAATTTGCTATGTAGTCAGTACGTGGCAAGATGCATCACATATCATACGGCTTTTTCCATATTTCGAATTTTGACCTTGCTTTCACCTTCAACTTTATACAACCCCTGTGAGTTACATTGAAATCTTTCAAAATCATCTTCTCCGAAACTACTTGGCCAATGAAGGTGAAACTTGACTGGTACCTTCCTGCCTATGAGGACACTAAGTTTTGTTCAAGGCGTTTCGATCCGATTTCAAACATGGCAATTGGCCATCTGAAAGCTTTTATTACACATATTCAGCTGAAATTTGCTATGTAGGTAGTAAGTAGCAAGATACATCACATATAATACGAGTTTTTCCGTATTTTGAATTTTGACCTTGCTTTGACCTTCAACTTTGTACGACCCCTCTAAGTTACACTGAAACCTTTAAAACTCTTCTTCTCTAAAACTAATTGACCAATGAAGCTGAAACTTGACAAGTATCTTCCCACCCATTAGGACACTAAATTTGTTCAAGGCGTTTCCCTTGAGTGGTCAGGTGAGCTACAGGGCCCGTGGCACTATTTTTTGTGTTTATGTAGTTTTTGTCTTTTATTAAAATTACATGGATGATCTGAAACATTTAAACATCACAAATGAGCAGAAAGAAAGGAAACTGAGAAAGGGGCAAATATTTTTTTACAACACTGCAAGATGTCTTATTTAACCCTTACATTCCTGCCAGACCCTCAGTGTGAAGCCAATAAAAAAATTACTTCAGTATTCTGGTCTTCTATTTCTAGACTTTAAACTGAATTTTATTATTTTTGTTTTTGCATTGATGAGAACAATCTTCCAGTTAGCTCAGAAAATGTGATTCATTTCAAGATATGTGAATGATTTTAGAAAATTTCACTTGTTGGCTCACCTGGACCAAAGGCCCATGTGAGCTTTTGCCATCACTTGGCGTCTGTCGTGAACATTTTTCAAAACTCTTCTCTAAAACCACTGAACAGATCCAGACTGAAATTGGCCACAAGCATCCTTAGGATGTCAACTTGAAAAGTTGTGTCGATTATGCCCGCTGTTTGAATAACATGGCCGGTGTTACTAAAAATAGAACATAGGGGTAAAGACACCTATTTTCACCTTTATCTCAGGAACTAAGTCAGCTAGAGAAAAAACCGTTACCTTATAATGATCTGATGATGAAACTCTACAAAGTCTCCGTAGGATCGAAATCATGCAATGCCTCCTCGTAGGAGTTATTGGCCTTGAAATGTCAAATGTGACAGTTTTGTGCTTTTTTTGCCCTATCTAAAGAAAGCTATAAGAGAGAGAGAATTTTTCAATTGCTAAAATGATCACCAAATAAAGCTCTAAAAAAGTCTACATTGTACTGAAATGGTACAATGGCTCCTTCTAGGAGTTACTGGCCTTAAAACATAAAATATGATTATTTTTGTTGTATTTGATTATAGCATGGTAATACAGAAGGGATGTTTGCAAAATGCCCGTGAGACAACATCCCTAACCACCTAACATTCAAAACAACAAGAGGGCACCATCCAGCCTTCAAAACGCTGTAAAAAATCAGTTTTTGAGATAAAATTCTGATATTTTCCAAACATCATCTACACCATGACTCCAAAATTTTATCATTTTTTTTCAATGAACATTGAAAATGTATTTCGCAAGAATTTGCAAGTATATGTTTACAATACTGCTTTCAGGCAAACATTTTGATGCACTGTAGGCTCAAAATAACATGGAGCAAAACTCTCTCTGAACGGCAAGCTCTTATTAGCCCCATTAAGGTATACATTATTATGAAGGGCTCAAGGTCAGGGAAACCTATCTTAGTATTGACTACCTTGTAGACGCAGTGGAACTTGTATTTTTCAATGGTTCTTTATTAAACATGGAATACTTGTTTGACGCAGACAGGAAGCGGCTATACCCCTTGTACCTAAGTAGAAATGGGGGACATTTTAACAGAATCAGAAAAATTCTTGTAGGCACAATGTACCCGAGTTTGTTTTACCAAATTAAGTAAACATATCTGCATAGATCAGTCATACTCTGTACATTCATACGGTCATATTAGCCAAGGAATGTGGAGAGGAGGGATCAGATTGTCACCCTCAGCTATCGATGACAATAGAGTTTTGAATGTGGCCAGGTGAATAGATCCAGAGAGCGATTCAGGCTCTCTAGAGCCTATAGTCAATCACAGGGTAACTTAAAATGAGCTAATATTTTGCATTTTAGAGATGAAAATGATATTTTCAGTTTCATAAAAAGATTCAAACGAAGTAGGATGGTCATTTTTGCACTGTTTTATTCTTTAAGATTGTACTGGTTCTGTCCATAATTGTTTTCCGTGTTCAGCATGAAATCCTACAGTTTCAGTGCCGGTCGGGATTCTGAGGCGCTAGTCTGTTTCATTGGAGAAATTGCTGCCTCTTGGAGGCATGCAGTAAATATCAACATGAGCATCTTATTTAACGTATTTATGCTCAAGTCCAATGTGCGCAAGATCAACCTTCAGTCCTTGTGATTGGCCTGGAAGCGAACTGCAATGCTTAGCACTGATTGGTCAGTGAAGATATTACCCGTTTTGCTGGCCTATGTTTGGCCAGCGGGGATGCTACTGTACCTATATTGCTCATGTGTGATTGGCTGGAGATGATACTGCCTGTGTGTTTCCTCAGGTATCTGATGTGCAGCCATGCAGAGGACCTGCGTGCCAAAGCAGAGTGGGAGGGCAAAGGGACTAGCTCCCGCTGCAGACTGCTGGACAAGCTGCAGAGTGAGATGCATGCAGACACACACACACAAACACACACTCACACAGGCAATACACCTCCCCCTTGCGCACACTATGAATTTCATGTGCACACATTGATGCACCAAAGCCCTTCCAACTCATGCACAGAAATCCACACACAACAGAACTTATGATTTTGTGCGTCTACGAGATTGTTTGGTTAGTGCTTTTTGAAAAGGACATGTTGATGCCCCCTGGTATTTATGGATTTTCCCTTTGAAAAATACGCCTCTTCCGTCAACACGCCAATAAATGCACTTCCAGAGCAGTGTACGTGGTTTTGCACACCTCCACTCGTTGAGAGCAAAAAATTAACAAGAATGGTGGATGCGATCGTGGGTGAGGCATTGGAAACCTGTGATTTACGGACAATAATGAAACAGACAAGAGCACCGTGCCTAGTGCTGATAAGAATAATCACTTTATCGGCACAAACTGCCGAACATTCATGAGCATCAGAAATTCAGCATAGCGATTTGTGCCAGCAATCGAGATGTGCTACTAGGCAGTTCTTTTCATGCGCAGACCCACAATCATGAGACTGTTTCCACGCTCATATCTTGTATATATTCAAAAATCTTAAAAGTACATTTTTTACATTGTGCCTCTCGACCTATAAGCATATAAATTTTTGCGTGTGCAAGCTGGCTTAGTTGGAAAATGTTGACATTGGATAATGATGGCATGCAGCATGTTACCTTTAAACAAATGTAGCGAACTCATTGCAACTCATGCATATGTTATAAAAAGCAAATATAAATGCTGCTGGTGTAGGCTGATTAATTTTTTAAGATAAAGTTGAAAACAAAGACTGTGGTAGTTTTGCGCAGTGGTGGCATTTTCTGACAAGGCAGCATAATTTGTCCGAATACCGGCATGGGGTGTCAAATCTGCTCTGTATGCATTGGAAAAACTACCTTGACGCCACCTGGTATGAATGAGCGCAGTATTTGTGGAAGGGTCAATTATTTACTAAATCAGGGTGTCAAAGCTGCTATCTATATCACGGCCCAGGGTTCCCCCTGGGTTCTGAAAAATATTCTTCACTTTCTTCTTCGAGAAATAAAGTAAAAAAAAAAATATGCTTCACTTTATCTTAGTCGTCATTTTTTATTAGTCACTCATGGACTTTATAAAACTTTGAAAAGCCTTGAAAGCAGACAAAGTGCATGCAGCACAAACAAGGTCAAACCTCAGATACAGTGCTGTGAAGAAGTATTTGCCCCTTCCTGATTTCTTGCTTTTTTGTATATTTTTCACATTTCATGGTTCAGATCATCAAACAAATTTTAATGTAAGAAAAAGATAACCTGAATAAATACAAAATGTAGTTTTTAAATGATGGTTTCATTAATTAAGGGAAAATAGCTATCCAAACCTACCTGGCCCTATGTGGAAAAAGTAATTTCCCCCCCTTCTTAAATCATGAATTAACTGTGATTAACCACATTTGTTAAGTTCAATTTTAATTTTAAGTTCAATCCAAGCTTGTTTACTGCCAGACCTGTTGAATCAAGACATCACTTCAATTGAACCTGCTTGACAAAGTGAAGTAGGCTAAAAGATCTCAAAAAGCAACACGTCATGCCGCAAACTCAAGAAATTCAAGAACAGATGAGAAACAAAGTGACATCTATCAGTCTGGAAAGGGTTGCAAAGCCATTTCTAAGGCTTTGGGACTCCAGCAAACAACGGTGAGAGCCATTAACCACAAATGGAGAAAACTTGGAACAGTGGTGAACCTTCCCAGGAGCGGCTGGCCTACCAAAATTACTCCAGGAGCGCATCAATGACTCATCCAGGAAGTCACAAAAGAACCCTAGAACAACATCTGAAGAACTGCAGGCCTCGCTTGCCTCAGTTAAAGTCAGTGGTCATAATTCAATAATAAGAAAGAGACTCGGCAAAAATGGCATTCATGGGAGAATTCTTTGGTGAAAACCACTGTTGGTTCGTCTCACATTTGCCAAAATGCATCTTGATGATCCCCGTGATTTTTGAGAAAATATTCTGTGGACTGAAAAGACAACAATTTAACTTTTTGGAAGGCGTGCATCCCGTTACATCAGGCATAAAATTAACGCAGCATTTCATAAGAACATCGTACCAAAAGTGAAACATGATGGTGGTAGTGTGATGGTTTGGGGCTGCTTCTGGACCTGGACGACTTGTCGTATTGATGGAACTATGAATTCTGCTCTCTACTGGAAAGTCCTGAAGGAGAATTTCCAACCATCAATTTGCGACCTCAAGCTCAAGCACACTTGGGTTATGCAGCAGGACAATGATCCGAAACACACTAGCTAGTCCACCTCTGAATGGCTTTAAAAAAAAAAAAAAACAAAATGAAGATTTTGGAGTGGCCCTAGTCAAAGTCCAGATTTAAATCCGCTTGAGATGCAGTGGCATGACCTTAAGGCTGTTGATGCTCAAAAACCGTCCAATGTGGCTGAATTAAAACAATTCTGCAACGAACAGTGGGCTAAAATTTTTTCCGTGGTGATGTGAAAGACTCATTGCCAGTTATGACAAACGTTTGATTGCAGTTGTCGTCGAGGGTGGCACAACCAATTATTAGGACTTAGGGGGCAATTACTTTTTCACATAGGGCCATGTAGGTTTGGATAGCTTTTTCCCCTTAATAAATGAAATCATAATTTAAAAATTGCATTTTATATTTACTTGGGATGTCTTTGTCTGATATTAAAAGTTATTTGATCTGAAACATTGTGACAGATATGCAAAAAAATAAGAAATCAGGAATACTTCTTCACGACACTGTATTTGCATTATAACAGGTCTATCCATTATACTTTCGATTGAATTTACAATTTTGAGTCCATTCAAGTCCAACCTCTGATAATGGGGACCCTATAGACCATAAAAGCTAAATTAAAACCTCTTGAGCATTTAGCATGGAATTTATTCAAAAGACTGGCAATAGAAATCCCTTCAAACCCTTAATTTCTTTTTTTTTTTCCTTAACATTTTTTTATCAATGCAGCCATTTTTGGCATCCCAAAATTAAATAGGGACAGACCCTTTAAGGGCAGTACTGTAGAGAGGCCTGACAAAAATGCTAAATTGGACTAGGGGTGAGCTCAAAATTTTATGCTGTTGGAATCAGAATTAGTGGAATTGTCAAATGTTTATTTAAAATGTTTAACTTTTAAGATTTCCATGACTGATTCCAAATTGAACTTTAGGTGAGTTCAATGTTTTGTGCACAATTTATTGGAATCCCTAACGTAAATCTCAAATGTTTAGAGTTTCAAATGTTAAACATCTCAGGTAATCACTAATTCTGATGCCAGCAACAAACAAGTCTCAGTACTGGCACCCTCATCTACTGTTCTCTTGGGAGTGCTTTCTGGTTACTGTACTGTCCGAAACCAGCATGTGATGCTAAGCTGGTAAACACAAAGCCCCCCAGCGGTATCAAGCGCCGCGGGATTTACATAATTCAGTCAAAATGACAACACCACACCTAGCGGATTAACACGTATTGTTATTGGTCAAAAGCTTGCCGTCCATTTTGTCATAAGGTGTAGTCTATTTTTACAAACGTATTGCTGCTACTTGCACTGAGCTTTTGAAAATCATTGAATGCATAGCCATTTCAATCATAATAGAGATTAAACGCCCCTCTAAAATTATAAGCAAAAATAATTGCTTGTAACTCATTAAAATTCTGTGATAGCAATTCAAGTTGGTGCAAAAACCATCGCACACAGCGTTCACCTCAGGACTGAGTTTGAGAACTGTTGAGTTAGGTGTCAGCAAACTACCTTACTGCCTAACTATCGCACTGGCCTGAACATATTTTAACAGCGATGAGTTTACAGACAATCAACCCAGCTGTGTAGGAACGGTTTGTTATTAACATGAAGTTTTGATCATTATTGATGATGAATCAGATATTGTATAGCACTGTCTTGTGCCTTAAAAGCTAACTTGGAAGTACCATGTTTTGCCTAACATCAGCTCAGAAATTGCCAGTCATACTTTGGTAGAAAACATGGCAACAAATGACATGATTGTACGCATCGCGCAATTGTTATCTCGAAGACTAATCAAACCACTATATGCCGTGTACAGATGCCCTCAAATCTGCTCATATCAATTACGTTTACGTAACTAGGGACGCATGGAAATTTACACACCTTGTTTGCCTAATTTATTATGAGGGGATGACAACTTCCACCATTATACAGGTAAAACGAAAATCCGCGAATATGCACTCCCTCACATGACTGACTGCCAGATAACATCATTTGGCTTTTCAACTCCACTGAGACCTGTTGGCCAATAACACAGCATTTGGACATAGAACCCCCCTCTCTGATTGGTCTTTCTTGGCTCTGTTGATTGAAGATTAAACAACACGAAAGTGCGGTCCTGTTTCACAGACATTCAGTAATGTTTCAAACTGCCCAAAGTGAAGATCTTTTTATTTATTTTATTTATTTATGCATTCAGATAAACTATATGGGGCTAAAGGAAACATCTTTGGGGCTACAGCCTCGAATGCTCTGGGCAGACGAAGCCACCATTTGCCATTGAATTTTTATTCGTAATTAAAGAAATACATTGGCCACTGTGAGGACTGCTCATAATTTTCTCCTCGTCACTGATGAATTATTTTTGTCAATGACAAAAATGACGAGCGGCAGCGGGAACCCTTGACTTCCATCAGAATAAAACTGATATCTACACAATACATTTTTGTGTTTTTGTGTGTAGGCTTGTCATTTGTGTCTGCTTTATATGTGTGGATGTGTATAGTTTGCAAGGTTGTGTGAGTTGCATATAATTTCTGTGATTCAGAAATTTTGTGCGATTGTCAATAGCGTAATTTAGTAATTTGTGCATCATCACATAATTGTGTGTGCTGTTTGATGTGCGATGGTGATTACTAACTGCAATTCTATCCCATTTGTGTGTGATTTCTCTGTGATTGTGTGTTGCACTCTGATTTGGTACATGATTCAGTGTCTGTTTTTTGTGTGGTGTGTGATTTGTTTGTGATACTGTGTAATTTTTGTTTGCTGTGTGATTTGTGTATGATGATTTTGTAGTGTGTGATTTGTGTGATATTTGTGTGGTGTGTGTGATGTGTTGGTGATGCTGTGTAATATTTTTGTGGTGTGTGATTTGTGTAAAGCGGTGATATTTGTGTTGTATGTGATTTGTGTGTGATATTTGTGTGGTGTGTTATTTGTGTGCTATAATAATGTAGTGTCAGAGTTGTGTGATGTTTGATTATTTGGGTGGTGTGATTTGTGTGTAATGATGTAATATTTGTGTGGTGTGTAATTTGTGTGATATTTGTGTAGCGTGTGATTTCTGTGGGATGCTGTATAATATTTTTATGATGTGAGATTTTTGTGCGATATTCCTGTGGTGTGTGTGATACTGTGTATTTTTGTGGTGACTTGTGTGTGATATTTGTGCATAATATTTGTGTGGTGTGCAATTTCTGTGTGACATTAGTGTTTGATTTGTGAGATGCTGTATAATATTTTTGTGGCGTGTGATTCGTGTGTGATGCTGTATAATATTTTTGTGGCCTGTGATTTATGTGTGATGCTGTATAACATTTTTGTGGCGTGTGATTTGTGTGTGATGCTGTATAATATTTTTGTGGCCTGTGATTTCTGTGTGATGCTGTATAGTATTTTTGCGGCGTGTGATTGGTGTGTGATGCTGTATAATATTTTTGTGGCCTGTGATTTGTGTGAGATGCTGTATAATATTTTTGTGGCGTGTGATTTGTGTGTGATGCTGTATAATATTTTTGTGGCGTGTGATTGGTGTGTGATGCTGTATAATATTTTTGTGGCCTGTGATTTGTGTGAGATGCTGTATAATATTTTTGTGGCCTGTGAGTTGTGTGTGATGCTGTATAATATTTTTGTGGCGTGTGATTGGTGTGATGCTGTATAATATTTTTGTGGCCTGTGATTTGTGTGAGATGCTGTATAATATTTTTGTGGCGTGTAATTTGTGTGTGATGCTGTATAATATTTTTGTGGCCTGTGATTGGTGTGTGTGATGCTGTATAATATTTTTGTGGCCTGTGATTGGTGTGTGATGCTGTATTATATTTTTGTGGCCTGTGATTTTTGTGTGATGCTGTATAATATTTTTGTGGCCTGTGATTGGTGTGTGATGCTGTATAAAATTTTTGTGGCCTGTGATTGGTGTGTGATGCTGTGTAATATTTTTGTGGCCTGTGATTTGTGTGTGATGCTGTATAATATTTTTGTGGCGTGTAATTTGTGTGTGATGCTGTATAATATTTTTGTGGCCTGTGATTTGTGTGTGATGCTGTATAATATTTTTGTGGCCTGCGATTTGTGTGTGATGCTGTATAATATTTTTGTGGCCTGTGATTGGTGTGTGTGATGCTGTATAATATTTTTGTGGCCTGTGATTGGTGTGTGATGCTGTATAAAATTTTTGTGGCCTGTGATTGGTGTGTGATGCTGTATAATATTTTTGTGGCCTGTGATTTGTGTGTGATGCTGTATAATATTTTTGTGGCGTGTGATTTGTGTGTGACGCTGTATAATATTTTTGTGGCCTGTGATTTGTGTGTGATGCTGTATAATATTTTTGTGGCCTGTGATTTGTGTGTGATGCTGTATAATATTTTTGTGGCGTGTGATTCGTGTGTGACGCTGTATAATATTTTTCTGGCCTGTAATTTGTGTGTGATGCTGTGTAATATTTGTATGGTGTGTGATTCTGGGAAATATTTGTGTGGTGTGCAAGTTGTCATGTTATGTGATCTGAGTTCACTTCATCGCCCCTGCAGCGTACCTGCCCCCCTCGGTCATGCTGCCCCCTCGAAGGCTGCACACCCTGCTGAGACAGGCAGTGGAGCTGCAGAGAGATCGCTGCCTCTACCACAACACTAAGCTCGACAGCAACCTGGACTCTGTGTCCCTGCTGCTGGATCACGCCTGCAGCCGGTACGGCCTCCGCCACCTTCTCCTCAACACACGCCCTCTGTTTCAGCAATAACTGCTGCGGTCTCATCTCTGTCCATATTCTTCTTTTATGTGTGTCTGCAGAAAGCAGTTCCCATGTTACACTCAGCAGATTCTGACAGAACACTGCAATGAAGTTTGGTTCTGCAAGTTCTCGAATGATGGTACAAAGCTGGCGACAGGATCCAAAGACACGACTGTTATAATCTGGCTGGTGGACCCTGTGAGTACAGCCTGTTCTCCTTTTTACACCTCAGCCCCGACTAAGTGGCAGCGGGGTATTGTCGTCACGTGTGACGTCCGTCCCGTAAACTTTTGTATTCTGCACGATAACTTGAAAACACCCTCATCAATCAACGCCATTTTTGCTGTGTTGCTTGGTCTTGTGTACTGACAGAAAACTATTGATTTAGATGGCGTTTGTATGTTCAGTTTGGCTGCCACAGCCGCCATCTTGAATTTTGTATTCCGCAAGATAACTTCATCAGTCTAAGCCATTTTTACTCTGTTGCTTGGTCTTGTGTACTGACAGAAGTCTATCGAATTTGACGGCGCTCGGATGTCCACTATGGCCACCATCTTGAATTTTGTATTCTGCAGGATAACTTGAAATCGCCTTTGTCAATTTATATTCATTCCAAACAATCCAAGGGCTGAGGGGTAACGCTTGCTTTGCGGGGCTATTTTTATGATTACAGAACTGATTGATGCTCATGCAAGTTTCCTCAAATTCTTGAGACCATAAAATTACGCTGAATAATCTTGAATGCAATTAGGTCTTGAAATGGCAAAATTAAGAGTGTGTTGTTGTGTGGCGTAGTTGGTAATGTTGTGTTCATGTAGATCACTTTAAGTGGCAAATAGTATAATGGCAAAATGACATAGGACAGCTTATTGCCGCTTATTTTCATTTACTTACTCTGAAAGCTGTATGAAGAGCTGTGTCACGTTAGTGAGAATATGGGGTAAACAAAGCGGTTTGTGCAAAATGCGTGTGTCATTGTCAGGAGACCCACCAGCTGAAGCTGCTGAGGACCCTGGAGGGACACGCTTACGGAGTCTCGTACCTGGCCTGGAGTCCTGACGACTCCTACCTGATCGCCTGTGGCCCGGACGACTGCTCAGAGCTATGGCTCTGGAACATTCAGGTGACATTTATGGTTATATGCACACATTTCTCTTTAAATGAATGTTGCATTATATCTTTGTCCGAGAGTATTTTTTTGTTTGATCTTTCGCTGTGACATTCCCATGTTTGGTTTTTTTTTTTTTTTTTTTTTTTTTTTTAAAGTTAGTGCTGGGTTATTATCACAAAAATCTCAGGAGCTAAAAGGGAAACTATTTTCTCAAAATGGCACTACCTTGGCTCTCGGATATTTATTTATTTTTTTTTCTTGACTGGCCAACAAGATGGTGGTTGCAGTTACCATGGCTGCCTTTCCCATTTGACTGCTAATTTACATCGGATTCGCCATGTTTGCTGGCAAAGTGCCATGATGTTTTGTTTTTAAATGCAGCCAAACCCAGTGGCAATTGACCTCCAATGTCGATGAGCCAGTATTATTATCACTGTCAAGTGAGATTGAATGGTATTTTTGGTGGGAGATGGTATCCTCCTGGAGGTTGATGATGTGAGAAGTTGGTGGATATGTGTTTGTGATCCGCTGAATGTGGACATTAGGCCTAGCTATTGTCATATCACCACATTCAAAGTGCTTGCTTGCCATTGTAGTCTCCTTTGCATCCTGGCTATCCCTTACATTAGGGCTATTCAACATTACCCAGAAAGGGCCGGTGTGGGTGCAGGCTTTCATTCCAACCAAGCAGTGACACCTAATTCCACTAATCAACCCCAAGAGTCGTTGCTAGATTAGTAGAATCAGGTGTGTAAGTGCTCGGTTGGAATGAAAGCCTGCGCCCACAATGGCCCTTTCTGGATAATGTTGAATAGCCCTGCCTTACATGCTTGTCAATATGGCCCATGCTGTAAAAATTCATGGCCATTAGAGGAGCTGTGTCACGATTACTGCACACGCTCAGATGTTGCATTGTTACAAAGTGAATCTGCTGGACTGCAAGTCATAATCTGATTTCATCCTTGCCAATTCATCTTTATTTGGCATTTTATTTATATATTTTATTTACTCCTGCATTATGCTTTTCATGTTAAGGAGCTTTGAATGGAAATTTGAGGATTCAAAGCACTATTTTAAGTTTTAGCCAAGGATGAAGAATGTTAGTTGGTTGCCTTCGCCTATAATCATGAATAAGAAAAATACCCTCTAGATGTTGACTTGCTGTTGAAAAGATTTTCTTTGTTCAAGGTTGTGAGCATGCGCTGTGATCCTGACACTGCTCCATTAAGTGTGCTAATACAATTGCTAAGGAAGTTGAATAAGGCATTGCCAGCCAACTTAAATCTAGCCTAATAAAAATATGTGACAGCCTTCACCACAAGCTGCGGGAACTGGAGGATAATTGGTGTTAGAAATGATAGAAATAAACAAATAAGTTAAAAACCGCTGTATTCCGTGCTGCTTTTGTAAGTGTTATAACTTAACAGACCTGATTTTTTTCTTTTCTTTTTTCTTGGTAATGTGATACTCGCAAGTGTAATTGTGACTTCTTCACTCTCCACCAATGGGGTGGTTTGCTTTCTACACTTACAAGCATTATGAGATGGCTGATTGTAGGTTGGATGAGTGCTCTAGATATTTCTTCCCTTATCCTTCCTTCCTATTTTCGTACCTCAACACTGAAACTATAAAGCCTGCCCCACGTGGAGAAACCAAAGACACCCTGGCGATCACATGACGTACAGGCTCCGTAAACACTGGCTGCAGTTTATTTCCCCAGTGAGTGGGGAAAGTGACCTTATGCTTGTCTGTGTGGCACATGTGCACACAGCATCAAGATTAAAGTCCAGTAGCTTCAAATCAGGTCATCTTTGTAGCCATGGAAACCTCAGGTTGAATATGTCCACAAGGGAACATTAAACGAACTCTCCTTTCCCTCTCCCTCCGGTGGCCAGACGGGGGAGCTGCGGACAAAGATGAGCCAGTCTCACGAGGACAGCCTGACGAGCGTAGCCTGGAACCCAGACGGCAAGCGTTTTGTGACTGGAGGCCAGAGAGGCCAGTTCTACCAGTGTGTGAGTACATTTGCAGCTTTAGCAATAACCTATAAATACAGTGTTTCATTAAAGTTACACCAATATTTCAGCTGTGGTTTTGAAACTGAACATTCAGAGTTGGCCTTAGCTCAACGACTCCAGAAGTGCTATGCCATAGTGCAGTGCTATGTGGCGGCTTCAAATTAGCTGCCGTCTACACAACCCACTGCCCAAAGGCTATTGTTCAGAAATGTCCTGTGGAAAGAAATGAATAAAATACAGGTATACAGTCATGTCTTTGTTACCAATACCAATTCAGCGACACACTTCTAGTGGGTCATAAGTGATAATTGATAGGGATAATTTTTAAAAGAGTCTGTACATCATCTTTTCAGAAAATCTTGTGTCTTCAGTTTTTTTTTTTTTTTTATCCATGGATAATCAAGTGTTGAAATGGCTTTGCTTGCAGGTGCCCCTATTTCTTCTAGTGAATGCATTTTGCAAAAAAAAAAAATTTGTTGGGGGTTTAGAGCACAGTTGTGAGTGCAATTACTTGTTCATCTGCCTTAGCTTTTAGCAGAATTCACATTTTCATTTTGTGGTTTGTCCAACAAAATCTTCTTAAATGAATGAAACAATGATATTTTGATGAATTAACATGAATTGTAGTATAGAATTGTCTGTCTTCCATTACAAACTAACTTAAGTTCACCTTATCACTATTGTGTAAAGCATAGAGGTGACATGTCCATTTTCAGCAAATTTAGCCATGATGTCGCGTTACCACACCTGTGAAAACTTACGTGTTTGATGCACTTCTGAACCATGCAGCAAACGAGTGACTGATATATAAATGATGCAAAATACCTGATTTAATAGAACACCTTTGCAAACCTCTTAAATGGACATAAAACTTTTGCGCTCAGGCTCCTTGATGTGAAAACTAGGGTCAATGAAATGTTTACGAAGTGTTCTGAAGGTCTTTGAAGTGGCGTTTTATTTTGTAGTGGAACAGTGGGCCTCATCATCCTGAAAACAGGTCTTTAATAAATACTGGTGGTACCCGAAGGTCCTGGTGAAAGTCGTGGTGTGTTTGTGGGACATCTGGGGACATTTACAGCTGTGTGCTCTCCTCTTTGAACTTGGGTTGCTCATTCCTCGTCGAGATCCGAGGTCCTGGTTACCCGAGGGGTGTTTGTGTGTTTGTGTGTTTGTGTGTGTGTGTGTGTGTGTGTGTGTGTGTGTGTGTGTGTGTGTGTGTGTGTGTGTTTTTTTTTTTTTTTTTTTTTTTTAAAGAACACACTTCCCTCTTGTTTTTTTTTTTTTTTTTTTCCTAAATAATTTTTTTAGTAAGTATGCTTGAGAGTGTCTACTCTGCCTAAAACATTACTATTTTGTATTTGAGCTGGGTATTAAAAGTAACTTATGGATTCTTTATTGTAGGGGGCAGGTATTTTGGTTTTCCAAACAATTTAAGAACAATTAAACAATTAAACTTTGTTCATTTGAATGGTTTTCAATATGAAATTATGCCCCCATATTAATATTTATTCATTTTATAAATTACACATTTAATACATTTCACAGTGTTACACCTGACATTTTGAGGGTTTGAGATGGCAAAACATAAAATATATATCATTTATATGATAAACTGGAAGTATGTTCAAATTAAAAAGGTTTTATAGAATAAAATGATGCTTATTATTATGAATCATTTAAAATTGTTTTAAACCAAAGTAGTGCACTCGGACAGTGTCACGTCATTGACCCGTGTACCGCAGGACCTGGACGGGAACCTGCTGGACTCCTGGGAGGGTGTGCGGGTGCAGTGCCTGTGGTGCCTGGGCGATGGCAGGACAGTGCTGGCCTCCGATACGCACCAGCGGATCCGCGGCTACAACTTCGAGGACCTGACGGACAGAAACATGTGAGCGATTTTGCGTGCCCTGAGAATCCAGTCTGCTCCTGATGCAGCTTTTTATGCCAGTGTGCATGAGGGTGGTTTGGACGTGCATTGCATGGGGTGAAAATTTACTTCTTTGTCCATTGGCCAAATGGCTATTTATGTCCCAATGGAGGCGTTGCACTGGATGCAGAAACCATAGTGTAAATCACGTGATCCCCAAAGTAACTCAGGAAGCTGGCTTTGATGGGATGGGAATGCATCGATGAATTATTATTTATTTATACAAAAAAAATTATTTCTTTCTCTGAAATTTCGCTTGTATAGCCGTATCTTGAACCTCAGGTCCAAATGCTCCGCCTTATCCACGAAACTAGCTCAACAGACAACATATTCACAGGCCGATTTAGCACTTGTATGGCTGTGCTGTGTTTGAATTTGAGCATATTGGCGGAAGGATTCTCAGTCATAAACCGGCTTTGAAAACTACAGTTGAATATTCAGCGGTTAATTATAGCAAAAATTCAAAAAACAAACCATTTAAGTGATTATATTGCTGAGGTCTTCCATTGCATAGCATAATGGCGAGAGGACAATAAGATAGACTGGCTAAAACAATAGCAAGCGCAGATTTACCCACAAACAGCTTTTATTACAAAATATCAAATGTAAGAAATTATACTCATCTTTGTAGCATTTACAGTGTATGCATGCTGTTTTTTGAGTGTGGTGTCAATTTAAAATGACAGGGCTTATACAGGTACTACCCAGAAAATTAGAATATTCTCAAAAAGTTCATGTATTTCTGTAATTCATCTTAAAAGGTGAAACCTACATATTATATAGACAAATAACATGCGAATCAATATATTTCAAGCTTTTATTTGTTTTGATTTTTGCTAATTAGGACTTACAGCTCAACCTCAAATTCAGAAACTCAGAAAATTAGAATATTACATGAAATCGATTTAAAATAAATAAATAAACAAATAAATAAATAAAAAAGGATTTTAAATACAAAAATGTCTGGCCTTTGAAAGGAAAATCTTGCATCTGTAATTAGTACTTGGTTGGGGCCCCTTTTGCACGAATGACTGTTTCAATCCGGCGTGGCATGAATGCTACCAGCCTGTGGCATTTCTCAGCTGTTATCAAAGACCAGCATGCTTCAATCACGGTCTGGAACTCTTCTTTATTGTTTGGTCTCTTTTCGTTCACCTTTCTCTTGACAATGCCCCATAGATTTTCTATGCGGTTCAGGTCAGGTGAGATTGCGGGCCAATCAAGCACAGTAATCCCGTGGTTGTTGAACCAGGATTTGGTACTTTTGGCAGTGTGGGCAGGTGCCAAGTCCTGCTGGAAGACGAAGTCTCCATCGCCATGAAGCTGGTTCGTTGAAGCAAGCATGAAGTGCACTAAAATGTTCTGGTAGACTGCTGAGTTTACTCTGGACTTGAGAAAGCACAGGGAACCAACACCAGCAGCTGACATGGCTCCCCCAGTCATCAGAGACTGGGGAAACTTAACACTGGACTTCATGCATTTTCCATCATGCGCCTCTCCAGTCTTCCTCCAGACTCTTGGACATTTATCGCCAAATGAGATACAAAATTTGCTCTCATTAGAAAAGAGGACTTTGGACCACTGGGAAACAGGCCAGTTCTTCTTTTCTTTAGCCCAGCGAAGGTGCCTCTGGCATTGCTTGCTGTTGAGGAGTGGCTTGACAACAGGAATTTGACATTTAAAGCCCATGTCCAGCATCCGCCTGGGTGTTGTTTCACACACAATATTGGTTATATTCACAATATTCTAATTTACTGAGTTTTTGTATTTGAGGTTTAATGAGCTGTAAATCATAATCATCAAAATTACAGCAAACAATTGCTTGAGATATTGACTCATTACATGCAAAGTGAGATAAAATATATTAGTTTTACCTTTTATGTTGAATTGCCAAAATAAACCGACTTTTACACGATATTCTAATATTCCGAGTAGTACCTGTATTGTTGGAATCTGTGGACTGTCCTTCATCATTTGAGGTATCGTTTGTAAGCATAGCACAAATTCAGTAGAAATGCTTGCGATAGAGCACTGATCTGAAGACCCACCCCTTTAGGCTCCACCTTTCCCCTACTCCACTGCCCTGAATCCTGTCCCTACATCCCTTGATTTGTTGCCCGATACGCAATCTTGTTGCACTTAATTTTGTTTACCTAATTTCCTGATTGTTACCGCTTGATTTGGTTGCCCTTCATTTTGTTGCACCTTATTTCGTCAGTTCACTTAATTTTCCTGCCCCTTTGTTACACTTGACCTGGTGCCCTTTTGTTGCACTTATTTTATTGCCCTTTTCTTGCTCTTGACTCGGCCCCTTTGTTGCACTTGCCTCTGTTGCATTTGACCTTGTTGCCATTTTGTTCACTTGACCTTGCCCTTGTCCTTTTTGTTATTGGTTTAGATCTGTAACAATGGAACGTGTTCTGTCACTTACTGTTAGCAATTGTACTTGTCTCCTAGGAGCTCTGCACTTTTGTACTGATCTTGTGCACTTTTGTACGTCGCTCTGGATCAGAGCGTCTGCTAAGAACCTGTAATGTAATGTAATGTTATGTTATTTAATGTTTTGCTAGATGCTTATTTACTTGCTTGGTACTTGAATTGTGTTCAGTTTAGGTAAAAATGGTCATCACAAACGTTTCGCAGAGTTTCTTCGCTTCAAGAGGATGTGCCGCATGAGGAGGACGCTGTTAGGATGTTGTATTTATAATGCACATTCATTGCCCCCGTTACGGGGATGTTCAGGCTTAAGGTTAATATTTGTATTGAATATATATTTTCCACTAATTTCCTTAAATCTTCTCTTTAAAACCAGTTTTCAGTGCAACAGAACTGTTGACTTACTTGTGAACTTCTGGTTCGTGAAGCAGCTTTTCTTTGTGCTTTGAGCAAAGAACTGAACGTTTTGTTGGTTTGTAAGGCTTTCCATGGTCAATTCTTCTTAATTTAACAAACCACTCTTTCAAAAGGGCTTTATTATTTTGTGGAAATCGATGAAAACTTATTTTGCCGTATTTTCCAGACGACTGAATGTCATTATTATTGGTGCAAGCAACAGCAGCGCAAGATTTCCCCATTTTCACTAAGCTGCGAGAAACCTTTGTGTACATTTTGCTTCGGGGATCATGTGACCACCTATTGACTTGCAATGACCTCATTGTACCAGCCACTCAATAGATTGCCATTGTTTTTTTTTTGGCTGGTTATAGAGGCCAATCCACCAGCTACCTGCATATTTTACCACCATTTGGCCAATGTTGGTGCTAGTTTTGATCCCTGGTCTTGTATGGCTCTTTGCTGTGTGTTTTGTTTTGTTGGTTATTTATTGTTGTTTATTGTTTGTTTGTACATGTCTATGTACGTTTTACTTGATTGTTACCCAGCTGTGGTTATGTTCAAACTGGTAGCCTTCAGCCCATACCCAAAGTTTGCCATCTCTATAATCATACATTTAAAGAGATATGGATGGGATCTGTGGAGATATATGTCTCACCGCCCTGGTTTCTCTAATCAGATTTCAAACTGCCATCATGCCTCTTGTCACTTGTTTTTGCATTGACGTCAATGACGTGACATCCAGATGGTTGCCATGACCGCACCGAAAAAATAATTTTGCTAGATTATTTGTATACATCGCTACCGTGTTGTGCGCTAGTGGAGTTAGAACCGACACTAAGTTTAGTTATGGCAGGAAGGGCAAGAGGAAGCATCTCCTCTTGTTCGACTGCGGATTGCGACTTCGGGACCGAAATAGGCAGATAAAATGGAGCCGCACTTGTCTACGTTGTTACCGCTTGCAACAAATGGAGATTGGTTAAAGATGTGTGAATGCACAGATCCCATCCGATCAGTTCTAAATAAGTGTGGACGGTCAGTCCAGGTCATCAGACTTGAGAAACGAATAGGACTTGCCTGCGGGATGAACACAGCCTGTTTGCGTGCACGTATCTACTGTCTTTGTGTGTGATATTGTTTATTTCGCTGTTTGATTTGCGTAGACATTGCTTTTGTATGTGCACATTGCATATCTGTCATTGCATTGCTGATTTGGTGAACTGTTTATCTCCCACAGAGTACAGGAGGACCATCCTATAATGTCCTTCACAGTCTCAGAAAATGGGAGATTAGCCCTATTAAATGTCGCCACTCAGGTAAGAGGGCCTGGGGCTTTGGATTTGGGTTTTGCTCTGAGGGCTGATGTAAGTGTTCTTTCTTAACCCTTTCACTCCCAAGGAAGTGCCCAGCGGCTCTCACAAGTGACTGTTACAAAATCCCAAGAGCATCAAAAGGCACTCTGATGATTACACCCTCTTTTACCAGTCAGATCTTTGGAATATGACTAGAAATATAAACCATTGTACTTCAGCTTATGAGAAGAGATTTTTATTCGCACAATACTTTTTTTTTTTTAATGTCTCAGTTGAAATCTCCGCGTTTTTGAGATGTACTAATATGAAAAGGGGTCTCTTAAAAAAAAAAAAAACACCCTCCCATTTCATGTCCTGTCCCTTTTGGCAAGAGCAGCAGTCAAACTACAGGGGACTTTGGGAGTGAAAGGGTTAAGCTAGTTTTTAAATGGGGGTCGTGCAACTGCAGATGAGGTGTTGAGGTATGAGGTTTGTGGTCTGTGATAGTGGCCCTGATGGCATGTGTCGCCCCCTTTTGGCCTGTTCAGGGAGTGCACCTATGGGACCTGCAGGACCGGGTACTGGTGAGGAAGTACCAGGGCGTCACCCAAGGCTTCTACACCATTCACTCATGCTTCGGTGGCCATAATGAAGACTTCATCGCCAGTGGGAGTGAAGGCAGGAAACTATTCTCTCCTTTACGTTTTCTATCCCATCACCTCCCTGGCACACGTCCGACATTTTGTCTTGCGGCACACCAATATCAAAAGCAAGCCATGTAGACATTTATTGTGATGTAACAACAGTTGGCTGCAGTGTTTTTTTTTTTTTAAATGCATTTTAATGACACTAAATTTGATTTCTGTGAATGAGATTTGCTCATTTACATTTTTATTCCCCGCTAAGAAGTGGATGGGGATATAGGAACAAGTGTTGTCCTTCTGCGTGTTCATCTGTCAGATCGTCCATCATGCTTTTTTCTGGGCCTGAACTCCTAAACTGTTCAGTATTTCTCAACTTGGGCTAGTCGATCAATTTATCACAATGATTTTAAGCGCAATAATAAAAATAGGACTAAGGGTCCTGTAGCTTACCGGCAAGCAGTCTTATAGTGATGATACAAGTTATGAATATTTCATGCGAAATTTCCTCCTGTAGTGATTTGTACAATCCTAAGCTCTGAAGCATTTTGATGATACATGTCATTGAAAATTCAAAATGTCAGTCGTTAACTTTAAAGGTCATAGAAGGTTAAGTTGAGGTCAGCAAATTGACTTCAGATATGACTTCCTATCTAATACATACCTAGGCTCCATCTGTGACCGTTTTGGCAATGCAAGTTGTATTATGTCAAGTTTGACCTTCAAAGGTCACCAACAGCCAATTTGAATGTCACCAAATGAAATTTCATGTGTGACTTTCTTTAAGTCTGTGATACGATCTTGGGTTCTATCTGTGACCTTGTTAGTGATAGAAGTCGTTGAATTGTCATGAAGTCAAGTTTGACCTTCAAAGGTCAATATGAAGGTCACCTAATGAAAGTTCATATATTACTTCGTATACTTCTCCAATACAAACCTTCACTCTATTTGTTAGGTCAAGTTCAAGGTCACCAAATGAAACATCATACATGACTTCCTATATGTTCACAATACAAACCCAAGCTCTATCTGTAATAGTTTTGGTAAAAGAAGTCATTTAAATTTCACCATGTGAAGTTGACCTTTGAATGTCACCAAAGGTCAAGTTCAAGGCCACCAAATGAAAGTTGATATGAGTTCAGATAAGTGTCTTATACACATATGTTCCCAATCTTCAATATTTTCAAGCCTAGAAGCCTTTGAAAATTGTAACATTTTACTTGACCTCAAGTTTGACCTTTTGTGGTCATCTGAGGTCAACTTTAACACATCCAAAATATTGGTCATATATTACTTCCTATAATTTGATAATACAAACTTAATCTCTCTCTGCAACCATTTACGTTCCACAGACGATTTTGCGCTTTCTCCTTAAGACCCAATGTTAAAGTACAGCGCCTCCACTAGAACCCACTTTCAATCAAAATGGCACTCACACAGTACATAAAGTGTATCAAGATGAGTGGATTTACACATTTAGAAAAAAGTTATCAGACAGTTTTGAGAATTTTTTTTTCAATTCCAAGTCTTATCTTTTAACATTGTTAATATTTTCCTTGATCTGGAGTTTGACCTTTCAAAGTCATCTGAGGTCAGCTTTAACATGGCCAAAACATAGGTCATATATGACTTCCTATTTGTCGATAATACAAACTTCATCTCTATCTGCAGCCATTTGGCCTCCACAGTCCATCTTGCATATTCATAAAGTACACCGCCCCTGTTGATTCAATCAAAATGGCGCCCGCACTGTACATTGACGGTGCCAAGGAAAGTTGATCGCCTGATTAAGAGAGAAATTTATTGCGCAGTTTTGAGGAATAATTTAAAAAAATTTCTCAGTCCTATCTTTAACATTGAGGCCAAAATTTCAAGGGCCCATAAAACACAAAAATGATTCCATCAAAAAAACAAAAAAAAAAAAACAAACCTCTGGAGATATAGTCTAGTAGTATTTCATGGCAAATTTACAAGAAGATTGGTCTGGCCAAAACGGATAAAATGTTACGGACGACAGACACCACACCCTGACAATAGCTTATCGGCCTATAGGACTGGTAAGCTATTAACTCCCACCATTGGGCGAACAGACAAGCTTTGTTCTCCAAAAATCATACCCGATGCGGTCTTGAACAAATGTAAAAAAAAAAAAAATTAATTTTAAGATGGCCCTGGTTGTCAAATTGCAAAATGCAATTAGGAAAACATAATGTTAAGCGCATCGAGCGTGACTCCTGATTTTTATTTTCTTGCAATCGAGTGAAATCGTTGAGTGTTAGCCAAGAAATACTCTGGCAGACACAGTCAGGCAAATCTGTGATGTTTCAAGGTCATTTAAATTTCTAAATGAGAATTCATAACCAAAGTGCTATGAAAGTAAATTGGACTGTCTTCCGATTCAAATCAGTCATGGTGTGAATCAAGCGTTTGATTGCTGATTGAGCAAAGTAGATGGGAATGGGGTGAGAGCAATTCCTGGTTAAAAGGCGATTGTGCTGGCTTTGACATTGCCATTTTAAACATGTCGCTGAGAAATACTGAACTCGGTGAAGTTCTTTTCCCGAAGCATATTGCCTTTGATTTCAGACAGCCATTAGTTCAGGACCGCATCAGAAGTGATTTGCAGAAAACAGAAGGAGCAAGCTCTTGTTTGCCCTATGGCAGGAGTTGTTACTATTGCACTTCAAATTATTGTGATAAATTTATCGTCCGGCCCTGTCCTCAACAAAATTAAATATAGGGATACATCTTATTGGGTAGATGTGCCTTTTCATACTTCCATCCATCCTTCTGTCCATCTGTCTATCCCTCCACTGCGTTTCGTTTCTAGACCAGGTGTTAGCCATCTTGTAGTGGAGGATCTGAGTATATTGCGCTTTGTGTTGGTGCTGTGTGGGTGATTCTCACAAAATTGCATTTTGTCATGTCCATAAGGATTTGATAGACTAAACTACTCAAACAATCATACTTTTGTATTATGTATCAAATTATGATATGTTCTAATTGTAGGACTACTGTTGTCTTTGCATTTGATAGATTACTCTGTATTTTATGACAACTTTTCAACCAAAAAGTTCATTACCGTAACGTGTCCAGACTTCTATTTTTTACCTTAAACCCAAAATTATCACAATACATCCCTATAATTTAATATACATGTAAATACAAAAAATGGTTGGGGTTATGCCCTTTAACTAGCAGTGTTACCATTTTGGGACAACCATTTGTGAATAACTTATTTCTGGGCCAAATACATGTGTCCGGAGCATGAACGGTTCATTTCCGTAGCAGAGATATTTGGCTCCATTAAAATCCCTGTGTTCCAATCAAGAAGGCTTTTTTTTTGTCTCATGATGCATTGTGTGGAAGGGAAGTTGCAGAATGGCCAGATAAGATAATCTCTCGAGTCCTTACCGTAGATTTGTTAAAGATTGTAATTATATACACCCCTTGGCACACTACTACTGTTCATTACCATAACAGGGTATTTTTAAAATAGTTTTGAAGAGAATTATTTTATGTTCTGTGGAAAAAGAACTTTTATAGAGCCAAACTATGAGTGAAAATATTTCTGCTGAGTCATGCTAGCCATGCTAATTATTGCTAGCAACATGGGACTGCCATTCATTACCATTATACTCTGCATCCATTACCGTAACATATTCAAGGCTGTTACGGTAATGAGTAATGGTAATGTATTATATATGTAAAATCAGGGCTCTAAATTTTGTGGTTTGTTTTCTTGGGGGGTTATACTGTAGGGGTTGGTTGGCACTAGGTGTTGTTTGGTTTACAAAGGGTTGGTTTGTACTAGGAGTAATAGTAGACAGAAAAGGAGATTAGCTATATTGACTTGAGTAAGCAAAGTTGAATGGATTTAAATCATACCGCCAGTCTTGAGACAAGTATATTTCTAATAATTTCTCATTACAAATGTATCCCTGTAGCAGCATTCTTTTTATTATTTATTTGTTTATTCATTTTTTTAAGCCAATTTAGTTTTTTTCTTTAAAAATTAATAAAAAAATCGCAGGAATGGGTTACAGACTTTTTTCTTTTTTCGACATCCTTGGGAAATTATGCTGAACACCACATTAGTGTTCATTTTGCCAAAATGAGAAGTTGAAAAAGCACTATTTCTGAGCATGTAAAAAAAAAAAGTAAGTCTGTAACCCATTCATGTGATTTTTAAAGGTACATTGTATAGGAATTTCTCCCATCAAGTGGTGAAATTGTATTTTTCATTCAAATGAATAGTGCTCTCTTGCACCTCACTTTTTCAAAGGCGTGTTGCAACTACGGTAGCCCTTATGTTCCAAGAAGCTATGACATCATGTCATCCAATACCACTTCACAATACCACGCTGAACTGCGGTCTACGGCGGAGTGTTTGTTTTTAATACAAACTCTCAGACCACTGTCACACAAGGTATGATTGTTTGGTACCGTGCCACAGTGTGATTTTCCCCTCTCCCCACTGGTCAGCTTACTGATTAGTAATATCGTACCATACCTGAGTATGCCAAAATTCCAGTACAGCGCGTTGCAGTATCCACCTTGGTAGTTTTAAATGGGGAGATATACAGAAAGAAGGAGTAGTTAACTCTTGCGTAGAAAGAATTCCGTATCTAATCTCCGCCTTTTTCTGGCTTTTTATTTGCCTGCACGATTTTAAAAGGAGGCGCCAATATGTTTTGGGGGCTTTAGAATATTGATATCGCGAATGCCTGCTGCGCGTGCCGTAGCAACCCGATGTGTCATCAGTAACATGTATTATCACATATAGCAGCAAAAGAAATTAAACTAGAAATTTTCTTGACTGAATTGCAGTTGCTACATCATCAAAATTACTAAAATTGCTCCCTACAACCGTCAAACACGAGTGTCATCTTGGATTTGCCCGCAGACGCCTGTCAAACAATAAAATTACAACTTGATAGCAGGCGTGACACCATCATTTACCGCCGTTGTCTATTTTCCTAACAAACGTACTGATGGAGGTAGTGGGCATGATGAAGTGCAACCCTTATTCCATCAAACATGGCCTATGCCATGGCTATTCACCAACGACGCTTTTTACCTTTACATGTTCTACTGTTATGCTGCCTATATAACGAATTACGCAACCAAGCAATGAAAAAAGCTTATAATTTAGACCGTTACATTTACTTTGTGGTCGAGAAGAAAGCAGGCAGTGTCAGTGTCCCTTTGCAAGTCTTTCTCTTTCATCAGCTCTTTCTACCTGGGAAAAGCTACCCCAATGTTTACCCGCTTTTTTTTTTTTTTTTTTAATTGAAGTTACAGATTGTTATTAGTGTGAATGCTGAGTCAGCATTCACACTATTGTAATGGAAATCTTTATATGTTCTTTTTATTCTATTCTATTATTCTAAAGTTATTATATCATTCAACATTTTTCTGAATGTTTACACTATGCGGCAATTCTGAACTATTAATAGAACATACATTAAAAAAATACAAGGTCTACCTTTCATACATATTCAGTTATCATCAATTGAAAATGTGTGACGGTAATTAACTTATTTGGTCGATGACTCAATAAAACATTCGGAAAATTTATTTAAAAAAACATGTATTGATCTCTCATTTTAATTGAGCCAGTTAATTGAGACCCTGCTAGCAACTAATGAGCAAAAAAACTCGCAAAATTGACCTAAAATTGTTTTTGCAAATGTCAGGACAGTTTTGTGGGAATCACCCGTGTGGGCTCTCTGGGCATTGTACTGTTGTAACGATTGATCCTGTGCTGTTCCTCACTCCTCCCTGCAGATCATAAAGTGTACATCTGGCACAAGCGCAGCGAGCTGCCCATTGCAGAGCTGACCGGACACACACGCACCGTCAACTGCGTCAGCTGGAACCCCGTCCTGCCCGGGCTCATGGCCAGCGCCTCTGATGATGGCACGGTCCGCCTGTGGGGCCCCGCCCCCTTCCTGGACATGGACGCTGAAGGTGTGACCTCTCGACTGCTGCGTAGCTTTTCTTAATAGCACTTCAGAAAGGTTTTTCATTACGGTGATGCTACCCTCCCTTTTTTGCCTTCGTTATGATGAAACTTTGGTTGTTACACGTGCTGGTAATATCATTTGTGGAAAAGAATAACTATTGCAGTATTATAACCATTTGTGCTGGATGACTATTTTACAATAATATGATGCTCATTGTATTATTCCAAGGTGGTTACCAAATAGAAAGCATGGCTCTTTTGGAAAATAAACTAAATATAGTGCCCGCTACTAATTATGGCACCCTTGAGAAATATGAGCAAAAATGGTTATGAATTAATACCTTTATTGTCTGTCCTCTTGATTTTATGTTAAAAATGTTCCCAGAAATATTACCTGTGATTTAAATCTTTGAATTGAAAGAAAATAATTTGATCATTACAAATGAAATATTTTCACAGAAGCTAGCATGCCGCAGCTATTGAATCCCCTTCATTTAATGCTTAGTGCAGCCTTCCTTTATCAAGATAACAGCTGAGTCTTCTCATAATGTGCAGCGATTTTGAAGAAGACATGGCTGGTGATCCGAGATTATCCTTTGCTGCAGAAGAATCTCTCCAGATTCTGTAGATTCCTTGGTCCATTTTTATTGACTTTCCTCAGCACTTCCCGCTGGTTTTCTTAAGGGTATGGGTCAGGGGACTGGGACGGCCATGGCTAAACCTTTATTATCACATAACTGCAGGACTTTTCAGATTGCCCAGTACATGAAATATTTTTTATATTACCCTAGGGTAATATCACTTTCGCGAACTGGCTGATAGCAAGGGGAAAAAAATCGCTCCGCATTACATCACACTCCTACTATTTAGCCGAACTGAATACCGAGTATAACGGTTAAATTCGGAATGGCTTGGCGCTTTGGCGAGTGACTGAAGTACTGCTCTTGAGACTAATTTAAGTTACTTAGCTCGCTAGCCAGCTAGTTTGCATGCTGTATATTTTTATAACTGTTATATTAGTTTGTGAGCTTCCTACACAGTTGACTGTATATTAAAAAAACCATGGCTAGTTCGAATGTCTGTGACATAGTGACTGATGTAGTATCATACAGACAGAGTAAGCTGAGATGCTAACATAATCGAAATTAGCATTTAGAGCAATATTATACTCTTGGTTGTGTCATATGAAAGTTATGAAACTCCTTGAGTAAATTTTGGGTGTGTGGCTCGCTAAAGCTCGCAAAAAAATGCAAAAATGCAAAATTTACTCAACTCGTTTCATAACTTTCATATGACGCACCCACCCATGTAAGATCCTTTATTTCTGTAGTTATGCTGTGGGCCATTTTCATGTCGGAAGATCCAAACACAGCACAATCTTTCGGCCAGAGCAGTCATGTTTTTATTTAATATCTGCTGGTATTTGATGGTATCCATGATGCCCTCGAATCCTAAAAAGATGTCCTGGGCCTCTGGAAGACAACGGGCCCCCAACATCAAAGATCCACCATCATACGTCAGAGTGGCGATGTGGTTCACAGAATGGCTGGCTTTGTTTTTAGGAAAAACCCTCTGGGGTTGTAGCCAGAGAGTTCTATTTTGGTCTCAGCCCTACTGGAAGTTCCAGCACCATTGGGCAAACTGAACGTGCAAGAGTTTGTTTTTTGATGACAACAGAGGCTTTTTTCCTCACAACCCCCCAATTATCTTTTGTAGATGCTGTGTGGTTGTAGTTTTAGTGATTTTGACCCTCAGACATTATTGATGTCCACAGTTCTCCAACTGTGATCCTGTTTCTTTTATCATTTGAACCCTCCTCCTAACTGTGCACAAATTCAAAACAGGCACATGTCGTCCTCCAGGCAGATTTCCAGCACTGCCACATGCCTTAAACCTAATAGTTTTTTGCCTTGTATTGTCACAATGGGTATTTGCAACTTATTAGCCATTTTCTCAAAGCCATTTCCCATTTCACACATGTATTGCAGTGTATTTTTTTGTCTTTACCATGGAGACAGATGACAGAGGGAATTTGGCCTCTCTGTCACCACATATTTACACCCCAAGGAAACAGGAGGTCTTGGGTGGCCAAAATCTTTATGGTGATATTGATATTTTATACTGGCACTGCTCAATACCGGGTCAGAAAATTCTGAACCTAGAATTCAGGTTCAGGTTCGGAATTTTCGGACCTGGTTTTGAGCTGTATCAATTTATCCCTGAAGATGACTTCAATACAATATACCTTTGCTTTTTTCATTTGCATAAAGTCCTCTAGGGGTGCTAATGACCGTGGCATGCATGTTTTTTGGGAGAAAAAAATTATTTTTGGATTAATAACTTTTTTTCCTTTCGTCATTCTTTAAATTCAAGGCTAGATATTTGTTATTATGCTGGATGAAACGCAAGGGAGGATTACCGGCAACCTCTTTTTCTCATGGCCTCTTCAGCTTATATTTACCAAGGGTGCCAATATTAGTTGAGGGCTCGGAGTTGTATGTGACGGATGTGCATTCTCTGCTAGTGTGTTACTGGAAAGAGAAGGCATATGACATTTAAGATTGGATGTTGATGACTGTGACACAGTTGGGCAGAAATTGAGCACCACTAAATTCAAAAGAAATTTTCCAAAAGTCCTGAACGCCATACATTTGTCTGAAGGTTTTACCTTGCATTTCACAGGCTTTGCCATGAACCTTGCTTACTTGCACATGCTGAATGTTCACATTTGGGTGGTACTTCTGATAAATTACGTTTCATCTGAGTCAGATTTTGATTTAGTTTCTGCCAATTAAAGATCAGACTTCAGAGGACAGTTTTTTATGAACACGAGTCTCCTTGCCTTCTTTCAAAGACAGCAGGCATTGACTGTACATAAATATCGATAACCAAACAGCTCTCCAAAAGTGAGGCCAAAACTTCTTTATCGCCATCTACTGACTGGCTGCAGTAGAAGTTATAAGCCTACCCCCTCCACGTGAGTAGATGGGACATCGCCCTACTAAAATATAAGTACGTGTCAAAACTTTTTTTCCGGAGGTGGTCTCTTTCATTTAGTCCTTACCATACTGATGTATGTTCAGTTATTCTTTTTTCCTGATAAATTTAATTTTATTTAGTTATATGAGACGAGAAACAGGGGATGTAAAGTCATTGACAGCATCTCTTCGAGAAGTCGTCGCCTCTTGATTTACTTATGGGAATTTTTTGGAGCTGGAGTGTGACCATCGAGAAGAGATATAATGCATTACACATTCCTAAGTTGCTAGGTCCCAGTACAACCGGATATAACTCATTGTGATTTGCAAGTCTGACGAAAATTGATTGTAAAACGGTTTTTGCTCTGAATATGGGATCACGTACTATTTGCAGCGGTGCTAGTACTATAGAATGGTATAACAAGCTAGCTAGCTTGTAACTTTAGCAACATTATAAAATGGGTCACTGTAGACAGCCATGGAAATCGTTGGAAGAAAGCTCTTTGCCTTGAACATAGCGTAATATAGCTTAATACTGTTCCCAGCGATGTTATATTCTGAGCAAAGGGCTTTCTACAATCAGTTTTCGTTGCTAGCATAAGTGACCCGAAAAACTGATGGCTAGCTACTTAAAGCTGCAGTTGGTAACTTTGAGGAGAGAGAGGACTTGGCATAAAAATGTGAAAAAAAATGCAACTTTCAGATCCCTCCCACTCCTCTCCACTGCACTCCTGCCCCAAGACCCTCCCCCAGAAGGCTGCCGTGCACCTGAAGGCACGCAAGCTGTTATACATGCGACCAAGTTGCCGAGGCTAGACATTACTATTGTGAACAGTCAACACTGCTGGCCAACAAACGAGCACAAATAAATCATGTTGAGATGAAAAGTAATCTACAGCAGTATGTATTCAGTAAAAACCCAGTACACGCTTATTTCAGTTAGTTACCTGTTTTTTTGAGTACAGAAACTGTCATGAATCCTGCTGAAGGGCCAGTAAACCATTAAGCTGTGAGAGCACAGAAACTTTACACATATTTATGAGGACAACAACACAACCGATAAGACTGCAAGGTCACTTCATAATGATATTTTCTGCTACTTTCTAACAAAACGACGCCAGTAACGTTAGCCCTAGCATCAGAAACAAGCTAACGTTAGCTTGACTGCAAAATCACAGTAACATCACATGCTCTACGGAGTACTGTAACAATTACAAGACGCTGGCCATTCGAACAGTGATTGTGCTTGTAAGCGACGTTCACTTGCTTATTTGCAGAGCCAAATTGATGCCAGTTAGGCTGGGGTTTATACCAGCTGTGCATGTGAGCAACGCCAACTTGCTTATTTGTAGAGCATTGCGGAGCAAAAACGAACCAACGAATAAAGCATGGGTTTACCTGTCAAACAGAAAAGTCGCCAACTCTGCGTCTGTGTTGAATCTTTCCAGATCGAGGAGTTCCCTCCACCTCTGAAAAGCCACTCGGATGTTCACTCTGGTTACTGGCTTCCTCTTCTTACTTGTCTTAGCCGTGTGTGCTGTTGTCAGTAACGGAGGTACCGATATTTTTCTCCTCACTTATGGCTGTTGTTGCGCCATTAGTTTCTCTAAGCTCCTGAACCCGCTCTCGAAGATTTGAGCTTGACTGGCGTGAACTGAGGAGGAAGGGGGAGGAGGGTGTCTGCAGCGCGTGCATGTGCACTGTTTGACGGCTGTCAGACACCATCCTGGCTCTAATTGGTTCTTTTTGGTCAGACCGAACGATTCTTTTAAATTGCAGTAGGAGTGGTAGGTGGGTTTAAAGGAGCCTTTTTTAATTACAGAGTGCTAGTTTTATGAAATACTGTCTGTACACAGTGACAGTTTAAGCAAAAATGATAAAAAGTAACTTTTATAAGACTTTCCAACTGCAGCTTTAACTAAGGTTAGTAAATCAAGATTCAGAAGAGTTACCCTTAGCTAGGTAGCTAGCTAATAAGAACTAACATTATAACCCATGATGGTTGGTAGTCTATTCACCTGTATGCTGTATTTACCTTATTTTCAAAGGTTAGCTAGCTGGAGCTCTGAAGTAGGTTTGTATGATGTAACTAGCTAGCTATTTAGCCATAGAAGATGTATTAGCTTGCTAGCTAGCTAGTACCATCTAACTACCAAAGACGACGACTGCAGCAAACATATTTTGGCATCATACGACTGCACTAGAAAGAGATCCAATCTATCAAACCCTTTAACAAGCTTTTATCACAGCAGAACCAGTCTGTTGGCTGTTTATACCACCCAGCGTTTACCACACACGGAGGGGGCCATTTGGGCTGCGTTAAGTGTTCAGGGGATGTGATTATGAGTCGGGCGGAAGTATGGGCGGGACCTCGATACTATGACTCAACCCCCCCCCCACTACTAGCACTACTGCGCTGACTCTGGCTCCTAATGTACAAGAAGGAGGCTTCCGTACGAAGGATATTTTGGCTCCATTTTGAACATCACTAGGAGATATAGATGTATCATCCATCTTCGTATACCTCCCATGGCAGTTGGCCCATACTTTTAACAGCATTAAATGTGCTGAAAATGTCCCGCTTTTAAAGCTAATAAACTGTGAAATCAAGATCAAATCACTTCATATGCCAGGACAGGTATGTCCAAGCCATATTTCCAAAGATTTGGAAATGTTTGTTTATGTTGCTAATTTAGTCCTTTGGTGATGTGGAACTTGCTTTAAGAATTCCACGGCGCTTAACTTTTGCCCTTTTGTGCGATAAAATGATTATTTTTTTAATCGGACATTTCATGATCCCCATGTTGCTTCATTACTAGGCAACATGATTTAATATCTGTCTGCCTCCTTCCAGAGAACAGCTGCTGCACCATGGACAGTTGATGGTTACCACTGAGAGGGGAAAAAACTCAAACGAAAACAAATTCTGAAATGAAGAGATGAAAAGGAGCAGAAGGAGAGAACGGAGCATTTTGTGTCGGGCTGCGGATCTGCGTCCTCCTGCCATGGCGAGCGTCATGGGGAATGTGGATAAAATAGTCAAGAGACCTTCGGGAGGCCCGCCCTCCACCTCCTGACCTCTGACCTGTGCGTACATGACTGGCTGCGTTTCCCCATTTCATTTCCTGGAAGAGCTCGAACCCCTCTGTCCCAGCGAATGTAACCCAACCAGTTTGTGTCCCTGTCCACACGCAGACGCGTCGACTTTTGTGTGCACAAACGCACCAGGCAGGGGACACCAGCGTGCGATCTCATTTAGATCACCTCATACCCTTTCCTGCACTTTGGAGCTCGTCAACCAAGACCCCGAAAAACAGACACTCGTTTCAGTTTTTTATATCGTCATTATGATCAATCAGCCGAATAGAGGGACTTGATTAATGGAAATGTTGTGTTTTATTAGGTTTCTGCAAAGATCATTTTTTCCCCCCTTTAGTTCTTTTGAACCCCAATTGCGGTCACTTGAGTGGTCACATGGAATTATCGAGGATTTTAATCTGAAAGTTATGCAGGGATTTTAACTAAATCTGACCAACCAGGGAATAGATCTACACTTGATGACTACTTCCTTTTTACTTTCTTGTTTTACAGTCTCCCTTAGTTTTCCCCCCCCATGTCTTTAACCTCTGTTTATAGGGTTTGTGATACAGATAATGAGTACTGACCATGTGACCAGAGGAGGTGGTGCTCTCTTTTGGGACGCGCGTGTTCATTCGTGTGTGCGTGAGCGTGTGTGTTCGTATATGTCCCAGAGAGGAGTTATCTACTGGAGCTCTGTCCATTATTGTATTTTGTGTCATATTAAACCCCATTTTATTGCATGCTGCTGAGTGGAGCATTTACTAGGATTGTTAAGTTGGGGAGGAGAACTATCTCAGCACTGGAGCCTGAGTCCTGTGTTATTCTCCTCTGTCACCCACTGCCTCTGCACTCTTCTTTGCTTCCCTATCTCCCCCTCCTCCATCCTCTCTTACTTTCTCTCTCCTCCTGTCTCTGACTCCCTCCAGTCAAAGGGCATTACACCCGTTTTTGCTTCGCAACGACCTTTTCAGTGGACTGACCGTTTACCTGTCACTGCTTTTCACCCTGTGTTTTATGCAATTTTTGTTGCTAATTATCGTTTGAATCATTTCTTTCCTGTTGTATTAAATTATACCTGGCCCGCAGGTCCCTATAGTTTGTAATTCTGTGCATTTCTTTAACTTCTCTCCATTTCTAAATGTGTAACTGTGTACACTTAACACTTGTATACTTGCAGATGTTATTAGGAGTGCTGGTAGGATTTCATTACGGTCCATTGGGCCATTACCTGAAATAGTGAAGTAACACTTTGCCTGATTTGGTGTGCTGTATATTATATGCTGTTTGATGATAGTATATATTATCATAAACGCCAATTTAAGCTACAGGCCACTCGCTCTGTGCACAGTGTCTCTCCTGCATCAGGTGAGTCCCCAGTTTTTATCTCACACCACAAATAAGCAGTAACACACAAACACACCTCTCCAACTTGGAAGCATAGAGGTGCTCAAACTTCTTATGCAAGTTAATTTTTTGATTTTATATATTTTTTTTCCTTTTTTTCAAAGCTTGTATCTTTTTAGTGACCTCGCTATAAAGCCTTCACCAGGTGAGATGTCTCCAGGTATGAGGTTTTTTTTTTGGTGGAGCAATTGGTCCAGAGAATGATGTATTTGCATTTAAATGTGTTACTACAAAAGTGATTGTATTGTTATGTTATGTGTTGGAGAAGTGTTATGTATGCATATTTTCAATAAAGCGTTCAGGGTTTTAAAAAAAACTATCAGACAAAGGCTGCTGTTTTTCTCCGTCACCTTCTGCGCACCAGGTGGAGGCAAATCTGGGGGATTTTGCTCATGGTCCATCTAACTGCTGCCGTAGGCTTTGAACAGTCTCAAACTGTGAACACTCGCTCACTCACTCCTGAACATATAAGCATGATACATGCACATTACTCAGTGTGGGTTTGCTCCGTTTATGTGCTGGTGATTTTTCTTTGAGCTGTGCAACTTGTTTGACCAGTTTTCAATCTAATTGAGTCTTTACCATTGATTCCTTGCCCTTAATCAGAACAAGTTCTGGTATAAAACATTTCTGCTGTTATCCTTTCATGCAGACCCCTTGACGTCTATAGATTTGCTAACATTAGGAGTTAATTATTGTCTGAAAATTATTTTTTGCTTATACCGTATACTTGTAAGAGCTTCCTATTAATATGCATTACTACATTCTACTAGCAAGTGAAGCTACAGAATTTGACTTTCAGTACAGTTCTTGTGGAATAAGGTAAACTCATCTTTTAGGAATCTAAGACATGCCATATTTGTCAAACCTGTGTAGGTATATCAAAAGCATCAAAGTAGGTGGAGGTGTTTGCATATGAAAATGCCGTTACCATTAACATACTGGTATTTTCTTTGACGTTCTTTTATAGCATTTCAATTGGCGCAAGACCCAAAGTCTGTATTTAATATCAAGACGGTGCATAACTATTTGGGAAACGTTGTCCATTAGCACACTGCAACCAACAGTGAAATACTGGGAAATCGTATCTAGAAGTTCATTAAAGCATTCTTTCGCAAAAATATACAGTGTGTGTGTATATATATCTCAAGAATATTCTTTCATTTTCTAATATTCCTATTCCCAGCAATTTGCAGTATTCAACAACCCACTGGAGAACTAAATAAATGGAAAGCAGAGACAAGATTTTGGCTAGGCTCTCCCCCACCCCCAACCGCCTTTAATACTACAAGTCTTCATTTCATCCAGCAAAGATATGTACAACTCTAGAAATGGTATGTACTAGTGTGCAGTACCGCAGGTAGCATTATTGTTGCTACGTTTTTCAATATTGGCATGTTCACACCGACACATTTGCAGAATGCCTCAGAGTTGCCTCAAGCCTGGCCAGGTTTGCTACCCACAATATGATGCGCCAGATTGCAGATATTCAGTTTTGAATGTACCTCTAATGTGGCACTTGCGATCAAATTGCTGATCAAGGGAAATGTGCAATTGTACATTTGCAATTATAAGTATTAAACTAAAGGGAAAGTTCAGTTTTGACAAGCTACATTAGTTGTTTTAAAACTCTGAAAAACTATCCAAGGTTGGTATTCATTCAAAAAGCAAAAAATGTTTGGCTTCACTGAAATCCCGAGTTATAAAGCCTTTAATAGCCAGGCAGTGGGAAAACACTGGCTCTATTAATACCTTAAACCTGTGGACACCTGATTTGGTATGGCTGTAACCTTACAGAATGAACCACAATATGACAGTTTAAACCTGGTTTCCATGTCTGAATGATGGATCCGAAATATTTTTAAAAAACTCAAACTGTGACCACATTTTATTGTCAACCGATATTTTACATCGTCAATACTTTTTTTGCTCCCCAAATGATGTACATACATTTTGGAAACCCCCCAGAATGAAGAAAACAAAGTATTCAACAAAAGAAAATAAACCCATTACAAAGACCTCGAATAATTCTCCAACAATAAGAAACACATGAACGACTTTTTCCAAAACACTCAGCAGCAATGAATCACCTGATTTCAAACCAGCCATCTATTCATTATTTCAGTCCGTGCCGACAGTGAGCCTGGGGATTGCGATACTGATGAAGACAGGCATTCAGGGAGCCTTAACACTCAGAAAATCCATGATGAAATGGAGACAAACCAAATTGGGAAGAATGACACTCGTCAAACACTTTTTCAGAACAGTGAAAGGGCGCAGGTCGTGCGAGCGTAAACCTGAGGGGTGTACTACGAAGGTGATTCAACGTCAGCCGGGCCTTTCTTTGCATGAGCCGGCTCGACAAATCGTAATCTCGCAATCAGAGATTCCAATAGTTACCAAGGCAGGTGAAACCGGAGACCCACCTTCGTGACAATGAAAACCCTGTTTTTTTTTTAACCAGGCTTTGCATGAGCTGGCTCGACAAATCGTGATCTCTTTTCGTTACCAAGGCTAGAGACCCACCTTGGTGACAGTGAAAACCTTGGTTTCATGTTGCAACATACCTCACCAACTCCCTTACATCCCTTAGCAGTCCTCCCCTCAGATGTACGGTAAGAGTATGGATATGCCCTGCTCACTCACAATCACAAACACACTGAAGGTGCAGTACAGTATCTCAGGCGGCAGACGGGCGTATGGAGTGCAGGCCTTGAGGCTCAGGAGTGCATGGGCAAATGGATACCAGGAACATATAACAAAAGGAATCAAAATGTACCTTCTAGACCGGTGTTCCTCGTCTCCGGTCAGCCCTGGGGACTTGCAGGCTCACACATTTGTGTTCCACCTCAGAAATAACATGATTCAATTAATCAAGTTCTCATCATCAATCTTCAGGGGTGCGTTTCCCGAAATCACAGATGCCAACTTAGATAGTTGAATCCACAGACTGTGAATGGACGGACTATGCAAGTTACTAACTTGGTTAGCAACTACGAACCCCTGGGTTAGTTGAATTATATTTAATAAATCAGAGCAGGTAGAGTCATACATACCACTTTTGGAGTTGAACACTACTGAAGAGGATTTTCAGGGGGACAAAATTGAACTTCAATAACAAAGGGACAATTGTTAAGGTAATTATTAAATTCAATTTTTACATTAAGCACAGGGGACTAAATAATCAATTTTTTTTTTCCACTCTGCCATACCCAATACATGGATTAGGTCATTTTGTGTGATAAAAATGGCCCATAACGTGATGTTAGTTTTCTGTATCGTTTTAACAGCAGCCTGTTCTGTTTGGTGCACAACTGACGCATAAATGATAATTAACCATCAAGGAATTGTTTTTGCCCTGTCCATGTAGATCCACAAACCCCGCAGCCACTCACTTGTTAAACCCTGTTCTTAATCAGTTTAATGTCTTCAGGCAGTGTTTCTTGACTTCAGCCCTGGGCACCCAAAGTATTGTTTGTACCAGCTCTGGTTTGGCTCACCTGATTCAGTGAATCACGTAATTGATCACTGGGATCAACAGATCACCTGAGTCATGACATTGCTGAGCTGGAACAGAAATGTGAAGGGCTGTTGGTCCCCAGGTCCAGAGTTGAGAAACACAGATTTAGACCAAAGTAGAAATTCACAAAGGAACAAAGAGGTGCAATTATCTCTCAATTTAACAGAGAACTGACCACGCATAAGTCAATTTTAGGGTCCCGTTGCATGACGAATCATGGCAGAGTGTGGGGTTCTCACACATGCACGCACGCACATACGTACAAGCACTCACACACAGAAAATACTCTGGTAGTGCCACACATTAACACGACTTGTTCTCCTGCACACCCACACCCCAGTACACACTTAAAAGAACGACAGCAAATGAGAGGAAATCTCCGCTGGTCGAGCCGGGCAGCAGGAAGACTGCATTTGTGAACTGTAGTGCTTCTCTCCATATTTCAGGGTGCAGATAAGGGTGGGGGGGGGCTGATTTGGCACCTCAAGAGCATTGATGCAGTTCAGGCAGACAGGATGACTAATGGGACAGGTTTATCACAGCGGACAGAGGGCTGGTTCCGAGTGTGCCAGTTTGAGTGCGCGGGCTGGTGCGGCTCAGTCATTTATCAGGGCCAGGATCATGCTGCGGGGGTTGGGGGGGGGGGGGGGGGGGTTCAGAGGTAAAGGATGAGCCAGGTGAAATACTGACAGCAATTTTATCAAATGCAAAATGACAAGGTTTCATTCAGCTGGGAAAGTGTGATTAAAGGGGCACTGCTGAATTATTCAAAGGTACATTTTTTCCACTTTTACCCTTTCAATACTGAATATCGTGATACAAATCAGAGTAAACCATTGGATATACAAACCATTTTCGTGACCAATATCATTTCATCAATATCAATTGTCATACAAGACCGGAAGGGAATCAATATAATACTGGTACTACAAATATATCCCACTGACAAATACTGGTGGGGCATGTGTCCCACTAGAACTGAGAGGGTTCAGATTCACAGGGGCTTTCAAGCTCTGTTTTATTCAGGAGCACTTCAGTAAATAACAAAAAAAAAATCTCTTGGTAAACCCATCAGGCTGGACCAGTTCTACACCAGGTAAGAGGAAACGAAAATACATTATTTATTGGGCTACATCCTTGAGGAGTTGGGCGATGCATATGAAACCCACAACAGACTGCTTAACTACATCAACCCCACTTAAGTCAATTTACAAATATCAAAATTATTCCTTTTTTTAACGAGAACTTCAGCGGCCACAGAGCTGCTAAGCCGACATCAAATTTATGCTGGAGTTGAAGTTTATGGGTGTTTTGAGAAGGCGATGCCATACCTGTACAAGTAGATGAAGAAACAGAGGAGGTGGAAGCCGAGTTTGATCATGGCCTCCTTCATGTGAGACTTCAGCTGACCACGGTTGTGGATTTCTGTGGGGTCAAACACTCCCATGTTCCCCATGGGCACCTTCAGGAACCTAAAACAAAAACAACATCAACAGCTGGCTAGACAGCTGTTTCAACCCATAAAACCTACTGATCAATACATGGGTCCCACAAATGCAACTGGTGTATTTAAGCCTGTGGAACTTCAGGCCCATTTTATATTCCCAAGGTTTTCAATGATCCTAAACATGTCCCGTTCAACTGAAGGGAAAAACTGATACACGAGATCTAGACATTTTTCATTTTTTGATGTAATTCTGTGGCCACAAAACATGGCATCCTGGGTTTGAATATTTCTCTAAATTTAAGGGTCATGTGGCTTCAGCGATGTGCTGCAACCAGCAGATAGAGAATATGCATGAAATTGTCCTGCAATATGAACAAGTGTCTGCCACCAACATGGCAATATCCCCTGCCGCCTCAATTGGACGTACGTACGCAAGAAGCCCAGTGCTATATCCCCCCCTTTGCGCAAATTGCGCAGCGGGGGATAAAAAAAACAATGCTTTTTTTCCATGTTGAATCTACTGAGGAGAAAACTTAAGTGAAAAAGTCAGAGTTTATGGGGTTAGGTGAAAACATGTTCAGTAATTAAAGGCCCGGTCACACCGCCCGAACTTTGCTGGAGCGTTCCTGGAGCGGTGAAAAAAATTAATCACCGCTCGTAACCGTTCACCACCGTTTAACAAAAGTTGGCCCCCGTTAAAGCAACGCCATAAATGTTCGGCCACCGCTGATGTTTCTCGAGGGGCCTCCTACCGCTCCGAAAGTTTTGAGCTGCACAAAATATTGCGAGCGGTGCGGAGGGACAATTTTCCGCCCCGGCAAAGTTCACCCCCGCTCCACCAACGCCCATTCAAAGTTTGGCACCGCTAGACGCAACACAGAAATCTTGAACGCTGGACCACCACTGCTTTGCCAGCGTTGCCCGGGCGGCGATTAAACGTTGCACAAACTTCGGTAGAGTGGTTGTAAGCATTTTACGAGCGGACATGGGGTTGCTGGAACGGTGTCGGGCGTTGAAGCAGCGAGCCATGGCGGCGATGAACTTTGGTTTGGCATTGGTATAGAGGTGTCGGAGCGGGACCAGAATTTGGCTATAAATACGGGGAGAAATGGACCAGGAGCTCATTTGGAATCGAGCTGCCGTTGAGTTCAGACCTCATCTATATCGAAATTGCTCAAAGTTACAGTAAAACTGTATCACCATGGATGCTGAGAGACTTGCTATGACTGGTGCACTAGTCCAGCAGCAGAATCAGAACCTCCTCAGACTGCAACAAGCTGTTGACAGGAGGAGAAGAGAGAGAAGAAGGAGAGACAGAGGTGTGTCTATCAGAACTTGTATCAAAACGATCCGTTCAGCTCCGTAGTCACAAGCGGTGTGCCGCTAAACCAACTTTATACCCCCGCCGAGCCAAAGCCCGCATGCGCAGAACACCGCTTTAACAACGCTCGCGTCACCGCTAAACCAACGCCGGCTTCAGCGGTGCACCGCTAAGCCAACGCCCGTGTTTTTGATTTTTTTCCCCATTTTGTGCGCAGTGACAAGCATTGTCGAAATTCGGCCCCCCCTCCCTACCGTTCAAGGAACGCTCCAGCAAAGTTCGGGCGGTGTGACCGGGCCTTAACAGTCATCCCATACTTTTTCCCCACCACAGAACTGGTATTCCAGCAGTGCCTCTCCAGTCAACACCACCAGGGCCCATTCTAATCTATGAGGAACAGACTCAGTCAGGGACTCCTCAGCCCCAGGCACAAAGGTCCAAACGGACTCACCTGTAAACATTCCACGCTGCTACAGGCAAGTTGAGAAGGAAGATGAACCAGTGCATGGAGATCAGCATAAGAACTGTCGCCAAAGCCTGGCCGATGAGCTCCGGCACAACCCACTGCAGAGACGAGACGAAAATCACGCACTTAAGAGGACGCGTGTGGCCAAGTCATAAAAAATACCACATTTTTTATTAAAATTGCCATAAATGGGGATCTCGTAATTTTGAAAATGATGTTGGTCCTGGCAAACAGTCCTCAAAAAAGTGTTATAAGTGATGGATCATTTCACAAAGCTGCAAAAAATAATGAAAAAAAAAATCTCAAGGTATAAAGCGTGTATTTGATTAGTCCAGACAGGTTTTAATGATTATGAACAACAGTTCAAACATTTCAGGCAACCTGGTTTAGGATGCAGATAAGTGCATTTGGTTCTTTTTGTGTAAATAATGGAAATACAAGAAACTTGAGTGAACATTTTTCATTTACTTCCTTATAAATACAGGGAATCTGCACCTGTGATACAAGCACGAGGCAAAATCCCACATCAGTGGCAGCAACCATAGCCATAGCTTTGGATAAAATGCATCATTCATAAAGTCTAAGAGCTAAAGCTAAAGCTCTTGGGCTGATACAGGGTGTGATATGAAAATGACCAAACGATACTCTCCATTTCTCAGTCTCTCCCCAGAAATTAAAATTCAATCCTATTATCGGCTTGAAATATTTTGTACGATGCTTACAACTTGAAGGCAATAAATAACTGCAGAAAAAAAATGCAGGTGTTGTGTCCAATTCTCTTCACCTGATGGGCATTGCTCCAAGATTAGTGTTTAGTGGTGTTCCCAGGAAATCGCTGCAATTATTGAACGACTATGAACGAAACTAGAATGTAAAGTTTGAAAACAAACTTCAAGTTGGCTTGAGAAAGTTACATTTTTTTATCATTAAAATCAGTGTTTCCCATGGAGCAGGAAGCAATGTGTGGTGGCAGATTGGGAGGGAGGGTACATGCTTTTTATTTTGAGAGGGGGGGGGCTGATTCTTATTTTGCTGAGCAGGGAGGGGGAAGATGCCTCTCCTTTTGCTGAGCGGGGGAGCATGCCACTAATACGCGTCTTCCAGTGCTTTTAATTTCACAGTTTTTTTTTTTCTTAGCGCACGCAGATGAGTATACCATACAGAAAATCGCGTTGGGAAGGAATCAATTTGTGGCGGTCCGCCACACAATTGTCTATGCGTGGGACACCATGAAAACAAGTATTTGCCACTAACGTGTCTTTGTCCCCCGGCACAAGATGCGAAATCGTGTCAAAATGAGCGATCTCTCGGTGTGACCTTGAGAGTGACGCGATGGTCACCAAAATCGACTGGCGCCGGGGTATCACCCTAAGACAAATTTGAAGGAAATCCGTCAATTCGTTCTTAAGATATCTCGCTGACAAGGATTCGGGACATACGGATGGATGGACGGACGGACGGTCGGTCGTGAATACTATGTTCCGCGCGGTGGGGGACAATTATGTCATCATGTTATGTCGACATCTCAAACAACCTAATTCTCAACAACAAACATTTGAATATTTATGGAGGATAAAAGTTAAGCCAATCAGTATAAGGGGCAAGCCTTTGTCAATTAACATGTGACCCTTTCCTGAGCCCGACAGCTCGACTCCCAATTTCCTACGGCACACAGTTCAATATTTAGCCTATCTACTGGATCTGAGAGGTGTAAATGATGATTGAATAAGTTATATTTTTATTGTATTGTACCTATATTGTGGCAGTGTTTTTTTCTTTTTTAAGAAGTCTGCCTTTGTGTCTTTTTTTTTCTTTGTTGTGAATGTTGCTTTTGTTTTGCTATCTGTACTGATTGTTTTTGTTTTAGGGTCATTGGATGGGATGGTGTAAGGGTTAATGATGGGTTTTTTTGTCCAGGGACTACAACTTGCAGCATTAAAGTTTTTTTTGGGGGGGGGAGGGGGGCTTCTGTGGATGGGTTGGCATTTTGGCGGGAATTTTGCTTGTAAAATCATATTTTACTATGTAATATTATATTATATAATATAAATCAAACTTAACGTAGCTGATGCGCGTTGAGAGAAAAAAACAAATAAAAAAATACAAAAATACCAAAGATCACGAAAAGCAATTAAAATTAATGTTATGCCAGCAGTACCCTCTCACTCATTCACGATACCGATGACACCAACTAGCGAACAGTCACGAAAGCAGATCACGCTTCGGAGTTACAATGTATCCGCCCTAAAACACATTTCCCCATATCATTACGCGGGTCAGTTATGAGAATTCAAACCCCGATGGGCGGGGGTCAGATTTCGACACAGCAACATTATTTCATCATATCTACAGAGCTATCCCGCCAAAACGCCCGCCGCATTCCTAGTTGTGATAAATTATATATATATAAAAAACATCAACTCCTTCAGACATTTAACTGTGCTTGCAACGTAGGAGTTCAAGAGGTCACTGGTAAACACCTGCAGCATCACTCACACAGTTTTTCCTGCGGTGACAGTCATATCACAACTTACCTTGTTCAGCTTCGAACAACAAGCTCTTGCATTGATGTAATCGCACTCTAGATCCGAGAGAGTTATGATCTGAGTCTCTGGTTAAAGATGATTATTTCGCAATGCACGACAGAAACGACATATTAACAGTTGACAATAGGCGGCTGGCCATTCTGTCGCGAAAATCGGAAAGGAAAATCAAGAATAAAGCCCGTGTACATAACAAACCACCTGCAACAACGGTAACTTACATTGGACCGACGTTTCAACGCGATTAAACATTTTTAATTGCACCGAACAGCTGGTTATTTGACAAGGGCTGTAACCGTCTACGCTTTGTCGGCTGAGTTAGCGAATAAGAACCGGCAACGGGAAACAAGCCGCGGCTGCAGACAGCCAGTCCATACTTGACAAGCCCGTTAAACCAGTTATACTTTATTTGTGTAAATTCCCTCCACTGTCACTGGGCTGCTCGACCGTTTCTGAAAGCATTTGTTACTTATCGTTAGTGAGAAAGCAAGCGAATACACTTCAACAAACATTGTCAGAAGCTTTGCATGCAACCCATACCTTGTCCATAATTGATTAAATCAATATCTACTTCACCATACTTTTAGGAAAGGATACAAAATAAACCGAGAGGAAAATCAAAGCGCAGCAGTCGATTAGCGATAGAATGAACACCACCGCCTCCATTTTCAACTTTCTTCTCTTATCCCATTTCCGGGAAAAGGACGTTCTTAGCAGTCCCCCCTATTTTCTCTGTCTGTGGGTCTTCTGTGTGACTGCCACCTACTGAACAGGAGTAAGCGTATGCATGTATGTATGTATTTATTTACTTACTTATCTGCCTATTTAACTACACTGTCTGTTCAACGGTTATTGGCTCCCCTGAAAATAAAGACAAAAAGACTGAATGAAAAACAACTCAGTTAATAATCCATATTTTAAGTGGTAATGTATGGGAAAATATTTCATTTTATTCCACCACTGGTTAACAACTCTCCCTGCAACACTAACAGCTGGGGGTTCTTTATTTCGATTTGTGAGAAAGTAAGAGAGCACATTTTCAGGGTTTTTTTGTCCATTCCTCCATGCAAAAATTTTCAAGATCATTTGTATCTTTGTTTTGCACTGATAGGCTGCCCCATCCAATTCAGTCCCTGGGATTTTAATGGGATTTTTAATTCCAGAGACAGCAACAGTCACTGCAGAACATAGATGTTGTTTTCACTAAACCATGTCTGAGTGGATTTGCTGTAGCTTTGTGATAATAATCTAGTAGGAAATTCAATCTGTAGCCCTGCGATTTGGTTGAATCAATGGAAGGATTTCAATGCAAAACACAATATATCCTTCAGAAGCATTTTTATAAAAATGTATATTTGTCATGGAAAAAGTAAGCATAGAAAAGCTTTCTCATTTGTTAATAAGTCCTAATTAACAGGTTAAAACACTATTCCACGATGCACTTAAATCTCAGAATAATGAATTTTGTGAAAAAAGTGAATTTGCTGTGATTATTTGGCAAAAGCCAATATATCCACAGATGTAAGATTTAAAGTGAAATACCTGCCAGTCAATGTCATGGATGTAAACATTTTCTTGTTTCCATAATAATTTGTAATACCCCTCCAGATGTAATGCATTGTCCTTTTTGCAATTCCGCAGCCAAAAACTCAGTTGGTGAAGAGATAACTATGTCCACTGATGGGAAACGCTTAAATTAGGGAATCATTTTTCCCGCAAAGGCGGCAGCATAGAAATGGCACTTAGTTTTTTGTTTTGTCCAAACTAAGGCGACGTTCAGACAGCAGGTGTTGATGCACAATTCGAATTTTTGGAAGAAATCTGATTTTTTTTGTGCGCTTGTTCCTATTACACAGTATATGCAACTTCTATCAGTTTTGAGTATGAACTGAAAGCGACCCTGAAGCGTCCTGCATGCGCTAAAGAAGTCCAGAGGTAATATGTGAACACGCAGGCAGTGCCGTATGTTGTCGGAAGTAAATATGGAGGCATCTCGTCTCGGCATTTCAATGACGTAAAGGTTGGATAAATGCGACCTGCCCATTCAGACAGCAGTCGCATTGCAAAATATCAGATGTGTATCGGACTTAGGACCACATATGAAAGTGGCCTGGGTCGGATTTTAAAAAATCGGGTTTGTGCTGTTCAAACTATATTTAACAGATCGGATGCAGGTCACATATGGGCAAAAAAATCAGATTTAGGCCACATTTTCCTGCTGTCTGAACGTAGCCTAAGAGTTGCGGAAAAATCAAAGCCAGTTGGCAGAGCGGGATTCTCCATTGCTGAGCGGCTGCTTAGATATATGGCATTTAGCAGAAAAACTAGCTTGGCATTTTTTGTGCTTTACATTAACCCTTTATAGGGCACTAAAAAACACCCTAAGAGGCACAATGTAAAAAGTACTGTGCGTTGGGCGTATGTCCATTCATAGTTTAACCATCACTTGAGGTTATGCTATTAGGAGCTGAGGAATGCTAGAAGACTGTATGAAAGGCAGATTGCCAAAAGGGGCAAAAACTTAGCCTAAGTGCTTCTTTCAGTACTGTAGCAGAAAAAGGAAAGTCAAAGAGGAGGTTAAGAATAAATATGGATCACTGCTATATGATAACAAGGATATTGCGGATACCTTAAACATTTACTTTGTTGAGAATGTTACCTCAGACCGGGTTTTTTTTTTGGCCAGAGGGCATGTCCAATGCTCAAGATTATTTAGCAGAAATTGATGTTAGGGATAACATAGTAATAAAAAAGTTGCATTAATTAAAGGCAGATAAGATGGAGGGTCCCGATGGCTTATATCCTACAGTGCTCAGGGAAGTTAGTGAGATCATCTTTAAAGCGCTCTCAGCTATCTTCAAATGGTCTTTAGACACTGGAAAAATACCAAATTATTGGAAGCAGGACAATATAATACCAATATATAAGAAAGGGGACCGTACTGAGCCAGGAAATTACTGGCCGGTCAGTTTAACTTGCATTGCATGCAAAATACTAGAATTTATCATAAAAGATGAGCTGGAATTATTTCTTGAACGTAACAGTATCTTGAGGGATAGCCAACATGGTTTCCGTAAGGGAAGGTCATGCCTGACAAACCCTCTGGAATTTTTTGAAGAGGACACCAAGACTTATAAATAATAATATGTTTATTTCGCACATATGTACATTACACGTGACAATTTAAAAACTGAGTAAATAAATACAGGAGTAGGAAAAAGTAAAAACATTAAATAATAAGTAAGACAGGAATAATAAGTACAATTATAAAAATACAAATAACAACATATATCCATAAAAAGTCATCTATGACGCATTAGTTCGTACATAAAACATTGATCATACATAAAACCTCCTCCTGGCTTAGATTGTCAACCAACATGTTTCCATCTCTAATATGTATTAGTTCAGGCACCATCTTTGCTCTGAGCAGGACCTCTGCGTCCATATTTCTCCTGTAATGACTATACATTGTATCACACAGTATCGCAGAATCAAACCGATAACTTCCAATTATTCCATCATAGACATCACCGAATATAGAATACGGATTGTGCAGAGCAAGAGTAGCAATAGATTTTAGCATATCGCTCCCGAACTCAAAAATATTCTTTGTAAACTTACGAAAACGTTGTTTCAAACTAATCTCCAAGGGTTTACACTCAGAGAGTTGAATAATGAGATCATTATGCATCCTATAATGGACACCCCATATCTTTCTCAGTGCTCTGCGCCAGACATCATTAACTCTGTTTAAATTATGGGTCGTTAGCATATATATATATCTATCTATATATATAGAACACTAGATTGCTGATAGGGTACACTCAAGTGAAGCATCTGCTCTAAGACCCTATACACCCAGAAGTAAAATTCGCACATAGACTCCCGCTCATTTTCGCCTACTTTAAAATGAGATTTTCAAAAACACTTGCGTGCGAGTCGGTGTTATTTTGGCATCACTGTGCAGAGCAACATTTTGTCTTCCTATGTGGGGAGTGACTCGGTGTTAACGTTAAAGTGCAGCAGAGAAGTGACCTTAACGTGACCGAGGCTTTTACCTCTGATAAAACAATTGCTTGAAAGTTGTGCCGTTATAAGGAACGTCAATGAATGTCCATATACGTTATCAAATTACTCTCTGGTTTCCTCACTTCATTGTACCCTGGTTGACAATTTGACATCAACCAAATTGTTTATATTGAATCATATGGCTAATGCCAACGTTGATGAAAGGAAGCGCTAGTGAAGCCTTTCTCCCCTCCATGTCTTTTGGAGCTCCGTATAAAACAGACAAAGCGACTAGTCCACTTCTTAAAATATTATGCGATAAGAAGTATTGTCGTTGAAGCCAGTTACAAGTAGCTAGCTAACTTGTTAGCCACCTCGTTAATTTTATTTACTTCCAAATCAGTGCAGTCACCGCCACGGTAAGAGAGCCAAGGTAGCTTGCTGATGACTGTCATCAATTGCTAGCGTTCGCTTTCAGTCAGAGGTCTGTTCAAGTCAATGGGACGGCTATCTCAAAACGCAATTTTTTCTATTAAAGTGACAACTTTGCGTTTAAACGTTAACTTGCGCATGAAACGTTTTATTACAGCTCTTCAAACAAATATTGCTGCAAAAGGCAGCTGCACATCTCGGCATTTTCTCGCTTGTATCGACTTATTTGAAATTGACCTCATAGGAAACCATTCATTTTTATGAAGAAGTTGGGTGTATGAATATGGCGGCCGGGTGCTTCACTTTGGATATTGTAAATATGACGACATCAGCAATCTAGTGTTCTAATATCTATGGTCGTTAGATGCCAAATTTGCGCTCCATAGAAACTGCAGCAGTAAATTTTAAAAAACTTACATTTGGCGCATTTGACACAGCCAAAATCATTAATAAATCTATTGAAACTACCCCAAAACTTTCCAATCGCATCATTGATGGAAGCCATTTTGTCCACACTACTAAGGCTATGACCCAAGTGGACTACTTAGTCTGTAATTCTAACAGGCACATTATTCACTGTTACTTGGCGCTCGGTCACCTGCCGACTCTCGCGACCTGAATAAGTAATAAATTTACTCTTGCCAACGCTAAAGATAATATCACGCTCATTGGCATACTCCTCGGATATAAATATCATCTTCTGCAAACCATGTATAGAAGGAGCAAGAAGCGACGCATCATCTGCATAACCAAAACAGCCTGTATAATAATTACCCATATGACATCCATACCCACTGTTGCACAGCCTCTCAAACAGCCCATCAATGTATACTGCAAACGAAACGGGAGGCAGCAATCCTCCTTGTTTAACACCGTTACTTACATGAAATTCATCACCTTAGTAGCCTTCCCACTGGACCCTTAAACTCTGATTGGTATAAATATATAACATCAGGCATAATACTAATGGGGACATCTTTCTATCCAACAATTTACTAAACAATTTGCTTTTGTGGCATCCAATAATGCCACATGGACATCACTCCTTTTATAGTATGAAATAACCTCAGACATTGCGAATGTACATTTTGATCAGAACAGGGCTTATGACATCATATACTTGGATTTTCAGAAAGCATTTGATACAGGACTGCATAAGAGACTAGTTTTTAAAATGAGCTCCATTGGAGTTACAGGAGGTATTCTGGAGTGGATTTAAAACTGGATACAGGACAGAACACAAAAAGTGGTGGTCAGTGGAATCTCATCTGAGCTAGGTATGGTGGGGAGTGGAGTCCCTCAGGGATCAGTGTTGGGACTCCTGCTGTTCCTCATCTACATTAATGACCTTGATATGACTATTGAGAGCAAATTTGTTAAATTTTCAGATGATAATAAATTGGAAGCTTTGACAAACAGTCCACTAAAGTGATTCAGGATGATTTGGATAGAATACAGAATTGGGAAGAAATGTGGCTAATGAAATTTAGCGTAGCAAAATGTAAAGTTGTACATGTAGGTAATAAAAACATTAGACAAGATTACTTCTTGGGAGGTTTAAAACTGGAATGTGCTCCACACGAGAAAGATCTGGGAATGATTGTTGACCAAACCCTCACAGGCTCTAGCCATTGTGCAATAGCAGTTAAAAAAGCCAATCAGATGCTTGGATACATTGCCAAAAGTATTGAGTACAAATCCAAGGAGGTCATACTTCTCTTGGACAACACATTCGTCAGACCACATCTGAAATACTGTGTACAGTTCTGGGGTCCATACTTTAAGAAAGATATAGAGGCTCTAGACATTGTTCAGAGAAGAGCCACTAAACTAATTCCTGGTGTCAAAGATGAAAGCTATGAGAAGAGGCTGAAAATCCTTAATCATTTTAGTCTTAGAAAGAGGAGACTTAGGGGTGGTCTGATTGGGGTCTTTAAATGTTAAAGGGATTAACAAAATGAATTATGCTGGCTTCTTTCGGGAAAGTTTTGTTTGTAGAATACGGGGATACAAATGGAAGTTGACGGAGGGTAAATTTGGCACTGATATTAGGAAATATGTTTTCACCTAAAGAGTAATTTTGATGTGGAATAGCTTGCCTGACCATACTGTTGAGGCACAGACCTTGAGAATTTTCAAGAGTAGGTTTGACTTAAAGCTAGATACCATTGAGTCTTTGAGTATCTGAAGTGATATATTCACAATAGGAAAAAAACTGGCAAGCCTAGTTGGGCTGAATGGCCTGTTCCTACCACTCATGTTATGTTATGTTATGTTATGTTATGTTATGTTATGTTGGCTTGGCTTGGCTTAGGTGAAAAGGTCGTATGATCAAATATTGCCTCACTACCAATTTTTTGTTTTTCACGCAAAATCGTACTAATTTCTGGAAATCCTACACAAATAACCCCTGTCTCTACTTTTAGCAAACCTTTTCAACTTTTCAATATGTGAGTTTTCATCAGGTTTCTTTTGTGAATAATGATGTGAGTGGGACTGGGTAAGGGCACACAACCGCACTGTGAGAGGTCTGGAGAAGAAAAGAAATTTGAGAGGCACTAGGCCACTGCTAATTTGTCGAGCACCCTGGTGCCACTGCCTGTGATATAGCCTGATTTTGTCTCATTGGCTGGGAGAAATAGCCGCTGGTCTACTGCCTCACAGAGAGGCATGGGCGCACCACTTTGGATGCCGACTGAAGTTAACAAATATGGTTCCTTGCCCGATAAAGGGTTGAAGCTGATGTTCAAGTATACTTAACACTGGGATGTATAGCATGTTGCTAAGGGCTGAACTTGACAATCAGCGGGCAATGATGATCTTTTTGCAGTAGTGGATCATAAGACTTTTAGAGTACCATTTATTGCATTTTGCAATGAAACTCTTAAATTATGCTTGGACCACAGGTATAACAACATGCCAAAAACACCAATGATCCACCTTCATACCTGATTATGATATGAGTTACATCTTCAATTCATCTCTCAAACATGCCTATGATGTGAATATCCAAAAATGACCATTCTGGCTTCATCTGACCAGAGTACTCTTTCTCAGTCATCATCAGTGATGTTTGACCACCTCCAGATGAATGATCTTCTTGAGCCCAGTGAGGGCTGTCTTCGTGCAACCTTCCCAGAAAGTTTACTATGAAGGATGTGGAATGCTATACTTGTGTTTAAGATCAGGTGCACTCGATTCCTTTCCAACCTTTGTCTAGCCAGTGTAATGTGAAAAGAAGCCACTTGATGGCAGTATTGACCTTTTTTTTTGTTAAGCCCAGACTGGAGCTAGGTTTGGGCATGTCTTGGGCATGTCTGAGACAAGTCCCAGAGAAAAAAAAAAGTCTAAAAGGTGGGAGGGGTCTGCAAAAGAGTATATGAGGAGTAAAATTGAGACAGTAAAGTAGTAGTAGGAGAAATTGCAAGGAGAAGGATACATTTGACCAGACTTGTCACTCTTTTCAAGACCTGTGAAGCTTTTGTGGATTTTTGCCTGTGTTGGAGCATTTTTCCTCACCCGGAACATCACCAAGCAACCCAACCAAAGGGACTGTAAATATTTTTTTCTTGCATATATCAACCTTGGTCAATAGAGAGGATAGTAGATTAGTTAAAAGTCTTTTAGTCTTTGTTTAATTTAATGTGTTTCAGTTTTAAAATTGTGTCTGTCATCCCTTGCTGTCGTAAATGTCATAACAAATTGGGGCCATAACACCAGTATATGTTCATTATTCTTTGTTACATTTTTATTTTTCTAGTCACACTGTTCAGCAGTATCTAACCATCTTTGTGTCGCAAGCCTTGTGTGAATTCCCTTTGTGTCTCCTCCTATCCAGTAGCTTGCATGCCTTGGTGTCCCCCACTCCCTTATATGGCGTACAGTATATGGCATATATAACCCATTGCTTTGAGTGAACGAGTTGCTTGATTGTCACTTCCTATATGCCTCTCAAACAACCAGTCACCATCTTCCTAGTCAAGAGTTTATCCTCTTTGGATATTATCTGTAACCTTTAATGACAGTTAAATATGAAAGTAATGAACAAACTCCCATGGCTTTCTTCCAACCTCCAACAAACCTAAAAAGCAGTCATAAGATGCTACTCTCATATCAACAAAATCTTTGAATTGCTTGCACTAAGACTATCTTCACTCAGTCCAAGAAGCAAGACCAAGCTTTGGGTTTACAATAATTTATTGGACTGATCGATGGAAGAGAGTCCAAAAGTAATGTCGTCAATAGATTAAGACGTATTTACACCCCATCCCAGACCTATGTCATCAAATTGAATTGTGGCCATTGTTTTATGGTATAGTGGCCAATGCGATTATCAGTCTTTATAATTTTGACATGTGGAGATGTAGAGCTTTGAACTGAAAAGTATCAATCTTAAATGAAGCCTTAGTACAAATGAGTGAATACATTTCACTGCCAATGATCACATTTTGATGCAATTTCACCTTAAATTTCAGCACAAAAATATCACAGATTATATAAAACTAACCATTCTTGTCACAGATGTGTGTCTGTTTTTTATACTGTTACTGCTCACACTGCAAAAAAAAAAAAAAAAAATAAAAAAAAACAAGACAGGGGTCTGTACCCAGTTTTTAGCTACTACTCAAAAAACAACATGAGGGTTTTAATAAGGGTTATACCACCCCAAACAGCGGAAGATACAAGACTACAGTGGAAAATGTGCTTTAAAATGATTAAGGGGGTTTAGCTCCTTTGCCTCAGAGGGTGGGCGACCAAAGTAATGAGAACAGTAAATACCAAGGTTTCTCTGCTTTCCCTTCATTAAATTGTGGTAATTAAGAGCAAATGCCTGGCTCGGAAACTAAACTTTTCATGTCACGCACGGCCATGTCATAGTCCTGCTGAGCTAAAATCCTCATGCACACGGTTTCATGAACACAGTGTTATTCTGCATTTGCAGGAAATGAGGAAAAAAATGTTGAGTCTGATCAAACTACCCTGCATTTGATAAATAACTGACCCTACAGGCCAGCTGGTAAAGGATAATATGCCAATTGGGAATAAACTGACGTCATTGTTTGGATATGCATTGCTTTCTTCTTACTGACACCAGGAACTGTTTGGCTGATTTGTTGAGCAGAACTGGTCTGAAGCATGTGATGCTGGGCAAACGGCTGAGAAAACTAAACTAAACCAAATAACAGAAACCCCAAATATCAAACTGATGATATATCCTCAACTCATTTTCTACTCATCAATATCAGAAGGCCTTCAATGAGCAATACAACTTTAGTATAATTGCCCACTGGGCCAAGTAATTTCATCTTTCTAATTACAAATTAAGCTCTGAGTTCCTATTTTCTTAAAGGTCCCATTGGCACCCTAAATAAAAAAAATTGCTATTTAGTCGTTTTGCTGTACCTTTCCCAAGTGAATTTTAATCTGACATTGATTATTTTGTTATTCTGTGTAAAAGTGTAAAATGCAAATAAAAACCAGGCTTGAGAATGCCCCTTGAAAATGGCTAAATCACACTGTGCAATTGCATAATCCATAATACATGAACTCTAAAAGGATAATACTCAGAGCAGAGTCGCGGGAAGTGAGCCTTGTCCGCAGTAGCCTAGACCTACAAATGAACATTTGTATTTTTCACTCCCAAATTCACTAAAATTATGTGCAACACAGTAATGAGGATGAGGGAGTAAATGCTTTGTTTTCGGTAATACCTGATCAGAAATATCAGGTCTGTCAGAAGATAGTGAAATCCAAGCAAGAATTTGGGAAGCCAGAATAGATTGGCCATATTGTTACAAATATTTATAACATCATTTTTGGCGATATCCAGTGGGGGCTTATATGACAATGGTGCCTGGTGAGCTGAAAATTGGTGAAGCACAGACCATTCCTTGCGAATAATGATTGGTCTTGACCTTTTTTCAATCATTTAATTAACTTGACTTTACATGAACTCCCGAGAACAGTTGGGACCATCAAGTGTAGCTAGTTCTGCTTGCTAAGATAAGACGGGCGCTCATAAGCCTCGATCTGTTTTCAATCATTTCCCTTGATGAACATGTTTTCCAATGATAAAAATAAGCCATCGACAGTTAAAAAGAGTTAAACGCACAGTGTTATGTATGAGTATTTTGTGTACAGCATTGTGTTCCATTTGTGGATGGAGATTTGTTACATGCTGCTTTTGCTACCTTGCTGGTCAGCTGTTTGTTTTGTTCTTTGGCACCCTCTAGTGGTGTGTCTGTAGCAAGACATGATATGATGTGGTATCATTTGTGGTGGACTGGTGCTTTCTGGGAGCTTCTGGCATCTTCCTGCCTGGAAGGGGCTGGATTGCCCAGGGGTCCTGTAGATCTTTCCAGAGTGTCGCTAGTCTATATAAATGCTGTGATTTTATAAAGAGCAGAGCAGAGCAGAGGCAGAGTTTTTGTTTTGGCAACAGAGTTAATTAGTGCCATTTGAGCGTTATTAGAGGATTGAACAGAGGATTATTTGGAGAAGTTTTTCTTTTTCTGTGAAGAATAAATTTGTTTAAGTTTTCATTGCTGGCTTTCTTTGTTGTGATTTTTTTAAAGTCATAACAACAGCTACCCTCCTAATACAATGTTGCAGTGATGAAACACAAAATGTTTTATCCACCTTACAAAAAAAGCTTAACCACAGTGTTAACTTTTGTGTTTACTTTCAGCACATCCTACTCTATCAAATCTTAGCTTCATGATTGTTAAATGACAATAAAGAAAGCAAAAAATTAGCAACAAAAATCCACAAATGAATAATGTTGATTGAAATGGAATTTCGTGTTAAAATGACAAGTTTTCCTTGAGCTAAATTACTGAGCAAAACTTGTGAAATCTAATAATGTTGCGCGTTTTTGGACTTCACATAATACTAAAATAAATTAATGATTGAAAACAGTTTGAGACCAATAATTATTTTCAAAGGATGTTCAGCGCTTCACCAATTTTTATATCATTGTCAGTTACTGGCATACAGTTCAGTACTCGTTTGACCGCGACCGTGTCTGTGGCATAGCTAGCTGCAGCTTGCTTAGATTTACAAAGTTCCATTATTGACATTTGATATTGTTGATTTTTGCTGACTGACGTGATGATGCATATTTTGACTTGATGCAAAGTTGCATCAACCTTAGCTATTACATTTAGATCACTACACACACCAGCTGCCACTCACTGCCCAGTAATGTAAAAGAAATCTGTAAGTACAGCATGCAGCAATGAGTTAGTAGTTACAGGCCATAATCTATGCAGCTAGTAGGCATGAAATGGCTAGATTTTATGTTCCACAGAAAAGACAGAAATCTAGAGAAGCGCTCTTCTGATACGCTGACTTTGCACCAGTAAACTTCCCTTTCTGAGATGATATATATATGGTTGCAAAACTCCCATTTGTGGTAAGTGAACTTTTTTAAGGGGCGGGGCTTAGGAAAGTACAAGGTACACAGAAACCGAATAGAAGTTTTAATTTACTTCTCAAACTAGTGATTTCCCAGACAGAACATGCAAAAAATATCAATCAGTATACATATTTACATGTAAAATGAGCAAAATTAATTCGATTACATGTGACATTTAAACACATCCTCATGTTTGCTGTCTTGCATAACATTTTCAACCTATAGGAATTATGGCAGAGGATGAAAAAAATGTCAAGTTCATGCAGGGTTTCATGAATTAATTTTTAATAATTACATCAGTTGATTTATTCCGCTTCATGCATTTAATGTCCTGGAAATTCATTTGTCACAGAATTAGAGTCTGTTTTGACATCTCTTATTGAAGCTTAATTAAACCGATACACAAAACAAAAGAATGTAGATAGGCTCTATTAATTGCAAGGTTATAGATTAATGCACATTATCATAGAATAAAAAGTGTACACATACAAAATAAACAATTTGCCATTTTCCAAGTGTTGGCATCGGCCAGAACATGTTCCCACAAGCGCATGGAGACTAATCCATTTGATGGACATGCAAAACACTCCTCTGAAAGGACTCACAGCGAGGACACTAATTATAGTGCAAGAAAGCACCCCAAAAACAATTCAGGTAATCCAATTACTTGGACATGCTCGCTGAGTGATTAGCACTTCAAACATTACAGAAATTACTTCCTGCCCTTTCATGCAGTAATGATAAAGACAAAGAAAAATTTTTTGGGGGTGGGTGGCCGGGGTCAGATAACCTAGTGGGTAAGCTGACCCATCCCCTACATTTAGGCAACTGCGCATCATTTTGGTAATATGACTTACGTCTTGTACCTTCGCGTATGTGGTCACAGTTTTTCTCAGTGTTTATGGCTTTCTGGGCCAGTGCGAAATGAGCCGCAAGACTACTGTTTTTGAGAAGTCACATTTTCATGGCTTTCATTGTACTCGCAATCTGAATTAAGGATATGTCCATTTGATGTATGACTGTCTCATTTTTTCTTGGCTAGAGGAGAGCTAAAACAAAAACTGGCTCATCCTACCCGTTTTTTCCCCTACACAATGCACTGTGCTTAATGGAAGCGAAGTGTAAATTAAATGCGGTGCAACGTAATCCAATACTGCATCTAGTTGGAAAAACTCCAGCTATATGAAAATTTGTTGATGGATTGACATAATCATTTATATCCGAATTTTCGTTCTTATATCTCGTTGAATTAAATGTGTGTCATGTTGTTCAGTATTTAGTGAATACATGGCATATGCGATTATTGTGTGAAAAACAACAGCAGCCATATTGTCGGAATGCGAGAGCAACTTTTATCGACTAGAGGTGAACTCTCTCATCTTGCATAGTTTTGGCCTCGGTCAGCAAACTCATGAGCCATGATAACACAGCAGTGCAGAGCTGAGTAGGTCCACATATCGCAAAAAAGGGTGTGCGACACATGAGGACATCATTCTCCGTCTGGTGGCATTATCTTATCTCCTGGGGTACAATCTTGCGCACAATTCAGGCCTGAATCGGTGAACGCATCTGGAGGCATCCTGATACAGTCATGTCAGTATTCTCTGCATTGACTTCTCAAATGATTATGTCATAATTGTCCAACAAGGACTGAAGGAGGAGTTATCTGTGGTATAAAACCCCACAGCCACAAAATCCAACGGCGTTGTAAAGCCTTTATATTTCTGGAGAGCTAAACACCATTTGGAAGCATGGTAAACCACTCTCAATTTAATGCATAGTAATTAGCCTACTTTTTTGTGCGCTTTTCAGAGTTGGACATGCAGTCATCTAAATGTAACGTTAAAACGTTTCTTATTTCTTAAGTTAAATGAAAAACTTGATCATTCATTTCGGATGATTTTAACGGATAAGCAATATTAATTTGGTGCCAGTTAGACCGGGTTTAGGTCAAGAATCTTCATCCTACATCGATTGCATGAGGAATTTTCGTGTCATTTATAGTTTTCCTCATCGCAGACGTCAAGTAAATGCAAACTTATTTTTTTATATCATAGCCTCTCTGCTTCAGCTCGGCATTTTCTTTAACAGATTTGTTTGCTGCTGTTCGCCTCCCTGTTCGTTGCTGAGTCAAATGCTTTGGCATATCAGTTGGATGAGCTGACGAAGTACATCGACAGTCACCAAGACGAGTTCGTGGAGGCAAGTCAATACAGGGTTGGAATACTGCGAAGCGCTTTTTATTAGTGGGTTCTAATAAGTTTACTACCGGCCTACTGTTCAATTTATTTATTTTCAAAGTTTAAAATGCGTGGAGAGCTCTGCCATGGTATTTGCCTGAAGTTATTAGCTCTTTAAACGTTTGTGAAATTGGCAATAAGAGAATTTGTGGTCATTTCTTTTGAATAGCCTACATGGTTTTTCCTTTTGCTCTTTTGAAAACTTGAGTGATTCCAAGTAATCATTGAATCAATTTTGAACAGTGTGAAAGCATTAATGTTGGGCAGTTGCTACGGGTACGGCAGTTTTTCAATGCATTTCAATGTAGAGAGGTACGGCAGTTCCTATTTCAAGCCCTGCCCTGACCTAACCCTGACCCTAACCCCTAACCCTTCTCCTATCCCTAACCCTAACCCCAACTCCTAACCCTTCCCTTAATCATAATGTCGAATCCTTGTCCAAATCCCTTGAAATCGACTGCCGTACCAATAAAATCTGCCGTTTCTCTTGACACTGCGTTAATGTTTACTTAATTGAACTATTGTCGGAAAATAACGTTGGCTCAACATCACTTTTGCACCCAGATTGAATGTTGAAACTACTTCATTACTACTGAAATTCAAAAGAACTTCAATTGTAATTCTACCAAGTTTCAACCTTGTATAATGTGTTCTACTTCAGGAAAAAATAGGCTATAATGTATGGCGGACCAAGACTGCCAAAGTAAAGAATAAAGAATTCATGAATTCAATGAATACATTTATGAAGAATTGTTGAAATAAATGGCTAAATTATCAATTGAATGTGGAGGTCAGTTTGAAAAATAAAAAAAATCTAAACCATAGGAAAAATAAATAAAATCTATCAATTTATTTGTCAAATTACTTATTTTTGTTTTAATTTATTTTCATATTTAATTATTCCCAAATGTCTTCTGATGACTTATTATTATAATTACTTATTATTCTGATTTATTTCTGTTTTTATCAATGACCTTTTTAATTAATTTGTTTCAATATTATTTCTGTACGTCTTCACCCGCATGCTAATGAGGAGGATTACCCGGATGCAGTCATTTAGCTGTCATTGATGAATCTTTTTGAGAGTTCAAAGATGATCAACGGTGCTTGTCTTGCATCCAACAACTGGCCAATGCACTGTTTTAAACAATAAATGGCTATGAAAATGAATGCTGCGTTTGAGACGTCCTGGGAACTGCAAAGTTCCCTGTTTAAACTTTCCAGTTCCACCCGCATTCGAGGGCTAATACCGCGGAGAAACAAACAAGGGTTTTGTTGCCAGTGGAGTTACATATTAATGTCATCCAGTCCCCCACCAGTAGCCAACGTCTATATCTGATAACATGCAGAAATCATTCTGGAGCTCATTAGTAGGTATTCAAACTACCTGGAGAGGCATGCATTCACAAGCACTTTTCCACCTGGGACGTGACATTACACCCAGTTCCCTGGACGTCTTGAATGCATCATAGAACTACTCAGAAGTCAGAGTAAGCTGTATCTTTGCCGAAGCCTGCGACTGATTTGGCCAATGAAAAGCTAGCAACCGAGGTAAAATTGGCTTGGCGTTCGATGTTCGGCGAAGATTTACAGCCAGTGATGGTTGCTGAGTGGTCGGCAGTGGAAAATGAGAAGCTGACTATTCATTGGATCAAAGTGGAAACTCATGCGTCTAACTGGTGACCCCTCTGAATTGTCCCCTGGCTTTGCAGGTCATCAGCTACCGAGGCTGGTAACTAGGAAGCCGAGGCCAGCAACTCGCGGCTTTTGGCTCGGCTGGTGATTTATAGGTTCTGTAGCCAGCAATGTTCCATTTTTTTTGCCACCTTCCCTGGCATGAATTTTAGTTGTATCACATCTGAAGTCCTTTTGTTTGATGTAACACTGGCCATATGCTGTCTAGCATGATCTAGCGCTGCTGTTTATTTGATCTTAGCAAGGTTTGTCCGAGCCTACGCTCATCTCAACAGTCAGAATTCCAGCTAGAGAGCTTGACAGTCATTGCAAGCTGAGCAAGCGCTCAAGCTTCCGATTAATTGTCGTACCAATAGCTACTTTTCATGACCTAAATAGGGTGCAAAGGTGGGATATTGGTGACAGTGTCTTCTTGTTCATACTGTAGTGGAGAAAGTAAACCAGGCCACTTACCGGATTAACGCATTATGCCTTGATATTGCTTTAAAATTGGTGTTCAGGTGGTTACTATGGAAGCTATATTGCCTTTGTCAACGCATCTTAAATCATGATGACAGCTTACCGTTACACGGAACAAGTGCATGTGATCTGGCATGATGCAGGGCCATAGACTGAGCCAAATTAATTTGCACGTATCACAACACAATGATCTGCCATTCAGCCACGACTGGCCGAAATCAAATTTTGTGTGACCTTGACCTTTGACATAGAAACTTAAAAAATTATAGGTCTGTGGCGAGTAACCTATGCTAACACTACTCCAGGTTTAGTAAAGACTCACGCAGGAGAAATTGCAAAAGGGTGCGTAACTAACAAACTGACAGACAAACTGACGTCTAACGCAACCGACTGATATACGTGCCAAAATCAGTCTCAGCAAATAATAAGAGGATCATTACTCAATACAATGAGGAAATGCGGCAGTTTGTGGACGGATCCTCTCCTGGTCAACCAAAAATCAATGTTTATTCAGTCTCACTGATTTCAAATATAGGAGCTGGCAGATACCATCTCTTGGTCAACCATTCATCCTTGTTTATTCAGTGTCACTGGCATCAATGTTGCAAGCTGGGAACTACCTGTAATAATTCTGATCTGTTTGCCATTCTGTCTTGTTTGGATTTCGATCTCTGCATTGCCTGACCATGTCTTGAATTATGTAATGTGATTTGGATGCCTGATTATGATTATGTTCATGTCTTGTCTAGTTTAGTTTTCCCATGTTTTGTATTTTGCCATATTCCATTCCTGCAGTTACATTCCGTTAAGGGGGAGTGATGGTAAACTGTTCCCTAAATTTCTCGGGCCCTTTACCATAGAAAAAGTGTTGAACCCTACGGGATTGTGATTTTTGGATTGTGGACTTTTTACCTTTGCCTTCTGCCCTGCGGGGGTCTCCCCCCTCGCTTAATAAACTCTCATCTACTGCATTGCTTGGTTCTCGCGTCTGGTTCCTGAACGTATCCTCACAGTACGTTCTGACAGAGAACTGCTGTGAGAAGACTGCTAATATACACATCCGGGAGGTCACATGCTAAACAGAAAACAGGTGCAGGAAATCAGACTAATTACAAAGGAGCAAACATGAGGGAGAACCTGATCACATGAAATAAGTAAAAGCCAAAACACGGACAGGGATCACAAGACAGCCTATGAACAGACATACGTTTCCGGGTAGGGAATTCTATGTGCACAGAATGAGTGGCAGAACAGTAATTAGGCAGGTGCAGAGAATCTGCTAGAAGCACAGCAAAGTAAATTAAGTGAAGGCAAGAGGCGGAGACTAGAACAGGGCGAGTACTGTGAGGATACGCTCAGGAACCAGACGCGAGAACCAAGCAGTGCAATAGATGAGAGTTGATTAAGCGAGGGGGGAAACCCCTGCAGGACAGAAGGCAAAGATACAAAGTCCACAATCCAAAAATCACAATCCCGTAGGGTTCAACACTTTTTCTATGGTAAAGGGCCCGAGAAATTTAGGGAACAGTTTACCACCACTCCCCCTTAACGGAATGTAACTGCAGGAATGGAATATGGCAAAATACAAAACATGGGAAAACTAAACTAGACAAGAAATGAACATAATCTGGCATCCAAATCACATTACATAATTCAAGACATGGTCAGGCAATGCAGAGATCGAAATCCAAACAAGACAGAATGGAAAACAGATCAGAATCATAACACTATCATTGATATGTGTAGTGATGTTGACCAATGAGCTTTTATAACATTGATATTCAGTGTTGGCACCAGAACTGGAATTTGGGGGGGCGCAGTCACATCCCCTTTTTTTTTTTAAATAAATTTTGTATCTCCAATCCCACCCAATTGGTGAACTATGTACAAAGCTTGGTCGTATGCGACCCCTTGCTGCCAACTCAGGATAGTGAAGACAGTTCACGACTCTCCTCCGAAGCACGTGCCCGTCAGCCACTGATTCTTATACACTCATTGGTTGAATCCTCGTAAGTTCAGAACGAGGGCGGAGGATACCCGGACATGAACAAACCCAGAGTCTTCCTGACGAGTGCCCGTCTGGCCAGCAGGAGGCGCTGGAGCAACGAACAAAGCTAGTATTGTGTCCCCAAATCCGGCAGTCCCTTCCCAATTTGAAACCCTGTAGCGCGATGCCCAATTGTGCGCTACTCTGAAAAAGCTGCCGACCCCTGCCGGTGGTTACGCCGGGGCTCGAACCCGCGACGTGATAGTCACCTCTGCACTGCAGCGCAGTGCCTTAACCGAGTGAGCTATCCGGCAGATCACATCCCTTTTTAACAACAATCAGTCCTGGCTAATTGTCAATCATTTTCCTTTATTGACACGTTTCCCAACTATAGTAATAATCCATTGGTAATTGAAGACGCGGCTTCTTTTCACATGCTAGCAAACAGCAACAAAATAATGGGGTAAATTCAGTAAAGAAAAATAATTTACTTATGAATAGGCCCATGCTTTACAAAAGGCAAACTGCTCTGGAACTTCCGTGCCGCCTTTTCGGCACATCAGGTGATCTAACATGCACTTCGTGATCGTTTAAATTGTTGAAATGAAATAATAGACCATTTGAAACGACTTTGTGCAATTTTCAATAAAACTGATTAAAATGCACCAAAATGCGCATCCAAATGAATGATAGTCCCCTTACTTTAACGGGGAGAACTAGCGACGTCTAATAGTGTGGTGTGTTTTCAGAGTGAATGTATTAAATTTAATTAAGAAAACGATTGAGAACAAGTCAGGACAAATAATTGTTTTGAAGGGATGTGTCTGTGCCCCCACAAATTCCAGTTCAGACAGGACACTTACGTCAGATTTAACCATTTATTTGGAATGACATATATTTGGATTTGGCAGTGACTCTGCTCAAGTGATACTCTGGAACAATCTGAGCAAGCATGACGCAGACATTCCAGGAGATCACAACCCCCCCCCCCCCCCCCCCCCCGGCAGAGCCTGGTACACAGTGTTTAAAATGAAACAAATGACACTCAAGTTTACAAAACAATGCCAATACCGTAAAGACAAGAGTGTGACACAACAAGTACTGCTGAAGACCATGTCGATGGAAAGGAGGAGGCTGGTGAGGTGGAGGGGAAGTTTTTCACTGATCTGTATGGATCTTGGGAATGGAGGAGCTTGGTTAGTCGAGATGGAGAGTGCTGCCTTATTTAAAAAGACGCGCAATTAGGAACGTGATACTGAAGTCCAATGCGATTGGACAAGGGGTGGAGCCAAGACTGACTTCCGTGCCTGTCTGAACTAACACTGACGTTCCATTTCTAGCGCAGACACTGTTGATATTTCTTCCTTGACAAAAAGGTTTAACAGTGTATCAATATCAACTTGCCATCTCTCTTTTTATCAATGTTACGTTTGCCATTTTTTCCAAATTATTGCATAATAATGCTGTAAAACTGCAATAATTATGATTTTTATGAGTAAAGTTGAATATCTGTGAGAGGGATACTGATGTGTGTGTTTATGTTTCTCTTTGTATGCTTGCTCTGTGTGTGCCGTAGACTCTAAGGAAGTGGGTTGCAGTGGAGAGCGATTCGAGCGATGTACTGAAGCGATCAGAGGTGGAACTTATGATGAATATAACTGCAGAGAAGCTAAAAGCAATGGGTGGGAGTGTAGAGCTGGTGGATGTTGGGCTTCAGGAGGTGAGTGTGCACTGGTGTTCCTGCTGTAAAGAGGGGTTTGTAAAATCGCTCATGTGGACGTTGTGATGTGGTTGAATAGACGTTGTTATGACCCCAATTGTTACGGCCCAAATTTGTTATGACATATCGGACAGCAAGGGACAGCAATCGGACAGACAAACCTTTAAAACTTTAGTAGATTTAATGAATAACACTTTGAACTAATCTACAATCTATACTACTGACCAAGATTGAAATAAAAATAATGAGATTTTTACAGTCCCTTAGTAAGTGAGATGGGGTTGTTATGTTGCGATGTCCTGGGACAGGAAAATGTTCCAACACAGGCAAAAATCCACAAAAAAGCTTGACAGGTCTTGAAAAGAGTGATAGGTCTGGTCAAATGTATCCTTCCACAATTACTCCTTGCAATTTCTCCCACTACTTTACTCTCTCAATTTTTCTCCTTATATACTCTTTTCCAGCCCCCTCCCACCTTCCAGACTTTTTTCAATTCTCTGGGACTTTCCCCTCTGAGGCATGCCCAGGACATGCCCAAAACCTTGCTCCAGACTGGCTTAACAAAAAAAAAAGTCAATACTGCCATCTAATGGCTTTTTTTTTCCACATTACAACGTAAACATAACGTTCCCTCTTTTAGTTCTTTATTGCCATGTTTTCTTGTATTTTAAACTCCACTCTTGGGCAAATCTCTGCCACAGTCAAGCATGTTGGAAGAGGTTTCAGAGTCCAGGTTTGAATGCTACAGAGAATTTTTGGTATAATTTTTAACGCAACTGATCAGGAAACATTTTTTCTTCTACTTATCTGCTATTTGAAGCCATCATCACTAAGTGAAAATATATAGACTTTTCTTTGTAAAAAGCTGTCCTTCACTTTACCAACAGGGCTTAAACATCAAAAGAAATTAAAGGGAAAAACTACTCTATCCTAGGGTACTCTATCCATTTATTTAATTCTTGCTATTTTCCTGATAGATGATTTGTTGTTACGGCCATGGAAAGTGCCTTTTCTATTTAGGGTTTTGCCCTCTATTTTGCACGCAAGTTTAGATTTTTAAATTTTTTAATTGCCCTATTAAATGTCAAAATGTTTTCATAATTAAGCAGTTTGAAACCATAAAAGTTGTTTCGATTAGGACATTTACTGTGGAGCTTCATTATTTTACTCAGATTTTGTTGACTTTTATGTAAATGATCAGTTCTTTGCGTGTGATTAGGTAGGTTCATTTGCATGTGTTCTTGTTAGATGAAGTGCCATATTTTACAGTTGTGTCTTTTTCTTTTTTGCTTGTTCACTGTTTTGTACATCATTTCTCCATATCCCAGTTACCCAATGGTGAAACCATCCCTTTGCCTAAAGTGGTCACTGCACAGATTGGGAGCGATCCTGCCAAGCATACCGTTTGCGTTTATGGTCATGTGGATGTGCAACCAGCAAAGAAGGAGGATGGCTGGGCTACCGAGCCTTATAATCTGACTGAGATTAATGGTATAGCGCCTGTGTGTTTCTCTCTTTAACAAAGCAATACTGTGTTTTTTGTTTAAAATTTACGGTTGAATTTACATATAACCTGCTGATTAATTTACTCTTTTGTTGAAGTCTGATTTTTCCCCGAAAATCCTGTGATACAGAAATCTGTGCTACAGGGGATGTTGGATGAAGTGCAATACATTTTTGAAAATATCTGTAAACATTTTGGAAAACATTTTTTTTGCATGTGGTTTATTCAATCTGGGACACATCTATACATGAAAAAATTAAAATCAAGTTTTGAAAAATTATTCTTATATGCTGGGTGGTAGAAGTATACTAGTGTCAATACACATTCACTACTCAAAGAAAAATTGTTATGTATATACAGTACTAGCTGCTACCCGCTACCGGGAGTGAAATTGCCATTTTTTTTGCGTGCATGACCGTTTTTCAAAAATCGGGCAACGTCAAGTCCTTCCTGGTGTCCAAGTGGATATTCACACCGGTTGAGAAATTAGGAGAAAAACGTGTACATACACACAGACAGACAGACAGACATCGACCTTTTGTATTATAGATTTGTATGTCAAATTTCAAAGTCTGTTAAAAAAAAAAAAAAATTCTCATTGAGCAGGTAGAATATCAGTCTATGCAACGCAAATGAAGTAAAACTTGGCCCATGTCAAATATCTAAGCTGAAACAGAAAATTAATTATGACTGTTTTAGATACCGGCATCCCAACTACTTGGTGGCAGGGCACGAAGAGTTAATTTCCAGTGTCACTGGAGCATTTGTGCACTTCTTTCAAACATGAAGGATATGTTTGAGAATGACTCAGTTTAACTAATTATGAATTGATACATTCTCTGTGTGCCTCTCGCCAAATAAAAAAATAAAAAGAGGGCTGCCCGACCTTAATTACATGATTACAGTTATAGTGTTTATATTAATTAAATATATATATATACTGCTTCAAAGTCTGACGCTCTACACGCAGTTTAGCATCTGTCTCACAAGAATGATCTTCTTTCCTTCTTTTTCTGGCAGGAAATCTGTACGGAAGAGGGGCTTCTGACAACAAAGCTCCAGTGCTAGCTTGGATATTCGCTGTTCAGGCCTACCAAGCACTTAACATTGTCAGTGATATTGTTTTATAAGCTCATATTAACAATCCTGAGTTGTCAGTCTTGAGTTCTTGCTGATGTAAACTGTGTGCCTTTTTTTCAGCTAGAAATGTGACCTTTACAGAATTAGTTCAGTTTGTAAGTTGTATAGAACTACATGCATACTGTAATGTGTACTGTTTAATGAAGGGATGGAAAATTGAGTAAGTGACCCGAGAAATAAGGGCATTAAGCCTAAGAGCTGGATCTAGAATCTGCAGAAGCCATTTCATGTTCCTGCACAATAGAGTTCTTCTATTATTATTATTTAATGTTTCTTTTACATTTTTTGGTGTTTTTTTATGGTGCCTAATGTATATTTTCTCCTTTTAGTGGAGGCGACTACCTTCTAATTTTTTGACAAAGAAAAGTGACAGAAAAGTGGAAAAATAGTTGAATGCTAAAATTTAAATAAATATTGAAATTCGACGTTTTGGGTAGGGTGGGGTTGATTTAGCTTGAGTATATAGTTCAATACCAAACCTCTAATGTCACTTCCCTTCCACCCATGATTTTCAAATTTGCAGGAGCTTCCGGTCAATGTGAAGTTCATAATTGAGGGCATGGAGGAGACTGGATCAAATGGCCTGGATGCCATGATTGTATCTCATAATGATACCTTCTTTGCTGATGTGGATTACATCATCATCTCTGACTGTGGTTGGTTGAGCCGCCGACCAGCCCTTACCTACGGGACTAGAGGAAACTGCTACTTCTTTGCTGAGGTGACGGGTTGAGAGAGTGCATTGGCACACCTAATCATGTTTGCAAAATACCTGCTGCCTCTTTAAATGCCTTATCTGATCTTCATGTTCAAGCAGCTTAGTTTTCATTAGCAATATGGTTCCTTAATCAACAGCTCTCTGCAACATTTGATTATAAAGATGCTTTCATTGCAGGATATTATGGACTCACAGTAGGGGGGCTCCTCAAGCAATGGCTGGACTAACCCTTTATATTTGCTTACCTTTAAAAAAAAAAATCTGCTTCTTTTTTCAAAAAAAAAAAAAGACAATTTCTTATTTATTCAGAGTTGCTGCTGATGCTTTTCGCAGGTTGAGGGGCCTAAGCAAGACTTGCACTCAGGAGTGTATGGAGGCACGGTGATTGAACCCATGACTGATCTCATCGGCATTCTGGGTAGGTTTAAAATCCACTCTCTCATGTTGTCATTACATGCACTGCCATGCGTGTGGTCGCCAACACATGGTCTGGAAAATGAAGGCAAAGTTGTCTTAATTGCACAAGGCCTTGATGGACTTAACTTCTGTAAAGCGTTGATGGTGGTGCATGGATATTTTGCTTGGATGGTCAGCGGTTGTCAAGTCCCTGTCATGAATTTGTATAATTGTGTTGCATTTTTCAGTATCAGTGATTCTTTGGTGTTACACCAAGGGGCGGGAGGTAAAGAGTATCCATTATTGTACCTCTCCCAGGAGGTTATGTGTTTACCTGCCGTTTTTTTTTCTCTTAGTTTGTTTGTTCATTCATTCGTTCATTCATCAGTGAACAGGATATCTTGAAAAATTATGGAGGAATGTGCTAAGGAGGATGTGATTAAATTTTGAACATTCGACTCATATTCTTGATCCAGGATCTGAAAGAATTTCTATGCGGGTAAAGACTGCACTGTTGAGACTCGCTAAACACCCACGTTCAATGATAATGTAGGAGGTAATGGGCTTGCCGAGTGCCTTGTAGTTGTGATAATGTAATTTTCATTTTATTTTAATTATCTGGATCCAAAGAAAACTAGGTTTGCCCTTCCTCTGTGATAAGGGACGCAGAGGGAGCTGCGATTGTAGCCGAGTCACCATTATTAAGACCTTTCTTAACCATCGCTCTTTTGCGCTTATATTGCCAAATATCATGGGAAAATGGCAAGTCATCAAATAAAGATGCGATTAAATGGAAACAGTAACATAAATAATCAATCCTGCTTTCATCTCTACAAATGCTGCAAACTGACCAACATTTGCAGCAAGACCCATTTGCTGACATCAAATTTACACCCACGATGAACTCCTTACAGAATATATTAGGAAGGTTTACGTAATTTGAACTGATTTGTATCTTGATCTGATTTGTTGTTGGGAACCAGTATAAGCAGCATAACAATGGGGCAAGAAAGCTATTCGACTGTGAAAATATCTCGTACAGTTCTGCACGGGTCTGTAGTGGTGGTCTGTCGTGCGCGCGTCTGTGCGTAAACTTTTGGCTTGTCTGCGCTCTTGCGTCTTCAGTTTTTCACCGATCCTTTTCATTTTTCATATGTGTATATATGGTCATAAGGTCTAGACCAGTGCGATTTTGAGCCGAATCAGACCGATACTTTGTCCAATATGGGGCGTTCCATTTTGGCCATGTTTGGCCAAGCGGGTGCAGTGGCTTTGCCACAATTTTTTCTTTGACGGCTGACTGGGGCACAATTCAGGCAAACTCTCTGCACTGTTGATTTGAAATAGAAATAACAGGTGCTGGAGAGAGATGAAACATGATGAAAAAGAGCCAATGGGAGGAAACACAGAGACAGAGCCGCCTTAAAGCTTATGCAGCATGTGAAACGAGAGCAGTTCTATCACCACTTGTTCCCTTTTTGATTTGATTATTGTGTTTTATATCGAGCATATACGTCTCCATCCTTGCACCATTTCTCGGTGTATTCCTCTTCAGTCACTTCTTTTAACATCCTATCTGGCCGTACTCTTGTATATGTGATGCCCCAGCCATTACCCCTTGTATTTGCCTCCAACAGACTCTCTTATCAGCCCTGAGGGGAAGATCCTCATCCCTGGCATTCAGGACGCTGTTGCTCCACTGTCAGATGAGGAGAGGAGTCTGTACCAGAGCATTGAGTTTGATTTGGAAGACTACAAAAGAAAGATTGGCGTGGATGGCCTCATGTACAGCAACAAGGTGACCGCAGGACATCGGTGTGGCCTATTTTGGGACTGGGAGGCGAAGCTGTCAAAACTTTCACCCATCAAAAATGGGTTTGTGACCACATAATTCAAACCTGTAGCAATAGTCAAATCTGGCCATTAAACCCATACAGGAAGAAAGTCCTGAATAACTTCTGCTGGGTAATTAAGTGGACAATTAATGCTGTTGATTGGCTAATCTGTCTTCACCCCTGACTGCCATGTAGGGGGAGGGTGGGAGTGCTTAGCCCTGGAGAACTGTGCTTTGACAAACAGGGCTGTAGACTCAGTGCTGATTTTGACTATTTAACTGAGCTCCTGCATACCATTCATCAATCCTACTTCCAAACTTTTACACATTCTGGTTGCCTTCTGTGGTTATACTCCAGTTTACTAATGTTAGTTGAAGGCCGTGCCCACGGGCTGGTGTACAGTCCGAGTACTCACCATTGGTGTACCTTTTTATTTATGAAATTGGAATTTTTTGGCATAAAAGAGAGCAACATCAATGCTAAGAACCAAGAATTGATCACCTTCTTGGTGGGCCAATATAAATATCTTGCTTATGTTCAAAGCCTGTAATGTGTGCGAGGTACTGTTCAGGAACCACTCGCGAGAGACAGGAATCCAAAAAATGTATGCCTTTAATGGGGTCCGAGTCAAAGCCAAAAAACAGGAATTGCCAAGCCACAATACGAAATCCAAAAACAGTATTGACTAGACGAGCAGGGGTCAGAACCAGTAAGACAGTTGAGCAGAGGTACAAAAACGATAAGCAAAAAGTCGTAATCGATGAGCAAAGCCAAGGGTCATACACAGGGCATCCAAACACAGAAATCGTGGTCATACAAAAATGGGTCGTAATCCAAAAAGACAAAAACAATACAAAAAGGGCAATGGCAAGAATCAAAGTCGGACAATCCAGTAGAAGCGAAACAGTATTCTATGGCATACGAGGCGCTCTGCACAAAGAAGTATTGATCAACATTCTGACAAGAGCTGTGAGTGAAAAGACTGCCAATATACACACAGGGAAGGTCACATGCTATACAAAACACAGGTGTAGGGAATCAGGCTAATTACATCGGGAGAATCACATGAGGGAAGCCCTAACCACGAAAATTGGCGAAAGACAAAATACGAACGGGAATCACACAAACAGCCCATGACATTTAAACAGCTCCGGTTCGGGAGTTCTACGTGCACAGATAATGAGCGCAAGAGAGTGATTGAGCACGTGCGAGAGATTCTGGCTGAAGCTCAGGAGAGGACAGAGACAGGCAAAGGGGCGGAGTATAGAACAGGGTGATTGCGGAGAGGGAATTAGTCTAAATTAGTTGTGGTGCAACTTTACATATTAAACTAGAGTGCTTATTAGTAAGCTAGTAATCTTATAAACATGGATTAGTTGTGTTAGTAGACTATGATACAAAATACAAATGTTAGTCTTCTTAGTAATCAGAACAGAAAGGCGAAGGGAGAAAATGAGACTCAAAGGAAGATTTTAAGCACCGGAATTAATTTAAATCACCCAAAGTGAGTGGCCACACAGACAGGGAAGACGGACTGAACCAACTAGATCACAAGACAGGGGAGACAAGTGCAATGGAACTGAGAAATAGAATGAACCAAAAACCTGAGTGTTACAATAACAAAAAAGAATAAATAAAAGACAACAATCATGAACACAAAACCAGCGCATAAACATGACCAAAAACCATAACCATGACAATACGCAGCCATTCTGCATTATTTGGCTTATTTTTCAGAACCAGTCATTTTCTTGTATCAAAGAGAAGAGCACTCTCCTTGGTTGTCATGAGTTCCTGATGGTGGAGAATAGCTCTTTAGATTAGGGCAAGTTTCCAGTGAATAGTTGTTATTTGGTACTCATGTTTTAATGTACGTAACAGATGTATTGAGTCTATTTTTCTTTGTCTTGACTGCTTTTCTGAAACCCCAGGAGGACCTGCTTGCCCATCGCTGGCGTTATCCCACCGTCACCATCCACGGTATTCAGGGTGCTTTCTCTGCTTCAGGCACAAAGACTGTCATTCCAGCCAAGGTCATTGGCAAATTTTCGATCCGTCAGGTGCCCAACATGGACCCAGCAATCGTGGAAAAACAGGTGCAGTAGACTGAGCGTACAGATAGCTGATGTTTTCTAAAGCATTGCAGACCTTTGGTTATTGTGCTCTTCTGCAGGAAGACCAGTAGCCCCATTTACATGGAGCCCCTCTAATCAGATTGATTGATTGATTTCATTCGTTATGAAATATCCCCATGAGAACACCTCAATCTGAATGAAATCTCTTAATCTGATATTATCACTGATATTGAAATTACAGTATGATAATGTATTTAGTTGCAATTTAAAATTTTCACTTGATTAAAAACATGAACATATTCCCCTTCCCCTTCTTCTGTTTGAAATCAGTGGGGCTAGTTTCTTACGGAGAGGTGTAGTTTCAGGATATGCGTTCACAGACAGATCCCAAACCAGAGTTTTAGTGATCAAGCAACAGTCCAGAAACATACGTCCATATACGTAGTCAGGTAGGCTGGGCCATATTCAGCTGGACAATACTTTGAACCAAAGCAGGATCCAAAAACACGGTCAGGCGGGCTGGATTCGTAATCAGGAAGTAGACTCAAAATACGGTGGCGGAATCCGACAACATAATCAGAAGCTGAAGCTTAGTGAGGGCTCATGGAAATCAGAATTGCTAACCGGTGGCGATTTGCTGCCCACGGTCTGCAGCAAGGCTGCCTGGGTGCTCCTCCAGGTTTGCCAGCAGCATCTGCTGAACGTGGCAGCAGACGGGACTCCGACCTTTTCCTTTTTGAGCCAAGAGTAATGGTGGCTGGTACCCCTGACTCGAGTAGAATAGAGACAGTCCTGCATCGTTGGATGGAAAGAAGTTGATGGCATACTGAACCCATGGGAGTTGGCAGCTCCCGGTGTTGGGTTTGGCCGCGGTCATCTGTCTCAGAACACTCTCCTTATGCTGGTTGACCTGCTCGGATTGGGGATGGAAGCCTGTGTTAAGACTGACAGAATCACCCGAAAAATGATGGCTGATATTCCAGAAGTTGAAGGTGAACTGCAGGCCTTAGTCTGAAATGATGTCATGTGTAAGACATGGAGCTTCAACATGTGTTGCACCCAGAACGCCACCATCACCTTGGAAGGACGAAGCTTTGGCAATTGTGGAAGATGAACTGCTTTCAAGAAGCAATCAACAATGGTGAGATTGGTGATTTTACGACTGGACAGGGGTTGACCAGTGACAAAATCCTGGGCTATAAGGCAGCATAGCCAATGAGGGACAGGCAGAGGATACAGCAGACCAGCAGGCGGGGGGTTAGACGCCTTGTTCTGCACACAGATAGAGCAGCCAGATAAAGGACCAAAGATGTCTTTCTCCATGGTTGGCCACCAAATCAGTTGTTTGACGGCAGTTGCTGTCCGTCGGACTCCAGGGTGACAATCTAGCTGAGAGGAGAGTCCTCACTGTGGAAATGATGATTGGAAATGATTGGAAACAGGGCAATATAATACCAATATATAAGAAAGGGGACCGTAGCGAGCCAGGAAATTACAGGCCAGTCATTTTATCGTGCATTGCGTGCAAAATATTGGAATCTATCATAAAAGATGAGCTGGACTTATTTCTTGAACGTAACAGTATCTTGAGGGATAGCCAACATTGCTTCCGTCAGGGAAGGTCATGCCTGATAAACCTTCTGGAATTTTTTGAAGAGGCCACCAAGACTTATGACTAGAGCGACGCTTATGACATCATATACTTGGATTTTCAGAAAGCATTTGATACAGTACCGCATAAGAGACTAATTTTTAAAATGAGCTCCATTGGAGTTAAAGGAGGTATTCTGGAGTGTATTCAAAACTGGTTACAGGACAGAACACAAAGAGTGGTGATCAGTGGTATCTTATCTGAGCTAGGTATGGTGGGGAGTGGTGTCCCCCAGGGATTGGTGTTGGGACCCTTGCTGTTCCTCATCTGCATTAATGACCTTGATTGGAATATTGAGAGCAGATTAGTTAAATTTGCAGATGATACTAAATTGGGGGGTTTGGCAAATAGTTTAGAGTCCACTAAAGTGATTCAGAAAGATTTAGATAGAATCCATAATTGGGCAGAAATGTGGCAAATGAAATTTAATGTAGCGAAATGTAAAGTTGTACATGTAGGTAATAAAAACATTAGACGAGATTACTTCATGAGAGGTTTAAAACTGGAATGTGCTCCACACGAGAAAGATCTGGGAGTGATTGTTGACCAAACCCTCACAGGCTCTAGCCATTGTGCCGTAGCAGTTAAAAAAAGCCAGTTGGATGCTGGGATACATTGGCAAAAGTATTGAGTGCAAATCTAAGGAGGTGATGCTTCTTTTGTACATCACATTCGTCAGACCACTTCTGTAGTATTGTGTACAGTTCTAGGGGCCATACTTTAAGGAAGATATAGAGGCTCTAGAGAAAGTTCAGAGAAGAGCCACTAATCTAATTCCAGGTATAAAAGATGAAAGCTATAAGAACAGGCTGAAGATCTTTAATCTCCTTAGATCCTTAGGAAAAGGAGACTAAGGGGTGATTTAATTGAGGTCTTTAAATATGTTAAAGGGATTAACAAAGTGAATTTTGTAGGATTCCTTCCACCAAGTGTTGTGAGTAGAACTCGGGGTCACAAATGGAAGTTGACCAAAGGTAAATTTAGCACTGATATTCGGAAATATTTCCTCACCCAAAGAGTAATTTCAATGTGGAATAGCTTGCCTGACCATATTGTTTAGGCAGAGACCTTGGGGGTTTTCAAGAGCAGGCTTGACTTAAAGCTAGACACCATTGAGTCATTGAGTATCTGAAGGGATATATTCACAAAAGAAACTGGTGAGCGTAGTTGGGCTGAACGGCCTGTTCTCGCCATTCATGTTATATTATGTTATGTTATGTTATGTTATGTTTTCAGGTGGAAACATTTCTTGTCATATTGCTGGGGATACTAATTAAAAAAAAAATCCGCCATAAATATCTCTTATGTAATGAACAAATAAATACCATATCAGTTTCATTGTCGCACAAGAGCTTAACCCCAGAGGGATACAGTTTTCTGTCTTTTTCTCAGAATCAGCTTTTTGATACTTTGGTTTTTCCATAACACTCAAGTATTGCCAAGAATCCATACATTCTTATGATACTGAATTGATTTTTAAAATGAAACATTACATAATGTATTGATCTTTTTATAAGTCTGTGCAATCAAACTTATATTGCAAATGGCAATGATAGTGGTGTGGGATGGCCACTGTTGGCCCTTACGTAGTTTTACATCTGCTCATTCTTCCAAGACGTAATAGAACTGTTTTTGTGTCGCCTGCGAAGCATAGCGGCACATAGGGATCACTTTGTCCGGCATCTGTCTGTCCGTCCGTCTGTCTGTCTGTCCGGTAGTCACACTTTCAGTTGGTAGTCACACTTTCACATAAGCTTCGCAAGCGACACGTGTTCACCTGAACACTCTAGTGTAATATTTTCCATCATCAAAAATGTAGTGTATTTCTGAAAAATTCCTCGAGTCCCACTGAATGTATTTATATTAGAAATACTCTGTGAGGACTTGAAAGAGTGAGAGTGACAAACTATCTTAGGTTAATGATCAAATCATGGGCTATTTATTTATAATCCATATCACTGCACTGCAGCCAGTTGGCTGCAGTGATATGGATTATAAATAAATAGCCCACATGAAAATGTATTTCCTCTCGTTTAGTTGAGTCTACAAACATGTACTCTTTTTATGAAACTGTTATTAATTTGCCCTCTCAGCAAGTCGTATTAGAGCTCATGGTAGCAACCAAACATTTTCATTTCAGTAAAATGATACACATTTAATGTGAAAAAATCTGAAAATACAGACATTCAGGGAGAAACATGATTAAAGCACATTCCATGGATGCATTGCAGGTGACAAACTACTTGCAGACAGTTTTTGAAAAGCGGCAGAGTCCAAACAAGCTGAAGGTGACAATGGTCATTGGAGCCAAGCCCTGGCTGGCTGATACCCAGCACCCTCTGTATGAGGCTGGGAAGAAAGCCATCAAGGAAGGTAAGACAAGCTATTATCATGCAAGTCTCATTGTGAATTTACCGTAATCCCTTCATCATCTCGTCGCTGTCATTGTTGTCTGTATGAAGGTGGTCACTGGAGTTATACAGATCACCATCATCGTTTGTGTTATCGGTACCATATGAAAAATTATGACGATGGTGATTGCGCTGAAGATGATTATTTCTTTACAGTGTTTAAAGTGGACCCAGACATGATCCGCGAAGGGGGCACTATTCCCATTGCTAAGACGTTCCAGGATGTGACTAGGAAGAGCATCATCATGCTGCCAATTGGGGGTTTTGATGATGGCCTGCACTCCCAGAATGAGAAAATGAGCAGGTGACTGACCTGCTTGGAGCAGTTTTTTTTAACCACAATATGCAGCTTTGCTCAGTTTCTCATTTCCAGAACCGGCATTCAGTGACTTTGCCGCAGACGAATAGCCACATTTAGTTGAGAATAGAATTTCCATTAAAACTCTTGAAAGTGCATGGGTGTAAATGGATGACTTATCGGTTACTAAAACGTATCCTGGCCAAATACGAGCCATAAATGGAAAAAAATTTTAATTGTATTATTATTTTAAAGTTTTCAATGATCGGAAACTGTTGGGTTAGGGCAGTAGTTCTGAAACTCGGTCCTGGTGTCCCTCTGTGTATGCTTGTTTTTGATCCAACCACTATTGCAATCCTTGGATTTTAAAAAGCTACGTGCATTTATTGTGAGGTAGCGTTCAGGAACCAATCGCGAGACCCAGGAGATCAGCAAAATAGTATTATTAAAGTGGGTGGGTGAACCTCCGCAGGGCAGTGGGCAACGGTACAGATTTCAATCCAAAATCAGAATCCTAGGGGCGTAATCCAAATTGTTCACAGGGCAGCAAACAAAACTCAAGGTCGAGCAAAGCAGATTCGGTACACAGGCACAGGAATAGAGGTAAATCCAAAGCCAAAGTCCAGTGGACGTACTCTGGTTCGCAAGCAGGGCAGCAAAGACAAAACCCAGGGTCGGGCAAAGCAGGTACGGTACACGAGCACAGGAATATCAAAGGTAAAGCCAAAATCAGAATCCGGGACGTTCCAGTCAGAAGTATAACACTAAGAGTACAAGGCATCACCAATCACAGCAAAGGAAAAACATTCTGACAAGAGTTGTGATAGCACTTGCTATGATAGGGAAACAGGTGAATTGGATCAGACTAATTACAAATGAATGAACATGAGGAAGTTCCTGATTACAAGAAATGGGCAAAAGCCAAAACGCGGACAGGGATCACAGAGACAGCCTACTGACAAACATACGGCTCTGGTTAGGGAGTTCTACGGTGCACAGAGTGAGAGGCAGAACAGTGATTAGCTTGGTGCAGAAAATCCGCTGAAACGCAGCAAAGTAAATTGAGTGAAGGCAAGGGGCGGAGACTAGAGCAGAGCGAGTGCTGAGAGGTCGTTAGTCAATTAGTAATGTGCAGCTATACAATTCCTAGTGCTTGTTAGTAAGTTAGTACTATAAACAATGTTAGTCTTGGTTAGTAAGTTTAACTAAAACAACAAACTGTTAGTATTGTTCGTAAAATAGAAAAGCCAGGTGAAGGAAGTAAACGAGATTGGAAGGAATGGTTGAAATCCCAGAAACCATGAAATCACCCGAAAGTGTGGCACGCAATACTGGGGCAGTGAGTGATCACATGACAAAAGACCAGACAGGGGGAGACAAAGTGCAATGCATGGTATGAGACAAAACATGGACTGGAATATAACTGCAATGGAATATGGAAGACATGCAGGGAAAGCAAAAACAAAACATGGCAAGGCATCTAAATCACAATACAAAATACAGAGCATGGTCAGACAAAGCAGAATTTATAAACATGGAAGTCAGGCAGAAACAAAAACATGGTCAGGCAGGACAGGATCATTACATTTATATTTCGAGCAGTTATTTATCCTCTTAAGCCACATTTGATATAAATATATATATACACAACCCCAATTCTGAAATAGTTGGGACGAAGTGTAAATTTTGAATAAATTCAAAATGCAAAGACTCTCAGATCACATGAGCCAGTATGTTATTTACAATAAAACTTTCACAAAAACTAACAATTTATTTGGCAAACAACAGAATCGCACCTGTTTCATTTCATGTTTATTTTGTTAAGTTCAGGCAAATTATTTTGGAAGAACTCAAAACACCAGTGTTCAGTAACCTAATTGGGAGCTTACTGATTTTCGCAGAGTCTTATGATCTGTTTAAAAATGTTTTTACCTGAAAATCCAAAATGTGGCTTAAGAGGATAAATAAATGGTTAAACATAAGTGCACCTAATTATGACAAATCACCAGCTTGTTAAAATCCTAAGATTGTAGTTGGAACAAAAACCAGTGAACACAGTGGGGCACCAGGACCGAGTTTGAGAACCTGGGAAACGGAGTCACTGCATGCAAGTTGTTTCACCATAGTAGCTCACTTTTGCCATCTAGTGGTTGACAAAGATCATACTGTACATATGCATTTAAGTACTGTAGTGTTTGTCCTGTAAGTCATTGACATGGTTGTCCTAGAGCAGGGGTGTCCAAACTTGTCCATAAAGGGCCGGTGTGGGTGCTGGTTTTTGTTTTAGCCAGCAGTGCTACAGCACCTGAATCCACTAATTAACTAATCAGGCGGTTCAATCAAGACCCTGCTGGGTAGAATCAAGTGTGTTAGTGCTGGGCTCTAACAAAAACCAGCACCCACACCGGCCCTTTCTGGAATAGATTGGACACCCCTGTCCTAGAGAAAGCCAAAAAAGGCGGACTATAGCATCTGTAATGTGCAATTCTTCTGCTTTTAAAAATGTTGGGCACAATTCTCTAACATATTATTGTATTTTTCTGAAGGTATAACTACATAGAGGGAACGAAGCTGTTTGTTGCATACCTCCATGAAGTTGGGCTGATTAAGAGGAACTGAGGACGTCCCCTGCAAGATAAAAAATATGACTTTTAGCTGGAGCTTTGCCGTCATTTAAATAACCATTGGCTCTGCTGCAGTACTGCTTTTCATTGAGTCATACATTTCTTTGAACTTTACTACATACATAGTGACATACTTACAGACCTTTTGAAATATGTTGTCATTGAGTGCGCCATAGTACCACACCGTACCATATTAAGTGGCCCAAATGTAAAAACAAATAAAATTATTTGATTATTTCATTTGACACCCTACCTGAAGATCTGGCTTCTTCCGATCTTTGTGAAATTAAGAGTCAGAGCATACCAGTTGTATATTTGATAAAATCAAATATCAACTGAAATGCTTAGATTCAGGGTAGACAACTTGTATTTCAAGCTTCTGAAACTGCAAAAAGAATATTCACAATTTCCATTGGGACATTGCGACACGTTAAAAGTTAGAAGTCTTTCGAAGAAGATCATAAAATCCACGTAACAGGAACTTACTGCTTTAATCTACGTGCCAATGGAACTGTAAAAAAATACGGGTGGGGGATATAAAGTTCATAGGAGATAACCGATGAAAGTCTAAAATGTATTAGTGGCATTTCTGGGTCTTCAGAGCAATGATTAACATGCTTGCAAACGAGTCCATTTTAATAGGGCAGTATTGTGTGCCTTTTAACCCCTTTGGCAGACGGCAAATCACAGGCCAAAATATTACGAACACCCTGCATTTTCCAGAATTTGGCTGGTTTTTCTTGACTTCAAATATATTTTAGCAACAACCAAAACCAGAATATCATAGAAACACCCATGTTAACTAGAAATGTGCAAAATGATTTGATAAGAGATACAGCAGCATTTCAGAAAATTTTCAGTAAAAAAAGATTTTTCAGTTTCTGAACTGTTCATCTGATACGGACCAAAGGTGCTGCTGTGTCTAGCTTTTAAGCAGATATGGATGAAAAAAACCCTCAAATTAAACCTGACTGTCCGCACTTCGTTGTCATAGTTACCTTTCAGCTGAAAAGGGCTACAGAGTAGAAACAAAATTTTTTTAAAAATTTGTCACTCTAATGAATTTTGGTGTTAACTGCATTTACTATTCACTCCAGCAATGTTGGCTTCCATGGTAAATATCAGCTAAAATGGCAGTAAAAAACTATGATTTTTAATTTCTCCTTGATATCTTTTATTCATAATTTGAACACATTTCTGACTGAATTTTAAAAACATGATTGAAGGGGGGGAAAAAAAAACATGTTCTGATCTTAAAATACATTGCCTCCCATAATGTGTACCACGATCATTGGCACCACTGGAAAACATTATATGAAAAATGTAATTGAAGTAAATCCCCATTCATATTTTACATAGATAAGTTCACCATAATGATTAGGAAAACTATAATGGCCACCCATGACTTGCTGCTTCCCTGGGGTATAACTATGAGGTCAGGCCAATTTAGTCATCCATCACTGTGGTTAAAACAAAAGAATGCAATGATGCTGTGCGACTGAAAGTTGCTTCGCAAATCAGGAAATGGCTGTAAGAAAATTGCTACGGTGGGCAATAATAACTTAAGGCCATAGTTGAAATGCTAAAGGTATATGGCAGTGTTGTGTAACCCTTTTCCAAAAAAGCTGGGATGCTGTGTAAAATGCAAATAAAAACAATATGGTGATTAGTAAATTGTTTAAATCTCATATTTTAATTGATTGAAAATAGTTGAAACTGATAATTTTTTTTATTTGGAAAAATATGCTCATTTTGAAATTGATTCCATCAACGTGTTTCAAAAAAGTTAGATGGGGTATGTTTACCACTGTATTGCATCACTTCGTCTGTTAACAAGACGGTGTAAGTGTTTGGGAGCTGAGGGCTCCAACTGATGTAGTTATGAAAGAAAAAAAAATTTCCGATTCTTGCATGATGTGGGATTTCAGCTGCTCAACACTTTGTGGCTTCCTTTGTCATATTTTGGCTTCATAATGTGCCAATATTTTGAGTGGGCAACAGGTCTGGACTGCAGGCAGGCCAGTTTATCACCCAGATGTTAGATATTCAACCAGGTGTATTTTTTTTTACATCATTCAGGTTTTCCAGTCTTTTCTTGCCCCCAGTTGCTAACTTTTTTTTGAAATGCATTGATGGCATCAAATTCTGAATAAACAGATGTTTTTTTTTTAATTTATCAGTTGCAACATTTGATATGTTGTCTTTGTACTATTTTCAATAAAATATAGGGTTTAAATGATTTGCAAACCATTGCATTCTGTTTTTATTTACATTTTACACAGCGTCCTAACTTTTTTGGAAACAAGGTTTGAGAACTGTGGACATAAATTATGTCTTGGGATCAGAAAGTCTCCAAAATTAAAATCAGATACTATTTATACCCTATGGGATGTTTGTGAGGGTTTCAAGAAAAGTATTCTCTTGCCATCGAAAAACCAACTTGTCACATATAGCGTAGTTCACTGGAACTTCCAATAGGATGGGATTCTATGGTCAGAAGAAACCACAATAGAGCTCTTTGACAATCAACACCAAAGGTGGGTTTAACACAGTAACAAAGGCAGCAACTCCAAAACGAACTGCATCTAATCTGTGACATATGTTGGTGGATTTTTAATGTTTCAGGGCTGTTTTTCTTCCTATGGCCCAGGACAACTAGGTAGGATTCATAGTATGATAATACAGTGTCATCAAGCAGCAAATATTAAGACAATATCTGACTGTCTCTGCCAGACAGACTGGAGTGGACCATAGTTGGCTCTTTCAATTGGGCATAGAAACCAACACAGAAATGGCTCTCTGACCACGCAATCAAAGTTTGCTACGGCCATTTTGGTCCCCCGGCAAAAACTCCAGAGAAGCTGTAGAGCACTTTTCAGGCAAAGGGGGGACTATTTGTACTACATCAATGATAAATCTCACATTGCATCATTCCCTCCACTAGTATATAAGTGCGGAGTTCAGAACTAAACCACTTAAGGGGCTAAATAAAAAAGACCAGCAGATTTACTAGCAGCACTTGGCAACATTCAGCCATGGTAAGTATTAATCACACTTTCCTTTCTACTATTCCGGAGAGTACCTTTGCGAAATACTTGTGTTAAAAATCTGACAGCACATAAACTACAAAACCGTAGCCAGAGGCTTACCCTTAGTCAGTGCACAAGCAGCGGCGTTCTGCTAATCAGTATACGAATCTGGATGGAGGGTTGTGAGGGGCCAAGCACTGCAAAAGCAGGCTCTGATTAAATCTTCATGCAGGCTGGATCATTCTGTATACCCTCCTCTTCGCAGGAAAGAATAAGGTCTGAGATCAAGCCAGGAAGGAATGGAGAGGGATCAGTCAGATATGCCTCCATCTTATTGGAGTACCCCAAAAATGAACAGAGGCGAAAGGAACAGGCGGGGGAAGGTGGGGTGGATAACAGTCAAAGACTTTCTCGAATGAGATTGCTAATCTGGTCTCTCACCCCGAGGTCTTGTGTAACTGTATTTTTAAATTTGAATACAGTAGGTCCATCAGAGCCTCACCTCTGTCCTGGAGAAGTGCAGCTCCACATCAAATTGCTATTGTTTGATGAGACACATTTCAATGTGCAAATTTCGGAAAGCTGAACATTCAGTCCAAGTAGCCTGCAGAGCTTAATAATTCATCTTTTGGTCAAAAATCTCTCTGTTAATTAATTGTCAAGTTTAATTATAGTCTAGTTTGCTGTCTTATAATTCAGTGAAATTCTGCAAACAGAATATTTTTTGACAGATATTTTTTTATTTAATTTTTCCAGAAACTGAAGCAATCCTTTATTGCAATCCTTTTAAGAATAATTGTACTAAGAAAATTATGAACTTGATCCTGCAAAAAAAAAAGTGAATACCCGGAGATATTACGTAAATGTAAATTGGCACTTGCTGCAAACTGGGTGGACCTGTTGTAAATTCTGGTTGCCAGTCGGGATAGGTTGTGATCTCTATTAAGAGCACTGCCCTCTTTGAGGGCGTGTTCCCACCAAGCTGTGAACTTTGAGTGTTGGATTCTGTGCAACTGTAGAGCTGCCTCTGGCAACAGTGTTAAAGGTTCACATGTAATATGAAAGAAAAACGGGCTTCTGCCCAAGACATTGTTTTTCTGACATAGGACTCACTATTGAGAAACAGAACCATTTGTCCCTGGAGACCTCTTGGACCGAGCCAGTTTTTTTATTTCTTCGCTGGCAGGCGAAATTCCATCTGGCTTTCATCATGCTCCTTCACGTGTCGTCTTCCACTTCCCGTCCCGCGCCAAATGCAACAGAACTGGATCCTCTGTTTCAGTACATTGACGAGCATCAGAATGAGTTTGTGCAGGTAAGATGGGGAATATCCTTCATCTTTATTTACTCCTGTGACCTTGGACTGGACTGCACTAAAAATGTATCAATCAAACATCAAGCATAAACATGAGAAAGAAAATAGCGCGCTCGTGTGTGATTATGTGTGTGAGAGAGAGAGATGGAGAGAGAGAGAGAGAGAGAGAGAGAGAAAGAAAGGCATTGGGCTTGTCTGATGGCAGCATATTTACTGAGCATACTGTCTCGGTCATACAGCATGTGAACATCAGGATGTGGATAAAGAGTTTGCAAGCAGTAAACAGCCATGATATTGTCTCTCTGCCTGACAGACACTCGGAGAGTGGGTGGCAGTTAAGAGCGACTCAAGTGATCCAGCGTTGTGGGGTCAGATCCACAGGATTCTCAACATGACTGCAAACAAGATTAAAGAGTTGGGAGGTCAGGTGGAGTTCGCTGAAATAGGCACTCAGCAGGTTTGACCTGACTTCATGCTGATGCATTCCTCTCCTGAACTTCCTTCACTATTTCTCATTCAATATGATCAAATGGCCATCTGAAGTCAGACTGAAGATTTATCACCAAACCTGTGAACCAAGTTTAATGAAAGTATTATATTACTCTCCCTATATGCACATTAATACCGTATACACTTCCTAGAATTGGAAATTTTCATAATTGGTTGATGAGGTGAAGATTGAGGTGTGGTTGTATTTCCGTTGGTGTTTTCCATGTCAATTAGGTGACACCAGTGAGAGTCATTTAAATGAGGTCACGCAAGGCAATATTTGATATCTTCTTCATACATAAGGTGGACCGCATGTGACTTGCGGATCCACGTCTTCACTTAAGTGCAACATATTTTTTATTTCACCTGAAGGTATCAACAAAGAGAATAACTGCTTTGCACTCAAAAGAATGAAACATAAATGATGTGTTTTATTGTATCATGAATGGAAAATGAGCGTCATCACTTGCTGGCGTATACTTGATGTGGATAAAAATAATTAACCTACTTCTCAGATCAAGCTGCAGCCCGCCGCAGGTGTACATTACAGCACGATAGAAGCATACAAAACTCGGCAGTTGTGACATTAACTGAGGCTAAATAGACATGTTTACTGGATTTTACTTGAATCTACCCACTTTTCTGGAAAAGTAATCTGGTACATTTGCGTTGATGGGCTGAGTAGCCTATCAACTTCATAAATGTCCGGAGGAAGAGAAGCATACATGGCTAAAAAATATTGTAAATTTAACTGACAAGGAGTGTCAGAGACATCTTTTTCTGGAAGTCCTGGACATCTGCAGAGGTTTAAAATCTAGGGGTCAGAAAGTTAAAGTCCTGCTAAGTTTTTCTCCCTCCCACAGAATGAGCTGATCACTCATATTGGCTCTATCTCTTGTCCGAAGTAAATACGGGTGGTCCTCTGGGGAGGATTTTTACTTTCTGAACCTGGACTTTACACCTCTGGACATCTGAGATCCAAGCAATCCAGAGTCCTCCCCAGTTTTAGTCAAAATATCAACTGCCTTATATGTCCACTGTTAATTCAAGTATAATACAAAGATACACTATATTTTGACTCCAGAACTGCGTTTTGGCATTAAGTGATTGAGGCGAGCACATGACCAACATGAGAGTTGAGAGAGAGGTTATAGGCTGAATTCTCCATTGGATAATTACAGCAAAAATGCTTTAGAAGATTTGACTGCTTGTTCCTCTCTTTCACTGAATCCACGTTTTGCATTTTTTAAAGGTCACCAGGCGCACAGCCAATTAGGGATCAGAAACCATATGAGCAACTGGTTTGCTGAGGATGATTTTTCCTTTGTGCCTCTGTCTACTGTGGTCACTTCCTTATGTGACGTCAAGAATTCTATTTATTTGCATAGCACTTTTCACGGACAGACTGTCACAAAGACGCTTTACAGTGAGAGATTCAGTAAATGAAAGGGCAGTGTCCAGCCTATTCCCCAATACAGCAAAAGAGGCAAAAAACTCCCAGTAGGGAGAAAATTCCTCGAACAGTGGTGAGAAAAACTCCCCAGTGGGAAGAAATCTCAGCAGGAACCTGGCTATAGTGGGGAAGCCCATCCTCCGCGGGCTAGCTAATTAATTACAAAATAAAGTAACCATGGAATAAAATGGCAATAGAGTTCCATTAAAGTCCATCTAAACAGTGGCATCGCTAGCTTCAGGAAGTGGTAAGTCGAGGATGGTGCAGAACTGTATCAGTACCGGATCAGGACGGCGGGGCAGTAGCAGCCAGTGCTCATGGTGAGTGACAGTGCTTGAACGGTCCAGGACTCAGGGTTGTGGATGGAAAAGATCCTCGGAAATAGACAAGAAGGAAATGGCTTATACTGGCTAAATGGCTGCGTACCTGGAGACATGAGAGGGCACCTTGAAACTCTTCAGTCTGAGGCCATGCTCATTGGGTGCATCTCAAAGCGTTGGCTGCAGCCTTCGAAGGCTGCATTTTTAGGGGGTCATCACTTAATTCCATCCACCAAACTGACATGACGTAATTTTATCTCAGTTAAAAAGGTTTGGTTTAAGCGAGTCATCTCTGGTTTACCTAACCCTAACTCTAACCTCTAACCCTCGCCCCAAACCTAGACCTAACCATAAATTTAAACTTAACACTAATACTAAAAGTCAGTTTGACAGATGGAAGTAACTGATGACCCCTAGAATTGCATCATTGGGTGCATCTCAGAACGTAGGCTGCAGCCTCTGAAGGCTGCATTTTTAGGGTCTTCACTTACTTCCATCCACCAAACTAATAATTGGGGAAAGGGATTTGGTTAAATCCAGGGTTAGGGTTGGGTTTGGGGTTAGGTTGAAAGAGAACATGAAACAACAGAATAGACACCAACATAAAATATGTGTATACATTGTGTATATATTTAAAACATACTACCCAAAAAAAAAAAAAAAAATCAGCCATTTTAAAGAAAATCTACTTTTTAAATGCATGTATGTTACATTTTGGGGCGCTCTCCGCCATCTTTTTTTTTATGGCGCTGCCTACGTCCTCGAAGTGGTTTACTCGCGGTCCGGTTGGTTTGAGTATAGAGTTTTCATGAGTTGTAGAAGGAGGAAAAATATCAGAGGACGAGGCAGAAAGGGTTATTTTTCTGTCATCTAACCCAATTGCTTATGCATTTGAACCAGTGACGAGGAGGAGGGTTGAGAGACACGTTTTTGCGGAGGATGAGGGAGCTACAGTGGCTCCGGACGCAGATCATTCGAGGTGCAGTTTTGTCAGTATCTCTCCCAAAACTGCTTGTCCTGATGAATGATTGCCGTCTTACTTAATCGGAGAGAACAAGCAGCACCTGTTAAGTGACCCTTTGGTTGATTATGAAAATGACTGAGAACTGAGAAGGTTCACTCAGAGTTCTCCACACTTATCAGGTGCTGCTTGTTCTCTCCGATTAAGTAAGACGGCAATCATTCATCTGGACGCGTATTTGCTGTATTTAAATCAACGTTATTCAAAATTGCAAACCTCACAACCCTCACGCAAGTAGCCCATTTCTGTAATGAATTTAGGCCATGATTTCATCGCTTTAGATCGCATATGGTGAGAAACCGTGTCTTCAGTTACAAGTTACGATAATTGGAAAACGCGTCAATAAAAGAAAATGATTGAGAACTAGCCAGGACTAATTGTTGTCATAAAGGACATGTCTGTGTCCCCCCCCCCAGTTCCCAGTTCTATCTGCGCCACTGATCATCGGAAGAAAAGTCAAACACTGAGGGAGTTGCATCTGGTTTCAACCTGTTGTTTCTACGAGTCACCAGAACTCCTGCCTCATCAAAAAACTTTTCCTCCACGTAGTCTTCAGCTACAAAGTGATCACTACAAACTCTAGCATTGCTGCTAACTGGTGGGTTCTTCCTTTTGAGTGCAGCTAACGTTAGCCAACGTTGGAGAACGGGTGGTCATTTAAGTGGCAAATGATGGAAATGAACTGGTTTCTCCCGATCTTTGACTCTAAATTTCATTTGAACATCCAGGGGCAATGCAAAACATGCCTCCTTTAACTTGCATTTTAATTTGCTCCCCTTTCTCTTTCATTTTGAATGAACAGATGTAGTTCCTCAGACCAATCGCTAGCTTGACGAGTTGAGCCCAGAGCCAACCACTCCGATGACGTCACATCAGGCAACACAATAGCGACGGCGCCCTTCTTTGTTTTGACAGCTGGACTTCAACGGCAGGATATTGAAATTTCTTTCTCCATCAGTCTTTTTAAACTTAAATAATATTTTTAGGGGGAGAAACCTTCATTAAATTAAGATAACTATATTTAGTGTTTCATGTCCTCTTTAAAGTTAGGAGTTAGAGTTTAGGTTACAGTTTGGGAAATCAATGACAACTCACGAAAGCCAAAGCTGTTTAACAGAGATGAAACAATGTCATGTCAGTTTGACAGATGGAATTAAGTGACAATCCTTGAAAATTCAGCCTTCAAAGGATGCAGCCGACGCTTTTAGACGCACCCCTTCGAAGTCTGCAGCCTATGCTTTGAGATGCACCCATAGGCTGCATCCAAATGTCCACACTTCACTGCACTCGGAGACTCCCGGACTTTGCGGGCGCATTCACGGGAAGTCTGGGAGTGCTGAGGGCTGTCCAAATCTACAAATGATCCAGTCCACAATGGGCCCCAAACGGACTTTCTGCGGAGTTCCAGAGAGTCCGCTTGGGGTGCAGACTTCTGCAGACTTCACTAGTGTAATTACTCACAATTTATTGCGATACAGACGTGATGTTTTAATTTTTCCAAATTGCTAACAGAAAAAAAGTACATTTACACCGCACACACAAAACCACATAAACTTATTATAAATTTATAATATTAAAACGTTACTTGAATAATGTAGGCAAGATATAAAATTCAACATCATGATACAGAAATATAGGCTATAGAGTTAAGCAATATGCACTTGCACGGAAACGAGCGAAACAGACTCAAAGCCTGTCTATCAGCTCATTTTATAATGCTGCAGACTCCCGCTCTTGCAGACTTTACGAGATGACAGTGAAGACGTCACATTACGTACGCCTGAAATCTACGAGGGCTCAGCCTGCAAGTCTAGAGGGTGGAGATCTAGGCTGCGTTCCAATCCGAGTCATTCTTAGTCGTGTTCACTCGCCTCCAATCCAGGGGGATTCCCCAAATAATTCCCGGATGTAAGATGGCTGCCACTTGTAGGGCCGTTCCAATCCAGGGAAGGGCGCATTTTCATTTGCCCAAGCCCTCAATTATCCTCCCTCAAACGAAGCCAGCAACGAGCATCCCTCCAAGCTTTGATATTGCCCATAATGCTTTGCTCATTCTCCCTCGGTCAAAATTTCACGTCCGCCATTTTTTTCTGCTGGCAAAAGGAGGAATTATGGCAGGGAAAGTACCATACAAATGAAAGAATTGTGTACGAGTAGTGTTTAATTTATGGCAGAGTTATATGCAAATAGCAAAGTTTGGGGATGAGGGGCATCGGTTTCTCATTATTTTTTAAGTCTTTGACTTTACGTTCATTTTTGCTGTAACTAGCCTATAGCTTCCACGAGGTCTGTTGCGGAGCTAAAAGCCGCTTTCACACTGGACGCAAAACAAATTTTTCGAGCGACAGATTACATTCAAAGTCCATGAAAAGACGCGAATTCCCGCAAAACACGTGTATTCGCGTCTTTGCATTGACTTTGAATGCAATATGTCATGTGAAAAATTCATTTCGCGTCTGGGGTGAAAGCAACTTTATTTTCCCATACAACAGTCACAAGTGCCGCAGCAATCAAACGAGGACACAGTCTTCTACTTGCCATAAACATGCAATACGCTTCCGTGTGAACTGTAAAAGGACAGGCAAATAACTCAGTCGGCTTCATGGTAACACAAACTTCCCGTCGGCTTGTTGACAAATGTTGAAGTGCGGAAGAAACGCAGCAAGGGTTGTTCCACTCCGATTTCCCACAACCCTTCCCTGAAGTCCCCTCTAATGACCGACCTCGCTTGGGAAGGGCTTACTCGCCTGCTACCTCATTCGGAGGGCTCACTCGAGTGGAGGGAATAAGTAAAGGGAGTATCTTATTTCGGATTGGAACACTGGATTCAGCCATAGACTTGCGTAACCTTGTAAGCCCACAACCATTGCTATAATTGATCGTTACTCAGCCATGCCAGTTATTGAGGTGTTTGAACCAATCTCAAAGTCTTGAAAGTCCAGACTCTCCTTATGACTCCCTCTGATTCGTTCTCATCAGCATGTGACTGGTTAAGCAGCACTGATTTAAGCTCTGGCCTCACTATCTCCTATTTTCTCTCCTCTCTCTGTGGAAGCTGCCAAACGGGGAGTCCGTGGCCCTGCCACCTGTTCTTCTGGCACAGTTTGAGAGGGACTCAGATAAACCCACGCTCTGCGTCTACGGCCATGTGGATGTCCAGCCTGCGCAAAAAGAAGATGGCTGGGCCACTGACCCGTACAACCTGACTGAGATCAATGGTGCTCCTTTCTTTCTCACCAAATACAACGGTTTTGTTGCGTTTCAAAAAGAAATCCCATACCTGAATTGCATTGCTTAACCACAGTATAAATCAGACCATCAGTTTTAAGTAAATCAGGAAACTGCCTGAGAACAGAAACAGCTGCTTCTCATTGTAAAGATTAGTTATAGCTGTTCCAGGTCTAATGTGTTCCATGCTCTTGTGGCCCTGTAGGCCAGAATAGGTGCAGGTATTTGATTCAACTATGCACTATAAAGCCTAATTTCACAAATGCACTTACTTCCCTGAACTAAGGCTGTAACCTGATAAGTGCAAACAGGTGTTGTGGTGAATAATTGGTGCAAATATCTGTAGAAACTGTGGCTTGCACAACTGGCGCTTGGGTTGGGAAATTTGACTTACATGTTATTGCATGTTATTGCAATTCACTCAGTCCTTCAAATTTCATATTTGTTAACACTGTTCATTCACCAAAAAGACTTGGTCACTCAAGGTACACAACGCTTCCTCCGCCCCCATTTATATTTCTGTATATTCACTATCACAATTCACATTCAGTCTTGGGAGGTGATAAGTAAAAGCCGGTAAGAGAGTAAAGCCAGTAACTACCATCAGCAGTACAGTTCCTTAACTAAGCAATGATTTTTATTTCAAACCACGTCACGTGAGTTTCAGAATGTAGATGCCCTGGTGGCTGTACAGTGTAAGTAATGCCTGGGCTCTTCTTTTTTACAGGAAATCTATACGGTCGAGGAGCTACAGATAATAAGGGTCCAGTCCTAGCTTGGCTCCATGCCTTGGAGACATACAAAGCCTCTAAACAGGTTCTGTTTACTACAGTTCCCTATATGTACAACTGTGAATGTATACACAAACCATATATGACTGATTGATCATTTAACTGACGGTTTGATGTAACCGGTTAAGGAGGTTCCAGTGAACCTAAAATTTGTTATCGAGGGGATGGAAGAAGTGGGCTCTAATGGTCTGGAAGAGTTGACCAGGAAGCGGAATGAGAGCTTCTTCTCCGACGTGGACTACATAGTCATCTCCGACAATGTGTGGGTCAGCACAAGGCCAGCCCTTACCTATGGCACCAGAGGCAGTGGCTACTACTTTGTGGAGGTAAAGCTCTGTTATTCATATGCATCTCTTCATCCAAGTTAAAACGGTATTCTGTCTCTCCCAGTTTACACTCTCAAAATATTTTCACACAGTTCACATTTTTCAGTGTCCCCTGTTACTGTGACAGAGAAGAAGCCAGGCAGTCACACATTGAAATCAAGTATTTTAATTTTATATGCAGACATGATTAAAATGGAAGATTTTCAGGACCTTATGTGACCTGACACCACCTCATTATTTTTAATTTTATTGCAGCATGCAATCTAGTCATAATCTTACTTCTGTCACAAGCTTAGCCACTTTGCTTCCCCACTTAACACTAGAACGGCCGACAATGCAGTACCTCCTAGAACGGCCGCGAGGTCATTTTGACCCCCCACCACCGCAGGCCTCATGATTGCTAATTAGAAGTCTATTAGTGGAACAGTTGCTAATTATTTTAAAATAGCATGTAAAAATAAATTTAAAAAATCTTACAGCGCCCTCCATAATTATTGGCATCCGTGGTTAAGATGTGTTAAAAGCCTTAAAATAAATTCAATTTTTATTGCAGAAGCATACTCTCACACTGAAAATTGGAGAAAAAATGTAACCTTCAACTAAAGTGAATTTTTAGGGGAAAAAAATCCCTGACTAAGAAATTATAATTTTTTTTAGAAAATCACCTGTTACACAATTATTGGCACCCCTAACAATTCCTAGAAAATATATGTAATTGAAGTATTTCTGTCATTTCTACAGTAGTTTACAAAGTTGATCAGAGTATTTGTGAACATTTAATTAGTAATTCATCACTTCCTGTTTCCCTGGGGTATAAATATGACGTTCAGGTTCAAAATCAGATTTGGATTCCCTGGACCGAGACACATCACTGAGCCCTGATATTTTCTTCTCCACCTGATTCAACAGAACTCATGTCCTGATGATTTGCCAAAGCCCGACTTCGATTTATCCATTTCCTCTGATCCAATTCCTTTTCAGGTTACCTATCCGACTGACTAGATCACGTGCCAAACCATGGAGGGCTAAGAGGCTGCAGGTTTTCATTCCACCCAAAAACTCCACTAGATGACTTCACTGATTACCTCACCTTCAAGCAGAGAGAAGGGACTAATCAGTGAAATCACCTGCTGGAGGTTTTGGGTTGAATGAAAACCTCCAGCCTTTTGGCCCTCCATGGCATCAGTTTCACACCCCCTGAACTAGAGAAACAAAATCACTAAGAGAACAGCCCTGCGACAATCACAATTTCTACATAAAATGGGAGAGCAAACTGATTCTGACCTCACTGACCTCATGACAGCAACTGGTTTACATACGCACCTGTACACTATTGAAAACGTAATAAAATGCATTGCTAGGCAACCAAGATGCAGATGACTGCTTTGCATAGCTGTCAGTGTATGAATGTGTTGTATAAATGGGCATTTGTGAGGTATTAGGCTGTTGTCAAGTGCTTTGAGCTGTCTATCTGACTAGCTATATAGTCAGCCTAGCCAGGATGACTATATAGCCTGGCTATTTGGTCCAATTACAGTTTTTTGCATTAGGAGTAACGGAGCTCAAAATGACCTCGTGGCCGTTCTAGGTATAATCAGTGATTTTTTCTTTCTCTTTTATTCCAGAATCCCCGTAACTCATAAGTTGATGAATAACACCATTTCAGGAAAAGCCACTGACTGGGAGACATAGGGTTGTTATTCAAACAGAGTTATATGTGCAGTTTAATAGGCGAGAGAGGTCAAAATGACCTCACAGCTGTTCTAGTGTTAACAAATATTCTGATTTTAGAGACCAGGTTACTTACTTATGAATGTCTCTTGTCCGCACAACGAAATGCATTTACATTTTAAAGAGGAGCCCAAATGCATCTAGCTCTTTTAAAGCGACAATGTGTAACATTTCCATTTTTTTATTTGCCAAAATCTAAGTCTGCAATCATCTATATGTCATCATTGTTGTATTATGACCTCCGCAAATAATCTGCTGTATTCTCGTAAACTAAGAAATTTAGACTTGCTTCTACATTGGGCGGGTAAGGTGGTAGGGGAGCGCCATGACAGTCAGCCATCTTGAAACTGTTGCCGCTGGCAAGGGACAAATTGCACCAAACGCGGAATAAATCTGCGTTTGAGTTGCCAGCCAGTGCAGAGTGATTGAGACACCAGAGGAAATCAGGAAGAGAGGCTATGGCGGCGACTTTGAAAATCACTACTACTGCAACATAATGTAGGACCATACATATGCTGCAGAAGCACAGGAGACAGAATCCTCATCCGCAAAAAAAAAAAAAAAAAAAAAAACCAAAGAGAATTGAAAAGGCAGCGCAACCGGCGCGCTCAAATAACAAGGGTGAACATCGGGCTAGCCTTCCCTAGGTGGCAGGAGCTAATGAAGGAGAAAGATTTTCTCAGGGACGCTGAAGTTGCCAGGTTTCTCCTTGACAAGTAAGTCAATTGTACTGCCTAAATTAGCCTAAACGCACCTTTTCATTCAGTTTTGTTTCACAGTGTTGCTTGTTACGATAAGCAACATAACAGTAGATCTCGCTAAAATACTGCATCCCCATTGTTACAGGTGGAACTGTATGTTTACGTGGTTTCAGCAGCTTTCATGATCGCGGTAAACGCCGGCTTTCAAAGCCTACCCACCGGCTTTTAGTGGCAGTGAAGCTGGTGGGTAGACCCTAGAAGCTGGCATTTACAGGTACTGAAAGCTGGCGTTTATCGCTACTAAAGCTACTGAAACCATGTAAACATACAGGCTCAACAGAAACGGCTAAACAGTTCTTAATTTTTGTCATATAGGACTAATGAATAAGCTACGCTTATGGTCATGTTTTAATAATGGGAAGGTGCCACCACCTGTTTTCAGTGCATCAATATTCCGGGCTCGATCGGCAGACTTAGTTTAATTTTTCATTCGCCGCCAGAATTCTTTGTACTCTTTGACATTTCTTCTTGTGCGGTCCGGAAAGAACGCTGTTATTGCACTTTATGATGTTAGCAGTAACGCAAATCGAATGGGGAATGGGGAATTAACAAAAGGTTCACTCCGAGAGCATTCCACGCTTAATCTGAGAGAACAAGTAGCACCTGTGAAGTAAGATGACAATCATTCATCTGGACACGTGTTTGCTGCATTTAAATCGACGTTGTTAAAAATTGCATACCTGTCGACTGTCACGCAAGTAGCTTGAGCCGCACGCTTTTAATAGCCTATTTAACAGCGGAGTGCCACATTTTTTATCAACCCATGCAATACCAAGAGTGAAGGGTGATATTTCATTACAATGCAGACCAGTTCAATCAAGGCGAAGCATTAGCCTTTTAATAAGTACATTATTTCTCTCTACTGAATTAAGCCTACGATTGCATCGCTGTTAGATCGCATATGGAGATAAACCGGGTCATCAGTTGCCAATGAAGATAATTGGAAAACGCCTCAATGAAGGAAAATGATCGAGAACTAGCCAGGACTAATTGTAATAAAGGACGTGTCTGTGTCCCTTCCAATTCCCAGTTCAATTTGCGCTTCTGGATGCTGGTCCATGCAGCAGACTTCTTTTCGTTAGGCTTTGCATCAGCCTTCCTGTCACAAATGACACCTGTCCATGCTTTGACAGTCTCTGAGGGTCTGCCTCATCTGTCACGATGGTGTCTTTTGTCCGTAATTTTGCATCTACAGGTGGTCGAGACACACTGCTAAATGTACACCTACTTCCCCTAATGCATTAAGCAAGTAACAGGCCGAACAATACAACGTGGTCAACTCTGCCTGACCGCTTGATTACACGAGTACAGCTAAACATCTGCTTACCTAGGATGAGTGTAGTAAAATATTAAAAGTTTTTTGTAATGAGCGCTTTAAACTCTAGTTTAGCAATGCGTGAACAAATGTGTTTTAACTTTGTTCTAGCTCTATACGTGCAGAGATAAGCGCTCGCCGACAAGGACTTTAATGTCAAGCTGACTGCAAGTGACATGATGCTATGGGGGGCAAAAGGAAATTATTCCATAAGGAACAATTGAAAAAGACACTCTAATAGATAATTTTTTTTGACTACCGCAAATATAAAGTGTCGGTGCCTTTTTCCACGGCAGAGACAAATTTTTGATATTAATTCAGGCTACGCAAACACCAAGGGGACCTTGTCTCTAAGAGCGTTCTCGTAAGCTGCACTACTGCGGTTCTCTGTGTGTAGCACTGGTCAGGAGATTCCGTGCTGTCGGCTTATGTCATTACCAAGTCTGTAAAGTGAGCAGGTGTAACGACACCAGTGTTTTCAGTTATTGTTTTTGATTAATGGCTTTGTTATGAAGGACTCGACTGCTTCACCTATCTTTTATGTAACGTTACAGAATAAACAGTGAGGTAGTAAAGGCTGTTGTTTGGTTAACTTGGGTTGGAGGACGGGTATGTATTCTGTAACTATTGAAGGTGACATCCTATAAGCGTGCATGTAGCTAACACTTGCTTTGCTTCTTCGTAGTATAAAATGTTCAAGATGCACCAAAGCTGAGTTGTTTATTACCATTACTTTGAATATCTTACACCGATTCACAGTACTGTGTTTTGCTTCTTCATGTATCATATCGAGGGCTGACCGCAATAAACAGTTATGTCCGGATCTTATGTATTGGGCATAACTGTTTATCGCAGTCAGCCCTCGATATGCTGGCTTTCGGTTCAGTAGTACCAGTTCTATTAATACATCCATGGTTTCATCAGCGTTGACAAGGCTTTTTGATACACGGTGGCTGCCGTAGTTGCAATACGTGTTTAAAAAAAGTGAGGCGCTAAATTGCATTATTCGTTTGAATGTAATACACGATGGGAGTAATTCCTACACAATGTCCCTTTAAAGCTTAGTCATAATATTGCTATAGGTAAAGTTTACTTTTCTGCATCCATATGTGACATGCGCCTTATGCGTTGAAATGAAATTGCCCTTTTCTGTTTTTTTGTTGGGGGGGCAATCATTAGAGGGCACGCATTTTAAATCTTATATCTTCCATTTTGACTGCATTTGGACATTTTGGGTGTGCAATCCTTGCTTAACTACCCTTTACTATGTCAAAAAATGTTTGACAAGTTTACCTGGCACACGCAACATGCAACATGCATTCATTTGCCATTTCACAAGTTGGTTACTGCTTAAAATAAAAGATTAATAGGAACTCAAATTAAAGGTTTAGCTTGCGTTTGTACACATTAATTTCTTTAACTGGAATTGAAAACCGATTAAGTTCCAGTGTTAATGTGAAGAAGCCATGTCGAGAGTGATACTGCCTGGGTTTAATATTGATTTTTGTTTTTCTCAGGTGGATGGCCAAAGCTTAGACCTGCATTCCGGAGTATTTGGAGGGTCTGTTCAGGAGCCAATGACAGACCTGATAGCTCTTTTAGGTAACATATGCTGCGCAAGAGTAAAAAAGCAGGGGTATTCAACTTTATAAATAGGGGCCAGGGTGGGTGCAGGCTAGTTTGTTTGCTTTTGTGATTGGCCGGAAGGATGGTCATCGCTTTAAATATTTCTGCAGCACAGAATTGTGGGACAGCTTTTATCTCCTTTCTTTTCGTGGAGGACGGTTCAGTGAACCCTATGCTAAAGGAGATGAATTGGGAAGCACTGAAGCACCTTTCCTTAACATTTAGAGAATTCAAACACACTGATCATGATTACCATACCTCTGGGTCATTTTCCAGGAGTTGGGAACTTTCCTGAGCCAAAAAGACGCATTTGAACACAGCCACGATTGACTGACAACTCTCTTTTCCCTGCTCCTGGTAGGCAGCCTAGTGGACCACACAGGGAAAATCCTCATACCAGGAGTCAATGAGGCTGTGGCCCCATTAACTGAAGAAGAGAGAAAGCTGTACGCGGACATTCACTTCGATGTGGAGGAAATGAAGAAAATGATCAATGTCAAGAGCTTCTTACAGGACACAAAGGCACTCCATGGCACTTCTTTTGCAGAGGGCTGGAGACTGTGTTAAGTGTAGGGGGTGGATATTGACTTATGTAACCTTGAAACAGTTCTGTAAGCCATTTTCAAGATTAAAGTCCTGCAAGCTTGTTAAACTCCAGGCAGGAGTTCAGATAGAAACTCACAAGCCCTGAAGGAATATTGCTCTGGGCCCCAATCCAAGTGTCCTGTGGCTTTTTGGAAGGGACATGTTTTCACTGCCTTGCAAAAGAAGTGTTTTTTACCCACACTAAAACTTTTAAATCCTACTAAACTGCAGAGACCATGTACAGCATGTCGGACTAAATTTGGCTTGCTGAGTTTAGACTTTAGTAGTGGATATAGACTTAAAATTACAACACTGCATGTCATTCTGGCATCGTGCCCAGTGCTACCAATTTTTTTTTACACCGCCAGGAAGACATCCTTATGGCTCGTTGGCGGTACCCATCCCTGTCCATTCATGGGATTGAGGGAGCGTTCTCTGGCTTGGGCTCGAAAACCGTCATCCCCCGACGTGTAGTTGGGAAGTTCTCCATCCGCCAGGTGCCCAACATGGAGCCAGCTGTGGTCGAAAGACAGGTGAAGCCTCAGTCATCATACCCAATGAAAAGGCTGAAGCTTAGAGGAATTATTGTCCGCAAAGAATTTTAAAAGAGTGTATTTTAGCAGCAAGGTATGAGAGAGTTTTACAAGTGATAGATGAAATATAACTTGCAGGCTTATTGCTGATTTTCAAACGCCTCATTACTAATTCTTTTACTGAAGCGGAGATACTGTTACTTAATTTATGACCTTTATGCCCAGTTTGAGGCCTCTTATGCATCGGACTAATTTCCACTATGTTTCTTATTTTCATGCAATACTCTCATAAACATTCAACAGGTCAAAGAGCACCTTCAGGACGTTTTCGCCAAGCAGAAAAGTCCAAACACGCTGAAAGTGACTGCAACTGTGGCGGCTAAACCATGGGTGGCCAATTTAAGCGACCCACAGTATATTGCTGGGCGAAAGGCAGTTAAATTGGGTGGGTTCAGTAGAATTTTATTATAAAAGATTTTAATTGCCTGAAAGGCATCTTCCATTTCACGGCAGAAGTCCATAAAAAGGAAGCTGGGTCAATTATATGTTATCGCCTCCTTCTGCACTCAGATTGTCAAGTTTGCTGCTCATCACGTGTTATTTAATTTAATTTAATTTCAATTTCATTTCATTTATTTTTCTTTCCTATATACTAATAGAAATAGCATGTTTATTTGTTAAATGCTGAGAGATAATAATCCTCCGCACGGTAGAAATATTCCAACAGGTGGAGAAATTTTATGTAATATTAGCATTACAGCTAAGTAAGTAACATACCATTATATTTAAAAAGCTAGATTTATTTGATTTTATACGTCTTAATAAAATAAAATAAAAATAATGTTGACATACATATACTATACTATACAGCACTGGGTTGGGCCACCCTATGCTGTCAATATGGCAATTATTCTTCATGGCATTGATTCCACAAGATGTTCTTTTTTTCACAAGCATTTTGTAGAGATTCTGGTCCACATTGATGCGATTGCTTGACATAATTTCTGAGGATTTGTCAGTTGCACATTCATGCTGTGAATCTTTGGTCTTCCCCCTCCCAAAGGTGCTCTAATGGATTCAAATCTGGTGATGTTGAGAGCCAACAAAGTATGGAGTTCACCAACGTCTTCATAAAATCAGTTTGAGACTGGTGACAAATTTTAATTTGTGACACAGTGCAATATCAACCTGGAGTTGGGCATTAGAAAATGGGTAAATTGTGGCCTTAAAGAGATGCACGTGGTCAGCAAGAATTTGGAGATAAGATGCAGCATACAAACAAAGATAGCGCCTGCACCATTATACCTCCATCACCTGCCTGAACAGTTGGATTCATGGATTCAACTTGGGTCCGTCCAAATCGGGTCCATGAATTCAAGACGTTGGATGTAACAAGGATGGGTAACAACAGCAGAAGATCACTCCAGGTTCCAATCCTGTAAGCTAATAAACAGGAAATTGGGATTATACAGTAGGTACCAAAGGTTCACCAAAACTGGACACTAGATGATTGGAAAAACATTGCCTGGTCAGATGAATCTCAATTTCTGTTCCAATGCTCAGATGGCAGATTCAGAATTTGGCAAACAAGCAGAATCCATGGTTCCATCTTGCGGTCTGCCGACAGTTCAGGCTGCTAGTGATGGTGGGGTAATCATGTTGGGAATAGTTTCTTGGCTCACATTAGGCCCCTTAATACCAAGTAAACAGAATTCAAATGCCACAGCCCACTGGAGTATTTTAGCTGACCATGTGTGGCATTCCTTTATCGCCTCAGTCCACCCATCTTCTCATGGGTACTTCCAGCAAGATAATGCACTGTGTCAGAAATTACACACCTCAAGCTGGTTTCAACGGAAATGACAATGAGTTCAATGCACTCTACTGTTCTCCACAGTGACCAGATCTAAATCCAAAAGAGCAGGGATCACTAAATATAGAACTTCAATCCAAATCCAGTCCTGATTTTCTTTTCTTCCCCGTAATGAACTCATTAATCGAACCATTTGTGCCTCTGAGTAGTCTAACAGTGTTTACAGCTGCCTCCCATGAGAAAGGGAGGGTGGAACATCAACCACTCTTGGACCCCACGACCTGTGATTTGACTATCTCGGCTATGGGGCAACTTTAGGATATGGTGACAGGGGAGATTTGCAGCACGAATGTGCAGCTGACAAATCTGTATCAACTGTGTGATGCAATCATGTCAACTTATATCAGAATTTCTTGGTGCACCACAAAGAAACCATGCCACAAAGAATCTACTCTGATCTAGGGGCAAAGGGAGGTCCTACTCAGCATTAGCAAGGTGTATCTCATAAAGGGTCACTGAGATTGTGTTTGTGTATGTAGTATATATACAAGTATACATAAGTAGGTACTGTGTAAGGAGCTATATTCTACATATAAGTGTTTGTATATGAATATTAAACAAATCAACTGCCTCAGTCCCATAAGTAGAGTCAATTCCCAAGATGAGCTGAAAGTCAGTTCATGGTGAAACTTTCTTTTTTTCAACATCAATCCATTTTTATACATGGACTTATCTGAAATGGAACTGAAACCACTTCTATTGATTTCCAGTTTTCGGAGTGGAGCCAGAATTGATCCGAGAAGGATCTACTATTCCCATTGCAAACAATTTTCAGGAAATAACCGGAAAGAGCGTGATGATGTTGCCCATTGGTGGACATGATGATGGAGAACACTCTCAGAATGAGAAGATTAGCAGGTCAGAGGTCATCTCAACAAACTTTATTGGAGTCATTCATATTGCGATTATGAATACAACCTAATGAATGTGATTTACTTTAGGTGGTTGCTGAAAAGTGCTAGGACACTTATCAAAACATACTGTGGACAAAATATGTAATATTTGCACTCTGGATAGTTTGTGTCATTTTACATTTTGATAGAATTCCGACTGCAACTTTTGCTTTCAATTACAAGATTCAATCATATATTTCAGATTCGACATATGTACCTTTTCTTTCACAGGAACAACTTCATTCAAGGGACAAAGCTCTTTGCTGCTTTCTTTCAGGAGCTCTCCAAAGTCCACAAGCACCAATGAATGTGACAAGCAATTCTGTCCGTTTGAATCATGCACTGGCTTTAAAAAGAAGACCTGTACGATATAATGCCTCTTCAGCATCCCACCCTAGGAAGTAGCAGGACTGTTTTTAAGGCTTTCAATATTAGTGGAGTAGTATTACATGTTTTTGTTTGGTGCAGATCATTTATGTATCCCAGAGAATGATTACAAGAACTGCCCAGCATTGGCGCTGTTGGATAAAAGGGCAGCATTCAATAAAAATTATTTTTCTATACTGAGTGACAGTGCGGAGAATTTGACTGGGATTGCTGTGACTGCAATGAAGTGGATCTTTGATTCATCCAAGATCTGAGATTGTTTTCTCCTACTCTCCAAAATTGCATCTCTCCATATCTGGTGCTCTGTTCCCGGGCACCTTGTTATCTATTTACGATCTTTTTATCTATTTACACACCAAAAGTTATTCTTTGGTCTGATCGTTCATGAGTACGTGCTTTTAATAGCCATGTCAACAATGCTTGCCTGTATGGTGTAACCTGATATCTGAAAAAGTAAAAATAGTATGGAAAATGCAAATAAATAGGACCACCTCAAAACCTAGTATGTGGCTGGACCATTTATGGTCTATGTGCAAAACTAAGGGCATGTTGTTACTGGGATAGTTTGTAGTATGGTCAAATAATGTTAATTTCTGTATTGTAAAGGCCACCGTGGACATAGTTGAGAAAGGTGTGGATCCGTATGAATCCCATTTCAGCTACCCCAATGATGTGATAGAAACGGTCCATTCCAAATAAGTTTGAAGGAGCGATTGCCAATGGAGAAAGTATACTCAGCCAGCCAACCAACTCACTCCCCCACTTATTCAGCCATGGACACTTGCAGAGGTAGGGACAACTATGCCGGTCCAGCAAAAATGAATGTGAGTGATGAATAATGCTAGGCCTTTATTAAACTGAAACTGGTACAAACAGAAGAAATTTTATATCTTACCTTTTTAACACAAGTATACTCTCATTCAATGCAAGTAGCAGGTTCTAGAGAATGGGGGAGTTTATCATCCTTACATCATCTTTCCTTTTTCACAACACATGGTATTCATTTGTGAACTGAGAACACTGATTGTTCTGGTTTTGAGGGCAGATTTTTATCCCCTCAATCTTTTTTAATATACATATGTTGTCACCGTCATCTACATGTATGTCAGCACGGTGTTCTCAATGGGAGATAGGTCTGGACTGCAGAAAAGCCAGCCTAGCACTCACACTTCGATTACAAAGCAATGCTCTTGTGACACGTGCAGAGTATGGCTAGGTGTGGCCTTCTTGAAATAAGCATGGACCTCCTTGATAAAACTCTCAACACCATGACAGCATTTGTATTTTATATATGGCTGTGCAGAAAATTTTATGTTCAAGACCATGTGACCATGCAAAACCCATTTATTGGCAGTGGTATCATGAGACAAACATTTGCGGTTTAAGCCCTGAAAGTTTTAATGCTAGCCCTGAATTTTTTTTTTTTTGGAAAAAGCTGCTATTTAAAGTAACACTAGGCACCCGTGGGTTTGAGGGTGGAACTTTCAAATCCTGCAGTTCAATTTGACTACACCCACCACCAATCACAGCGCACCATGATGCTTCCAAAGCCATGCCTGAAAACCTGTGCGCGTGGGGTTTGATTTACTGTATCATTCCAATCATTTGAGTTGGTCGTATGTTTGATTGGCTGTTGTTTTTCAGCCCTTGCCCCTTACAGGATAGACATATTTTTTCATTACAGTGTCAAACATCTTGTGTTTCATAGCTCTATCGATCACTGTAGAGGTTGAATAAGAATTTTTAAAAATTGTAACAAATCTGTGGGAGCTTAGTGCACCTTTAATATTGCAAGCTGGAACATTATGTGGATCCTCAGCAACAGGGAAAAGTGACAATGTTTGAACTTGCATTGTTTTACTGATAATAATTGAGTAGTAGTCACAAAAGGGAAAAAAAATTGTGCCATGGACACTATAGCTCACTTGGTTTATTTCAGGATTTAGTGTTACGTAAGCTCACAAGTGATAGTATTTTTTATGCTTGGGTCTGACATTGGGACAATGAAGGCACCTTTTGTAATCTGTGTGGGAAAAAAACAAATAAACTGGTATTTTCAACTGGAGTCAGCTGGTGAAGGGCTGGTTGACCAGCTAAAACTGTCCAAAACACAGCTTAAACCAGCCTGACCATCCTAGGCTGGTCAAAGTTGGAATTTTCAGCAGGAATTTTCAGCACAGATGAAAATCCGAAATCAAATGAGCAGCGTTAAGTGAAACAGTAGTTGTATGGCCTTTTATTTTACATGTACCTGCGCACTCATCCATGTTAAGAGGATCATGTGTGTTTGTCGGTTGTTTTTAACAATGCAAATTTGTTGCAAGAACACTGTAGCCATTAGCTGACTTAAAGGAGAATGCCGGTGTGAAATTGACTTGGGGTGTATTGAAACATGATAATGAGCACTAACTTTTATCGGATACCCCACCTCCATAGGCACACAACTTTTCAAAATAAATGGATTTGTAGCTGAAGCTCCCAACAGGCTTACAGTGGTTGTGAATCGGGCATCGCATTGCCATGCAAAGCAATCGCTATTTTTTTCATCATTAACAAGGCTTAAAGTAGCTCCACACTTCATCGTTAGGGCCCTGACATTTAAAACGAGGCACTGAGAACTTTGAAAATGCACAAGTAGTTTATTAAAAAAGACTATTTATACAAATAATACCTCGATGTAGTTTCCAGTTGCCTCCATCTTAAAACTCACAATAAGTCGATTGACGAGCACGAACGAATAGATTGCAATCTGTTCCCCTATCCATCTTATTCATTCATGCTCGTCAATCGACTTATCGTGACTTTCAAGATGGAGGCCACTGGAGACTGCATCGAGGTACTGTTTGCATAAATAGTATTTTTTTATAAACTACCGGTGCATTTTCAAAGTTCTCAGTGCCTCGATTTAAATGTCAGGGCCCTCAGCCATCATTATACATGATGTAATCAGTTGCCAATTGTTCCTACCACACAAAAGGAGAGTTTTGCACAGCCAAACTAAACTTTCTGGCAAGGTTGTTCAATACTATGAAGTGTGTTGCAATGGGTAAATTGCTATAAAGTTATCAATAAATAGCTGCTGTACTGAAGTCTGTATTGTGCGAACGTGTATTGCACTTTGGTGTTTGTCTATGGTACAAGTGCAAATGGTAATTCACTGGGCTAAGACCTTGATATCTCCGGGCACTCATAACACCCCTCAGATAAGATAAGGTTGCTTTTGTACGGACCAAACATCAGAATCAGGTGGAAATGTGATCCAGGAAGATTTACAAGGTGAATCTGCAGTCAAAAATGCAAATGAAAAATAAATGCAACTGAAAAATGAAATTGGACTCAACCTGGATTTCAATATCATTCCAAAACATCATAATTTCTTACTTTCATATACTGCATGTGTTAATATTTGAGGTCTGTTTTTTCAGTGGTGGGCTTTGTGTTTTCAGTTTCAGAAATTATCTCCTTCAGGTCATATTTTTCAGATTCTGGCTATTGGCCTTGATCTGGTGAGGGGGACATGTGGGATCAAAAGGCAACAAAGAAGGCTGAGGACCTTCCCCGATCTCATTGCCACTAGACTAAGTTAAAAAAACACAAGTGTGGGGCTGCGTTTGAATAGTCTTATCTAAATAGGAAAGTTCCAATCTCCTTATGAAGGACCTGGAATTATTTATCTGGCAGCCATAACAAGTGCGAAAGAAATTCTCTAAATGCTGGGAAAGGTTACTTCAGTGTTTCCTTACTTATCTCCAGTGGCATAGATTACACTGAACTGTCCTTTACAAAATAAAAGGAGAAAACCCTGTCCCACAATTACTTCCGGCAGCTGCACCAACCATCTGGCTATTCACAAAAACAAACAAACATGGTAAGGAATGCATGATGTTGTTGCAAATTGTTAGAGCAGTCGGATTCTCTTCACAACAAATCAGGCCCTTGAACCTACAGCACGTCCTGGTTTTTCCTTCTTTTTGGGCAATTAAGTAAACGATTATTGCCTCTGATTGGCCTGAATTAACCAGGGGTGGGGGGGTCATGGAAAACTGGCAGTTCTCAGCCCTGAAGGAGCACGATTTGGGGGGAAAAGGCTTATATCGAGGGCTGACTACAATAAACAGTTATGTCCAATATATAACATCTGGCTGCTGGGCTCCAGTACAGGCTGCACATCCCCAATACAGACCTTGGTACAAGATATGAATAAAATCTGTGACATTGTTCTTGAGATATGGTCTGAACAATGTAATTTAAAATCAATTGGCCCATAATGACTCTTGACAATTAAGTCAACATCATCAAAATTTATTGGCATCTGCATATCATCAATGTAGACCATGATATACTGACCAAAACTTCCAACGCAACACATACAATTTTTAAATATTTGGTGTACATAAAATGGGATATTGGTTTTGAGCCATGATACATCAACTACAACTTAAAAGCTCAGAAAATTGTTTTGATTTTGTTGTGTGGGCAGCTCGTTCCGCTTGATTGCACATTGTTTAGAATTTTGCCTATCTCCTCAGGTTGAGTAGAACTCATTGACTAATCCTTCGAGAATTTGGTCAATAAATGGCCGTAGCAATGGGCAACTTAAATATTCCTTTGCATTATCCTGGATCAACGTGTGACCATGCTGCGCCTAGGTCAAAATCAACAAGAGCAAGCTGTTGGTATGCTCACTGGTGGAATGTCGCAAAGAGGGGTTGCAAGGAACCTGGGCGTCCACGTGTCGACCATATCACATCTCTGGAGCTAGTATAATGAAACAGGAAGCACCTGTGATCGACCACGTGCCCCCAGACCACGAGTCACCACCCCTCAGCAGGATCACCATATTCGCCTCCAGCACCTGCGCAATCGCTTCCTGCCAGCTACAGTCACTGCTGCTCAGACCAGAGGTTGTCACCAGAACTGGATTAGCGATCAAACCGTAAGCAACTGCCTGCGTGAAGCCGACTTGCACAACCGGCATCCCCGCCGTGGTTTGGTGTTGACTCCTGCACGTCGCCGCGTCTGTCCGCAATGGTCAAGGGCACATTTGGGCTGGAATGCTCTCAGGTGGAACAGGGTGTTCTTCTCCGATGAATCAAGGTTCAAGTTTAGTGTGCCTGACGGAAGACTGCGTGTATGGCGTAGGCAACGGGAACGTTATACTGACGCTGCCATCCTGCAGCGTGACCGCTGGGGTGGACCCAGCGTGATGATTTGGGTTGGAATAAGCAGTGGACACGAGACAGAGCTCATTTTCATCGATGGAAACCTCAGTGCAGCCCGTTATCGTGACAACATCCTTACCCCTGTCGCAGTTCCACTCGTCCATCGCTATCGCCTAACGCTGCAACAGGATAACGCGAAACCACCTGTTGCCAGAGTCTGTCAGGACTACCTGAGGCAAAATAATGTTCAGTGTCTTGATTGGCCTCCGTATTCCCCATCTATGGGATATTCTGGGTCGCCGGGTGAGAAGGCGTGATCCAGAACCAGTCACAGTCCAACAGTTGCGTCAAGCACTCCAGGAGGAATGGGACCGCATGACACAGGCTGAAACTCGGCATTTGATTGACTCCATGCATCGCAGAATCCAGGCTGTGTGTGACGCCAGAGGAGGCCATACAAGATACTGACTTCGGTGATTCAGAATTGCGCCTTCAACTGATGCAATGAATTGGAAACCAGGAAAAATCTGTTCATCATTCCTGACTCTAAAACTGTGTTTTTGATTTGAATCTTAATATTTATGTATTGTTAAATTTATCGGAAGAAAATGATATTTGTTGCAATAAACCCGAGTGTTGCGTTGGAAGTTTTGGTCAGTATATTAAAAAAAATGAGTGAAAAACATTAAAATTTTTTGGAGCCATTTCACCATAAGTCTGGTTAGAAATAATCAATTGCCTTTAGTGACCTTGAAAAGTAGGTGAAGTTCACAAAAATTGACTGGGCTCTGTCCATTCCCTCCACACACCTTGCTATCAGATTTGAAGAAATTCCATCAACCGCCTCGAGATACTGTGGTAACAAGAGCGAAATGGACAGATGGACAGACAGACAGAGTTGAATATTATGTTCATAATTTATTGGCATCTGCATATCATCAATATAGCAAATGTTATTAAAATGAGTGGGATGCATTAAAATTTTCTAGAGGTACTGTACCATTAGTCTGGTTAGAAGTAGTCAAGCGCCTGTAGCTACCTTGAAAAGGTTAAGGTCACAAAAATCGACTGGTGTCTACGTAGTCCGCTAACAAGCCCAGTTTCATCCCTCTGCATCTTATATTGACGCTGCCTGACCAAGCGTCGATATGCGATGCAAAAGGACACTTTTGGCATCCTTTTTTTTTACACCAGTTTAAAAGAAACCCTACCCCCCAACCCTTAACCTGAACCCTAAGTGTCAAAAGAAACGCCAAAGCATCCTTTTGCGTCATATATCAATGCTTGGTCAGGTAGTGTCACTATATGACAAGTCGAGATGAGAATGTGCTGCCTTAACACACCTTGATGCCAAAGTTGACAAAATTCCATTGATGGGCTCCTGAGATATCGCGCAAACAAGAGTGGGACAGACAAGCAGATGAAGCTGAATACTATGCCCCCCCCCTCCCAAAAAAGATTTCACATCATTAAAAAAAGAGAAAAATGGAAAGAAATAATTCCAGAATTGAATCAAGATTAAAAAATTACATTTCCAACAAATTTTTCATTTGAATAGTTGATGCAAATCTGGTATCTACAATATAGTTGAGTCAACAATAAGCAAAATCCTCGAGACGAAGCATAATTAAAAACATCAGATTAGATAATGGAAATAGAAAGTAAAAATAATAAAAAGCCAAAATAATACAATGATGACCTCAAAAGAGCAGATAATGCAGTTAAGATGAAAACAAATTAAAATCAACTGAAACAAGAACAGCTGGAGATGAAATAAGACGACCTTAAAAATGTAGGATTGCCTGAAAGATAAAAATGAGTTTCAGACTATTCTGCATATTATTCCAGGTGGCAGGAACACAGTTTAAAAAAAAAAACAAAAAAAAAAAAGTTTTTCCAATATCACTAAAAACTGCCGGCAACGCAACGTGATCCAGTCATTTGAGCTTGTTTGGTAAAGGCCCGCATTAATAGATAGCACCGAATTGTTATAAAGGGGTAGAAAACCAGTGAGGGCCTTAGTAATGAATAAAACAGTGTCTATCATGCCTTGCAAGAGAGGGAAGACCACCCAACCTTAGCATATAGCTCACAATGATGTGTATTACCGGTATAATCATCACTGGTATTAAATCTAAGCATGGAGAGATAACAGCATCCAAAGGCTTCAGAGTGGCAGCTAAAACAGACCTGTATAGAACATCACCATAATTCAAGACCGATAGGAAAGTTGCCTCAATAAGCAACTATTTTTCAAAGTTCAAGATCAAAACTTGAACTATCAGTTTCAAATTTTACTTTTTCCAAGTCTCCCCCCCCTCCACATTATCAAACCTATATGCCTTCAAATGCTGAAAGCTGACGCACCTCCATAGTCTGTAACACAGCACAGCGAATTAGTTCGTTAGTTTTGGCCAGACTTTAATTCACATTTATATTTGCACTTTGTACATCAGTCTGGAGAAGAGCTTCAGCTACCTACACGTGACGTAATTTTTCTGACCCCATAACCACGCAACAGTAAATGATTGTATATCAACTCATTTTCAATGCTCACTAATCAATATACAGTCTTGCCTGTACTTGATACATAATCTTGTTTAACTTTACATCAAGGAAGTGTAAATGACACAGGATCCCAAATTAAACAGCATTGAATTTTTTTTAATCACTTTGGTTTCAGAACTGTGACTACTGAGCTTGTTATCTGATCATTGGGCAAGCTGGACAAACACCAAATGCCCGTGAACTTGAGACAATTCAAAGTTTGTATCAATATACATCCAGTTCCGACCCCCATGCAAGCTTTCGCCAAAGGTTGAAATGCCACCTCGGGAGTAGTGGGAGCGGAAAGTGGGGTGAGTGACGTAACGCACAACTCGGTCTACGGCACGCCACTTGCGAGCAAGAGCATAACGTGGGGACGCGGGAAGAGCGGAGGTATTTGCAGGTAAGACTTCAAAACAGCCAATTTACCGGCGACTTGCGTACAGTTTGAAGCTTCAGAAACATTACAAATGTTCTTTTCTCAATTACGTTCGCTCTTAAGTCGATAAACCAACGTTATTCGGAGGTAGCATTTGGCTTCCTTTTTGGGCCTCTGCGCTGCCGTCGTTTCCCCGAGCCTAGCGAAAAGAAGTTCCTCCCCTACAGCATTCTTGTTGGACGATAATTGCGAAACGCTTTAACGATAGGATCTCTCGCATGTCAATCAACGAAGACTCGAATTTAGGGAAGTGGCTACAACCCAAGCTAGGCGGCTACCTGGCTATTTTTAGAATATCTTTATCCAGCTAAGCGGACGATATACCGACATTTCATTAAAAACGAACTGCTACGTAACATTAATCACTCCGGGACCCATTAAAAGACATTTCAAACTCATTTGTTGCATTGCTGTCTCTGCTTGCTGCGGGATTAGCCACCTAGCTGTCGTGCTCCGTGACGCTAGCTTAGGACGGCGTTACCACGATAAGGCCGAAGTACTCCTGTTTCGGATGCTATGCTAATAATCCTGAGTCGTAATCTGACCCAGTTAGCAAACTAGCCGAGTTTACGAGTTTGTTACCAAGCCAGCACAAAGCACCGGAGCACGACCAGAATGACCTATAAATAAATAAATCACGTAATAGTTTGCCCTGTCATAAAACAAATGTTTGAGAATAGCAGCAACCTTCCGACCCGCAAAAAAAGTTAACGCTGTCACAGACAAGGCAAAATGAGTTGCATGAGAAAACATGACTGCACAGCGAACCGATAAGACATTGAGAAATGCCTGGATGCTAGTTTGACTATAAGTACTGAAACATCTTATTGAACCGGTCAGTGGGAAAAAAAATATAGAAAAGCCGCTCGTCACTACGAGTAAAATTATAAACGGATGCTTCGATGGTCCGTATTTTGCTGTGTTGTTTGCCTCTCCTGTGCAGCAGCTGTGCTGGTGACTGCAGTTTGGAAAACGACGGCAACATCGCGGCCCAAAAAGCAGGGCAGACGCGAGTTCAGCTGTTCACATTAAAATACGATCTCACATGGAAAGCTGCGAAACATTAGATTTTCCAAATTAAACCACACCCAATGCTTATTTATGCTTACAGGCAGAGATTCTGGGTATTTAAGTTTCTGGCTGCGCATGGCGTTCTGGAAACATTTTCTGTGCCTGGGTGAAAGGCTCGTCTTTAATAGCTTGTTTGGTGATATGTTTGAAAAATACTAGACAACATCCGACCCGCACTGTCAGTAAAACAAAACGGTAAAACTCAGTGGAGCGTATAGGTGCATACTTAGTCCAACAACGCTGCTCCAAAGACTTTACCTTGCCTCTTAATACATTTCAAAAGTTTATGGCCACTTAAAATAACATTTTTTTCTACTTTAGAGGATTGATATGACGTTCATTTGGCGTGTGAAACACTGCCCACTGATTAGTTCATTCAAGGGTCTTCATACTCAGAGTGCGCAGTCAATTGAAGGACTCGAGTCCTATGAAGACGTGGTCAGATGCTCGAGAGAAAAAAAAAATGCGGTTTGGATATCTTTTTTTGGATAATTGTAAAACTAACGCTATTATGCTGCAAAATGTATCTAATACGTTTATTTAATGCGTTTTAACCATAATAAGGAAACGCATTCTGCATGTTGCCACATCTGTAAAAAAAATAAAGTAAAAAGGTCTGAAAATTTGAGTCTCAAACTGAGACATGAGAGCAATCAGAGGTTTCAAACCTCCCTCAAAGTTGAATAATTCCCCATTTTTCATCACCCCTGTCAAGGATTCTCCGATGATTGGATGTTGATACCACAAATGTTTAGTTCACGACAGAGATGTGTTGCACCGGGGTGTAATAAAGATGATGTTTTACGCTGACCTTACGAATGTGGGGTAGGGTTGATGGATAGGATTTTATTATTTTTTTTAAGGTGAGGGCTGTCATCAGTCTTTACCCATTCCTTCCCAAAATCTGTTCCGGATGTTGAACCTAAACAGAATTGAAATGATCATGTCAGATCAGTTTTTTGTTCTGAGGAGTCCTTTTTTGAAAGCATAATTGTATAATGGTGGAATTGTATTACTTTTCACACACTGTGCTAACCTAGCCTGCTCAAGGTGCAAATTATTTTTTAAAAAATGGAGAGGGGAAACTTTGTCAAAATAGACATTAAATTTTGGTTTGATGGTGTAACATTGTCAAATCGAAAGCATTAAAAAATGTAGAAAACAAAATTAATGGAGATGATCGATTCAATAATGATGATCAACTCAACAGTCAAGCATTTCGCCAAAGGGCTGATGCAGGCGTCTGAAACAATAGAACTGATTTAACTTATTTAACGTCATTATGCGTTATCCCAGCAAATTTTGCTGCTTTAAATACAGAACATTAGGAGCAGATGAGAATCAATCTTTGTCAGATGCTGGCACGCAGTGACCATGCAGTAGACCCTAAAGCTGAAAATAAATTCAGGAATTCAAGAAAAGTGAGGGTATGCACGACCATATTGCACCGATTGACTGAATCTCGTAAGTTATCTCACAAAGATATTCAGATCCAGATCAGTGTGTGATATTTATTGACATTGCTGTAATGCCACTCAGTTTTCATCTTTTCAAATAGATATGTATTTGTGACGATATGGTGAAGATACCTTTAAAAAGTCCTGGATCCAAATCTGGATCACTCCCAAAGTGTAATCGCGTATAAATCAGGCCAATTCACTTTTGATAAAATTCTCATCCAAATCAATACATTAGTTTTCACATAATCCTGCTTACTGACCAAAAAACAAACGAACAACCCAAAAAAAGATGACCAATCACATAAGCTCATTGGCAGGGTTAATAGTAATGTCTGCACTGGCACACCACTCCTAGGTCCAAACAATAACACTTAGTCTGTACATCTACTGTGCAAGTTGACCTGCTCTGGGCAGCTTGGCAACAGCCCCTGTCAAATTGCAGCACTCTTGCAGATGCGTGGTCCTTGAATGGCTGACCCTCATTTGCCTGGATACACTTCCGGTGCTCTAGCCAGATTGGCATATACCAATGGCCACGTTCCTCTGTGCTTGAAAGCCAGTTGGTCGGACATGTTTGTGAAGAATGCAGTACCAATCTCTTGACCCTCAATATAGCTCAAGGGGACATGTGCACAAACGACAATTTTGGGGAAGTGATATCGCTTAGAATGTAGTATGTCCTGGCCAAATTTCTGGTTTAAAATGTTTTGGCTGCTGTCATTCTTATTACTACAGGACACATCGAGGGTTTGGAGCACAATGGTTATATGTCCAAAATTTTAATTTGAGATTTATACTAAAACAAGTGGTTTCAGAAGCTTTTCCTTGGAGCACAAACGTGATCTCAAATTTGAAAAATTTTGGACATAAAACCTCTGTGCTCCAAATTCTCGTTGGAGCGAAGGCGCATTGTAAGTCTAAGAGCTCAGTCTAAATGTCTAAATAATGAATGGAGTGGGATATGGGGTGCAGGTGGTTGCAATCATGAATCTGATTGTTTTTAATTTCTTGGTGTCTCATGATAGGCTATTATAAAACATACATGGGCGTAATTTCCTTCCATGGGCATAATATATACCAAGGATCAGCAAATCTGGTCATCAAATCCAAATTTTACTCTGGTTTTCTTTTCTCCTTAGTAATTGACTGAATAACTGAACAATTCATGCTTCTGATGGGTCAGACTATTTTTTCACTTGAGTCTTTAGTAAAGGGGGGAGAAAAAACGGCAGTTCTAAGACCTTGAGTACCGTGATTTTGATGATCCCTGATTTGAGTATTCCGACTGCCTAATGTCTCTCATTGGTGCTTAATGTTTCTATACATGCATATTTGTCTCATTTGCAACCCAAATTCCAGAAAAGTTGGGAAATAATGGAAAATGTACGTGCAGTAAAATCAAAAAAAGAGTGATCAGAAAAGTCTATTCACCCTCTACTGTATTGAAAACCCCACGACACATTATCTGATGGTTTGATTTTCAAATTTAATTGAGGCACTTATTTCAAATCTGATGACTCCAGCAGACGTCAAAAAAGATTTTGCTTGAGCGACTTGGGGCGAATAATTATGTGACGAGTTGCAGTAATGAGGGAATTTAAAACAAGTGATGTTAAACAGGTGAGCTGGTTGTATTATTATGTACAGTTAAATGAGCCTGCAAAAGAGGCCTAATCCCTCAGGTCAGGAGCAAATGAATGAATTGATTTTTGCTATTGCATGCATCATTAAGAGTGAGACAACATGAGAGATTCTGAGGGAGCTCTTTTTTTTTTTTTTCCTCTCGTGGCTGATGGGTTTTGTCTGTGGACTTGTCTGTCTCACAAAACTGTCTGGAAACGTGAGACAAGTTGATGAGTTTGGTGCCATTCTGGAGTGTTTCTTGGGTTTTTTTGACTTGTTAAGCGGAGATGGAAAACTCTTTGTTTGACCTCTAATGAAGTAAAACTGAGGAATTTAATTTTAATTTTAAAAAGAAGTGGGCGAACTTATATATAATATTTTTAATATAAAAAATAAGTTATGGGTCAAATTTCTAACGCCGTAACCGACCAGTTTTTTGCCGTTTTCACCCACAATAAATCAAATGAACACTAGAAAGTCAACATTTGCGAGCAAATGCAGGATATTTCACTCCCCATCCCTTACCCGAGCGGAAATGGACTCTTATAAAAAATACCCCCATGCAAAAAAGGACTATTACGAAATCACCTTGCATCCCTTGTAAAATAGACTTTATTGTGAATATAACGGACATGAAAAAACATCAAATATTATTTCTAATTCATTAACACAGCGGTGATTGTAGGCGTGATTTGCTGTGGAATGTGACATGCAGTAACAAGATGACATTGCAATGCCAGCTATACTGATTGCGAATTATGTAATGTGTGAGCTTTGAGTGAAAGGAAGCAAAAAAAGTACTAGCTATCTCCATGCCTAATTTTAAGTCATTTGGCCTGACCATAATGGCACAGGAGGCAAAAATGTGCATTTTTGGCTATTATTCCCCAAAAAAAGCTTATTTAAATCATTTCTAAGGCCAGCATCCAAGAAATGAAAGAAGCTTCTGGGCATTTGTTGCTGAGCTACCCTGTCCCAAATTTCAGGTTATTTGTCCTTAAAATGAAAGCGTTGCACCCATTTGATCAAAAAGCCAGAAAAAGAACAAGAAACGGAGCTAAAACAGGATATTTCACTGGCCCTATAGGGGAGTGAAATATAAAAACAGTATACGTATTTCCCTCCCTGTATTGGGGAGTGAAATATAAAAAACAGTATACATATTTTTCTCCCCGTATAGGGGAGTGCAATATAAAAACAGTACACATATTTCTCTCCCCGTATAGGGGAGTGAAATATAAAAACAGTATACATATTTATCTCGCCGTATAGGGGAGTGAAATATAAAAACAGTATACATATTTCTCTCCCCGTATAGGGGAGTGAAATATAAAAACAGTATACGTATTTCTCTCCCCGTATAGGAGAGTGAAATATAAAAACAGTATACATATTTATCTCGCCGTATAGGGGAGTGAAATATAAAAACAGTATACATATTTCTCTCCCCGTATAGGGGAGTGAAATATAAAAACAGTATACGTATTTCTCTCCCCGTATAGGAGAGTGAAATATAAAAACAGTATACATATTTATCTCGCCGTATAGGGGAGTGAAATATAAAAACAGTATACATATTTCTCTCCCCGTATAGGAGAGTGAAATATAAAAACAGTATACGTATTTCTCTCCCCGTATAGGAGAGTGAAATATAAAAACAGTATACGTATTTCTCTCCCTGTATAGGGGAGTGAAATATAAAAACAGTATACGTATTTCTCTCCCTGTATAGGGGAGTGAAATATAAAAAACAGCATACATATTTCACTCCCCGTATAGGGGAGTGAAATATAAAAACAGTATACATATTTCTCTCCCCGTATAGGGGAGTGAAATATAAAAACAGTATACGTATTTCTCTCCCCGTATAGGAGAGTGAAATATAAAAACAGTATACGTATTTCTCTCCCCGTATAGGAGAGTGAAATATAAAAACAGTATACGTATTTCTCTCCCCGTATAGGGGAGTGAAATATAAAAACAGTATACGTATTTCTCTCCCCGTATAGGGGAGTGAAATATAAAAACAGTATACGTATTTCTCTCCCCGTATAGGGGAGTGAAATATAAAAGTAAGCTGTTTTGTTGTTTGAAGTGCATGGGAAGACCTACACAAAGCCATTTAAACTGTAACTCTAGCTTATTTAGTTTTGGAGCTATGATACAAAGTAGACCAATTTTGTGACTCTGTTACCACGTGACCTGACCCATTTTTTTCGCAGAGAGTGGGGAAAATTTTTCCAGTTGAAGCAATACATTTGGAAATTAATAACAGAATTATTTAGCAATTAAATTTTGGAATTTAAGGATGCTGGCTTCTGTATTTGCACAATGGGGTTAATGTCACTTCACTCAAAATTGAATTTACCAAAAGGCAAGATTTGTTTATTAAAAACCACAGAACAGTTCCTCAATGGAGCAGCCAATCAACTGGGTATATGTTGTTTAGAGCTGGCTGGGTAAATTAGTTGGTCCTGGGATTGATTCTAAATGTCAGGGCAATAGTGAAAGAGCGAATTTGGTTCTATGAAGCATGCATGCTGCTGAGGTATTTTCTGCAGACATTATGTGCACTTGTTGTACACTACCCTAGTGATTTAGTGCCTCTTGTAAGATATTTACACCATTTTAGTCCATTTGGGGATTTTGAACTCAAAGTTAATGACCATAGTTTAGGTTTTTATTAAATTTAAGACAAAAATATTTTAAATTGTTTGTGTAACTTTTGTTTTAATTTGCCTTTCAACAATAGTCATTTTGATTTGTTTATAACGGGGTATGCACAGCCTATCCTCCTTACCCAACCTGTCAGTCCTTGCTTTGTTTAATAAAAAATAAAATACATACGTCTGATTATCTGATTTCATGCTTCTTCAATCCTCTTTTTCTATCACTCGGACCACAGCCAAGGACTTTATGAGAAGGAGACTAATCCTTTTTTTTACTGTCAGCACAGGCCCCTTCATTTTGGCATAGTGAGCGCCCGTGGGTATTTTTAGTGAGGTATTTTATGTATTTTTTTAAACAATACCTGTATACATTGCTTTGAGTTCTGCCTTGCCGACTATTTGCTCAATTGTCTGAATGTTTTTTGACGTTCACACGCAACTTTTCCATACAAAGGCAGAGCTACAGTTCATAAAATCAGTCTGGAGGAAAACTAGAATGACATGCGACCAGCTCCAATCTTCTGCACCAGGCGGTAGGTCACGCACGTCACATGCTGGTTACACTGCCCGAGGCGCTGCAAAACCGGGCGGAGAGGAAGGTGGATAAATTAGATCGGACACACTCCTCTCAGTGTGGTAACTTGCAGCGACAAGCTCTCCCCAAATTCAACCAGACGCGATAGTAATACTGCCCCAAAGATTTTATGTCCATTTCGCCCCTTTGTTTAGTTCTTTAAGTAAATTTTACAATTTCAGCCTGATGTTTTCTTTTTGTTTGCAATTTAAATTGTATTTTTGATGCTTAATCTTCTCCGATGTTAGTCCATTGACAGTGTGGGATGGGATTGTGAATGTTTAAAATGGGCGGTTTAGTTGTATAACACGATTCAAATTTTAAATATAGCATTTGAATGCCCACGTACCTGGTTTCTCCTTCAATATAAAAGGGAGAACTGATGGTATTGTAATGCCTTCAGATTAAAACTCATTATGCTTATCAGCCATTGCTGTGAGGTTCTTCAGAATGTCTCATTAGTTCTGAATGTGAACAGGGGGAGTTACATACCTAATGAGGCCTTGCCTCCATTTGCGATGGTGATTATAAGGATCAGATGGACAGGCAGAGAGAGAGAGAACAATATGAAACATTGTCCAAGTGCCATCATCTTCTCTTCTGCTGCGGGCTTTCAATGTTTTTGATCAGGCAGGATGAGAATGATACTGATACAGGTCTAATGAAGGGAGAACTAATGCAATGGATTTTATGCCTCAAAGGGGTAATGAGACTTGGGAATTTAGTTACAATGTAATAGGGTGTATATTCTGCCTAGATTCTGTGAAGGTCAAAAAAGCTAGCTGCAGGTGGGCGGTGGTAAAGGTGGTGGTACTGTTTTGTCCGAAATTTTAAGGTCGTGTGGGAAAATTCTAAATATTTTTGTAAGAATATTTTTTTCATTTTTACATTTTCAGTGTATTCAACTAATTTGAGTGATGAATTAGAGGGCTGCAAGTTGTATTCATGCACAGAAACATATGTAATGCATTTTGGGAGTGAGGAGCCAGTGCTAAGTGTGGTTGTGTTATTTATTATATTTATGCTATATTATAAATAGTAAATGCTATGTTGTGTGTATCACAATCTGCTAAACACTTAAACTGCATGTATGTGGGACTTCTGTTCTGCATGTAAATAATTTGGTGCCATTCACTCTGCATTTTTGACTCAGTTCTGCATTTTCTGCCAAACCAAGGTCATTTGTGACTGGCAGCACTAACCTTGTTTTCTGTCAATATGTTTTCTATAGGAATTCATGTTGCCACATTTCCATTTTCTAATTTTGAGCACTAGGTGGCAGCAAATAATTGAAAAAGTATTCCTCAAGCAAAGTCAAATTGTTATTATTCTGCTAACGTTGAGTTGGTCAGGACTAAAAACTCTTTGTGTATTGTAATACATGATTTCAAAGGGTAAATAGAAAAAAGCCCATGGAAAATCACATGGAGTCCCAGCACTCTTACCTCAAAAAGTGTGAACTTTTTAATGTATTAATGTATTGTTATTAATGTAACATGCATTTTTTTTTTCGACAGGTAAATCTCAGAAATCTGTTGCAGTTTCCGGGCCATTCTTTAAGATCAGACAGTGAAATGGACAAACTGAAGAATAAAAGGAAGCTAAGGTCAGGGAAGGAGGTGGATAAGGACGAGGAGGAAGAAGACGTTAAAGAAAGTTGTGGAGCTCCAATCGCAAAAAAGGTCAGGGGAAAAGACTTTGCCGGGGCAGATAAATGCGAGAGTGGGACTTCAACTCTGGAGGAGGAGCCTGAGAACACACCCAGGCAGAATGAAGATGCAGGTACTGCGCCGCATGCTGGTGGAGATGCTGACCAAACAGCCAATGAGGGTCGCGTTTGCTCCCACTGCAGTTTTGTGGCCAAAACCCCAACAGCCTTGAAGGTACATGCCAAGCGGAAACACTCTGAGGAAGGAGCGAATTCTGGGAAGCTCGAGTTGACCAGGAACACCCAGCATGAGGATGGCCGTGAGAAGTCTGAAACGACACTGGTCAGTGATCATATGGACAGCCCACCATGTGTCTCTGAGACAAATGTTACTGACCCTATCGGTGAAAGTGTCAAATCTGTGGACAAGGATGAGCAGATGATCACCTCAGATGTTGGTCAGTGTGAAGATGCCTCTCCTTACCACTCAGACTCCCTTACAAGGGGCCAGCATCTGAATAAAATTAATACAGCTGAGGGAGAGGAAGACAACATTCCAACTTCCGAATGTGCGGAACCCTGTGTAGGTGATGGCACAAAACCAGAAAAAGATATTGCCGGGGGAGCCATCTTACTCAGTGAGAAAGGAACATTGGGGCTTCAGGCAAGCACCATGGAGGTGGACAGGGGTGTCTGCCAGCCTTCTGCATGCTCCACCAGTGCTGATGGGAACAAAGTCCATGTCAAAACTAGGGCAAAACGTAGTAATCGTGGTCCAGGTCAAAGCAGTGACACCTGCACCAGCCCTACTAAGATACTGCTAAAAATGGTTGAAGGTGAGAGTTCATGTACAGTTGATTTGACTGGCTTTGGAAATTCTGATGGTGCTGGTAACAGAAAGCAGGAGGTGTCTGATGGGCTTATGACTAAAGAGAGCAGTTGTGAAGCTGCTGAATGTATTGCTACCATTGCAGAGGGCGATACTGAGGGCCACATATTGGATGCAACAAAGAGAGTGCAGGTGGAAATGAAAGAAGCTGAAACCATTGAAGAGCAGGAGCCATCCATGTGTCAAGAAGGGGTTAATCAAGACCCTAAATCCAAAGAGATGCGTCTCAGAGGGCGCCAGTCAAAAGAAATGAAGTTTGTCTGTGAGCCCTGCTCTTATACTTGTGTAGCTAAGAGTGACTTTGAAAAACACTGTTTGAGCTGCAAACACAAAACAAGAGCCTTGGAGTCCTCTACTGTTGGTGGCAGTGATAAGTTGGAAGATACTTCGAAGATGGCAGCCCAGGTGCCAAGCGATATAGTGGCGACTGTGCGGCTTCGGCCTAAGACTAGAAGAGATCGTCATCGTAACTATTCGCAGTATGCTGTCTCTGGAGCATCCAGTGGAAATGAGAAAACTGTTTCAGTGGGTAAGCAGCAGGAAGCTAAAGACGTAAGCCCAGGAGAGTTGATTTGGCAGGGCAATGAGAAATCCTCCAGCGAAGACCCATTAATTGATGAGGATAAACAAAGTGCCAAGGAATCAGACTCAAGAGTAAAGCGGTCTGCAAGAGCACACCAGGTAAAAGTGACTGTTGGTAGGGGTAGTGTGGAGGAAGCTGCTGAGAGGACCAGCTTGAAGAAAAGACGAGGCAGACCAAAAGGGTCGTCTTTGACAACTTGTGAATACTGTGGGCTGGTTGCCTCCAATGCCACAAACCTTTCTGTCCACATAAGGCGGAGGCATAGCCGCGAGTATGGCTTTGCATGCAAGGTTTGTAACTACTCATGTGTGACTAAAGGCGATATGGATCGGCACTGCAGCACCAAAAAACATATAAAGCGAGTACAGACTGTCAGCAATGATCAGTCACAGGATTGTAAGGTAGTGTCTGTGAGTGTGGTGGAAGTTCTCCACAACAAAGTTCTCCTCAGCGGCAATCCAGAAAGTGCAGGAGAAGCCGCTAAATCAGAAAACCAAGAGGTGACGTCCACCATGTCAACACAGGAGCGAAGCCCATCCTTTCACCAGGATGAATCGGAGGCTCAGGATGGTACTATGCCATCCAGTACTGGTAGTCAGGAGTGCACAATGTATGAGCCATCTTGCCCACCTCAGAAGAAGAGCAAGTATGATGCAGTCAACACTTGCACCCACTGTGGGTTTGTGGCGCACTCCCTCCCATCTCTTGAACTCCATGTCAAGCGGAAACACACCAGAGACTTTGAGTATGTGTGCTTGGCATGCAACTACTATGCAGTCACCTGCAGGGAGATGTCACGCCATGCTGCAACTGATAAACATAGACAGAAGAGCAAGGGCTATCTGGACTCTACAGGGTCCACTGAGACTGATGTGACCCAAGTAAATATGAATCCTGAGGCTGGGTCCCATGCTGATCCTGGACACCAGGATAAAACACTTCCTGGGACCCCTGATGTGTCGGGGTCCAGCTCTCAGGAAGACCACCAGGCCGAAATAGCGAGTCAGTCCAGCCCTAATGGGGATATTATAACTTTATGTGTTGGGGAACAGGCTGTCAACCAGTCTCAAGAAAATGACGCCGAGGCAAGTACAGAGGAAGTTGTAGTAACCTTAAGTGACAATCCCGAGGAAGCTACTGTGGGTCAGGAAAACATCCTGTGTGAGAAGTATCCAGAAGAACCTGGGATAAAGAGCTCTGAAGGCCAGACTGTGCCAGCAGTGGACTTAACCAGCCCTGAAGACCCTGAAAGCACCTCTGTTTCTGAGTTGGCTGATGGCCTTGTAGGGGAGGTCGAGTCAGAGATGGAGGACGATTGTGGACCGGAAGGCTCCTCGGATGTCGAAGTTGCTGATGGGAACGTGGACAGTCCAAGCACATCCAAGATGGTCAGGGCTATTCCATTTGATGCATCCATTATTCCATTTGCAAGCATGTTTGAGGGTGTTTCCTTGCCTGTTAAGAAGAGGCTGCCTCCCCAGAGGCATACTGCACCTGCAGTTAGCTCGGTGAAGAAAAACAAGGCGCCCGCAAGTGCTGCTTGGACAGCTAAAGGAGGAGGGTCTGGGCGGATCAGGTGCGAAGACTGTGGCTTCATGGCGGACGGCCTGAGTGGGCTGAATGTGCATGTCTCCATGAAGCACCCTTCAAAGGACAAGCACTTTCACTGCCTGCTCTGCGGCAAATCCTTCTACACCGAGAGCAACCTGCACCAGCACCTGACCAGCGCGGCCCACCTGCGCAACGAGCAGGCCAGCATCGAGGAGCTGCCTGAAGGGGGCGCCTCCTTCAAGTGCGTGAAGTGCAGCGAGCCCTTCGTCTCCGAGCAGAACCTCTTCACCCACATTAAGGAGAAGCACGAAGAGCTCCTGAGGGAGGTGAATAAGTATGTCCTGGAAGACACTGAACAGATCAACAAGGAGCGGGAGGAGAACCAGGGCTGCGTGTGCAAGTACTGCGGCAAGGTGTGCAAGAGCAGCAATTCCATGGCTTTCCTGGCACACGTCCGCACACACACAGGTATGGCCCAGCCCCAACATGGCTGTTAGATTAGACAATGGGTGACGATCCATTATGCATTCATGAGGTTCCCATTAGGGGCTTGTGCTCTGATATTTTCAAGCTTCATTACTAATAAGCTATTTGGTGACAAATCAACATGACAGCTCAGTTTTTGTCAGAGACATTGCATGCCAAAGTTAATGCTGAGTCTTTCAGTATGCCCTGTGGACTATTGTATTTGCTGTGGTTTTATTCCAGGCGTATAAGCCAATCAAATGAATACGAATAACTGTATGTGCTGCTTATATTAATAGGCATCATTCCTCACTTGTGCTTCAGTTCTTGAAAATCTCTGCACAGTTTTCACACCTTTTAAGAGGAGCTGAACCCTGGAAAAGCTCCACTTATGACAAGCTTGCCCCCATTAAGGTCATATACGTATGTGTTTACATGCTTTTATTTTGAAGTATTTCAATTTTATTTCTTTTTTTACTATGGTTCATTACTCGCAGAAAACCATTTCCCTAAAAATAATATTGTGGGCTTCTATAAGTGCTTCATGCTTCAGCTTCAGGCTGGTTCGGCCCGCCAACCGGCCCCTCCGCCCAAAACATGATAAATGGCAGAGCAAGTTTCACTCATGCCAGATGCATTAGCGAGGTGACATGGTAGTCTTTTAGGAGACGTCTGCTGCAGAGCTTCACAAACTGCACGCAGCAGCTGATATAGTGCAGAATGGGGCCGTTCTCCCTCTCACACACATCACTAAAAGCTTTGCCTTTTCTACCTACATTCAGCTGTCATAGACTGTCTGCAGTAGGGATGAGAGAGAAAGCACTAGAGAGGGAGAGATGGAGAGGGAATGAGCGAGATGCTAATGATGCAACGAATTGGATTCCCTATGCAACGTCTGGTCAAGACATGTGACTTATAATTGATGTGTCCATTACTTCAATTCTCTTGTAATTACAGTCAATAAGTCTTGTAAACGTGTTGGAGCTTGCTAAAAGCATAAGAAATGCAAAAGAGAGTTAGGCTAATCATTTAAAATAATCAATGCGGACGTTTCAGCTCTTAATTTCCCCTGTGTGGGGATAGCTGATCATTCTTAATCCATTAAGATTTATTTTGTCGTTTATAATGCAAAAAAGGTTTTCACCGGTCACGACTGCGGATTCGAGAATGTCCAGCAGGTTAAGCGCTGACTGTAGTTCATTACTCTTCCTTGACGATATTTATTAATTGCTTTTAAAATCAGCTTAATGCAGGAACAAGAAATGAGAGAGGCATCGATAAATGCCTGTTTGGTTCTTTGGGCCTTGCCTCTTGCTGAGATTTAAATGACTTATTGGACTTCAGCCCTGTATTGTCTGTTCAACATAGAAATCAGCGTAGGTTTATAAAGACATAAAAGTTGGGGAGCCCCAGTCAATATCCAGGAAAAAGTTTAGCCCAATGTGGTCAACCACAAATGGGGTGAACATTGAATATAACATTATTTACAATTACTTTATTTATTTAGAAAGGGACAGTGCTTATTTATGAACAATAATATGTAAATATGCCAGATTATAGCCTGTGGCTGGGTTACATCTGTTGTCCCATTGCAGGTTGATCGTACAACAATTAGTTACAGAATTCAGTTATACTACAAAGACAGTACAAAAAAAAGTACAATACAATGCAGTACAATACAACAAGTCAAAACAATACAATTAAAAGATAATCAATCATACTTTTGTACAATTATACTTGCCATTGCATTCTTTTGTGTACGTACCTTGTAAGAGGTAGAACATGGATGCAGTCTACAAACAGAAAAAAGCATTGATTGTTCTGTAGCTGTATACAGAAAATGACGTCTGCACTATAGGTGGTGTTTAAGGCGATGAGAGGAGGCCATCCACTACGCGGATCATCCATCATTCAGTCCTATTTCTTCTTTTCTACATGTGTCTGATTTGAGTGACAGAAGCATTAGATAGTGTAGCCCCACCGTGTTTAGCAAGCCCCACAGTCCCCAGCACCTCTCCAAAATATTACCCAGACGCATCATTGGAGGCTTCTGAATGACCTCCGCTTAAATGTCCCATGACATATTTTTTCCTCTCCATTGTCTGGGGATTTCGCTACTCATACTGGGAGTTTTTTTTTTTTTTTTTTACCTCATATGCTATATTGGGGGTATTGCTACTCTATAATGTGTCTTTGTGTCAGTTCTTCCGTGAAATGAGCTATACAAAGTGGAATTGAATTGAATGACAAGATGCGCAGGTTACGGCGACAATGATTCCTGAAGAAAGCTTTATTAGACACAAATGCATTTCATATCTTTGTTTAGTATATTTCGTAAAACTTCTGCTGAGACTGGATCCCAGTGGATTTCTCTTTAAGATATGATGGTGTATTGCAGTGGTAAAAAAACCACATGGGTACATGTGCCTGTGGCTATTTACTAAAGTTGCTTTCCAGCCATCCTGGCCTACCACCTGCTACACCTGTAGCCGGATGGGTCTGTCTGCTAACTGAATTTACAGACTTGCAGTCTCACCCTTTGCTTAAGCAGACAAGGCCACCGTCCATATCAGCGATTTCCACGCTGCTCTGGGAATTAATATTATTCACTTGGTCCACTGAAGTATTAACCCCCCCCACCCCCCTCACACACACCAAGCTTAGGGTGAGGGTGCATGCTGGCTGCAGTAATGCAATCACCTGATTGGTGTGTAATGCCCTGAAGCTCCGCCCCAGGGGACCGTTTTCAACTTGATGGCATCGATCAGTCTGCCCCTCTGACAGCTCCGGTTTACATGGGCGAAAACAACAATCTGCCTGCACCCTCCTGCGCTCCATTACCTCGTCCCCCTCCACCTCCCGCACGCTGGGGCCAAACACTCAACTCACCTCCACTCCCACTCGCTTTCCCCGCACTCCACACATCCTGAGCAGGTACACGCTACGCGCTGCCATCAGTGGTGTAGTGGAGGGTATACGCAGGTATACAGGGTAATATCCACTGCTTATTCTGTCAATTTGCAGTTTAATCACCTATCAGCCAAAAAGCCATTGAAATACATCGCAGAGTGTACCCACTTTCTCCTTAGAAAGCTACCCATTTACCCAATAGAGTAAACCCACTCCTTCAGGGACCACAACACCACTGACTGCCTTCACCTGACAAGACAAACATTACCTTCTGATTGGGCTCAAACGCTAAATAATACTCTCATGACCTCAGACACCGGCATCGAATCTTAGATTTACTGATATACTACTGTTATATACTGGTCTTAGATGTACTGATACACTACTCAGCCCCTAGACCACTTGCCCACTCTCCCCTTGCTGGGGTCGTTGGACTCCCTGGACCTCAGTCCAGGTGAGGAGTCCCTCACTGTGAAAAGCTTCAGAGATTTGAACCAATGGATTTGACAGTTGAGTTTGATAACAGCCGATAAACACTGGTCTTTGGTGACTCTCCAGCTACTAAACAGCTTGCAAGGCTTCATAACCTAAATAGTTCATTTCAAGCAGTGGTGTGTCACGAGAGGCATTTCACGTTTGGCTTCAAAAAATGGGATTTCATTTGCAAACCAGTCTCTGCCAGTGAGTATTTTTATCACGGGATTGGTCTCCATAGCGAAAAATGATTTCCATTTGCGTTATTGCTTGGTACAATTAATAGCTGACATTTTTCCTTGAAAAGCTACAAAAAATAACACATTTATCATATGGTGGATGATAAAGCAAGGGAAGTTTTGACATTAGCAGAATGAAAATATCACATCACTGCTTCATCACATTCATTACAGCTGGATTTTGGCATATTTAGTATGATATGTGGGTGATGAATCTTGAAAGCGAGGGTTAAGGTCGGTTTGAAATGAATCTGCCTCTTGTGCCCCAACCGAAAACCCTTCCGTAGTGCTCCACAATAATTTGGGAGAGTGGATTCTGACATTCTCATTTGCTCGAGAGACTGCTTTCTGCCATATGTTACCACATGCCTCCATGAACTGGTCTGAGCCAACTTTACGCCCGGACCATGATGTAAGACACTTTATTTGTGTAATGGTGCCGTTTATCATCGCAACGTCACACTGCTAATATGCTGCCATTTTTATATACAAGATTCCGATCGCCGAGTTTGAAGAAGACACATTTTTGTTGTGAAACTCTCGTCCGCTGGCCCTGCAACATGACTGTGAAATACGCCGGAGTCTGGTCCAGGATCACTTCCAAGACAGTTTAATCAGGGCTATTTTTTTTTTTGCCTTGATTAATCAATGGGATTATGGGGATGGGGAGGTCACCTAAGTATTTGTTTCCCCCAGATATTGCATTTTGCCAATGAGAAACGTAACGGATTAGCATTTTTCTGAAATTAGCGCATTTCTTCACCGCGGAGAGCCAGGTGACCCTTGCCGCACCGAGACAAGCGTAATGGATGTGCGTTTCCTGCACGCCTGTTTAAAATGTAGAAGCACAAACTTGTGCGGAGGGAAGCGTAATTAGGGGAGGAGTGCCTGTTTCTGGTTTGCCTTCTCATTAATAAGACCAAAAACTTATGACCGAGGCCCAAAGTAATGCATTCCTCACCATTGGGTGTGATGGGAAGATATGGAATCCCTTTTATACGGGGGAGGGTGGGGGGGTAAGGAGGGGGGTGCTGGAATGAATAGCGATGGAGGTTTTAGGAGATGAATTAGTCATTCTCAGTCTCATTTCAAATGCGAAAAAGTCACACCACCAATTTAGATGACAGTATTAATTTAACATGACACTGCATTAATGGTCGATTTCAGTTTTTACGCAAGTCGTCCATGCGGAATGGACTCCCTTAAGTTGATATGATGTGACGGGTAAGGGCCATAACGTCTTTCTCCCCTCGGCATTTTCAAACGCGTGAAGCCATCCGGATGTATCCAATCCCCTCATGGGCGGCTCTCCGCACCTGGGCTTTGTAACTTTGAGAGCCAGCCAGGAGATGGGTGGGGATAGGGGGGTGGGGGTGGGGTGGGGGTGACAGAGGGGTGGGGGGTGGGGGGGGTGGGTTGGTCAAAATGAAGAGATCCTGATTCGCTGTTGCTCAACTGTGAAACCCTCTTCCATTTCTGGACCTTGTTAGCACATGGCTGCCTTTCAATCTTCGTTACGGCATTAAAATTCGATGTGTCGCACTTTAAGCTCGCGGGAAGTGAACCGTGCATGAACGTATTAGTAATCTACACAAAGTGCTTAATCAAATCACTGAGCGAAGCTGAGATAAATATTGCAGCGTCTCGACGGATATTTGCGAGGAGGTTTTTATTTTTACTTTTTTGTTGCATCGGAAGGACTCTTGATAAGATATGTGCCTCCTATTTTAGCGAGGAGAGTATAATTTATTCCCCCGCATGAATTTTGAGCATTACTCTCCCAACGGAGAGGACATGCTCATTGGCTCTTATTTAAACTGAGTTCCACCCACTGACTTGAGTCGGTGAACCCTATCTACCTGCTTAGCTCAGTGATGGTAGCATCCCGCTAATGACCTGAGTGCGCTGTGCCTTATTGATGGATGTCAGACAGCGACGTTCGCTCCGTCACATGGACACTTGAAGCCCCCCTGATTTATTAATGACAATAATTAGGAATAAACCTCCCTTGCAAACCCAAGCAAAGTGATTAGTATTTTAATGACATGGAGGGGGGGGGGTTTGGTGAACACGCAGAATTGATCTGCGCACTTCGCCTGACCTTTTGAATCCAATTTATGGTGTTCTGCAGTGGAAACAGAGAATTGCCCAGTACATGTAGTGCCTTTTTTTTTTTCCTTTTTAAAATGAGCCCCTCTTCCGAGCTAACTGGTCTGGCACAAAGGAGCTGATTTGTGCTGGTCAGTAAACCAAAGAGAAATGGGGCTCTGACGGTATCGCTCATGCGCTTTATGCTGTTAATGGATGACGTATGCCTCCTTAGGATTATTGTTGAACACGAGCACCTTGTTAAAACGGCACTTCCCACGCTAGGCTGTCCCGTCGTTAAATTTGGGTGGAGCAGCTAAGCTCTGTTCTATGAAGACGGCGACCGGTTTACGGCTCTCTATAAAGCATAAACCACTTCACTCACATGAGAGGGAAGATTAAGTCTTTTGGTCCAGACAGTAATTACTCTGGATGAATTGAGGTGGTTGTAGTCTGGGCTGGTACTAGACATTATGCCCTTCCAGGACTGAGGTTGAGTAGCTGTGTACTGGAGCTGTGCTTCTGAAATGTTTTGGCTTGATTTGTGTTTGTTTATGGCTGCTTAGATGCAAAGTTTGGAAGCCTTCACTCTGTGCTGAAGGCCCTGCTATACCTGGCTGATACAAGTTTTCAAACAATACAAACTAGAATGTTCAGGGGGCAGACATGCGTTTATGCTCTGACTAACATCACACTAAATGTGAGACGATATTATGCAAGGCTGTGGTGTTTTCCCCTGAGCCCATTGGACTGATCAGAGATCAGCTTTAATCTGTCCCTCTGTTAGCAGCATCGGGAGAAATGCTTGGATGTGTACCTGATTAAGTTATTAAACTGCTTTTTTGATCGTTTATTTCACGCCATCCATGTTTAAATCTAGTTCTCTGCTCTCGCCTTTACAGGATCCAAACCATTTAAGTGCAAACTGTGTGATTTTGCCACGGCCCAGCTGGGAGACGCTCGCAACCACGTGAAGAGACATCTGGGAGTGAGGGAGTACAAGTGCCCAGTGTGCGGGTGAGTACAGCCTCTCCTTCCTGGGCCAGTCTGCTGCAGTCAAACAACAACCACATGACCTGATAGCAATAATGCAGCCAAAAAAAAAAAAACAAAAAAAACAAAAAAGATGCAAAAATATCCGTTTGGAGCGGTCCAGGCATGTGACATAAACTTTGCTGGCTGTGATGTTTTGAATGATTCAGAGTCATGAAGAGAGATGTGACTCACTCTTTGACTCTGGGATGATTGCCATAATCTGTGCCATGATAAAAAAAAAAAAAACGCATTGAGGGGGACAATGTAACGTAAAACAAAAAAAATTGTAAATTTTTGTGTTTTAAGTATCCTTTTCATTTTGAACACAACTTTACTGTCAAAAATTGGTATAAATGGCCAGTTTTTTTAGATTTATAATTGAAGCACCTATTACTAAAACCACAATTACTAAGTCACACTTGACTTGAACTTGACTTGTGGGGTTTTAGTAATCAGTGCTTCAATTTATTTTTGTTTTGCATTTCACATATTTTTAAATGTAATATTTGTTTATTTTTTAATATAGTATTTCTCCAAACAATTTTTTCTCCAGTCTTCTTATAATATTACTTGTGGCATTAAAACAATCGTAAAGCGAGAAGTTTTAGCGTGGGGAATGTTTATCTTGACTTCACAGGAATGTTCTACTAGCAATAACTGCAACTTGGTGGTAGGTATTGACTACCAGATTGAATTTTAAAAATGTTTCTGTGTACTGTCCATTATTATAATTTAGTTTTTCTTTCTTAATCTCCCAAGCCCACAAAGATTTCCCTCAAGCAGCTCTGTATGTTTTAGACTTGGGCTTATAGCTCTGTCTCCTGACTGTCTCAAGAAAACGACACCCTTTTTTCCTCAATCAAAACACGTGTGCCGTGCCAATTAATGCATCGATTCCCGCTGCCCTCTCTCAAACCCCACCATGCAGATGTGCGCCGGGTTTCGACAGCTGTGCAAACCGTTTAGAGGCCCCGAATGTATTGTATGCACAATCCCTGTCAGCCATTATTTTCCCTAGGCTGGGCGAATCTCGTTTCCGCCGAAGACCAGAGTGAAAGTTGTTGATACTTAGAGATCATATTGTTTTGGCATTTAATTAACAAATGCAAATGGGGGCCAAGACCGAATGGAGACTTTGCCCCTGCTGCCAATCAAACGTGAGACCTGCTCTCAGGAAGACCTTACACACTATCTTCTGTTTTGTTATTGTCTTGTTTAAGAGGCGCATTGGCGTAGTTGATAGAAGACCCCTGCCTCAACCGATGGCGTGTAATTTGGGACAAGAGCTTGGGTCAAAGCCTTGATTTGAATCGGGTGGAAGTATGGGAATCAGAGAGCTGGTCCCTGCTTATTGTGACGGTCAGTACTGGGGCGGGTTGTGGCCAGTCAACCCATCTCTCCTCGACACGTGACATACTCACGTTAAACTACATCAGAAGATTGAGTCGCAGCATCACTCTTAAATTTAGGGACTTTCTCTGCTCAGATTTCATTTCATACCTTGAATTCTATCCTTCTTACTCCCTTAAAATAAATTATATAGACACATAAAATGATTTCCATCATTGAAGGTGATATTTTGTTTATAATCTCACTGAAAAATGAACTAAAAGCTGAGGCACACTGTGCCTCTTGAACTAAAAGTGTCTAAAGCAGAGGCACACTGGTGCATGAAATAAAAAAAGGTCTTTTGTTTTAGGGATAGCTTCCTTTAATGATGAATACATTCAATTCACATTCGAAAAAATAATTTACATGGGTCTGACCATTATGTGTTCTGGGATGGCAGAGGTTCCTTGTGGAAAATACTCAACTATACTTCTCCATACTTTGTGGTTACTCATTTTGTTCCTTGTCGTCAATTTGCAAGAAGATAATGCAAATTTCCTGAATTGCACTTCTACCAGTGGTTTTTTCGAGAGATTTTCTTTTTTGACCTTGCAATGATAACTTTTTCGGATGCTTTGTTCTTCATTTCATTCGCTTTCATTTAACAGTGAAAATTAATTTTCTAAGGAGAAGCAATGTATATTTGGGGTGAACTGTCTCTTTAGGACATTTTATTCTTCTCTGTGCTGTAGATGGTGTGATTCTCCACTATGACACCTTCTGGTTTGATTTCCTGTCTCTATTCATAATGCTTTTTACCATTTTTTTTTTTTTTTTCTCTGAGTACAGTTCAGAAAAAATGTTTGGCCAACTGCTCCCCTTTTAAGTGTAATTTTTAAAATTAATTGAAGTCTGTGGATCCAGAGCGTCTTGCATGGGCTCATGTTGAATGTCATGAAATTAGCAAGAAAGTAGTGGCTTTGTGTAATCAATATACCTGTAGTGATACACTTTCACATTTTTTTGCTCGATAGGCTATCAGTAATTACGCACAATTTTTGGAAGTGATTGGACCTTCGTGAAGTTCAAAATCCTCATTAGTGCACAAGTACACTTTCTCTAGCTTCTTATGGGCAAATTATTTAGAAAAAAAAAACCAAATGAACAGCATTCATTTTAGAAGTGATCTGTCCCGGTAGAGTATTTTAAATGATGAAAGAGATGTTTTTTTTTTCCGGAACTCTGCCTTCAACCTAGACCTGATATTGTAATTTGTAAGTTGCCGCATGTGTGCTAAGCAAATAATCCAACGCAAAATTAGCATGCAAGACCCTTGGTAATTAGTATTCATTTTTTTTGGAGTTGCATTTCCCAAATTACGAGACATTCATAATTAAAGTTAAGTCGAGTCGTTAAAGTTTGACCCCCCGCGTAAGCATCAGAGAACAATGTTGGGCGGGACGGACAACCTCCCCAAACAAAAGCCTGCTGGCAGATATTGCGAGATCCGTCATATTCAGTGGGAAAAAGCCCTAGGCGACAATTTCCTCCCTCCCTCCCCTCCTCAGCCCCAGTGTCCGGCTCTTTCCGTGGAGCAAAGCCTCTTAATGACCGATTCCTCCTCTCCTCCATCATTTTCAGCACACGCCTGGAATCAGCACTTTCCCCCCACACCCCCGATCAACACCCCCTCTCCCTAAAGATGCTCCACACTGGCCCTTTTGGTGCCTGCTAAATTATGTATCAGGAATTTAAACGCCGTGAAACATTGGTTTAATATCACAGCGGTATATTGATACTGTGTGGAAGTGTGCTATGCGTGCACTTTTGTCGTTTCTATGGCCCCTCGAAATTTCCCAGCTCTCTTAATGTAGTATATTTCATATGATTGTTACTTCACTGTTAACATCTGTATTATTGGCTAAATTGACTGTTTGCTTCATTGGAGTGGATACAGTTGTGGGTTTTAACACATTAGTCCGCATGTACAGTAGCGTGGGGAAAAAAAGTATTTCTCCTGTCTTGATTTTCTTTATTTTTGCATATTTATCACTCAAAACTGTTTTAGATCTGACTACAAAACATAATGTTACACAAGACGAACACGAGGTACCACCAAATATGTTTTTTAATGACCATTTCATGTTTTGAAGGAAAAAGGCCACCCAACATCCTTTATTACCTATGTGGAAAAGAGGAGCTGCCCGCAGAATAGTAGTTACTGGTTTTGCCACCTTTACCTGCAAGCCACTAATTCCAGTGACTGGAGATCAGTTGTTCATATAACTGTGGAGGAATTATGGCCCGCACTTCTTTGAAGCCACCCTGAATTCAGAATTTTGTTGCTTTTAAGTCATTCAGAGGTGGACTTGCTCTTTTCTTGGGATCGTTGTCATGCTGCACTACCCAATTGCACTTCAGTTTCATAGCTGATCGATAACGAGACATTTTCCTTCATGATTTTCTGGTTCTGTCAATTATAGCTAATTTCCCAGGCCCCTGAAGCAGTGAAGTATTCCCACACTACCCCTCTACTACCACAGTTTGACTGTTAATGTCTTTTTGAAATTTGTAATTAACACTTGATGTAATGGGTGCCATATCTGTTAAAAGTTTCAGGACAGTCTTCAGAACAATATCCCCAAAAGGCTTGAGGATCATTTTGATTTTTCTATTTTTCGGCAAATGTGGGACGAGCCTTCATGTTCCTCTTGGCAGCAGTAGTCTTTGCCTTTCTACAGTTCCACCAGTGGTACCATTTTTACCCAGTCTCTTTCAAATAGTGGAGTAAAGAACGTTGGCCTTACCTGAAATGAGTGTGGGCTGCATTTCTTTAGATATTTGTCTGGGTTATTTTGCGACCTCATATGTGAGTTGTCAATGTGTTCTTGGAGGAATTTTGGCCAGCCACTAACAGCAAGATTCCCCACTATCCATCATTGATTCGAATTTTCTCCAGTCGGAGATAAAGGCTTTCTCTGTGGTTTGCTGAGATCCCGAAGCCTTAGAAATGGCTTTGCAACCCTTTCCGGACAGATATAGTTCAAGAACTTTCTCATCTCTTCCAGATAACTTCTTTTAATTGAGGCACAGTGTGAGAGCTTCTGGCCTACTTCACACTATATTCTTTCTATTTTAGTGATGTTTAGATTCAATGGAGTTGCCAGTAATCAGGCCTATGTGTCCTTATGTAATTTTTCCCAAGTATCAATTACCTTTTCACATAGGCCCAGTCAGTGTTGGACAACATTTTTCCTTTAGTAAATGATACAGTCACTTTTTGAATTAATTGTCTTGGTCAATTATCAAATTAGATTTGGAAATTTTAAACAATTATCTAATTGTGAGAAATATACAATAGTAGGAGATGTCAGGACAGAGGCAAACACTTTTGTTTTTACAGTGGTGTGCATGTAGATGAAGTGTTACATGTATTTGCAACCTAAAACAGTTGCACTGTAGACTGGTAACACAAACAAATGCATTCTTGGTCCATGAATATGATCAGGCTCAATGATGGTTGTTAGGTGTGGTTCCCAAGTTTGAACATTCAAATTATTAAACTTCACCCTCTCTAACACCTCCACCCCCTGGGGCGCACCCCCCCCAAAATCGCCCAGCATGGTACAAAACTTAAATTTGTTATTTTTGAATAATTACTTAGGATAAACCTATTTCATTTCATTCTTCAGGTGTCAAAATAATTAATTCCAGTGAATTTATTCTTATATTCCCATTCATGAATCTTGATGAGATCGAAATCAGCTGTTAAAATTTTTGCCTTTGAACTCGCATTCAAATTTTTATGAATTACTGTTCTCAGGTTCTTGCTGAGGGAATCATTCAGTGATTTCATGGTTGGTAAATGAATCAGAACATTCAGAGATCACAATATTTTTTTTTTCGTGTGCTGTTTTGTTCTTTTGATTTGACTGACACCGTAGGAAGCCTGCTCTTTCTGGAAAATTCTGACCCGGTTTTGTGCTTTTGTGGCCAAATGCAATTGTTGTATCCTCGCCATGACTGTTTGAGCACATGCAGTGGCCTCTTCGTAGCGCAAAACCCACTTCTGACAAGGGTGAGGCGTTGCAGTAGCTTCTTATCCCCTTGCAGATGTCATTTAACTCAACCCCAATAGCCTGCCCTTCCCTTCTCCTCGCTACGATATTCTATAATCCTCAAATAGAATCTCGTTAAAACTTCCATAAAAATATATATAAAAAAAACCTATTTTTAAATTCGTTGGCAGTTGTTGCAGATGAGAAGGGATCCCAGTGCGGACGATTATAATGCCACCCTCTGATCTTTAATAATTGTAAGTCACCACGTCATAAAGTGTCAAAGGGGCTGTCCGTAGCCGGCAATTAAACGCCGGAATATAATAGACCAAATTAGTGCCTGTCGAGTTTCGAACAACACCGGCAGTATTTGAGTTACACTTAATCATTACGTGCATTAGCAACTTCATCGCAATCCCACATACGGCTGAGCTTGACAAGCCCTGCATTATTTAAACCTCTGATGGTAGAAGCCATTTATTTGTGGGCTCCAGAACGACACGCAGAGTTTTACAAAGCACGAAAACACTTAAAAGCCCAATTTATCCAAATCAACGTCTAGGGCAAATAAACCAAAGTGCCTAAAACGAGCAATTTTTAGAAGCTGGAAAAATATTTAGCGATGCAAAGCACTGGATAATTTCAGTCAGCCAGCCAGGATGAAATTTAAACATTTACTAGTAACCAGCAAGAAGATATCTATGAAACCTTCTTTTTGCATAATTCATTTACATTTTCCAATTTATGTGAATATTTAACTAAGCTTATATGTTGATGAAACAAAATGATTCTCTGTTTCTAATGATCGCCCTTCTAATTAGGCATTCTGGGTAAATCTTTTTGGAGATTACTCTATACATGCAAATTGGGAGTTCTTTTTAACACAACAAGCTCCCTTGAACTGCGGTCATTAAGAAGTAATGAGGGTCTTACTGATAACAGACCTCTTGTCACTTTTTATTAAACAAGCCTAAATATATATTTGGATTTCGTTCGGATTCACTCTTGCAACCTGAGTATAGTGTTTTATAAATTTGCAATGTTCAATGTGTTTTAATATTGTGCATTATTTTCATTGCTTTTACATGGTTAACTAAATACAGAGAACCATTATGTAGAATCTAACGATACCAGGAATGTTAATATGTTGTTTGTAAAATAAAAGATAAATAAAAGTAGACCTTCATATATAAAGGTTAAGTGTGTGCCTTAGCAGTCTCAGGCAATAGTCAGCTGACAATAATGATGTTCTGTCTGCATTGGAAAGGCTGGCCCTGTTTTTTTGACTCTAGAGGAACCATAGCTCTTTATGAAATGGACAGCTTTACAGCCGTGTTAGTCCCCGTAATGCGATAAAGAGGCTCGTAATGGATCGGATGTTTTAGTTGCCTTTAGCTGATGCATCTAAATTAATGTTTGCGGGGGAAACAAAATGGAAGTGTGTGCAGGAAGCAAGCAAGACCAGAGCCGAAGATCAAAATTAATTCCATCCTCATTTTCAGAATAAGGCTGATGTTCATTGCGGGTGCCTGAAACTGGACTGTATGGTTGCCGTTAACGAAAGTTTTGTTGTGTCTGGTTTCCCTGGTGCAGTCATTACGATGGCGTAAGGGAAACCATGAACGGAAACCTACGAAAGCAATTAAGCATTATCTCGAATTTCATATCAGAGAAGTTTACAAACTTTACCCTCAAGGCAGACTTCATTTTTCACATTGTTTTGTCTGGCTAACCCAAAGGGAACAATAATGGAGGCTCTGCGGATGGAAATTTGTCGGTGGCAGTTCAGTGTACCTGCTCATGTTTTGAAACTTTAAACTTGCCAAGGCATGAAAATTGAAGCTTTTTTGAGTCAAGGTATTTTTTTTTTACCGTAAGCATCTTTGGGGTTGCATTAATGTAGTTATGAAATCAGGTTTTGATAAACGCTGACTAGCTCTTTGTGTGCGGTTCCTCATGTGGTTTTTGTCCTCCCATATCCATCCATCTCTAGCTTTTTAATAAGAGCTTCCGCAGGTCCGGCTAACACCCCCCGCCCTCCCAACCCCATAACAAAATTCTGCAAGATGCTAGAGGATGGCCTTTACTTTACAACCCACGGAGGGCTTGCCTTTTTTAATAATCAAAAACACTTTTTTAATCAAAACAAACAAACAAACCAATGGGCCGTATGAACCCACAAACAAACTAGACAGCAGCTAATGCAGCGCATCCATCCTCGGAAAAACTGGCCAACGCCGAAACGGAGATGTCAGCAAAAAGGATGCAGGAGCCAGGTCGAGCAGCGGGAGGCAAGATCGGGGAGAGGAAAGGGGGGGTTAACGATCTCCTTTAACCGGCTCCGCGTTCGCAGTTTGCTCAAGCAGGTGAACTTCAGTGAAAGTCCACGAAGTTCGAAGCCTTTGCATTGGGGCCGAACATTTCACCGAAGTGGGTTCTTGGAAGCAGTCGACTCGCTGGATGTGTACATTAAGACTACAGAACACTTGAAACAAAGAATGGGATTCAATCAACATTTGCTAATAATTTGAGCTCAGAACTCCATGACAGATGTTTATTATTCCTCGCCATCTTCAATACGATTAAGTGAGCTCATAAGTAAACCCAATGAACTCGCTCAATCCTTTGTGTGTATGTGCTGGGGGTGGGTGTGGTGGGGATTATTCAGTCCGTGGCATTGTGCATTTATTTAGATTTGAATTCAAGGATGAAATGTTTACTTGATCCAGACCACATGAAGACCTCCTGAATGGTCTCAGATAATTGCACAGTACACTGCAAAAAACCCTTACCAAGCATTTTAATATTGTATTTCGACTTAAGGACATTTTTCTATTACCTTTTTTCTCATTTGAAAAAAAAAATACAGCCACAGATGTCAGATTTGAGATAACTTTGATTCATTTCTAGATTTGTCCACTGGACAATTGAAATTTTCCTACCTCATGGACAAATAAATGAGTTTAAGTTCTCTCACATCAGTGGCAGAATTTTTTTTTCTAAGACAAATGCTAAGATATGAGTATTTTAAGTGTGAATACAAGATTAAAATACATGGTGAAAGGTTTTTTTGAAGTGTATTGGCTTTGCCAGGCTTTACTTCGCAGCCCGTGCTCCTGATCTGGCGTGGGTTCATTGGTTGAGGAGAACAGCGCTGGCTGCCTGTGTTCATCAATACAGATCCCGCTTTGTTTGGTCATCTGTCCTTCTAGTCGAAGGACTTCTATTTCTTCTATTATGATCTTCTATTTCGCTGTTGTTGCATAAACTACATAACTGTTGAGTCAGTCCGAGCGTCTAATGCAAATTTCCATCCGTTCTGATTTCGTAGCCGCATTTTCTCGCCTCATTTTACATTTACTTTTCTATACACGTGAGGGCAGTAGGATGAAAATGCTTATTTTTTAATTTGTGACGTGAGAAATTTTTATCTGCAGTTCTATGTATTGCCGTTACATTGAATTAAAGGGAAAGTGGACCTTTCCCTAATTTATGCCCCAATGGTAGAGGAACCAATAACTCACAATGTAGGGTCTTCCTCTCTGCATCCATTATAGACGCTTGCTTGACACAATAGTAAGTCACGGTCCTTCTCTGAGATTTTCATGTCCCCCAAGGAACCCAGGCAAAAGAGGTTCCACTTAAACTTACAAGCTGATAAAATAGTTGCTGTTAAAATGAAAGATTGTACAAAAAGGAAAGACTGTTTTCCACTCAGCGATGCCCAAGGGGGGCAAGGTTTTTTTCTGTTTGAAAATGAGGTATTAATTATCAATTTCCTTTATTCTTTTCACAAAACGAGATTTACGTCCTAATTTTCGGCCAGCACGAAAGCCTCCCTGGAATTTCAAAAGGGGGACCAGGGTCTTGTCCTTGTGTGAAAACGCGGTGAGAGTTTGTCATGAAGATTGAAAATCGAGTGTGCCAACTCGATGCACTTTTTTCAGTTTGTGGTCATGGCCTCTCCTGGATAATTACATTTTTGGTACATGGATAGATCACTCTTTTTAAATTTGTTTTTTTTACTAGTGGCCTTAAAATCCACATCCCAGATAACCTCACTCATGTGAGTGAGTAGTGATATTATGTGGATGCCTTGTGGGACGCATATAAACATCATAATACTTTCACACAGCAGGAGACTGTTACGCCTAATAAATATATAAGACAGCTGCACATGTACACTTGCTTCTCCCTCTTTTTCATGAGTCTGCTTCATTTTTTGGGTCAGAAAGATTAACAAGAAAGTTATCGCGACTATTCTGTAGCCTGTTTCCTAACGTTTTATGGTGGACACCTGAGGTGGTGTTGTTCTTTTACTCTTGGTTAGTTTAGTATGATATCTGGGTGGAGGTCATTATCCCCCTTAGTATGGTGGTGAAGTGAAGTATACTCACTGTGTCTGGCCACTGTGACATTTCCCCAAAATGCAGACTGCAACTGGCTGGCTCTCCTTTTTTTCCTCTCTGGACCAAGTCAATAAAAACAGGCTTTAACTTTGACAGGATAATGCTCACTCTGCTTGGCAATGAATCAAAAACATGAATTTTGTGGGCATGGTTTGTGACAAAAGGAGGCTTGTCGGCACGCACAGAACATGCAAGTGAACGTCTCCATATGCATTTTTTTCCACCCATTTTGAAACCTTTAGCTTTCTTTCTCAATTACAGTTTTATAGTGTAGGTGAATACTTTTAAAAACTGAATTACTTCTGAAATTAGCCCAAGTTTGCTTCAAGGTGTTTCAAACCTGTTGTGCAACGCAAAAGCATGATTACGTGAGTGTAATGTCACTTGCTTTCCACTGGAAACAAATGTTTCATTGCTTCTTACCAAGTCAATAACGTGGTATTCAGCACATTTTAACATCTGATTTGCCTTTCTTGCTTACTTGCTTTTGCTTGAATTACACTAAACCAGGACTTGAAGGCATGTGTGGAAGGGTACAATCAAGATGTTAGTAAAGTTGAAATCATTTTAAAGACTGCATCAAGTTATATTTTATAACCAGCTAGTGGAGAATCAAAATATATTATTCATCTGAACTATCATGAAAGTAGCAGTAGGAGCAATAACAAACCACTTATAGCCAAGTGCCTTGAGAACATTATAAAATTTGGGTCTAGATTACAGTTCAGCTTGAATGATTTAGTTGATGTAACTGTAACTTTTTTTAAGTTAAATGCAGGAAGAACCAGATAAATGTTAACAGCATAATGGAGAAAACTCAGCATATGCCACATCTTCAAAACTGTCTCTAGCATCTCAGAACTGCCTGAAATATTGTAAGAATGTGGTAATGATGATATTTATTATTTAAAAAAAAAAAACCTCAGACGTTTGAATTTTCATTTTAGCATTTAGCAGACACTCTAAACTGGAACACTTAACAAATGAACATGCGGTGCATTTCTGCAGCTGCTTATTTTACTGAATCAATTCAGCTGTCTTGCTCACAGCACCCCAGCTGGGATTCACGCCTGTATTCTTTGAGCAGGGAGTCTAGTTCCCGGTAACCTAAATTTAGATGGTACTGTTTTGTGTTTTTGTCTGACTCTAAGCCTCAGAAAAAAATCCTGAGTACAATTCGTATGAATGCCAGCATCACCGTTGACCCTCAAAAGGTTTTATCCCATTCTATAATTTTATTTAGCAGTAAACTTGCGGTAGCATCGGTTGAGTCATCTTTATGGGGGAAAATGACTGTCTGAGGAGGTTACTGTGCTGTGGAAAAGCATTTTCCCCTTCCTAATTTCTTCTGTTTTTGCATAATTGTCAAACTTCCATGTTTCAGATCATCAAACTAATTTTAATATGGGACAAAGTTAACCTGAGTGGCCACAAAATGCAGTTTTTGAGTGATGGTTTCCTTTATTGAAGGATAAAAGTTATACAACTCTACCTGCCCCTAAAGGAAGGAGTAATTGCCCCCTCAATTACTAAATCAACCAGTTTACAAATTTAATTGATAATTGGGTTCAATGTCAACAGACACACCCAGTCATGATTACTGCCAGCCTTGTTGAATCTTAGCGTCAATGAAATAGAATCTGTCTGGCAATGTGAAGTAGGCAAGAAGTAGCACGTGATTCCACAATCTAAAGACATTCAAAAACTGATGAGAAACCCAGTTTCTGACATCTATCAATTTGGAAAGTGTTTCAAAGATATTTCTACGGCTCTGAGACTCAAGTGAACTGTGGTCTGACCATATATCAACAAATTGAGAAATCTTTGAAAAGTGGGGAACCCTGACTAACATCTAAGGAACTACAGGCCACACTAGCCTTTGTTAAGGTCAGCGTTCACTATTCAGTAATAAGAAAGTGACTGGGCAAAAACGGCATCCATGGGAGATCTGCATGGCCAAAAATACGGCTGACCAAAAAAGCAACAGAGCCTTGTCTCATATTCGCCAAAAAACCCCCAAGATTTTTGGTAAATATTTGGTGGACTGATGAGTCAAAAAGGGAACTTTTTGAAAGACTTGGATCGGGTGACATCTGGTGTAAAGCCTACTCAGCATTCCACTGTAGGAACATCATACCAACACTCAAACACGGCGGTAGTATTGTGATTCCCTGGGGCTGCTTTGCTGCTTCATGACCTGAGCAACATACCATAAATGATGGAACTATGAATTGTGCTCTCGACCAGAAAATCCTGAAGGCGAGTGTCCGGCCAACAGTTGGTGACCTAAAGCTCAAGCGCTGTAGGGTTTTGCAGCAGGACAAAGATCTAAAGCGTACAGGCAAATCAAATTCTGATTGGGTCAAGAGAAACAAAATGGAGGTTTTTGGTCAGAAATTCAAAGTCATGACTTCAGTCTGATTGAGGTGTCGTGGCATGACCTTCATTAGGGAGTTCATGCTCAAAAACCCTCCAATGTGGCAATTCTGCAAATAAGAGTGGGCTGAAATTCCTCCATGGCGATGTAAAAGACTCATTACCAGTTAATGCTAATGTTTGATTTCAGTTGTTACCACAAAGTTGTTGTACAACCAGCAGTTGGGGTACAACCAGTTCTTAGGTTTTGGGGGGAATAATTTTTTCACATGAGAAATTTAGGTTTTGAATTACTCTTTGCCCTCAATAAATGTCTTTGTCCTGCATTAAAATGAGTTGGATGATCTGAAACATGTAAATATGGAAAATATGCAAAAATAGAAGAATTCTGGAATTGGTGAATACTTTCCACAGTGCAGTAAGTACCACATGAATGGGGAAAAATGGGGGAAAGGTTAGACTTAGTGGTTACTGAACCTCTCAAATTGTTTGTCAAGGATACATTATTACTATGTATTGTTTGTGAAAGGTCAGAAAAAAATATTTAATGAATCCCAGCCAGTTTATTTTTGATGATCATGTGTCTCAAATGGTCAACCTCAAGATTGTTCCTGAGTTCTGTTTGGCATTACTGTTATTTTCTCATTAATAATTTCTTGTATGGCCCATTCATGGGCATATCAAGAATGCTCTCATATTCACGTCTCTTACAAGATTTACTGCATGTTTATGTCCCTGCATGTAGTACCTTAAGTGCCCTTTAGTCATTCTTCTCTTTGAACATTGAAGTTTCCATCAAAAACCATTTAGTTGAAAATAAAAATCAATGAATAGTATATTTATGTCCACAATATTATCTGTAATTTACAGACCTGAATCAGAGAAAGTTCGGATGGTATGCTAATTTAAAAGTATTTCTTCTTTTAGTTTTAATTTTGATTTATCTTTGACTTGTATTATGTTGAAAACAATACAGCAGCACATTATTTGATATCTCACCCCATTACTTTTTTTTAAATTTGATTTTTCAACAGAAACCCATTTCAATTTTGATTCTTGCAACATGGTTCAACAATGTTGGGACAGTAAAGTATTTTCGACTTGATAATACTGTTATTCCTTTTCACGACACATGATAAACAAATTTGGGGCTGAGGTGCAACATTTTGTCTTAGTTTTCATGCGAACATTTATTAAGAAATGTAACCTTATGGAATCTTTGTTATCGCATTTAGAATTTTAAAATACACTACACATTATCCTTTGGGGACAAGTCTGGACTGCAGGCAGGCCACTCCAGACCAAGTTTCCCTTGCCAAGAACACTGATGCAACCGTGTTCGAGAATGGCTTTTCATCTTGGTAACAGTATGAATGGTCCATTTCTTCTTTGGTCCTGAGCATACAGCATTAATTTCTTTCAAAAAAGACCTCATCTGACCAGAGTGCACATTTTTACTGTCTGATGGTCCACTGCAGATGCCTCCAAGCCCAGAGAAGTTGACAGCACATCTGGACACTGCTTACATAATGCTTCCTTTTTGCTCTGTCAAGTTTTAACTGGCATTCGTGGGAGTAACTACATATTGCTGTACTGGGAAAAGATTTGCAAAAGTAATCCTGAGCCCATGTAAATAATCATATAATTTATAGATGAATGTTGTTCTTCATGCAGTGCTGTCTGAGGGATCAGTGATCAGGAGTATTTAGCTTAGGCTTGTGACCTTGCCCTTTAAGCACAGAATTTTTTTTCAGATTCCTTTAATGCTTTAATTATGTTATGGTCCATTGAGGGTGAAATATCCGAAATGCTTCTTAGCTTTCTTTGAGGAGCAATGGTTTTTAAACTTCACAACAATTTTCTCATTATATGCTGGAAAATCCTCTGCCCATCTTTGCCCCTGAAAGACTAGGTCTTTCCTGTATACTGCTTTTGTACCAAATCACAATTATAGTCACCTGCTGACATCAGCTGTTTCAAATCACATCATTATTAAAAAATTTCACCACAGTCCTTGTCCTAAATTGCCCCCGTCTCAACATTTTTTGGAATGCTTTGCGGGACTGAATGGCAGGAATTGTGATATGTTTACAAATAAAATGAGGCTGACCAGACAAAACATTCTACGTCTTGTCTTTATACTGTCTGCAATGAAATACAAGTCAAAGTAAACCTGGAAGTCACTGTTGTATGTTTTTTTTAATGTACATTTGCCATACCATCCCAACTTTATCCTAGTTTTGTTTCTAACATTATGAAATGTTTGTATTTTTATATGTGTTCTTATGGGGTATGCAAAATAGTTTTCACGAATGCGTACTGTCTCAACCTCTTTGGCACAAATTTTAAACTTGCTCTTGTCCTCTAAATCCAATCCGGCAATGTTAAGTCTTCAGCCATTTCACCAGGTACCTGCTTTTTACTGTCAAGCTTACAAGCTGATGATGGACAGCCTTTCACATCTCAGCCTGGATCTTGTAGTAAAAGTGTTTGTAGTAAATGGTCATGACTGACTTAAATAGTTCATTTGGAGGCCCTTATGCTGGATTTACGCACTTATGCGTCCAAGTTTGTATTATTAATGTAGGAATAGTTCGAAATACAGTGTTTCTATATGCATGAGGATGGCGGGAATTTTTGCCATTGCACATTAAGGCTTGCATCCAGTCTGTGTGCATTAAGCCAATTAGTGAATCCTGTGGTTATAGTCTCGTCTCTTTCAGAAACAACTTCAACTAATGCTGTTGTTGTTTCAGAGACTGATTGCTGGATTTTAAACATTTTATTCATGAACTATAGTGTATATTCCACAAACTACTCACATTTTTTGTAAGTGGAAGTTACCATATTTTCAAAAACCATGCCAATATTTGTCATTTAAACATTTGTATTTTGAAATGTGTAGATCAACTGGCCACAAAGTTGCCAATTTTTATGCATTTTTTGCTTGGTGGATCCATTGAATTGAGAAATGAGTTTTTCCTCAGCTCAAATAGGTGAGGGAGAGAAGTTTTAGAAATGGCCGTCTTCGTAAAATGCAACTGTGTGGCCTCACATTTCTCTGGGTTTCGTTATCTTTTGGCTGCATTGGTATTCAGCTTCTTTTGTCAGTATCTATCGCGCCATATCAGTGTTCCCTCTTACTGATATCCCTCCTACAAAAGCGTTCCACTCATTTGGCATATGCTGTTCGAAGTCACTTTTCTTTGGCTGTTTCTTTTCGAACCGGTGAAACAAACAAACAAACGCATTTGTCAACAATTTTGTCACTGATTTGTCTTTACTACGATACGATGCCAAGGCCGTCAGCACTATAAAAATATAACGGTTTGTTCCGTTTGCATATGAGTGCTTGAAGTCAATCAACAGTAAAAGGCTCGTACTGAAATAGAGCAGAACTCTTACTTCTTAATGCATTTCTTTGTCACAAGTATAGGTTACTATCATTTCACATGTGGAATTAAGTTATTGTAGTCTTGATTTGTTTGGGAGTGGCTTTCTGACTACTTTATGATTAAATATCCGGGCACTGATGTCTTAGCTGGGCCAAATGAACAAAGCCCTGCATGAGGAGGAAAAAAGAAGCGGCTTAAATTATACGTGGGTGACGAGCAGCGATTGAATTTATTGAGCTGTAAAGTGTTACGGAAGATTTAGGAATTTGACACAGTGGGGGGAAATTAATGAGTGATTAACAACAGCAATTAAAAGATGAGGAGAAAAGGTATGCCGCAATTAAACCTCTAGTTCCTGCTTTGTCAAGTTCCGCGCGTGTCATCCATTGTGTACTAGTTAAAAGCCCGAGAAAAAGAAACCGGCACTTAATTTCAGTCTGGGTCCCGAAGAAGTGGCTGATAATTTGCCCGCAGATGGGACTCCGAAGGCTGTAACTCACATTTAAGTGACGCCATGTCATTAGAAGTTCACAGCCATGCATTTTGTGTTGACAGTCGCTGGGCACAGGATATTTGGCAGTCAGGAGTAATTTAACTTAATTAATGGGATGCATATTTGATGGACGAATAAAATATTCAAGCTCAGCAAAGTGGAAAAGAGGAAAGATTTAGTGGGAGTTAAAGGTGGAAGGAAAGTAATTTGTGCATTCAATCCTGCCTGCCCACGAGAGAAGAAAAGCCCAAATTGTCTTTCGGGTGACACAAAGCCGAACTGATCCGTAGATGGGAATGTGCTGTCCCTCAACAAAGGGCGTAATCAGGGTGACAGCTCGCGACTGAATTGATGCGGAAGTGAACTCGCTCTTAACAAACGGGGGACATTACCGTGTTTTGCAAACTTGTGTCGGAGTCGGGGGCATTTAAATATTCATGCCGGCTTTTAAGGGGAGCTAGCTACGTGGAAGCCCCCCGCGCGTGCGCGCGGCCCAGTGAAAGGCTTGTCACCGCGCCCTTAATCTCTCCCGACACATTTTAATTGACTTCCTGTAGGTATAGATTATTTCATGGCTGGTTTGCTGGAGCGATTTTGATAGCTCGGAAGAGAGTGGCATCTGGGGTTTCTCGTTGCTTTGCTGCAGAGGAGAGTCCGATTGCCGAACCCCCCCCCCCCACATTCGTGGCTGGAGTTATTAAAATAGGGCAGAAAAAAGCAATCACTCATTGCCATCTTCATAATTGAAATGATGTTCCAACTCTTACATCTTATGACTCCAACGAAAGAGGACATGTAGAGCTCTTTGTGAATAAAAGATCTATATTTCCAGGGAGGTAGATAGCCCCTCATTGTGTCATATTTAGTCCGTGACGCTGTCAGTCATGTCAGGCCGACACTAGGCCTGTCTAAAAGGCAGGCTGAGGTGAACACTAAAAACAATGTCTTGATTATCTGCTTCGTCTTCTGTTTACCCTAATGTAAAATCAAATACCGTGTCAGCTGTTAACGGCAGAGTGTGTAGCCCTCTTTTGTTTACCAAAATATCGTTTATATTATTGTCCTCAGTACACTTACCATTCACTAGCTGTTGAGAAGTACAAGGCATCACCCCGCTAAGATGGGTGAAGATTACCAGCAAGCCATCAAGGAGGCATTGCTGTGGATTTTACAACTGTCAGATCAAATGGAGATGGCATTTCTGTGTGAACGAGGGAGCCTAAATATCCAATGGCTAGTCCATTAGGCTGCTCTTGAGAGCCAGTCTCAGTCATGGGGAAATTCAAGCAGACTAATTCTGTGCTGAAGGTAAACGATGCCATTTGGACTTTAATGATATGGACTAACACATACAGAGCGGTGTGCTATAAGTCAGTATTTACGAAATGGTGGTATTGAATGTAGCTGATTGTGAAAGCTAGCCTCATTTTTTTTAATCAGTCGGCCATTTTGATGGCTTTGGATACTTTATTATGAGCCCAGACCTCACGTTATCACGAAATGTGCGAAAGCCCTTTAAAGGTACGCATTAATTATGTCGTTCAGATCTGGGATTGGGGGATTTCTTTGGAATTTGTGCGGACTGAACTAGACTAATTTAAAGCTTGACACTGTTTTTTTTTTTTTTTTTTGGGTCTCATGAGCACACAAGAAACAGTACTTTCATACCTTCTTATTTTAAGATCGTTAGACTATTCATATTTGGACAGTTGTTTAAATAACTGAAAAATGTTATCATTCATATGAAATGAGCAGTATAATTCATTGCCAATTGACACTTTTTTATTTTACCACTCTAAGAGGAAAGAAGGGATAAAATGATGGTGCTGTTGAAGTGGAGACTGTTAACTTTAATAGGGTGTTTTCGTCCATATCGGATGAACTGTTTCAAAATGACAGCACCCAATAACATTTTCCTCCTAATTTTTCCAAAATATATTGAACAGATTAACATAAGGCTGGAAAAAGTACTCCTTTTTAATATTTAGTTGCATTCCCTTTGCATGCATGACTGCTGGAGGTCTGTGATACATAGATATCACCAGACACTGGTCTTCTTCTATGGTGATACTCTGCTATTTTAGTTCCTGCTCCAATCCCTCTTCAGCATATAAAATGCACGTTCACCTGGATTATGTTGGCTAACAGAACCATAATAACAAAAAATGTACAATTAATTATGGTGCTCACCTATCTCAGTTACTGTGAAAACCAACTGGCGACTAAATTAGTAATAATACATTCATGTAAACAGTCGCTTGAAGGTCCCTCCCATTGTTAGAAAATCAAAGTCTCATTTTTGAGAAACATCAATAAGAGTGATTACTTTTGGAAACAAGGGCTTACATTCAAATAAGTGTTAACACTGACAAAAAAAATAAGGCTGTAAATACTGTTTCTTCCCCCGTAAATACAATTTTCTGTGTTCTGTAATCAGAAAAAAATTAGCTTTTGAAACTGAGCAAATGATACGGTTTACTTGATGGCTAGAGTTGAGGGCAAACGTTGATTGAACACTGGTCTCAGTCTTGGAACACAGAGCACACATCTCTCTTTCACTCCTCCGTGGTTTTACAGTTGTACGTTTCACCCCCACATCAAATTCATAATGCATCCTGCTCCTCCAAACTCCCACGCATTTGGACGTGTATACGACACCCCTGGTATTTGGCAGCCAACAACTTTCAATATGTGAAAAGAATGTGCGGTGAGCGATGTTTCTCGTGCCCTTGACTCCGAGTGGGGAGCGGTGCCATCGTGGTATTTTGCGGTCCCACGGGGGGAGTAAAAATCCTAGGCTTGACAACGCACTGTCTACATATTCTACATCAGCCGGGCCGAGGGGCCGTAAATCCCGACCATCCCTGCGATCCGCGGACTCTCCTGCGAAAAGTTTAGGTGAACAACAAAGCAATAAAGAGTCAAATGCATTATGGGAATGTGCTGTAAAGGCCTGCAGGTGGAGTGAAGCCATGTCAAATTCACCTTAAAATGAAGGTGCCGTGTTGCTCGTAGGGTGCAGGTTTACTCTGTCTTTAGCCACTGTTGTTTTACTCGTAGAAAACTGCATAATGTCAGAAATGAAAACGTGTCTTGCGTTTCACTTTGAAAGATTGTGTACTGTTTATCTGAAGTATAATAAAGATAGGCACTACTTTGTGCATTGATTCAACCCTTTCTGTCCTAAGAGTGCCACGTGGCATTCTCCCATTGCGCATCCATATGACTTGCTTTGTGTAGACCAATCGAGACATTTGTTTGGTTAAAATAGCAACACATTAAAACATCAATCAGAATAAGACTTTTAGATGACTTTCTCATGATCACATTGCTTAGCTACACTCAAAAAATTCAACATTTTTGCCCATCATTTTTAGTAATCTAAATGGCAGAAAATACATTTGTCAGTGATTCAGATGCATCGGACTTGGGATTCTTGCCAGAGGATTTCCTGTCTTGAGGAGAAGAAGAAGAGAAGACTCTGAAAGTGACATCAGTGTTCCTTCTGTTAATACAGATGATTTATCTATCTTATTTTCTAGTCAAAGTGAGTTTGAACGTGAAGACAGTTCAGGTGATTATCAAAGTCAAATCAGAATCCGACAACTTTTTTTGTAACATAATATTGTTTAGTGTATAGTTTTTATTATGCAGAACCTTTTTGAGGGTACCATAAAAAGTAGCTAACTGGCTGATACTGCCTTAGAAAGGAAGGATCTGGTATGGTTTTCACTCTTAGGTGCTAAAGGGTTAATGAGTAAACTTTTTTTTTTTTTGAAGGCACGCCACATCAAGAGTTGTGCATATATATATATAACAATACCCAAAATGCAAGAAAAACAATTCATTTGGAAAAGGGAGTGGAAAGATGATCTATAACGCATTTTGTGCGGTAAGGCGAAAAAGCTAGCTCATCATGGAAATTGCGAATAAAATCAAAAAGGACTGATATGAAAACATTGTTTCATGTGCTTACATGAGTTTAACTGCTTATGTAAAATGTCCAATGAGATAATAAAGATAAAGAAGATAAAGAGTCCGAAAGAAGTTACATAAAATGTTGGCACACTGTATACCTCCATGTAACATCACCATTTCTTTTAATCACACTTGTTAAGCGTTTTGGCCTTGAAGACACTAGGTGGTCAAGATTATCAAGCAGAATTTACCCCCTTTCACTATTATGCATGTCTTTAGCTGTGCAATTGTACAGGGCCTTCAATGCCATATGTTTTGCTTAATAATGTGTCATACATTCTCATTTGGAAACTGAGCAGGACTGCAGGCAGGTCAATCTTGCCCCCACACTCTCTCCTTATATAGCCACGCACTTGTAATGCAGATTGTGGTTTTGGCGTCACCTTGCTGGAAAATGTAGGGATGCTCCTGGAACTGACACAGCTAAATGGCAGCACATGTTTCACCAACATTTGTACATATTTTTCTGCATTAATGGTGCCCAAGCAAATGCATACCCTACCGAAAGTCACCAATACCATGTGCACTGATACGCCCCATGCCATGACAGATGCTGGCTTTTCGGCCTGATGCTGATAATGGCTTTGGAGGTCCTTATTGTATTAGGTCCAGAGAACAAGGTGGCTTTTTTCCCCAAAAACCACTTGAAATGTTGGCTCGACGGGACCACAGAACAGGCTTCCACTGTGCTGCTATTAATCTCTGATGACATTGAGCCCAGAGAAGTCGGTGGTGCTTTTGGACAATATTGATGAATGCTTTGAATTTGCATCCATGGACGCTGTAGTGAATTATGTTGACTGTCCAAGGCTCATCAAAGTACTTCTGAGCCCACGTTGTGATATCGATTACAGACTCATGACAGTTCTTAAGCAAGTGACGTTTGAGGGGTTGGAGATCCTGTGCATTCAGAAGTGGCTTTTGGCCTTGCCCCTTATGCACCAAGATTTTGTCACATTCCTTCCATCTCTTTATTATGCATTATAGAGGGTGAAATTCCCAAAATCCTACTGATTTGTCTTTTGGGAAGATTGTTATATGTTAATACATTTATACGCTTACGTATTTGTTGGCTAAAAGGTGAGCCTCAATCCGTTCTTACTCTGGGGATACTTTTCATTCTTTGGAGGCTCTTTTAAAGTTGCAATTCGCCAATAATGAAACCATGTATTGTATAAAAGTGTAGATTTTGTATAAATAAGTCGCACATAAATCATACGCATCTTCCCACCACTGCTTGAGATATTTGCATATTTATCCCCCTTTGGCTTCCCAGTGCATTTGCTGTGAAGTTGACAAGGACTACGACGCATTGCGCTAGCTCAGTACTCTAGACACGCCCTTGACCTCGTGCAGGTCTGTGATCTGCAGCTGTCGCAGATAGCATTGGATTGGTGCCAGCGTTGCCAGATGTACGATAATTATTGTATTTGTACAGTAACTTTTGCCCTTTGTAATATGTACGATTATTAATGTCACAAAGCAGTCAATTGTATGATAATTATGCCATCTCTTGAAAATATTGCATTTATTGTTATTTATTATTATTATTTTATTATCTATATTTATCTCGAGATAAAATTTTCATTTTAAGATTTACAGAAAATGTTTCAGAAATTCAATCCTAGATTGATGTTTAGACAGAAAGATGACAAAAATATATTTTACAGCGCCCAATCATTATATCCCCAAACCTCGAACGGTGTTCAGGGGATATTATGTTTTTGGTCTGGCTGCCGCCGCCGCCGCCGTGTCGCCCTATGTGTTAACGCGATAACTTCAGTAATATTTCAATTAGAAATGTCATGTTTTGCATGTAGGTAAGTATCATAATGAGGAAGAACTGATTCGATTTTGGACAATTTAAAATTTCTAGATTGGGCCAAATACTGAAAAATCACTGAAAAATTTTTATTATATCTCTGGAAATATTTGTCCGATTGACCTCAAATTAAGTGCAAATGGAAGGTCATGACCTGAGGATGACATTATAACTGTTTGGTTCAAAATTTTGGCGCAAGGTGGAGCTTTGTCACATAAAATTCACCATTTTTGCCATATCTTTGGAACCATTTGTCCAATTGACATGAAACTATGTGCAACTTCAAGATCATGACCTCATCACGTGTCACATTATGACCTCATACATGTATGGTTCAATATTTTGCCACCAGGTGGTGCTTTGTGATGGAAAATTACCATTTTGGCCATATCTTCAGAACCATTTGTCCGATTGACCTGAAATTAAGTTCAAATGAAAGTCTATTCAAGGTCTATTCAAAGATTGCGGAATTAGAGTATTGGGGGCGTTCAGGGATTTACACCAAGCATTCGCCTCCGACGGCATAAGCCTAGTTTATCCTTGTTGCTGCTCGACAAGTCTACATCTACGGGAACGAAGTGTTTGTGTCCTGCTCATTCATTCTAATCCAGGACGAAAGCTATCAACCTGCATCAAGTGATAGAGTGTTTTTTATTTTATTAATTCATGCAAAACTGGTCAAAAGAGCATGACAATGAACTGCACAACTCATTTTGTAATTGCTGTTTGTTTAATGAACACTGACCATAGATGCTAGTACTTTCTTTCCAATTTTGTCAGTTCATTTATTTGAGGACATTTTGTAAAAAGTTGACTTCCTTCTATGTTGCATAGCCTAAGCTGTGAGCAAAGAAAATATCCTCCCATTTGACTTTAGTAATTAGCTAGTTGGATGTGATTAGGCGTTGTCAAACAAGATTGTTTCTCACAATACGCTTTTTTCTGTGAGTGAAATTGTGCATTTATCATATGGGTTTTCTCTGTGTGGTCTTGTATGATAATTCAATTTAAAATGTAATCATTTTAAGCTTTGGTACGATAATGAATTATTCCTATGTGGTGACTCTTATCAGTGCACCATTTACTTTACTTTACTTTGACAATGCAAACAGTTTATTCCGTGCACAGGTGAACAGGCTACAAAAAGGCCATAGCTTTAGGCATGATTTTTCACTTTTTACCTGCAAATACAGTACGAACAAAAAAATAGCATCAGCCACTTCAAACACGAAATACAAAATTGATATACAAATTAGTGTACAAATGTTAGAGTTTGCAGAATGCATTTTTATCTTGAGAACTGCAAGAGAGCTTTCGAATCAGAATTTCTGGGTTGTCCTCCTGAACAAATTCTGAATTATGTGGCCATTCCATCCATTTTCTTACCCAAGCAATTAACATCAATCAAAATTCACTTTCACCCTAAAAATTGCTGCTGGATCAGACAAGATGACCAACGGAGTTGCTGGTGAGCAAGCTAAACAAGTAGCTTGCAGTTTTCTTAAGTCACTGCGATGAACGGGTGAGAATGACACAACTGACATTTGCTAGCTAGCCAGCTCGGGCCAACTCATGTAGCACCCATAAGATAATGCTAAGGTAACTTGATAGAAGTTATGCTTAAACAGTAAGGTTACTTTGCCTGAATAACTGGCAAAAATCTGCTGTAACTGCAATATAACAAAAACGTTTGCTAGCTAATTAAAAGGTACTGAAGGCACATTATCTAGCAAGCTTTGTGGAAAATGCATCATCGCACACAATATCCTCTTCACTCATATTTTGGGGTGCCATTTCTGTTGTTGGAAATGTGGCTAGTTTGTAAGCAAAGACTGAAGTTTCTGAGTGGTATCCGGGACATGCAAACTGGCTACCCAGAGGTTGAGACTAGAAATCCAAGCTGAAATAGCTTAAAGTTTTTTCTTGCTTCCTACTGCATCTGTGTGCATCAAATGATGACGCTGGAGATGGAAGTAGATGCATTTTGCTGCTGATTTCCAGAGATATTAAAAAATTTTCAGGCATTTTTCACACCATATCCTCAACTTGAATGGATGGCGAGAAGATTAAAATCGACAAAGTGTCCCTTTAAAGATCGACTATTATGCCACGGGTATGCGGCCAATTAGCCATAACATGTCATTTCAAAATCTGTCCTCCGTGACATCACAAGGGGTAGTGACCACTCAGAATAATGAAGCAACTAATTAAGTGGTTAATTGAAGGTGATCAGTCTTTCTCATGGCCCGGAAGTAATTTTCTCAAGTGATGTCAAGAAGGAACAGATTTTGAAATGGCTTTTAGCGGCTAATTGGCTGTGCACCTGGTGACACAATAGGGGACCTTTGATATTATTAGATTAGCTCACCTGTTTAATATCACCTGCTTCACATCTCTGTATTACAATATTTTTAGCCCTAATTTGCCCCTGCACCAACTTTTTTGAAGTCTTTCACTGTTGTCAGAATTTAGATAAGCATTATATGTTTACTAAACATTTAAATTCACAAGTACAGGCCATCAAATAATTTGTTGTAGTCTTTTCAGTGTAGTGGTGACTGAACTATTCAAATCATTCCTTTATAATTTTATTTGCTTTTTCCATAATGTTCCACTCGTTCAATTGGGTTTGTCTGTGTAACTATATTCACTTGGGGGGACGGGAGATCTTTACTGTATTTGTCATTAAAGAATCAGTGCAAAAAATAAATTGCACAGAAACAATGGCTGGACACTGTTGTGGGCTTGCCAGCCCAGGGCTGCAATGAAATGATCTCAGGCCAGTTGATTGTGACTTTCCCATTTAAGCTTGTGCACTAATTATTATTTAATACTTTTAAGATCCCTTCAAAGCATGTTCTGCTGAAATTTGATCAAACAGCATCAACAATGATGTATATTGCTATCCAAAGTTCAAAATATATTGTGATATGAATTTTATGCTGTATCACCCAACTCTGTGGGGTAAGTAGAGGGTTGAAGGGTGGCATCTGGTGGCTTTGAAAACTAGCCTTTTCTGGAATATTTCTGTGTTTTAGTGCTGCTCCTCATTCAAACTGCTTTAATAGTTTGAGTGAACAGAATTTGGGTGAAGGGAGATCCTCTATTGACAGAGCTGAGATATGACTGACAGGTATGCTGCCTCCTGCCCTGCAGCGTTTACTCCTAAAGAACCTTGAAAGGTCTCTAACCAGGGTCCACTCATCCCAAGTGATCCTGGCCAGTGAGAACACTGACAGACCGATAACCTCGAGCGAGACTAACCCTCAGTGAGTCCACACTGCAGCATTAATATGCGCAAAGATGAATCCACTCATTGCTGTGTGTATGTGTGTGTGTCTGTGTGAGACGGGGGCAGGATGAAGGTCTCTCCTCTGTGATATGCTTCTACAGAAGCCCCACGCAAAGCACCTTCGAGTGGTCAAATGCACGTGGACTTTTCCCCCCCATTTCGCAAGACTGTTTCTGTTTTCCACATTGAAATTTTTCAGGTGTAAGATTGATTAGTTTATCATTATGCATCACTATCGTGTTTCAACAGAATTTGTTGTCGAGAAGCATGAAATAATGCAAACTGTCAGAGAGCAAGTTGAATGTTAATAGATATCGGGCTGTATGTAGAGACGATAACTTACTGTGTTTATTTGTGCTAATATCACCCAGAAAGGGCACATTTTTGTACTGAAAAATATCTGGGTTTTTGATCTGACATAGATTTTTTGACATTGAGTGATAGATGTGTGTGTGTGTGTGTGTGTGTGTGAGTCCCATTAGCTTCTGAAGGAAATTAGTTAATTGGTATCGCTGGCATGCAAATGTAATGATAAAAACAATACAAATAAAACACACTCGGCTCTGCCAATCATATAAACCGAAATGTATAGCAGTGCTTATATATAAGTATTGTATTTAGAAGTATAAATAGCAATCCCTTTCAATGTTTATGAAATATTCTAGAACATAAATAGGAAGCAATTGCAATGCTTATAAATCTGTGTTAGGTAAAATAAAGAAGGGTCTTTTTCAATGCGAAAAAAATGTACAAGCCTTTATAGAAACTACCCACAAATCGGTGAAATAAAATGTATTGTAAAACATAGAATCATCTTACAACATGTGGATAGAAATGTAATTACCTCTTTCACGCATTTAATTTCATGCTTTTTAGAATATGTACATGCAAAAAATACCTCAAAATATTTAATTTTTCAAAATATATTTATTTTACCGAATGCATGCAGGTTGACAAATTTGAAGGTGGAAATATTCAGTCGTTTTCTTCATTTTGCCATAGCTAATTTTTGCCTATAGATGGCGCCAGTATATTGAAAAATGTAAAAAAAAAAATTTTTTTTGACCTGTCAACAAATGTTTCTGAGTCCTATGCATACAGTAGGTGTTTGAGTGTTTATAATTTACATGTAATGAACACACGTAAGTAGATTTATGAACCTATCTTATTTTGATGATTCAGAACACGTATGCCAATGGTTTTGTATTTCATGTTCATAGAATCAAAAGTTCTAAATCAAAATGTTTCCATGATTTACTCTGTATTAATGATTATGCAAGGGATACTTCAGTCTTTTCAGCGGAGTGAAATGCCTTCTTGAAGCTTTTAAAAAAAACTAAATAGACTCTGTTATTTTGATCATGGTAAGAAAATAATTTGCAAGTAAAATTCAGCCTTCTCAAAGTTTTTTTTTTTTTTCTCTCCCCTTACTAGTGTGAATGACATTTGTACCACAGATTTACAGTTGAAAGTTTCTTACAGTTTTTGTGACGAAATCAGTATGTGTACCACATTAAGGTATTACTCCGAAAAATTGTGCTAATCGCGAATGCGAACCAATGTATGAAAATTCACTGGCTATGTGTTTGTGAATGATTTTTACTGAGCTCTTGTCTCGGTTAGCTCGAATGGAGGAGTGCTTTCACGAGCGAAGGTGGCATCATGTCTGACTCCAGGTGTAGAGGAGCAGTAACAGATCCCTCCGTAGATTTTATTTTATTTTTCCTCTTTTTGAGGGCTGTTTTCCCTCCTGCTCAGTGGAGAGCAGCGGTGAAGAGGTACAAACGCTCCCCCTGCTTTTCCTTTAACTAGGACATGCTCTGTTCCTCACTCTGCCCGGCTGGACCTTAGGGGACGTGTGCCAGGTCTCTAGGGTACCCTGGCGGTACGCAAAGCCCAGCCGTCACTGGGGGTTGTGTGTGTGTGTGTGTATGCGTATGTGTGTGTGTGTGTGTGTGTGTGTGTGTGTGTGAGAATGGGGGGGGGGGGTACCAACCAAAGTACCAAGAGGGCAATTACAGCAAGGACAAAGACTACACAGTAATAAGTCCCCACAGTTCTTTAATGAAGAAGAGCCTTTAAAGAAAAAGAAAAGTGGTAAAATTAGCTGCGCTGATAATGAGGGTTTGTCTGCGGTGCATGTGAGTGCGAGTTTGCGCATACGTGTGTGCGCGCTCGTGTGTGTGTGTGTGTGTTTGTGAGTGGGTGTGCCTGAGCAAAAGCGTGTCTCAATTTTGGTGGCTTTTTTTGCCTTTTGTGAGTCGCTGGTAACATGTGCATGTGTGTGGTGTCTGTGTTTGAGTGCTTGTGTGTGTGTGTGCGCGCGCGTGTACGCAATACAAAGGGCTGCTTCGCAAATCTCGTTTAATTTCGTCAACATAATTGTTTTCTTGTTCGCGCATTCGGAAGTTTGTATTTTTATTCTTATTTTAAACGTAAATTATGCAAAACCGTTGGCACATTGTGCACTCATAAGGCCAGCAGTTCAATTTCATTTTCTATAATTTCACAAGCAGATAAATAGTGAACATCTCATATCTCATGGTCCAACTGTATGTTTTGTACAGAGATATCACGCCAAGTAATGTTTTAAATTGACACATTTTTATAGAGCATAAAGATTGCATGTGAAGCATTGTTACTGTCATTCTAGTGGCCCTTCGCTGAACACTTTGGATGACATAGTGGAAAACAGTGAAAGTTTGGATTTGCTTTCAATTGGAAGGAATAGATGTGTGTTAAAAGAGCTGTGGTCTAATACAATTTATTTTTTTTTTAGTACTTCTTCTCTTAGCCACCTACAGTGCAATGGATTCTGATACAGCCAATGCATAATTCAGCAAAAGCATTAAACTACTAATCAAGCAAAAGAAGAATCCCTATTAACAATCTAGTTAATGTGCAGCATCCAGCCTTCCATTGAAATAGGCAGCTGTGACTTAGATAACCTTGTCAGGAAACATTTCTAAAAAAAAAAAAACGAGCAGGACGTTATGAGGCACTGTATAATGTAACACAAGATTGTAGTGTGCATATTGTTGCCAGACTTTCATTATGAATTCCGAGATAAAATTAGCTAATATTATAGGACTTGTATGTGGTTTGCAGTCTTTAAAACGTGTCAGGTGACTAATGCCAGCGTGTGTTATTGCTTTTTGTTTCAAAATAAATCTGGATAATTGCCATTCGCTTTCTTAATTTACCTTTTACCACAGTTTACTACTGTTAAGTCCCCATAATACATGATATGCTGGCAAACTCTTTAAGTTATTGTAAATGTGCCTTTCTGATTATTATATTTTTGTTGATTTGAATTCCTTGGTGTGGATTTTTGGACTTAATGAAGGATGACTCAATCAGTCCTGTAATGATTTGGTCTTAAATATGTACATTTTTAAAAATCTGTGTTATTCATATGATTTCACAATCACTAATAATAATAATAATAATAATAATAATAATAATGAAGGAACAAGTAGACAGATGATCATGTTTGCGATCACTAATTGAGGAGCAAAATAACATATCAGCTGTTAACCTGTTCTATGCATGTGTGTGTGTGTGTGTGTGTGCGTGTGTGTGTGTGTGTGTAAAAGACAGAGAAGGAGAGAGAGAGAGAGAGAGAATGTGTGTGTGTGTGTGTGTGTGTGTGTGTACTTGTATGTGTTCATATGTGTGTACATTTGTCTGTGTTTGTGCCCAAGTTGTACATGCTGTAGTTTGGCACTCAGGTGAAAGAATGCATCTCAGAGGTGGTGTGAGAATGTGCTGGCTTCACTTGCGTTTGACAAGTGTATTAGATTCGGCCACTACGACATAAATGTTTATAGGCGTGAGTGCTCTTGCGAAAATAACTGAGGTATTTTCCTTGGGTACGGGTTACAGAATTAATACTGTGCTCAACACCCCACGTTGTGTCTGACATATTAGCATTATTAATTATTAGGGAAGGTAATGATAATATTTCACACTCATAAAAACGAGAAGGATAAAAGCGTCATCAAAGCATCATCATCAGCAACAACCATATATCAGACATTTATGGGCGGAGTATTAATATAGTATGCATGCTTTATGTTGATCCTGGTAATTTATTATTCATGCCCACGTATTAAATGTTAAATTATTGTGACTGGCTAAATTAAATTTTACTTGGTCAATGAGGAATACAGTTTTAAGGTATGCATGTTTTATTATTGAGATATAGTCGGTATAGAGACCAATAAACAACAATCCAAACAAGATTCAGTGCGTGCAGAAACACTTCTGATTTTTAATATTATTTCCACTATCTGGGTAGGAAAACATGTAATAGGCTCTGTTCCATCTATAAAAAAATCAACTAAAAACGAAAAGGCAATAAAGTTCGATTTAAGGTTACGTTGTGCGCATGCAATATTATATGTGCATCGGTATTAACCGTCTTTTAAGTAGTTTTCACATCATTTAAACATCTTCGTCAGAATGACTTTCTTTGTATTTTTAACTCGCTCTCCTCTGCCGTCGTCATGTGGCAAACAACTTGAAATGTTTCCAGTATTGAAGAGGGTTGTGCGTGTTTCTGCATAAAAACGCAAAAATTCCTGGACGTGTACGAGGCTTTTATTTTATTAGAAAGTGCGCGATATTCAAATATTGTGATAAATGATGTGTGTACTTTTGTTTTTATTGACTGACGCAGAATGCATAACCCGATAAAATATCTCCCCGCAACTTTCCTCTAATCCGATACATTAGTCGCCTTTATTTGTACATGACTGAGCAATTATTCTAAAAAGTTTCCCCTGCGCATTCAGTGACAAAGGGAATCTATGCCGGAGCGTCTGGCTGCGGTGACAGAGGACACATTTGGCGGCCTGACTCTGAATCGAACGGTCCAAACGGCTGTGGATCTCGTAATGATTACAGCTCTTGATGGTGTTCATAAGAACAGGGCGGCAGATGTTGACAACCCCAGTAGAGGGACGTGGCGGGGAAACTTTGCGGGTTGGTGGGGAGGAGGAGGCGCAGCGGGTTTTTTGCATTTTTAACAGCAATGGGGGCGAATCTGTGATCGGATTTGTCGTGAAAGAATGTCAGAATCAATACATTGCTCAGGCGCTCAAGGTTGCTTGCCTTTTCTCTGTGCGTTAGTTGGAGAGGAAGCAGGCTTCGGAAACGTGAGAAGTTGTTTCTGTACGTTTAAGCATCAGATGGTATTGGACAAAATGCCTCAGGCCTACTTTCTTTCTGAAAACCGTGATTATTTCCCTCAACGCACGATAAATAACTAAAGCGCGTGCTCATTCTCAAGTCTTGTACTCCATTAGATAATTATAGTTCATATGAGGATATTAAAAAATAAAATTGAAAAAATAATAATAGTAAAAAGAATTTGAAAAAAGAAGACGACACCTGCTGACTGTTGACATTGAAAGCTGAAGAAAGAGTCCATTAGATGGAATGTGGTCCCTGGTATGTTGTCTGCTACATCAGTGCTTTGCCACATTTTCAGCCCTCTTTGTCAGGGCATCCCTGCAAAACAATGATGCTTTGAGGACATAATTAAAGATATCGTTCAAAGAACAACTCTTTGCATATTTGAATTATTACTGTCGTTAAAACCACACAAATATGGAAATATGATCGCCGGAAGCACATAAATCAGTGATCAGCAAGGCCCCGGAATCCAATAAATATGAGGACTTAAATACTTTAAAATGCAAATCACATCGGAGCATTTGCATATGGTGGAATTTAAAGGAACCGTTCTTCAGGAAGAACCTCTGAGGTAGCAGAGAGCATTGTGGGTAGGCAGATGCGAATACACACTTGCATGCGCACACACTCACGCACACACACTAACACACACGCGCATGCAGCAAACTCGTCAGTGGTCAAGTTCAAGATTTGAAAAATGATAGCGAATTCAAGTTGCGTGGTAACGACTGCCTCCTTTTGTAGATTCAGAAAGTGCCTGGAAGTCATCTGAATAATTAAGAGTTAATTATTCTTCATCCATCTAAATCAGAAAAGGACAGATTTAGGGGAGGAATTTATAATTTTTGCCCAGCATCCCATCTCTTCGTAATGCGATAAACTAAAGTGACTTTGAATAATACCTAGTGACCTTATAGTAATTATGCCCCATATTGCATTTTAGTTGCAGTTGTTGATTGGGGGTATTGATTCAGGGAGACTCCTATTAAAAATACATATGTTTTATGGCTAGGATGAAAACATTTTTTCCTTTCCTTTTTAATGTATTATTAATAATTATTTTTAATGAGATTAGAGCACAGAATATGCAGGACCGGCGGGTAAAATGGTTTCTTCTTTGTTTCGTCTTCCTTTGCAGGTATTCACAAATAAAAATTCTGCTGTATATTGCAAAAAAAAAAAAAAAAATTATCAGAAGGTGGGTAGTTTTTGCTGCTTTGTACGTTTATAGCTAAGATCCTAAAATCAAAGTCATATAACAGCAGCTCATACAGATTTGTGTGCATCTATATGTGTATTTGTATGTGTGTATTTATTTTTGGCACACACAGACTTGCTTATGATGATGATTTAATACTTGCACATATGAGCCATCGATATGATTTTAAAACCTGAAAATTGCCTTGTTTTAAAAAGATATGTGTTGCATGGGGAGGCAAACAAAATTGCACGTGTAGCAGTGCATAGCAGAGTTCACTAGTGCCAAATCCCCGCGTGGTTGCTTTATTTAAATAGGACAGAAAAGTAGACAATGAAATCAATGGACATGTTGTCCCTTTGTGAATAACTACATGGTTACACCGTCAGGTTAAACACTGGCCAGATCTCCTTCAGGAAAATCAATTGAGCCGTAAAGTCTGGGACCTGCAGCTGGTCTTGAAGGAGTCCCGGTACGCGAGCTGCCGCACAGTGCGCTACGGTGGCGCCTGCGGATATTGACCTGTAGAGAGCCAGCTCGGCCAGAGCAGGAGGCATGGGGACTTTCAATCTGACTCCTCTGACTGTTCTGTCATTAAAAATTGTGTAATGAACACAAGTAATGGCGAGACATTCTTATCCCGTTCCTGCACATCAAAATTGGAAACTTGTCTTTTGGGAGTAGAATGGTAAAAACTCATTATGATTCATTTTTGAATTTAAAGCCGTCTCGACTTCGAATCTCCTGGGTTTCCATAATACTGTTAATGCACGTATATATCATGCTTATGTATGAAATGCTATTTTTGCCTATCCCTGCTCTTACTTTTATTTTTCAGTGTTATCCTGTGTCAAAAGATTCAGTTTTATGTCCTCAATTGATGGATTCAAAGATTCGTTATTTGTCTGTTTAAGCCTTTTGATCGAATGGTGAGGAATCGGACTTGTCAATATAGAATAACACAAATTTAAATGACATGCCTGTAATTTAATGATTCTTATTATACAGTATATATAAATATGATGATGTGAACATATTTCCTATGAATATCACATCTGGTTCCCTCCGTCGATTTGGTTCTCCATTATGAAATGGGCTGACTGTTTCGATGAATTGGTATAACTGAACAGACAGCCTATCTCTGGTTGTTGGTTTTTTTGCATGCGAGTCCGTGCGTGTGTGTGTGTGTGTGTGTGTGTGTGTGTGTGTGTGTAAGTGGGTGTGGGTGTCCAGACACGTTCTGATGTAAAATGACTTTTCTGTTTGTTTCTGTCAAGACAATTAGGTCAGCGTGCGGCGTGGCCCCTGACCCTGCCTGTTTGTGAGTTTTTTTTGAGGTTGTACGTGTGTAACACATGTCACTGCTCCATTAGACTCACCATAGAGTCAGGGCTCTGTTGACTCTACTCGTGCAGGACATAGTGACGTCCAACGTAAATATGTGCTTTGGGGCAAAGGGCTATCTAGCCAATTGGCAATGCTGGGAGAATTTTTTCTCTTGGTAAAACATTGCTGTTTTAACTGGTACATGCACTCTCATAAATGTAGTAAAGATTACCTGCATGTGACTGCTATGAACTGCATGTGTGTGTGTTTGTGTGTATGTGTGTGTTTAAGTATGTCTGTCCATGCTGACAAATTGTTATTGAATTGCTCCATGTATTGAAGCAGAAGGCAACTATTATGTCGATGACTATAATATCGTTCTGAAATTTTATTTCTCTATCCAGGATGATCCTCTTAAATTTCCCATAGAAAAATAATAAAATAGGATAGTGACATTTATGGGCAGATTGTTGAAAATTGAGAAAACAAATGGAGAATTAAAGTTTCATTATATGTACTCTCTTTGAAATGTATCTTTTTTTCATCATTATGCTTAATTGTTTCTGACAGCTGAGTGACAGCACACTGTGCATGTGTGTTTCTACATTTGTGTTTGCAGTAAATGTGTTTGTGGGTTTCTGGTTGTGCATGTGTGTTTGTGTAAGTGTGCACGTCTGAGTGTGAGAATGCAGATTTTTATTTGTGTTTGCAGTTTGCAGTCATGTGTGTACTTGCGTTCATATTTGTGTGTGTGTGTAAGTGTTTGTGTGTTTGCGCTTGGGTGTTTGTACTTGTGTTTGTGTGTGTGTTTGTATTTTTGTGTGCGCAAGTATGTTTCTATTTCTGTGCATGCGCGTGTTTGTGTGTGCGTGTTTGTACTTGTGTTTGTATGTGTCTTTGTATTGGCATGTGTGAGTGTATTTGTCTGTGTGCGAGTGTAAATTTATGCGTGCGTACTTACGTGTGTGTAATTGAGTGGATATGTAAGTATTTGTATTTGAGTGCGTGCGCGTGTGTGTTTGTATTTCTGTGTATCTGTAGGTGAGATTGTATTTGTGCACTTGGATTTGTATGTGTGTTTGTATTTGTGCGTATCCGCGGGTGTGATTGTATGTGCGCGCGTGTGTGGTTTTAATAATCAGATGATTATGAGGCGAGAGGGGCTCACAGTGGCCGAGGTACAGATAAATAAAAGTGAAGAGCACAGGCCCTCAGGGCCACATAAACTCCGCCATCACCGCCGCATTTTTACCCGCGAAACACCCGATGCTGCAAAGCAATTTAGATGACCTCATGACAGATGACCACCCCTCCCCTCCACTTTAAAGGGCCACACAGGGAGGGCTGGCATGTTTGTGGTGAGGGGCCGTAGAATATTCCGGAAAGAAATTTGCGGCTGGAAGGAGAAGGGAACAGTTGATCAGAAACGCTGGTGACAGGGAGACAAACCATCAGAACTGGACTCGCGGTTGAGTTTCCCCCACAGCAGTCACTATGTTTGTTGCGCCCAACATCAGGGAGCCATTTTTGCTGTGAAAGGGGGGTCTGGTGGGATTGTATGGGGGAGGGGGAATTGAATACTACCCCACTTCCTCTTCCCCTGCAAAGTTTCCCTGGGGGGGTTGTGAGGTCACAACCCTAATGACCCCAGTCTCACACCTTACACCTGCCCCATTGTGGCTACCAGACTGCTGCTACAGGTCTCTTTGCGTATGACTGTCGACTCTCCTCTCGCCTCCCCCGGTTTCTCTCTGATTTTTCCCAGTGTCTGTCTCTGATTACCACCGCTGTTGTTTTTAATCATAGTAAATAGGACCATGGCGGTTCCACTGCTGGACCGAATTCCCAAATTCATCCACAGCATGCGGCCTTGTTTTTTTTTTTTTCAGGAAAGCTAAATAGCTGCGCCCACTGTCGGAGAACCTTCCGGAAAAGCGAGTTTGTAGCAATCAGTGTTACGATCTCCTTCTCTTTTTTCGCACTAAATGCCCCTTGAAGCTGTTGAGCTGGCGTAAGTTGTTTTGCATGTAATTTCTCGGGCCTCAGCGATCGCCTTTACTTTCATGTCTTCCTGATGCTGTTTGCGCCAATCGGCGCCCTGGGGGCATCCTCAGAGTCGATATGTCCAGATTAGACACACGCACTAACTGTACGCACAATAACAATCAATAGATGTGAAGGCACATATATTTTAGTAATTACTTCAGGAATTAAAACAGTCTTTAGTGATTAAAAAGCTCTTCACTGTCAATTTTGCTAAATACCTTTGGATAATGTGTTCAAATCTGGACTAGGCCTTACTGCGTTACTGTCTTATAATTATTTACGGTTATAACGGTAGTGTTATTTTTTCATAGTAGCATGTATGAAAGATAAATGTGATTCTCCAAATCTTAAGTGTTAGTTGCATAAGTTTAGTTGCAAAGTGTTCAGTACAGCACTATCGGAGGGGGGAATTCGACAGTTTTCATATTATGAAACACCTTAATTGTATTATCACACAGAAATAATGCGGACCCATTAGGATAAATGCTGGTAAGTGACAATCTCGTTTAGTAATGCGATGTAGTAGTCAGCAAACTGGATTGGTATTCCAGTTGAGACGATGTTGCTATACCCCTGAGTGTGGTAATGTATTGCCTCAATTACTTCATGAAAGTAAAGTCTAAACTAAAACTAAACCTCGTATGCATTAGGGGCTCAGAGAATATGAGGTGTATTTATAAACACTGTAAATAACACTTACTTAAGGGGGTCACCTAAGCAAGTAAGAAATATAATAAAACCACAATTAGAGAGAAAGCGACGTGAAATAATTAAAGGCAGACCACGGGGTAACCTGAATTCGGAAAAGGCGCAGAAAATAAGGTTGCCGGTGAGACACAACAGATCGAGTGAAGTATTACGCGAGGCCTTTCTGTGTTTCTTTTCATCTGGGCCAGCGTTCCCATCGTAACAAAGCAAAACAAAGGCAAACAGCGGATTCGATGAAAAGGGGCTAACCTGAGGAGCTGAGAGGAACTGAGATTGTGCTGCGTAAGAGTTTTGGAAGAAGTGCGAGGAGAAAAAAAATGCAGGCCAAATTTGGCTCAAAGGCTTTTCCACATCCTATCGATAACTTTTCTCCCCACCTCCCTACAGGTAGGCAGCCAGAACGCGGGCTTTGTAAAAGTATCAAAGGACTTCTCCCTTTAATAATGAAACAAATATTCTAATTTCTAAAAATAAAATCTGCAGCCCATCCTTCCTGCTAATCAAGTTCGAAGTCTAATTCATTCCGTCCTCCGGCTCCGTTAATTAGCATGCTAGCTGTGGGCAAAATGATTATGACAAAAACGAGTTTCCTGCAGCGATAAAAAGAGAAAATGTTAAAAAAAGAAACATTTTGCTGCAGTTTTGTGAACCATGGATATACTACCTTTCTATTGCTTTTATGAAATAGAAGAATTATTTATTAAAATGTCATACTTTATAAAGCTCAAAGTAGGTTGGGCTTAATGTATAGATAAATTTAAGTCTGACTCAGTTCTTGCTCTGGTTTGTAGCTATGTGTGTATGGGTTTGTCCTAGTGTCATAGTAAGGAGACAAAAGACAGAAATTGCAGTTGGTTAGTTTGCAGTTCTGCCAGAAAAAAATGATTCCTCACCTTCTCCAAATTCTACTGTTGTAGGACTAAGGGCCGAATAACTGCCAAGTAATTCGCAGTTGAGCCTTCTTTGTTTAATTTGTGTTTGTGTGCATCTCTCCACATTACACAGTAGCTTGTCATGTCTAATTTAAGGCCCTTAACTGTGTTTGTATGATGTAACTTCTTGCTCTTTCAGCGCTTGCCACGTTTTGGTGCTTTTTTAAGCAGCTTGTAAGTTGTAAATGTGGTGCTAGATTCATGCTGCATTACAGAAACATTTACCTCTGAAACTGAGGTGTCAGTTAACGGAAATAAATATTAATGCCGTAATCAGACCATTACTGGTTCATTCTAAGCTCAGGCTCAGAAGGCTGACATTTTTGCAATTTTGTTTGAATATACATTCACTGTTTGGCACATTCTGAGTGTCAAAACAATATTAGACCAACAATTGAACATTTATGAACTTGCTATTGAGATTCAATCTATTTATGTAATTGTTTCCGTGCTATCTCACTTTGTTTATCATGCAAAGCTTACTTTAATTTGCTGCGTATCATTGATAGATCAATAATCATTTGTATTGGGTTCATGGTTTTCATCTTTCACGATGCATTTTCTGCTTTTTTTGTACGAGTTCCTTCTGCGTAGCAAACATCTGGCAAAACCACACTTTTCACTACAAGGAAAACTACAGGGAGGTGAATGGGAAATGCAGCAGAGGCAGAAGACGTACTCTGTGATCTGTTTTGAAGTATGAGTAAAGGATCTGAAATGTATAAATGGATCAAATTTTTTGCCGGAAGGCATTTCTGAAAGAAAAAAAACGGTTCTGTTTTGTTTTGCATCAGGCTAGCGAGGATTCTGAAGTTATCCTTCAGCACTGCGGGTAAAATTTTAATTCACTTTATCATCATGCCTTCATTCTCAGTGTTGCTTGTTTAGGATTACTAGTGTACAGGCCCTTCTAAGGTGCTGGAGAATCCATAGCTGTTGCTAAGTTCGTTGAGCAGAAGAATTGTCAAAGAATCTGACACCAATGTTTGATCAACACACTTTTAGTTTGACCTTAGACTTTATCCCAAGGTAATACGTCAGAATTAAGGGTGAATAGATTTCTGGCAGCCATAATCTTGGTGGTTTTTTTGAATGTGATGGTTTGCTGGGAAATATAGCTGTGACACATTGGTAGAAGCTATATTGTGTCAACAAGGCCAACGGGTAGTTAGGCCAGGCAATGACAAAACTGCCAGCTGGATCTGTCCTAAATTAAGGGGGAAAAGGAAATGTATAGCCAGGATGGATGCTATTGTCCTGTCATTTGCAGATTTATTGGCACCCTTGATAAAAATGAAGAAAAAGGGCTGTATATAATAATCTATACGCAGTTAATTATCCATAGGCCAATACAAATCTCAAATATCTGCAAAAATTATATGCCCTCATTTGAAAACATTTTAATCATATTTTGAAGTTTGAGATGTAGAATCTTGAAAATGGGGGAAATTTGACTTGACAATTAAAATTGCTCAATCTGGGCCAAATCCTCTGGACAGCATGCTGAAAAAAGTGACGGGAAAAAATAATGTTCCTTTTTTTTCTCAACACACTGAGATTTGGCACTGTAAAGATAAAGAAAACATTACAATGTTACTAGACAAATCACAAAAAGAACAAGCAAAAATCCTTCTGTCTCATTTCTTTAGCTGGTCTGTATCATAACAAAATTTGAATGAATTGATGTTACGATATTCCAATCAATCTAATTTTACACCAACTCAATTTCTTGTTGTCTCATTGTCTTTGCCCATCTATGTTGGGTACAGTTGGTTTGTAAAATGATTTTTACTCAAAAATAATTTTGAGCTCTCTACCTTTTTTTAAGCAATATTTTTTTCCCCCAGAAAAATTATTTTGTAAATTATTGGCACCCCTGAAATAGAAAAGAAACCCTTGAATTGGCAAAATTAAAAAAAAATCTTGGTCAAAATGAACAACATTGTGTCATTCCATCACTTTTTGCTTCACTGAGGTGTAAATTTGTCACCAATCAGCATGCAAAAAACTCTGTTCAACATAGGACAATGGTAATTGAGCTTCACAAGTGTGGTAATGTTTAAATGATATCTATTTTTGAAGAAGGATAGCCAACGCACACCAGAAGTTACGAGGTGCAGGTAATGGGTAGTAGTTGAGTTTGAAGCGAAGGATACCGCACACTCTTGTCCTGCTGCCAAGTTTTTATTCAGACAATAATAAATAAAATATATGAATAAAAACTTGGCAGCAGGACAAGAGTGTGCGGTATCCTTCGCTTCAATGTTTAAATGATACACAAAGGGTTCAACATACGGCTTTGGCAATAATAAAAAAATGTTAAACATATGAAATACCTACAAAAATACCAAAAAGATGATGGGAAAGGATATTGTCCCCACAGACAGTGAGGGAGATGGTAAGGGAGGCAATAAAGAACTAAAGGAACCAGAGTTTAAGAACTGCAGTTGTTGCATCTCGGGATCACAAAAAGACTCGAAGGCAACCTTAACATTTTAACTCCATGGCAATGAAAATTTTTGGAGGGGATGCTTGGAGAAAGACCTTACTGAGAGCAAGAAACAAAACCTAGGAATCGCAACTACATGGAGAACAGAGTGCAATTGTCAGATGAGATGGAATTTGTAATCCTTTGGCATACGCTAAGAATGCATTCAAGGAGACACCCCTCACCAACAGACATATATGAAGGGGGGTCAGTGATGGTTTGAGTATATTTTGCGGCCTGTGGTCCAGTGGTGTTATTTAAGATCAGTTCCACTACCTGGAATTTTTTTTGTGGAAAATCAGTCTCTGCTTGGTGGCCAAAATCATATTTATTTTTCCCATGAAAAACTTATATGGGTTATTAGCTTTGTTGTGTATAATATGCAGATTTTTTTTCTTCATTAATAACAGGGGCTTTACAAGTTTGGCTCTGGACTTATGTGCACATGCTAGTGTTCAGGTTTTTTGTGACTCTCCATTTTATTGAAAAGAAGCTGGCGATACCTGCGCTTGAGTGCATTAATACGGTCTGTAACAGGAAAGTCAACCAGTCATATTTCTTTCATATATGAAAGAGGTGGAGGGAAGGGACGCAAGTGAGTCTAAAAGGGTGAGTAAATAAATATGTAATACCCAACTCGTGCCCTTTGCGACTGAGAGGAGATATTCTGGGTGAGTGCTGAGCTTGATGCTGAAATATTAACACAAAAACACCTGGTGCAAGATGCAGTAATCCAGGAGGGCCCCCGAGAGAATCCTCTGGGTGTAAAAATATTTACCTGAGGTGAAGAATTATGTAGACAGATAGTACAGAAATGCATAATTCTCTACATCACATTGTGTGGGATTTTTTTTTTCCTCCAAATGAGCAAGTGTTTGTTCAATATTACATGTGTGATCACCTATGGAATAGGTAATGATTCCAGTTTAAATTCAGCTAATTTTTTTTTGCCCTTTAGAAAACACGAGCAATTAAAAACAAAATAAAACTGGGATTTTTTTTTTCTCCTGAGGTCAGATTCTAAGGGTGATAGCACCAATATTGGTATGATGTATGTGTGATTGACACTGAGTTGCAATCTGGAGGGAATTGGTTTTTTGGGGTTTGGTTTGTATTACAGTCAAGGTGTGGTGTGAGACCAGGCTCTGGTGAGCAGGTGCATTGGAAGCTGGGCAGCCATGGCAGGAGCTGTTGCAAAAATGCAGGCCAAGTCATGTCCGCTACTGTCTCTCCACAGGCTTGGGGAGAAGCATTTCAGTACGTGGAATTTCAGTGATCGGGCACCACCATGTTGTTTAATGTGGAGCCTGAGTCTGTGCAGTACAGCTATTGTGTGTGCGATGCGTTATGGGTGATGGAAAATTCTTCTGATTTAGCCCCAAAACATCTCTCGACTGTCCAGTTATCTCACTAGCTTAACAAATGTTGCATCTAGGAAGACATTTATCCAAGAAAAATTACTTACTGACTGTATGTTTCATTTTTGGGAAAAATGATCGACTTTGTATTGTTATGTTAAAGTTACTATCATTGTTCGGGGTGGAAATGACTTATACTGGAGCCAATCGCAGTGGCACTAGTAAGCACCGTCTCGACAAAATCTGGGAATGAGAGTCGAAAACGAAATTCGATTCGGCCACTCGTGTAAAGTGTGGCTAAGCTTGCTGTATTCTGTTTGACTCGGGTAATTGAAAGTGTTTTAAACTATTATGGCGACTGGAGGGGTTTGTTTAAGCGGCGGAGCTGCCAGTCAATGGGATGGGCTGGGGGGGGTACGTGTTTGGGCTGTCCCCCCCCATCAGTCAGGGGAGACGGCTGCTGTCCGACTAATGGATTCCTTTATGTGGGGATGTGCGCGGCGAGCAGAAGGAAAATCGATGCGCTGTCATGTGTGAATCAAACGGCCAGGTGAATTGGAATGCCGCTTGGCCCACGTCTGTGTTTCCCTTTCTTCGCGTCGAGGGCAGTTCGGCTGACGCTCACCTGGATCACCCCGCAAGGCCTCTGCCGCGATTACGGGGTCCTAAAAGGGGTTCCTGACCTTTGCGTTTCTGATACTTTTATCTCATGGGTCTTTAGACGCGGGATATAATCGCTTTGAGCTTTACTCCTCTCGCGGGGCTCGCGGCCTGAGAGAGATGTCACGCTTTGAAATGCAGCGAGCCATCTGCGGCTGCTTATGTTCGGTCCTTATCAAGCTACCTCTTTACACCTGGGGAAGGCGTTTGTGGTTCTGGAGTGAGAGACTCCAGGTTTATACTCCTTCCAGAGGTCTAGCTTGGCTGCTAGATTCATCATGAGGCTTAGTAACGCTGGTGCCTCTCTGCTACCGGGACTTGGCCTTCTCACATTCAGACAGTGATAATCATGTTGTTGAACATTGAGGGCTCAGGAACCAGGAAGTTCCCAGAATCCTCAATCTCTGTGCTCCATTGGTTATAACTTTTTTTTTTTCCATATGAAAATTCTAAATCTCAGTAATATTCAGTCACGTTCATAAGTATTCGGATTGTGACACAGTTCTTGTCATTTTGCCTCCATATGTCCATAATTTTTTGTCAAAAATACTTTCTGACTCGTATAGGAATGAAAAGCCCCCCCGCCCCCCACCCCAGTTTTATGGGCTGAAAAAGAATTTGACAAATTAACTTGTATATTGTAATTTTCGATGCTTAGTGGCAAATGATTTGGATTTAGTGACTGCCTGAAGTCTAGAGCCCATAGACATCAGCAGACCCTGGGCGTCACGCCCTTCACTACAGCAGTCCTCAGTTCCTGCTTGTTCTCGCAAAATTTTGCCCTCAGAGATTGAAGAGGTGAATTGCATGCTTAATTGGATTCAGGCCAGGTGATTGACTAGTCCACTGTAGAATATTCCAATTTTTCCTTTAAAAACGTTATGGGGTACTTCTGCAGAGTGCTGTGGGTCATGGTTTGTCTGCATTGTGAATCGCTGCCCAATGCCCTTAGAGGCCTTTGGCCCAATCTGAGCAGATACTATAGTCCTATATCATTTAGAATTCATCCTGCTTTTCCGTGAACCTGTGACATCATCTGTAAATACGAGGGCGTAAGTTCTGTTGGCAGCAGTACATGCCCACACATGATCACGCTTCACATATGAGGTTGCTTTGGATGGAGACCAGTTCCTTTCCTTCTCTGTGTTCTTCTCTTCCTGTCATTCTGCTGCAAGTTGACATTTGTCTCATCTGTCTGTAGGATGGTGTTCCGCTATTTACTCTAGTCAAGTCCTCTCTTTATTTTTGGCATTGGTACGAATATTCCTGCCTCCTAGACGGTGCTCTTATTTTTTTTGTCTCTCCGGGAAAAAAATCATATGTACAACTGTTGCTATTCATGGTATTTTTTGGCCATATTGTCTTTCTTTGCTGCCCAGTGCACTCTTTTTTTTATAGAAATAAATAGATTATTTGGCCACACTTAATATTTTTGCCATCTCTCTGATGGATTTGTTTGATTTTGCAGTCTAATGATGACCTGCTTCACTGGCTGTGGCAGCTGTTTGGACTTCATATGGAGAATTAACAGCAACAGATTCCAAATGCAAATGAGTCACTTGAAATCAGCTGTGGACCGTTCATCTGCTTTTTTGTAAATTACATGAGAGAGTGAAACACACCTGGCTGTGGAACGGCCAATTGTCTAATTACTTTCAGTCCCTAAAAATGGGGGGTAGTTTATAAAAAAAAACTGTAATCCCTGCTTTGCTCACTTGATTTGGATGCAAATACTCTGAATTAAGAGCTAGAATTGTGCACTTTGAGTTTCTCTTAATTATTTAACCCTTGAATGGCCACATACGGAAATTTCTGTATTATGCTAATTGATCCTCTGCCAGAATGCAGATTTTTCAGGGTTTTTCCATTGCCTTGGGGTCCTCAATCTTATCCGGAAAAGGCCCGTGTGGGTACAGGTTTCGTTACACACCAGATTCTACTAGTTGAGGACTTCAGCAAAGATTCAAAATCATGCTGATCATGAATCTTAATACTTACTCTCAATATGTAAAACCTGCTACATTTTGCTGTGAATAAATGCAACCAACTTCTACTGAAATATATATAAGCAACATCACATTTTTCTATTTCACACCATGAAATGCTATGGTCAACTCAGAATTTAATAAAAACTTTGAGCGTATCTGAATTGGATATGAGTGGTCTTAATTAACTTGTGCAAAACAGTCATGTTTACTTTTGGAAAAGCTGGGTGTCAAAGGGTTAATTTAATCTCTAATATGCTGTGGAGGACTGCTTAGATACCAGTATCTTTGTCAATGTCCAAATGTTTATAGACCTGGCGGTGTACCTTTAAGAATCGTATCGCACATGCTAAACAATACACTATTTTATACTCTCATGCATGACTTTTTAACGCATGACTTACGCCTGATTGTGTGGTCTAAAATGCGTACACGAAAAGCGTGTTTACAATCCCTCTGTGGTATGTAATCAACATATTCTGTATCACATATTTAAGGATCCATTCGGAATGCATTTTTGTTCTATTCAATTGTGCTTGGGTGTTATTTTATTTTTTGTCACAGGGGATTGCGTAGGGTTAAAAACACAGGCCCGCAGCGCACTCCGCAGTCATATATATGCGTTACTCCACTTCCCTTTCCTCGGTGTCACTGTTGGACAGGGCTACTTCAGCGTGCAGCTCTCCCTCCTGATGAGTTATTAAAAGATGTGTATAATTTAGCATGCTGTGCTTCATGTGCCATTGAGCAGACAAATTCCGGAGAGGCCTGGAGAAACTGTTGAGATAATGTGCCTCTTCTGATGCCGCGGTGATTTACGTCTTAGCCACGATAAGAAGGGCAGCGCTTCTCGGCTAACCCTCCTCAGCAGCATTAAAAGCCCAAAAAAAACCACCATATCTTAATGGCTGCCGTGAAAATTCTGTGTACCTGTTCCTTTAGCCGGCACGGCCAACACCAGGTGTTTGTGTTGCAATGTTTACTCATGCTAAGCCAGGTTGCTGTATCCTGAACATTCATTTGGTGTGAAGGGAATCATATGCGGTTCTTATTAGGTGACCTTGGACAGGTTTCTACATAATTCTGTGGGGCAGTAAGATGATCCACTGCTGTTCAATCAGTTAAATGGCACATAATGCGTGTGCTCGAGTGTACGTGCGTGTTAACATTTTTGTGCGCCTTGGCGAAAGTATGCGTGAGTATGTGCATGGATTTACACATCAGCATTTTGTGAGTGTATGGCTGTGTGTGCTTTGTGTTTGCTTGTGTGTGTGTTTGTTTGTGCGCGAGTTTTTTTTCAGTTTAACACAATTTCTCTGAGCCATAGGCGTGAGGGTTGGAACCTAGCTCTCCAGAATGGCCTGCCTGTGTCGATATGCAGCTTCCTCTTGGGTGTGACTGCACATGTCTTCATTGGGACATTTGCAAAGAAATTAGGGTATTTGGACCTTCAAACTAATATAAGTGCAAGCATATGTGTGAAACCTGATGCAGTGTGGTATCGCTCGCATCATAGCGGTGGGTTCTGAGGGTACAGCGTATTTGTTCTACACTAAAGAAAGTTAGAGCAGGAGAAATGAGGAGGTGGACAGCTTTTAGAGTAGTTAATTGTGTCGGAAAGCGTGCATATATTTTAAATATTTATGTGCGCGAGCAAGTAAATGTACTGTATATTAATTGTATATTAATGTAAGCTTAAAAATAAGTTAATGAGTATGCAGTTACCACCTGGGCTGCGCTGTGTGTTTGTGTGTGTGTGTATGTGAGCGCGCGTACGTGTGTGTGTGTCCGGGCTTTTGTGCGGAAGTTCTGAATTCCTATGCAATGGGAAATCTTTCTTTTATATCATTGTAATCTTTCCCTTTTACCGTATTTATTTCTTTTTTATTGTGGTGTCAGAGCACAAACACACGCGCACACGCACACACACACACACACACACACACTCAGGTCTTGGGGGTACAACTCTTTTGGACAAATGCTCATTGAGCCTCTATCTGAAACATTGTTTTTATTTCAGATTTACTTTTAATATTTAATTATTTGCATGTCATAGATTGCTATGAATCATTTTTTGTGTCAATGTAATATCTAACTTACTGAATCATCTGATTTTATTATAATGTTTACTTGCGCATGTAATATTGATCAAAATTGCTTGTTCTTGTAAATATGAAAAAAAAAACACTTTTTTGTTATATTTTTCTATTTGTTCCGATACAGATCTCTCATTAATTGGGTTTGCTTAAAGATATTGATAATTGACGTTATAATCTATGCAGTGGCCCTATTTTACGATTTAATAAGCAGGAACATGACGTGAATCTTATCTGGATTCTTTCTGTTCTCATTTACTTATTGTCATCTTTTTGAAGTTTACCGGCTCTAAATTCTGTAAAGTCACGATGAGAATGACCATTTTTGCATTGAAACAAACACACACGATGCACTGGCAGCCCAGCTCACAGTAGCGCTGTCTGGAAAGCAGTGAGTCGCTATAAAAAGAAAAATTATCTTTTTATAGCAAGGCCACTGCAGGTACCCCTAAATAATATGCATTACACAGGTAGTAATTGATCTGCATTATTATTTATAGCATGTTATTTACAAATTATTGCCTCGGTTCAGGTCATTGCTGTCAGTGCTATCGCGAATTGGCCCATTAATGTATTATTATGGTGTTATTGTTTGGCAGTCTATTTATTCCAGTAAGTGATGGGCTTAGACTGTGTTGTGCGTGTGTATTGAGAGTGCATTTGGGAGAAAGAGACAGGGATAATATGAGAGGAAAGGAGAGATAAAATTTGTTTGTGAGAGGAGGAGAGAGAGAGACGGAGGGAGAGAGGCCTGACCTGCGCTCTGACAGATGTCTCGGAGCAGCGCCGCATGCGAAAGCCTTCGCCGTTGCGGCTCCAAATTGCGCCGTGTGCTCAAAGGAACTTTTGATAGCGGCTGACCCGCAGAAGCAGTATCATTGACGAAGCCCTACACCTTGCGGTCAATGCCGGAGAAGGCCAAAGCGGCTCGGCATGAGGGTTGGGGGGATGTTTTTTAACCCCCGCAATTTGGTGACAGTCTGCAGGAGGGGTCCACCTGAGATTGCTGCAAGCTGGGCCGTGATACTGAACAGCGCTGTTACGGCAGCAGTTCTAATGGCCCTTTGAATTGCATTCAAAAGCAGTTGCCCTCGCCATGCTTGACGGTTGCCCTCGTCATGCCCGGGTTTTGCGTTCTTGTTTTTCTTGAATGTGAGCCTTTTGCTGTATACAGAACGTCCTGAAAATTCAGTTACCTCACAGAAATTGAATTATTTAAATTCCATTAAAAAAAAAAAAAAAAAATTTGTAAAGAAAATGGCAACCTTTCGGTCCTAGACCTTCATCAGGGTTTTTGCCTGATGAAGGTCTAGTATGGAAACGTTGCCATTGAATAGCCTTTTCAATATTTTTTGCAAGTTAGACGGCATGCTTGAGTTTATATTTTTTTGATCATCTCACTCTTCTTCTATGCTCCTGTCCTGTAAAATAGATGCATAAAGTTTTTTAATACAAAAAAATGATTTTGCGTGATTGATAAAAATAATTTCCTGTACACACAGTAAATAGAGGGCCGCTCATTAACATTGCGCAAGGAGCTCTCCAAAGATGCATGTAGCCCACGTGCATAGTGTCATTTCCTATGCTAATTCCACTCTACTGGGTGGTTGTAATTACACTGTAACATTTCCCCCATATTTTTCCATTGCTCTAGGTCTCTGGAGACAAACCATTGATCTCGAAATTCTCTCTCAAGTTGCTTGCAGTATTTTCAGAATAATTGCAGAGCACACCATTTGCCATAAAGGAGTCAAATTGTCATCTTTCATGGAGTTACAAGCAATGGTTTCTGAAATACTAGAGGAGGGAAAAAAAACAGAGATTGAAGCTCAAGTTGTGCCAACTCAAACACGGTTACCTCCGGAGCCGGGAAAACCGCTGTCCCCAGAACGTTTGACCAGTCTGACGCGGACTGAAACTTTCTTGTCGGTTTTTGAAAAAGCTGGAGTCCGAGCTAAACTTGCGTGTCTGAAAAGGCTCTGCTTTTTTAGATGTTTACCTCCACCTTCAATACTGTCTACTCCTTAATGCTCAATCATCATAGCAGTCAGACCGTTATTTAGTTTATCACATTGGCATTGGTCGCGCTGAACGATCATCTTTGTCTGAATGCCGCCTGCATGATTTATGGCGACCACGTTCGTCGCCTTTCGGAGAAGGACCGCTATTGTCCTGCATTGGACTCCCTCTCCACCGGAGAGCTTGGGTTATTTTGAGCTAAACCAGACCCTTCTTTAAAAGAATCAAATTATTTCATCATGTTGAAAATGAAAAGCTGTAATTACTCGTAATTAGCCTTCAGATTTTTTTTTCTTTTTCTGAAACGGGGAAATTTTTTTTCCAGAGGTTTCCAGATTGCCTCAAATCAGTACCTTCAGAAAGTAGGAAACAATTTTCCGTTCAATTTGAAATTGATTAATTCGGGCTCTTGACAGCTTGCTCAGCTTTGATACCTCGGCACTGGAACATTTGAAATGCTGTGATTATTCTCTAATGTTTTCTTTAAAGCTCCACTTAACTTTCTTTTAAACTGCTGTGTTTTGTTATATGAAATTATTTTGCACTGTAGCGGACCAGAGGTGGTGTAAAAGATAATGACTGTGTATATGAGATTTAGTCCTCTCCCTATATTGCTTTCTACGAGGAACGCTGACCTCATGCCTTGCCTTTGGGGCGCTGTGTGGAATTAGCGCTAATAGCGAGCGCCCGCGCCTCCTTCCACTGTAAATTTGTGTGCAAAATAATTTTCTTGCTGTCGAGTGTTTACATGTGCCTTACCGCAGAAGTTCCTGTTCTAAAGCGCCGCAACAATTTGCTAAACATATCCAATCCCTATTTGTGTACGGAGGGCGTGTTGGCAGGGTGGCAAATATTTACTCTGGTCTGTGATGCCGCCTCGAAAACAGATTCTCTCGGGTGATACATATTAGAAATGAGGTGCTCAAATGTTTGTTGTTCATCCCAAGCCCTGAGCCTCAGTACAGTGGTGTGGGTGTGTGTGATTTTGACCTGTGTACCGGTCATTTCCGACATTTTTGTCACTGTTTGCTTACCGTCAAAGCAACATTATTCACGCGTTTGCTGAAGTCTTTTTTGTTACCACAGATAACGTTAATAGACAGTCAATACAAAAAATGTGCATTTTTTTGATATTATGGGGTATTATTGCACCTTTTTTAGGTAAAATCTTCCCTAGTGTGTCTGCATTTCACAAAATGAGGCACGGCCTCCATGTTCAGACACTGCCTGTGACACGACTGCCTGATCTTAGGTCAGTGGCTCACGCCAGCTGCGTTATGCGCATGGGTCAACAGTGTGAGCGATAATATGGCGCGCCGGTCCTACATGACATTACGGGACTCCTCGTACGGTCGGTTCTACAGACGCTCGGCCTGTGAGGTGGGCTTTGGCACACGTTCTCGCACAGATCTCCAAATCGCAGCCATTTTTGAAACTTAGCAACTGTTCCAGTGAATTCTTAAAAGCTTTGCTTCCCACGCTTAAAGTGAGGGATTGATGTGGACCTTAAATCTGAAACTGTTGTCACGAACTGTATAGTTAGAGAGAGGGAGGGAGAAAGAGTGAGAGAAAAGTGTGATGGAGAGAGAGAGAAAGAAGGGGGGTTTGGCTCGCATGTAGAGTCGAGAAACAGACACGACGGAGAGGAAAGGGAAAAGAGAGAAGGGTTCCTGTTTGTATAACGGCTGGTATGAGAGACCGAAATGTGACATTACGCTGGAGGAGGTTTCCAAATGCGTTTCCCCCACTTGTCCGTCCACATCAGGCGCTGACGAGCGCGGCGCTCTTTACGACGCTCGATTAGGGAGCTGCTGGTGCCGCCCCTCCCCACTCGCCCCTCAGCTGATGTATCGCGTTTGATCTTCACTGGGCTACGCCGCTCAAACCGCGTTACTCTGAGGCACGTGAAGTCCTGCAGTTCCGCGGCTGCTCTTTTCGGGGCAGTGTTTGCATGCGCGTGTGTTTTTGTGCGTGTGTGTGTGCGTGTGTGTGTGTGTGTGTGTGTGTGGGTGAGCTTACGTGTGTGCGCTCACGCACATGTGTGTGTCCAGTCAGGGATTTGGAAGTCTCTGTCCCCCGTTTCAGTGTCATTCCGTTTCTACTCAAGGTGTGTTCTTACTGAACGCGAAGCTAATTTCTCCCGCGGTGGTGTAGCATTGTAAGTCAATGACGTGACACGAATGCGTGATTCACGTCATTCGTATATTCATGCGAGTTGAAGTTTTCCAACTTCCTTGAAAAATTCAGCAGCCACGTTTGCATAACTAACGCGAGGCGAAAATTGGCCTCGCGTTTGGTGGAAACACACTGTTAAAGTTTGATTATACCGTCAGTATCGCAGAACTCTCTCGGGCAAGAGTGCAACAATTCTATCCGTGCAGGAATTCAATCAGCAGTGCAGTACTGAAGTGCTACAGGGGCAGTTCTCATTATTTGTATTTGGGGTATTGATGCATGTAAAGAAAGTGTAGCGGTTGAATATTAACTCCAGCTAGCAGGTCGCGTTTTAAGTCGGGCTTTTGTGCTCGGCTGTGTGATCTGCATTAATGAAGTCAGCTCTGTCTGCGCAGTTTGACTGGTGCGGAGTCGACACCTTTAGAAATGGCATTTATTTCCGATCACGTCACTAGCCTCCATCAGCGAGAGGCGAGGGGCAGAACAACACGTTTACGTGAGTGGCAGCAGCTAAACTAAAACAGATCCAACGCCTCAAGAGAAAAAGGCTTCTTAAAACCAGTGTCAAACAGTCGTCTGCTTTGTGTGGGTTTCGTGGTACGGTATCAAAGTATTGACAGTTTTGAGCGTTTTTTGAGTCTAATTATTCCCCGCCAAAAAAGTGGATGGGGATATAGGAATGAGCGTTGGCCCTCTGCGTCTACGTCCGTCGGTCTGTCCGTCACACTTCTATTCCAGGCCAAAATTCCTAAATTGTTCAAGATTTTTCTGTGGAATTTCATATATGGATACATCTTATTGTGTAGATGTGCCTATTATTACTTCGGTCCGTCCTTTTGTCCATCTGTCCGTCCCTCCACCACATTTTTTTAGGCCAGATATCAGCCGTTGTGTTCTTTACTTCTGCAGAATTTCATATTTGGATCCATCGGATAATGTTGATGTGCCTTTTTATACTTCTGAATGTCCTTCTGTCCATCTGTCTGTCCCTCCACCACATTCTGTTTACAGGCCAGATATCAGCCATCCTGTGGCAGGGGATTTTAGTATTTCTTGCCTGTGCCTATTGCCTTTTGTATCTCAGTCAGAAATAATGAACAGTATCCTGTAATCCGAAAATGCATTGGCTGCTGATTATGTCATCAATTTCTGTCATACTCATGAGTAAGAGTATAGCTATGGGTTAATTCAGAACTGATGGCCCCAGTGTTTATTTTTGCTAAATGTTGATGAGGGCTTTGATGCGGTGACTACTTTCTTGAGAGTTGAATGGATTTCCATGTGGCTAACATTCTGAAAACTAGAACTCTCCCTGCTGCCCCCCAGTGTAAACAGGGCAGAACAGCTCGCTGAAAGTTGACATCTGTCACATGGTACCCCTGGTTTTCTCAGAGGTGTGGATGTTTCTGGAAGGAAGCTGTTTCTTTATGTTACGGTGAGGTCCTCTCTGCACGGGGCCTTAGCCAGAGAGGGGCCCCAGAATCGGGGGTTTGGAGGGGGGGTCAGTTGTATTCCGTCTCCTATCATTTGGCTCATGACCCCCCCTTCGGTAAGGGTCTGAACGTGGCGGTGAGGAAGGGAGGGAGCTCGTGTCACTTCAGGTGCATCACACGAGCGGCCGCTCGAGACGGACCCGTTCATCTTGGCCAATCAGCTGTCGGCCAGCTGACCTTTTCTGCAGCACGCTGACCCTGATTGGAGCTGAAGTACAGACTGGTGGCAGGGAGCAGGGGGCGGGGTCGAGTCAGGGAGACGGACGGTTGGTATAACCCCGCCCCCCTCCCCCCAGCCACCCACCCATGAACTCCCCCTCCTATTGGCTGCTGCATCTCCTGACAGCGAGGTATAAACCTGCCACACTGAGCATCTCAGAGACTGGCCAGGATTTCCATGTGTGCTAATTAGAGAGGCATAAATGACTGGCTGCGGTGCACAGGATTGTGTACGGGGCCCAGATGTAGCCTGCTCGCGAACATAATGCACCAGGCCTGGCTGCTGCAGTCTCTGTCAGCCCTGATGTCTTACTGGGCCCTGCCGCTGTCAGATGGGATTTAGGGAGGGACGTCACCGCTGCGGGTACCCCGCGTTCGCCCCAGAACGTCCCCCGCGCTGACTGTGTCAGAGGCGCCTTGTTGAGGAAACTAGAGCAATGAAAGAGGTGTGAATAATTGCCTGAAGTTGAATTTTTTTTTTCCCCCTGTAATTAATTTATGATTCTTGAAAATTGTATCACTCTGTAAAAAAAAAAAAAAAAAAAAAACACTTCTCGCGTGCTTATTGTGTATTCCAATCGTATTAATAATCTGCCTGTTGCATTATTCAAATTATGGAAGGGGTATGTTTGACAATGGTGGCTAATTGAAGAGGTGTGATTATACTCGTGTGTGTGCGTGTGTGTACAAACGTGAGTGTGTGTGTGTGTTTGTCTGTTTGTGTGAGTGGGAGGACAGGCTAGTGTGTGAACACGTGCATGCGTGCATGTGTGTGTGCGTATGCCTTATGCCAGTGTGTATATATTTGCGTGTGTGCGCATGTATGCGTGTGAGTGTGTGTGCCTCTGTGTGCATGCATGAGTGTGTGTATTAATCATTTACATGAGCCATGTGTTGATAATGGAAATGGCATGTTGCTGGGTCTTATGTGAGTGTGTGTGAGGGCGTAAGTGCTGTGTTTGTGCATGCGTGTATATGTGTATGTATGTATGCTTATGTAGGAGTGTGTGTGTGTGGATAGTGGGAATGGCGTGCCTCTGGGTTTTGTGTGGGTGTGTGCAAGTGTGTATATATTTTTGTGTGTGTATATGTATGTGCATGTATGTGTGTGTGTGTATGTGTACGTATGTGTGTGTGTGTGTGTGTATGTGTCTGTGCGTGGATAATGGGAATGAGGAGTTGCTGGGTTTTATGTGAAAGTGCGGGCAGTAGAGAGAAGGCCCTCTCCACCTAGGCTCTCTTATAACAGCCAAGCCTTAAATCAACACTGCGCTTGTAATAACATCTCCGCCGGTGTTATTCTTGTGGAAACCGTGGCGTACAGCGGGCCCGGCCTCATGTCTGAGTCCTTCTTTGATATCTGGACCAGGCTGGTGGGCCCTGTTTTCAGAGAAAGGTTCTCTCTTTACACTGAGCTGGGCTGAGGGACTCTCACCGGTCATTTACACATTCACACTGGCACTGAGATTACTCTCTCTCTCTCTCTCTGTCTCTCTCTCTCTCGTGCTCTCTCTCTCTCTCTCTCCCTCTTTCCCTTTCTCTGTCTCTTTCTCTAGTTCTGGCTCTATAGCACACGCGCACACACACACTTAAACTCTCTTTCCTCTCAATTGCTCTCCGGTTTCTCCGTTCATTTACTCTTTCCCTCTCTGTAATTCTTGCTTCAACTTTGGTTTTGTGTGTCATGGGAAAAAATAAAATCTAGGTGAAAGTGGAAAAACATTTAGGGATAAATGACTTGCAGGAATGCTTTGTAAGTTCATTCTTGTCTTGGGCGCTCGTATGTGTGCATTTTATTATATCTGTGTAGATATACATTTGCTTTTGTATGCACAGGCGTATGCCAGGGATGTGTATGTACATATGTACACGGTATGCATGTATTTTCATGTGTTTGTGTGTTTATATCTACTGCAGGCCATTGTTTGTCTGCGTGTTCAGTATCCAGTGGATTGCCACTGTGGTGGTGAGGGGCCGTCTTACTGGAAGTTCCTATCATGTCTGTTTAGATGAAATGGAGACAAGAGTTTAGAAGGATTTTTTGGTGGAAGGCCATACCCTTGTGCCAGTTGTGATGCCCCTAGGAAGTTGATTAGTGACATCAAACCGCTGAAGGAAAGTCGACTGCTAAAAACAGGAAAAACCCGAAGGACACCTAGCAGAGTTTTTGACCTTTTCTGTGATATTGACCTTGACCTTTGGCCTTGACCTGTGAGAATCACCTCTTATATTTTTTCATATTATTCTGCTCACTATGTTTCATCAAAACGTCTGTAATCCTGCCTGCAAGCAGATGAACAGTCAAATGAACAGGGACCAAAACACAAGTCGGGCTTCGTGGGTATTTTAGTCCTGTATTTAGACTTAAGATGCTATTCGTGCTTTGTTTTGTTAAATAAAACAGAAATATCACCAGCGCTGTGAAATATTTCATGGGGTTAGACAATATCTAGTGTCAGGCAAACAGTTACTTAAAGCTAGCTAATCTTCTATATTTAAGAGCAAAAAAGTAACATTTTTATCCTCATGACAAGACAAAAGCATTGTTATAACACGCCATTATGTGGTGTTGTATCTATGAGAGTATGTCAGAGATTCTGTAATTCCCCAGAAAAGCCCAAGTTATGAGTCTGTCAGTGACATCACACCACCAGAGGCCCGCGTCATCCCCTATCAGGAGACTGTCGTATATATAAATGTGTCTTAAATGCATCGAATAAATGTTTTTAATCTACAGATTCACATCCGAATCTTTTTTGCGGAGCTCATAACAACGAGCGGGCCTTTAAGCTCAGGCGATGAGGGTTAGTTAATTATCCCCATTTCTGCAGCCCTGGCACTGGCATGGTGAGCGGAGATGATGCTTTTTTCCCTTTAATTAAGAGGAGACACGAGCAGAGCCTGTCAGCCATGTTTAAAGCTGTGTTTTCACAGACTAAATATTCCATCGCAGGAGATGAAAGAGTGTGTAGTGTGAGTGGTAAAGGCTACCGAGTGTATTTTCTGAGAAATAATAATGATAAACCTAAGAAAGCAAAGTGCTTGGGTTCGCACATTTAAACATTTATCAATCAAGTGCGCCCCATCTCCCGACTGAGCACTTTGCAGGAGTTTGCATCTTTCAGTGCTCAAAATAGGATAGTTAATTTGTAATGACAAAAATCTGGTAAATTTGTACATGGTGATAAAAAAAAGAATTGGTGGCCTCTGATGAGTGTCAGTGTTTAGGATTTGGCTTTTTTTAGATTTTGATAGTGTCTCGCAGATACATGGTTCTGTACGCTGCATATTAGGGTGAAAACCTACGGTTGGCTGTTTCAATCGGTGCTCAAATAGGCAACTCTGCTGCTGTGAAGGAGTGGTATAATTTATTTAAATGGCTGTCTATCAGCTGTCTACTAACGTGTGAAATCAAAGGTGCAGAGAAAGATATTCTTTCAGTTTCCTGGGCTGATATTTTCCAGTTTCCTCCACTCTGGCAAATCTGTGGCTAAAACCAAAATAGAACGGGAGACATTCACAAGATAGGAGTATAATTCACAAAATGTAAATTTTTTTCAGTAAATTTTGCGTGTCAAAAATATTTATTTAGCCAGGTGTTGTAGCGACTGTACCTTGTGAGCATTGGCCATATATAGAGCACTCAGTCTTGGCAAGAACTAAGGGCAAAGGTGGATTTTTTTTTGAACAAATCATAATTTCCTGAAATTTATGTATATTGCCTGCAGCATTATTTTTAAAATGCCCCTATTTTTGAAAGGAAAACTTAATAAGCACATGTTCATTTAACAAATTGCGAAGGTTATCAAAACAATTCTGTAATATATTTTGTGCTCAAGGTGCACAGCACATAAAAAAGCATTTTACTTTTGAAAATGGTGAGTACAAAGTTAGCGCTACCATTTGCTACATTTTTCAAAGCAATGGAAAAAGATAATAGAAATAACAAGATATGGGGGATGAAATATGACTTGTTTTGTGGTGAATAAAGAGATTGTAGAGATAGACCAGTGGAGGGAGAGGGTTGCTCACGATAAGATTCCCATAGAGTAGAATTTTTCAAACTTCTCTCAGATGTGGGATTAATCATAGGCACTCATTGTTATTACTCTTCAAGCTCCCTTCCTGTCGATGATATTTCTATCCACTTCAGTAATTTTGAGGATACTTAATAGGTTTTGCTCGGACAAAAGCTCAGTTCAGGAGATTAAAGAACATTGGACAAACGCGTAAATATGTTTACGTTAGATGGCGATTTTCAATAATTGCGCTTGCGACAACGTATTGCTTACTGTAAATTCCCTACCACTGTAATTGAATAGTTGTTGGGGTAAAAAAAAAAAGAAAAAAGAGGAAGAACGCTCGATGAATATGCTAAAGAGGCCGTGCGATTTTTCATTTATCCTCGAAAATGAGCATAATTGCTAAAAAATTAACTTGTCAAACGCCTCTGCTCCTGTTACTGTTGCAAAGCACCGGTCCATCCAGCCGGTACGGTTTTTCACATTCCACGGGAGGCTCAGTGGGGTACTGACGACTTCCAGGAGGGGAGGTACCGGGGCGAGCAATTAGATGGAAAACTGACAGCATGAAATATGGTGATTACTGTTATACAAAAGGCACTTTTATGAATTTTACAGATAACCGTATTTTTTTCTCTCTCTTTCTCTCAGGTGTTATTTGCCCCTGCTCTGTTAACTTAATGCCTCTGCTTTGATTCCCCCCCCCCCCCCCCCCCACCACACACACACACACACACACACACACACACACAATTGCACGCGCACATACACAGAAAAAGACGAGCATCGTCTTTTTAAATTACCTCCACACTGGTATGCACGCTGCGTGTTTTTTAATATCCAAACAATGAAACATGCATTCAACCCAACTCGAACACAGTAAGCAATACTGCACGCTCCCCCTTTCTCCGTTAATGAGTTATTTTGAATACACTGCCAAAGACTGGGGCGGTCAATTTATGTGACGGTGAAAGATTCCTGCAAGAGTATAATGCCAGGAAGGGGAAAAATAAGCATTCATCCTCTGGGTCATTTACAGCATTCAGTGGATATACTGGCAGATGAGCGTAGCAGCTACAAAGATCATTAGCAGAAGGTGTTCACTGGAAGTTTCTTGCTTTCGGTGGGGTGTAATACATTTACTATCTAAACTAACAGCAGCGTCCTCCACTGTGCCATCATTTATGTTTTTACATTACCTGCACTGGTGTGAAATGCGTGGCTGTCTACACCGTGCTTTTAAAGTGATTGATTTCCGTCGAGACATAGCTGTCTCATTTTTTTTGTGCACGCATTTACATTTTTTAAAGCTATAAGTAAATTCACTGTGTTTTTCTTTTTCAGAAGGCATAGCTCCGAAGCCACACCATACTTAGCGCAGGAGAAGGGAGTGTAAGAACACGCTCGCCTTTTCTTGCCGAATATTAGCACTGCCCCCTTCTGTTTTATTTGCAACCTGAAGCTGGGTAATTATCGAAACATTTGTTTTTGAGCTGTGGTAGGGCTACGGGCGCTCTGTCAGGAAAAGGCTGACACAGCTTTACCATTATGGCTAAGGGGCAGGCACAGATCACAGAATCACGTTTCCTCACCCTGGTCTGAATTCCTCGGGGGAAATACGAGCATTCGACCGCCACAGATCTTCCCCTCTTTTTCCTGATGGCGCAACACCATTTCGGAGCCACAGTTTGTGAATATAATCATCAAAATAAACTAAAAATCAATTTACAATGAGCGCCATAATTCATTGGACAGTGAATTTTGGTTCAGTACTCCAGCACTTTTTGTTTGAATGGATGCAGTGACAAGGCGGCTGAAATGAGGACGGCCAGCTTTAATTTGAGGGTGTTTCCATGGATGAACTGTTTGGAAATGACTGCACATTTCGTATGTTGTCTCACACCCCATTTTCGGGCATATAAGAACTTTTTTGGACAGTTTAACCCCATAAAACCTACGGATCCGTATATAGGTTTGTCAAATACAGATGCTGTATTCAAACCTGTGGAACTTCAGGACTATCTTTCTTTCTAGTGGAGATCTGAAGGTTTCCAACGATCCTGAAAACATTTTGCTGAATAGCAGGGAAATGTGTATAAAATGATGTGCAAGATCTAGATATTTTCCGTTTGATGTAATGCTATGACCATAAAAACATGGTGTCCTAGGTTTCAATATTTCTCTCAATATACTTTTTATGTAGCTTTCAAGAAGCGCTACAACCAGCAGGTACATAATATGTTTGTGACGTTATTGTACACCTACAATATTTAAAAAAAAATGCCTTTAACCAACTTAAGGGAAAACTAAAGTGAAAAGAGTTTAAGGGATTAACATAATGCTGAATAAAGTAATCATTTGTAACATTTGGTCACATATCTATATGCAGTGGCTGCTTGAGGTCTGTGACACAGGCATCACCCGACACTGAGTATCTTCACTGGCGATGCTCAGACCTACACAGCAGCCATCTTCAGGTCCCGCTCTTTTCAGAGGCTATTTTCTCTCATCCTTCTCTTAAGCATGTAAAACACTTGCTTAATTGGATCCAGCTCCAGAGATGGACTCGAGCAATAGAACTGAAATCACAAAAAAAGTGCCACTGTCCAATGAATTATGGTGCTCACCGTGCTTTCAAAAAACTCTCTTTTTGTCTTCCCCTCAACAAGGGGAAGAAACGTGTTGCTGTTTTTACTCCCTCCCTCTGTGGCTGCTTTTGTTGAATATTATTGCAATGCAGTTTTAATTTCCAAACATTTGAACCTGACAGAGATCCTGGGGTCTGGAAAGCTTCTGACTTGAAGAGACTAGAAAGGCATGAATACCTCCCCTTCATTCCCAGCTGTGGAAATCTACAGAGGAATGGAAATGCAGAGGAAATAAAACGGTGCTTAATTTAGGTAGAATCAATCTTGATTGATTGCCGCATATTAGAAGTATGTGCAAGAGCTTTAGTACATATTGCAGTCCCTCTACACAGCTGTCATGGTCTGACAAATTTAGTTCAGCGCAAGTCAAAACCTCAGAGTCGAATCTCTGATTTCCCGAGTATGAAATTATTCACAAACAAAACTTAATTTCAGGAAATGGAATAAGAATTTATAAATGTAAAAGAAAAGAAATGGTTTCTTCATCTTTGTCACGGTAAGAAATTCACTAAACGAGTGACCATGAGATTTTTAGTCCGCGAGCCCATTTCTTTTTTTCGCCGAGATGAAAGCGAGGATATTGTTTTTGTCATCGTGCGATGGCTTCCTCAGTAATATCATCGCTTTGTTCCCATCTGTGCCTGCTTTATTTTAGACAGGCTCGATGCAATTCGCAGAGACGGCCGAAGCCTATTCCTCGCATCTAATTCAATTAAGTTTAGTCATGTTTGAATTACTGTTAATCTCGGTATTCCTTTCCATCATCGTGCGAGGGCTCGGATCAACGCAGCTCTTTTTGAAGAAAACAAAATGCAAACTCGGTGCTTTGTCAGACCGAAAAAACGTTTCTGACAAACCCTGTCCCTCACAATATGTCCCGAAAGTATTGAAAAATGGGACGCTAACAGGACAATGAAGGCTGTTGTGGCGCAAAGCAGATGCTGTTTCCCTCGTCGGGTTATAGCCGTTATAGTGACTGACCATGTGACGAGAGAGGTAGAGCCTGTGCTTGAATATTTTTACCAATTAGGCCATGTGCATTTTTAATTCAGATGTGTGCAATTTCCCCTTTTTTTCTATTCTCCTTTTTTGTCTAACATCTTACAGGTCTGAAGCTAATTACTGAGAGAATGTGGCTTCTCCATTTAGCATAATTGCTGTGAAATGCTGATGCTGTTTTGGCCTGGAGTGTAGCACCAGTAGCTAGGCTGGGGTAGTTTTGCTTCTTTTGAAGAAAAGTACAATAGTTAATATGAAATACCTTTGGAGTGGAGTCTGCAGTCTGGTGTTGATTAAGTCTCTCTCTGTATTAGGTGCTGTAGCTCTGCAAAGAGCCTGCAGGCTTGGCAGAGTGGATGATCCTGTCTATACACTCCTCTGTCCTTCTCAGGAAGTGATGTAAGGTCCTGGAATTGCTCATTCCTGGCATTTCTAAGGACTCATTGGATTGGTTCTCAAACAAAAGATTGGAAATTGACATCATTTTACTATCGGAAACATTTGCTTGATGCGTGCTAGTGAGAGCTGTCTATTCAGGAGGCGTACTGCTATACCTCCAGTCCCAGAGGACCCTGATTAAATGCAGTTGAAACGGCAGTCCGAATGAACTTTGCTTAAAAAAAAAAAGTTGTTTAGCCCAATATTAAATTAGAGTTAGGAGTCTGGTAATCACTGGAATTGACTATAAGCATGAACGAAATGAACTATAAGCTCGAACTGATGAATTAGTAAAAGTAGATAATTTATTAAATTACTCAATATGGATTGTTAGTACACCCACTCTCTTTTCTCTCGCACCTTTTTAAGGTGAACTTTTTGTTCATTTTCAGCTTCTCTTCACACCTCAAAAAGTTAAGATTCCCTGTTTTTTTATCCCCCGCCAACACGAAGTGGGAGGGGGTTATAGGTTTGACCTCCGTCCGTCCGTGCGTGCGTGCGTCCGTCCGTCCGAGATAAAGGGGACAGCTTTACTCAGAAACTACTACAGATACAGTAACCAAATTTGGTGTGTAGCTTCAGACCATAAAGGCCTTGATCGAGTTTGAAAATGAGAAGCGCACGATTGGCGGGGGATGTTGTAGACCATGTCGACTTGTTATTTTTATTTTTAAACGGAATCAATTTTATCCAACGTATTTCTTGAGTAGTCTGTGTCCATTTCTTTAATTGGTTTGAAGTCAGGCCCTGTTATGATCCAGTTTAACCCATAGGTGGTGCTGTCATTTACATAAAAATTGACAAACCCGAAACAAGTTCTTAAATGGCATCCTGGGGTACCCCTGTGTATACTGGTTTTTCGTTCTAACCTTAATAGCTGTCCCAGAATTTTAACAAGCTGTTAATTCGTCTAAACGACAAATTGAACTAAAATTATCAAGCTGTTAATTTGTCTAAAATACAAGTTTATTGTGCAGATTCAGCAGGCGGTTTTTTGTCCCATGTGTTGTTTGCCTCGTCTCCATGTTAGTGCAGTTTTCATTTTATTGTAGTCCCTTCTGTATTTGTTTTCCTTTCTCAATGAATGTCTGGTTTGTCATGCACCTTAATTGTTGGTTGTTATTCCTCAGTGTTTCCTCATGTTACTTTGTCTGTCACCCCGCCTTATCTGTACTTTTCCCCACCCGTTTCGTGTCTGTTTATTTGGTCTGCTTGAATACACTGATCTTTCCGGCATTGGCCCTGCTTTGACCACTGAAGACGTCTTCGAGACCTATAATCTGTGCCAATACTCGCCTTCCCAGTGACGAAACCTGCTAGCCAGACCGTGCCTCGGGATGTTCCATCTACTCAGCTTACGAACCTTGCCTGCCTGAAAACAAGTCTGATGGCGATTTTATACCGCTGCCTGAAAAAATAAAACTCTGGTTTGAGATTTGTACTGGTGTCTGCTGTCTGCATGTATTGTGACTGGGGATTACTCAGACTCTTAAATGAATAGTTTTTTATAGTTGCCTCACTGTTCAACTGATCGGTTTGAAATTTGGTGTGTATGATCTGGAAGGAATCCTGAGAAACTATGTGAAACAGCACTGAGAGAAGATAACGTGTCTGTATGTCATTTAATTGAATAAGAAAATGAAGATGCCACACAGGAAGCTAAATGCGAATTCTCAACTTTTTCATATTAAAAATGTAAATTCGTTAAAAGTGCATTTGCAGTCAGTCTAGAGGAACTGTAGGGTATTTATTGGAAAAGAACCTTTTGTCATGTCTCGTGTCTCTTTGAATTAGTTTACGGTTTTTTTTTTGTTTTTTTTTCTTCGCTGTTCATGTATGTCACATTTCTTTTTGTTAATTGCTTAATTTGATTGAATGATTGTCTTGTTACCTTCCCAGCTCTCGCTTGTTGTCTCAGTGTATTTATGTTTCTGCTTGTCAGTGTATCTTTGCCAGATTATCTTGTGCTCTCTCGTGTGGATGTCACGTGCTCTCTCGCTTTTGGGTGTCCTGGTACTTGTCACCTCATCCCTATCTGCTCTTCGTTCTGTTTCAGCTGGAGATGGCAATTTCAAACCACTGAAACAGTTTCAAGGCTTTTGAGAGGACGCTGTTTGAAATGTTTCAGTTTGTTTTGAAACAGTGTTCCTACCAGTAATGCCCTATATACTGGCAGAAACTTTTACTGCAGCTATTACTAATGTTAGCATTGAAACAAAGCACTGATAATTGCAGGTGGGCCTCAATAACTACAGATAATATTACTGATGGCTTTACCAATAATTGATAATAATAGCATTTACTAAGATGCACAATGTTGAGTGTTTAATTTATTTGGATGTCATTGAGATTTGTTGATATTACACATTAGACACCTTTGAATCCGGCCCCCGAAGTGATTGTTATTTTGGTTTTCAAGCATTTGTCGGTTAGGTCAGGAGACGAGCTCTCTACTTAGTAGAACAATTCACACATTGTATCATTTTAATTTCGCTGTTATTTGATGAGAGGGATTGGTCACCAACTCAAGTTTTGAATCCACTGCTTTGCTGGAAAGGCAATTTATTTAATTGACCTGTGAAAAATGCATATATCTCTCAAATTTAATTGCCTAACCTTATGACAAACTCTCTATCGAACAATATTGTCATAAAGTCTGAAACATGCATTCAAACTTTCCTGAGGTATTTGAAGATTTTTATTTTTTTTTTTTGCCAAGAGGAACGCTATTCGGGCAAGTGACTGAAGTGTTGAAACGGTTTTTTAAACCGTTGCTGATTCTGGAAGAATCAAACATGTTTGAAATGGATCGAAGTTCTTCAGTACCACCATTCCCATCATCTCCTGCCTGCCCCCCTTTGGAGTGACTTCCTGTTTTTAGCAGTGCTGCGACTTACTGACTCCGCTATGCTAGCCCCGCATATATTCAAGTGCCGTGATTCTGCCCCTGCCTGTCCCAGGATTGCAAACTGTTTTGCTTGCATCGCTGTAATTGTTGCATACTGGATCTGAGGGGTGTAGTGTGAAGCAAGGGCGACATTAGCCAGGCAGTCTTTGTGTGAACCGACTCGATGGGCCTCAACTCGCAATCAGGCATCGATAGGCCTCAACTCGCAATCGGACATCCCTGAAGTTACCATGAAAAGTTAAAAAATGCCACCCTTGTGATGCTAAGAACCTCAGCTTTTGGTTAACCTTGATAACCTACATATCTCGCCTCAAAATACACACTTCTAGACTGATGACAATTCTGTTAAAGACTTTGTTTCACTGATCTTTGGTTGGTCTTGCTATTGACTGCTTTGGTTCTGATATTCCTGAGAACTTTTTTACCTTTTGTGGTACCTTTTACCAGTTGTGTGCTTAGTAATAGATTGGACTTCGTTGCCGTTTTGCAGATGTTTTTTTTTTTGTTGTTTAGCTTACCTTTTTAGTACTTGTATTGATTAATTATGCTGTTAGCTTACTCGTTTCATTAAGCTCTCGTTGGCCTTAATCAGCTATTTTTGTTTTGGTAATTAGTAGGGCATGCAGTCTTACTCGGAGCAACGTTAAATTAGCCGCTTACTGCTGGCTTTTGCACTCAGTCTGTAGGAGCTACAGGGATTTGCTGGAAGAGGTTGAGGATCTGTTATCATATCCTGTGTTGTTTTTAGTTGGCTAAGTGTCTCATTGAATTTTTCAATGTATTTTGGTTTACAGGTATTCTACACAGCAATTGTTTTCTATATATTGTCACTTCTGGTATTTAGAATGCTACTTCCCTCTAGGGTCCTCTGCACTTTTGTTCCTTTGAATACATGTTGGGTTGTACGGCGCTCTGGATAAGAGCATCTGCTGCACAATGATGTAATGTTACAAACGATGAGAGTCACCTTCTGAATAAGTATCGTATCGTCACTCGAGCCTCGGACACCTGCCTGTATGGTCCCTCAAACGCTGCTTGCAGCTTCAAAAAATTGCCATGTAGAATACCTGTGAAACCAAATGCATTAAAAAAACATTCAATGAGACACTTCAGTTTGGTGATTCATGAAGTTCTCAGCAGGTATTATGAACCCTCTCATTTGATGGTGTGTTTAAGTTCAAGATAACGGATTATACCATTGATTCATTCATTGATTTAGATCGATGATTAAGCACCTTCCCATATCTGCATACGTATGATAACGTCCCCCGTTGTTTTAACTCTGTAACTGATTCATTTTCTGTACCGCAAGAATGCCCGAAATGACATTAGATTTACAAGTATTTGTTTGGTTGATGGTTGTAGGCAAGAGCACTGTAAATACTGTCTGTATTTGGGCCATTTTGCACAACATAAATGAATGCTGTGTGTCTATCGATGTCCATGCATCACTCTTGTGGCATTGGGAAATACATGGAGATTTTTCTTCATCAACAACATGAAAGAGAAAATAAATTAAGACCTGGCCCTGGGAAACGGCCAAGCCTCTGCTTTTGGCAGGTGAAACACGCCTTTCGCCCTGTAAAGGGGAAGCAGACATCTAAGAACTGAACGAAGCGCAAGTAAATATCTGTTCTGCTCTTTATACATTAGTATGTAATGCACGTACAGTACTGCTTTAAAGTTGGGCATCATTCATCAGCTTCGTTGTTCATGTTATTCTTGCTATTTACTTGATATAATTTTTTTTTTAATTATAGTGAATTAGGTGAAGCAAACATCAATATGTTTTAAAAGATTTTTTTGTAGTAAGATTTAGTAAGATGAAGTAAGATTTTCAACAATAATTCTTAATATTTTTTATAAATGAAAATTTTATCGGCATGTTTTAATGTTAATTTTACTGAGGTGTCATTCTCGGTGAATTTTGATGTGCCCTGCATGATTTTTCATATTTGTGTCTTGTGATGATTGAAGCACTTCGCTTTCATTACAATCCAGCTGATCCCACCGCAGCTCTGTGAGGTTTGTATCAGGGTGGGCCTCTCCATATTTTGTCATTACCTTTCCAGAAAGTTCCTGCGTAGTTTGGATTTATGTTTAGGTCATTTCCCTGCTATAAAAACCGTTTCCTCCGTTTAATCTGTGGTGCAGTCTGTGGCGATTCCACACTTTTGCGCGGCAGTGTACGTATGGTGTGCATTCGCTTCAGATATTGTGTTTGTGTACGTGTGTGACCGTGCAGCTAATTTCTGAATTGTTCCAATAGCTGTCATCCCTTATTGCGCTGATATTAAAATACTTTATAATTTGTGTCGAATAATCAAAATAGTCCATCGATAATATAAAGCGTGTTGCAAAGTGAGCTGTCCATGCAAATACAGGAAAATTAATGAGCAGCAACTACTGCCAATGGTATGGAGATATTCTGCTGAGGGAATTTACAGATAAGACTAAAGACCTGACACAGTAAGCACTGAACTATGCCATTAGATTCAGGTAGATCCAAACTGAAGACATTAGTCTCAGCTCTTGTGTGAAAACGGAACAGAAATACTTGAAGACATGCAACGGGAATAGGAGTGGATATGAAATCGTGAGCATGTTATTTAATTTGATCCGGGTGGGATGACGAATGATATAAGATTATTAGTCTTTTTTATGCATACTGTACTTTTCAGCAAAAATTAGAAGCCTCAAAAAATTCTGATTCTGTCAGAACCAGTACACTCAAACACACACTTTTTTTTCATGACAGTGGGAATCTCTGTCTAATTCCCAACAATGGGCTAGATTATGTTACGATGACAACACAGATTGGCTGAGTTATCTATTTTCTATGTGGGAGCTGACCACACAACTAAAAAAAGAAAAAAAAAAGAAGTAGAGAGAGAGAGAAAAAAAAAAAACAAGCCCCACATAAGCCTGTGTGTCTAACCTGGCTCCAGAAGTCTGTGTCCTGTGTAAAGGGATAGCATTTAGCTCCAGAAAAAATCAATACGGAAATATTTCTGGAATCGCCCACCTCCTCAGTAATGCAAGGAGTCAAACAAGACAAACAATTGGCTCTGCCAGTTTTGACACCTCGCAGTCCCAGGGCCTTTGGTACCGACTGGTGGAAACTGGGGGGTTTGGGTTTTTCTTTTTTTTTTTTTTTTTTTTTTTTTTTTTTTTAGGGGAGCAGGGGCTTGCGGTTGTGGTGGGAAGGGGTGGGCATGGGGGGCCTTGGATTAATTCTCTTTCCTCCAATCCTCATCGGAGCAGGGTGTACAGCCACTGCTTTGGCATGCTGTCAGCCCTTGTAGAAGTCTGGCCAGACATTTTGTCTTCCTCCGTACACTGCTCTTCAGCCACCCCCTCCCCCAGCCAGCCCCTCTTCTTTTTCACCCGCGACCATTGATTACCTGTAGTGGAGAGTAACCATTATTTTGGCGTGTTATCCTCCAAAGACCAAGACCCGCTATCGTCACCGCGGTAACTGCCGCCTTTTTCCCAGGAATTATTATAAAATACAAGACCGTTATAAATTCACTCCTCCCATTCACCCCCTCCCCGCACCATTCAACAAAGCCCCCGCCCCCTCTTCATCTTTTTTTTTTAGTTTTTGCAGCAAATTGTCCTTAAGGAATATTGAGAACGATGATCTATGTTGCGGGGTTTTTTTTTTATTATTTTTTTTTTTTTATTGTTTTTTAAAGAAAGACACTTCTGAACAGAGGGTTTAACTGAAAGCCAGCAGCTATTAGTCACTAAAGAAACACGCAGTAAATAGAAGAGCAGCTCGTATTTCTTAAGAGGAATGCTGGTGCAGAGACACCCACACTTAGCGATTAAAAAAAGAAATTGCACGTAGTATGTGTGCCTGCTGAATGTGTGTGTTGTTCTGTTCAGCTCAAAAAGGGCTTTTTGAGACCGTTTAATATGTTAGCGCAGGCTGTATGTAAGTTTACACAGATACTGTTTTGAGAAAAGAGCATTGGAAGAACATTTTATGAAAAATTATTCAAAGATTTTTCAGTATATTTCAGATTAGGTCAGATTATTGAGCACAGTGACAGTGAATGGTGTAGCACACAATTTTAGCGCAGCGAAATGCAGATGGTTTCACCTACACATGGTAAGGGGTCAATTTTATTTCAATCAGTGGAAAATGATCCATGATTTTGGATGAGTATTTTTCAAATTTTAAATTGAATTTAAATTTATTTTAGGAATTGACTGAACTGAAATGGAATTAGCCTGAGCACCACAGCACATGTAACGCAGCATTGGAGGGACTGACGGCGGCTGGCGTTTGATTTTGCGCTCGTATTCTTTGTGGATTTCGCCACTGGTTGCGGTCAGTATGCTTGAATTTGTCAACACTCAGATCCAGTTTTTGCATCTTACGTTCACCTAGGAAACCAAAAGAAGCACTGCTTGGAGCTTTCTCTTCTACTTTGAAAAATCAATCTAGGCAGTTGCCTGAAAAACAACAAAAAACGAGCAGTGCTCGCCTCAGCTGAACTGAAATTTACTCGCCTGTCTCATTTGCTGTCAGGATGAATACCTAACTTCTTAGTAGCCAATGACTGACTGAGATCCAAAATCAACTGTCTTCCCGGGAGCCAATCAGCCTCTGGCCCGCCATGTTTTTTCCAATAAATTTGTTTTCCAGCTCTATGGGTTGATCCTGCACTGAGGGAGTTCAACATAAAACCAGTGAATCCCAGAGCTGCCGTATTGCTGTTTCTATGTAAGTCCAGCTGCTCCAATAGGAAATAAAGATACTGCATGTGACTAGGGACATGATGTCATGTTGACGTCATAATGAACCAACCAGGCATCCGCACCTCTATAATTCACGGTCCTTGGTACTCATTGTGTTCCAGTGAGTCATTTTCAGCAAAGAATTTAGGCAACGTTTATGGACAGAATTACAGTTTAAGGAATATTGCTGTTTTTTATATGGCACGAAGCATGCTCTTAGAGGCACAAAATTAATTGTGATAAATAAACATTGTCAATCCTATTCAGTTCTCACACACACACACACACACACACCAAAATAAACATATATTCATATGAATTAGAATTTGTATCGATCCCCTTATTGTGTAAATAATCTTTGATATTTTATTTATTAGTCTTGATTTACACTTTGTGAAAATAAATGTACATATACCACATTACATGAAAAAAGAAGATTTACACTGAAGAACAATTCTCCAATCAAGGCATACGGGCAAAATGGTGAGAGCTGATCTTTTATGAGTGAAAAAACATAATGTGAAATCCACGCTACAATAGCAACATAAATATCTTCATTTTGCGAATGCTTTATTTCTCAGCGTTGTAATGTGATGATTTTACGTTATGCTGGATGTGTATGACTGCGTCCCGTGTGGGCAGTCTCAGAATCGCGCTGCGGGTACACGGAGCTGACCAATAACTTTCAGTTTAAGGGCGTTCCGGGCAGCCGTCGCGTCAGTCTTCTCATCAGCAGACAGGCCCGGCTTCCTTTCCCAGACTTTAAAGATAATTGTCAATAAGACGAATCTCTCCCGGTCGTGGTTTTCCTTTTCTCTCCTCCTTCCCCCTCCCTCTCTCCATCCATCCCTCCCTCCTCCTCTCCCCTGTCTTCTCTTCGTCCTTCCCCTTTCATTGCCAGTTGATATATCTGTATGGCTGCCAAGTGCTGGAGTATCACTGTACCGTTTTGCAGAGCACTAAGTCATGTCGTAATTTTTCAGGGGGTTGTTTGGCGGTAAAGGGGGGGGGAGTTTGATGCCTGGATGTCTCCTGCCACTTGCGATCACGCCGCTGCTGCCAAGGCGCGCCTATACAAACTGAACTCTGCTGCCTGGCTGCAGGTCACCTTTCATGGGCAATTAGTGTTGCTGCGGCACTCTGGTCACAAGTTGTCGGGAGCGCTTATCGTGAAGATCAGCGGCGATCAGTCTCTTTCTCTCTCTCTTTCTCTCCATCTCATTCTCTTTACTGCTCGTTTTCACGCCCGACCCCCCCCCCCATCCCTTCCCTCCGCTGCTAGTTGTGTGTCACTGGAGTTGCTCGTCACCCATCCTTCTCCTGACTGGCCCGCAAGGTGCCCTGCACCCCTCTGACTAATTCGACCACCCCCCGCCTGCCCATCTCTCCATCTCTCACTCTCTCTGTGAGCATCTGTCTCCTGGCATATAGTCAGCAGTGGCTCTTGACTGGAATAAGAGCAACCGTGTTGCAGCTGTCGGGCAGTTTTGGGTGTTGGTTTATCGAGTCGGTCTTGAGTGACTCCTTGCTGGAGGTGACTTGTTCCCGGCAGAACTTTTGCATCACCCGTCGAGAGAGCAGCCACACGGCTGCCATTTTCCCACCAAGCTGCCACTCGCTGCACGCCTTGCGGCCGAGCACGATGCCGCTCTACCACTGGCCTTTACACCATGGCTGCCAAAGCACAGCGGATGGGTGGTTTTGTACGCAGAAGAGTTTCCATCTATCAGTTCAGCTGTAGTACTCTGGATACAAGTGTATTTTGGGTACAATTGAAAGGTTCTATCAGAAAGTTGGAATATTTCAATTCTGAAGAATAACTTACATTTATTTGATATATTTTCTGTCCCTGTCAAGGCAGTCTCACCCGCTTTTTGGGACTGTTTCTGAAAGCCTTCAACTTTCAGGCAAATGCAACGCTCTGCCTTCACATTAAGAATGGATGGAATTTCATCAAAACTCATTTCAACTTAACTTTGATAAAAACATCACATAGGGCAAGATCTGGGGATGTGGAGTTAGAGGAATGTTTTTTAAAGCCAAAAATAACAGAAACGGCTCAGAAATGGCTGCGAGTAAAGGTGCTTTGTCATGATTAAGGAACTAGAGACTATTCTCTTCTGACTTCCTGCCCGAAGAAAATGAAGACCTTTTGATGCACTTGAGATGCTTTGCTCTTCTTTTCTGCCCCTTCTGTTTCTTGCTCAGAAGAAGGGTAAGAGATGCACCTGCTTTTCAACACACAGCTCTGGTGAAGTGGCTTGTCCATGGGATAGGTCACTATTTTTCTTTTCAAAATTACAACACTCTGTGTGTCTAATTGCCTAATTACCAGCCCTGGGACTGGAGGGGTCTTCTATCTTTTCAACTTTTCACTTACCTTATGTATGAGTTGCATATAAACGCAGTATTTGCACCATCAATATGTATATTTCACCGGAGTGATATTCAGCAGCCATTTTGTGGCATTATTTACCACACAATACGACTGAGTCCTACAGGGAGGAAATCAGGAGTAAGTTAGCCCAAAGTACTATTTTCGGTGTATGCATATGTTGTTGATACTGGACCAGAGTTTTTATCATCCTGTGTCTATGTGATGAGAACGGATGCAGGTCTTTTGGACTCAGCAATACTAGCCTCTAGCTAGCCTCTCCTAGGCCATACACAAGCAGTGCTCCAATTCTGTAGGGTTTGTCTACTTTCAACCCTGTACAAACAAGTGAATTCAACTTCAACAGAGTTTATATGAGCTCACAGGGACTGAGTGCTCTCAGAGAGGAGGCGAACCCTCTCTATGTGGACCTAATGTAACACAGTGTTGTTGAGCCAACACAAGCTTTGACTCTGCTGAGGTCCTGACCCGCCGACAACAGGAATGCTGAATGATGCAGAGGAACACAGTGTGGAAACAGAGCCTTAGTCCACCGAGCCCTTTAGCCTCAGAACCCTGCACATGCTGTCTTGGTGCTCAGCCGGCACCAGATGTTTGTACCTGAAAGGAGGTTCTCTGTACAGGTGTGGCTGTCATGGTGGAACATGTTTTCCAGGTGGGTTGGATGGAAGGAGGGGTATTAGAGGGGCTGGGGGAAAGTGTTTCTCCCAAATGGGTGCTGTATGCAAGCGTAACTGAAAGATGCTTCTTGCCTGTGAAAAACGACAACCGGAATAACAAATGAAAAAGAAGGGGAACAAATAGGGCTTCCTTTGTTGTGAGCTTGAAGGGGCGGAGTCTTCAGCGGCAGGGGGGAGCTCGAGTTGACACATTTGAGGTCGATGGCGGTGCCGAGGTGGATGGGGCGTGGCTTTTTCAATAGCTCATTATTCCAAATGACCTGCCACGAAGCCTAGCAGCGCGTTAGCCCGCGCGCATTCTTATTACTTTCAGCATACGCGGACGCATTAAAAAAAGGGGAGAAATGTATAGTCTCCGTTTATTTTCCGCGTTTGTTTCGAAAACGAACGCGAACAAATAATAAATAAATAAGTGCACGAATAGGTAAATAAATAAATAAGCAAAACCGCTTGCTGTAGTCCACGAGACTAAATATGTGTGTAATTCATTCTACTTCTCTCGACTGGAAGCAGTGATAAATGGTTTCTCTGTATGAAATTCCCCATCCAAGAGGCGGTATTAGTTTTTGCTTTAATTACCAGCCCTAGTAATGTTTCCTATCCATAACTGTCGGAGGAATAGCCTGTTGCCTTGCGGAGGCTACGGCCTGTTTGCTCACCCGCAGGAGAGGAAGCCCGGGCCCCCCTTGCATCATCTTCCTCACATCCGTCTCCCTGTGCCGTATCCCCCCCACTCCCCAGCCCCCACCTCACGACTACGCATCTGTCATTTCAATATTTCAATATTTATGTTGCGCTTTTACAAGCTGAAAAGTTCAAAGTCATTGTAAGGATGTGTAACTTTGGCTGTTTGCTCACCGCTCGCCGACGTGCGGTGACGTTCGGCCTTCTCTCTCCCTCCGCCCCTCCGCTTCAACTCGCACGGCACAACCACGCCGCTGGTCTGACGAGGATGAGGAGGCTGGGGGGGGTATGAGAATGAGATGGGGTGGAGGAAGGCAGTCGGGTCAGGAGATGGTGTCCATAACAGCTCCGCGGGAAAAAAAAATGACCAAAAAGCCCCTCCGCCCTGACACCAGCTGTAAAGCATCGGCGGCGAACAGCATCTGCTAATTGATTAGGGTAATTACACGGGCTCCTCGCTGCTGCTGCCAGTACGCTATATATACGTGCGCGCACCGCGTTATATATGCGCTCCCCGCATAAATGTGAACTTGCAAAAAAGCGAGAGAAAGGTCACCCTCATTTGCATGATAGGCTTCATTAGAATATGCTAAGGACAGGAGAGGGTGCTTTACAGGCTCAGGTGATGAATAGCTCGCACTTTAAGGAGCCGGCTGAAAGCGCGATTTCGTCACCCTCATTTGCATGCCGGCTCTTCATTTATTTATTTATTTATATTTGAATACTTACAGTTGCATTACGCCTCTCCAGACTTGTGGACTGGGGACCGGCGGTTTAATTCTGGCTTTCTCTGTAGAGCGGGGGAACCACTGCTAACTTTGAGTAGCAGCTATGGGAGTTTTCCCAATTTCAGCATGCAAAATATAGCTGTATGTGTTAATGGTGATAAACTGGAATACAGTCGAGCGGAACTACTCCTGGCCAAGACTAGCATTCACTTTGAGCTTGTTGTAATGTCTGTGATAGCTCTACTTAACATAGTGCTGGACTTAGACCAAGTAGCCTCTCTCGCTAACCTTGCCAAAGTTGATTGTTTTCTGCGTAATGAAAAAAAGATGGGTATATGCAGCGGTGAACATGAAGTATTATAAAACGGTGATTCATGGCTGAAGTTTAAATCAGTGGGGAATAATGGCTGGGTCCCTGCTTTCTGTGCTGTGTGAATTTGGTAAAGAAAATGTACAATATTTTAAACAACAAGCCTTATTTAAATAAGGGCACCAGCTAAGTGCATTTACAGTCATGAGCCTGTGACGGCTATTACAAATAATAATTCTGGGAACCATTAATCATATTTAGAAATAATTATTTTTCATATGATTCTGACCACTGTGTATGTGTGTGTGCGTGCGCGCGCGTGTGTGCAGTAATAATGTCTGTGTGTTTGTGTGTCTCTGTGTAGGCAATCTGATAGATTTGAGTATGTCTCTTATACAGGGTACTGAAAGTATCTGATGTCTAGACATTTAGGGAATGCCTGGATTACTTCCAAATGGCAACATAGCTGTAAAATTTAGTCCTATTGAGAAAAGCAAAGGTATTTTAATAGCTAAACTTGTAGGTTTGATTAAATGTAACTAAATGAATTAATCTTTGAGTAGTTTTTAAGAAGAGTATTTTGGGTGCTTACAAGGCACATAGTTAAACACAACGTGTATCCAACTGTACCTTTACCTGTGTTAAATTTCCTTTGAGAGCTGCCCTCAGTGTGCTTTTTAACACTTAACTAATGAGACCTAAACCACAAAACAGTGGAGGTTTAAGTTCTAACACGCATGCATGCTTGAACACATACATGTGTGAGCACTTCTATACTTGTACTTCTATCCTTGTGGGGGCATTACCTAAGCTAAAAAGTCACAATTTGCCTTTTTAAGTTGTGAGGACACAAGAAAACATCCTCACTTCCCAAAAATGTCCTCGCTCTGTAGGAAAAATGTTTTTTTTTTTTTTGGTGCTTTTTTTGTAGTAAGTACAAGAACACACACATACGCGCGCACACACACACACACACACACACACACACAGAAAGTATTATTCACAGGGTGGGATAATGGCGAATGCTTTCTGCACAGTTTAAAGGAAACGTCAATACAGTTGGTTTATATTTCATATAATATTTGCTCAACAGAAAACCTGTGAGGAAGATGACAGCTTTTTGCTTCAGTTTCTTTCCCTCTTTTTTCTTTCCTCACACTTTCTGTCTGACTGGGTGTGTGTGTATTGGTGTGTGGGCGTGTGTGGAAAAATGTGTGGCATTGTTCCTTTTTTTTTTTCTAGTTTTCTTCCCTGGAAATCGAAGGCGTCATTTTCCATATTCTCTCATTTCTCACAGAGTTTAAAGTCCATAAATATTCTTTTATATGTTTTGTTATGCACAGTGAATATATCTTTTTGTACATGTGTTCAGTGTTAGTTTTCAAAAGAAGCTCTTCTTCCTTTGAAAACATATGACAACAGAGCACTAAAAATACAGAAATAGTCCCTAAATTTGTGTCCTCCGTGTAGGTGAGTTTGTGTGTGTGTTTGTGTGCATGCGTATACATGCGTGTGTGTGTGTGTGTGTGTGCGTGTGCGCGCTCGTGTGGTCTTGTTCTTGCTACGCATTGAGGACTAGAAGACATTTTTTCCTACAGAGTGGCGACTTAATTGGAAAGTGAGGACATCATCTCCTGTCCTCAGAATTATTAAGGCAAATTGTGACTTATTAGTTAATGGTAGGGGTAAGGACAGAATTTGGGATTGGCTGTGGTTTGGGTCAGGGTTTTGGTTAGGTATGCATTGCTTATTGTTAAAATTAGGGAAAGGCTGTAGGGACACAAAGAATGAATGGAAGTCAATGTCCTCACAAGGATAGAAGTAATAGGATATGTCTGTGTGTGTGTGTGCGTGCGCGTAGGGAGAGGGGGAATATTTGCAAACATGCAGGAAAGAACTAAATGGCAGTTGATGGCCATTTACCAGGGTTCAATAGAGCCTTTTTTAACAGTAGCAGGAGGAGATATTTTGGGAAGTCAAGTGCTCAGGGGTTCAAGGGTTCCTTTTATCCTTTGGGAAGATTTTTTTCTAAAAATTTAATTTGCTCTCTGAGGAGTGGCAGAAACAGTAAGCAGTAAACACACTAAATAAATCATGCTTTTTTTTAAAGGAGAGACTCGTCGTGCTCGGGTCCCTCGTGGTCCAGCCCTCACATGGGACCCTGTGAGCTGGGTTTTCCGTCAGTTCATCTGCTCGCTGGGACCTGAGTGGATCTGACTCCTCGCCTGTCCCATGTGAGCTTTTTTGAGGCCCAACTCTCAATTAGCTGCCACCCAATTATGAGAGAACTGCGCTAAACGCACTGTCAGGTGTTGGGTGTAATTTCAGCTGCAGTCTTCAGGAAAGATAAAAGTCTCAGTTTGGCAGGGGAGAGAGAGAGTGAGAAGGAGAGAGTGGGAGACCTATTTTTCCTTTTGAGATGTGGCAACAGGTCTGTCTCTGCTGGGAAAGAAAGACTCTGAGCTTGGAGTGTCTGTGCCTAAATTCCACTGACCTTAATCCCACTGACCTGACAATGACCTGTGTCGATTTAAAAAGCCAGCCTGCAGACCAAACAGTAGGGTTTAGCCTCAACAAACACAATTGTTTATGAAAAGGCGAGCATGTTGAGTCTATTTGGCTTTAGAAACGTGTTAAGAACCTATTTTTAGTGGCCTTTAGTGCCTGTACTGTAATCTTTAGATTTCCTAGGACTCTGTTCAACTCAGTTCAAGTTGTCACCGCATCAAGTTTTAAATGGACCCTGTTACAAAGCTAGCTTTGAATCATTGGCTGTTATATGCATTCATAAACTAAGGTGGATTGATTCGCACAGATTTTGTGTAAATGATATTTAAACGACTCCATTTGTTATGGTTTTGAACAATGGTTATCCCTGATTGGAAACTGTTAAGTGTTGCGGCATTCACAATCAAATGTTAAATGCGGAATTTGCCGAGAATTCGAACTGGTATCCACATATACTGTACCTGTGCAGACCTGATGAATGCAACGACACCTGAATTATAAATTGCTGTGTACCACAAAAACTGTTCACCAAGCTTTTTTAAAATACCAGGTCCACCACTGAGCCGGTCTGTAATTTATACATTTTGCATATTCACGGCCGTTCGTGCGGTGGCCTTTGATTTATTTGGTTTTATGGAAGTTTTGTTAGGGGAGATAATTAGGGGAGCTGGTGTTTAATGATTTAGCTCTGAAGCTGGTGGAGGAATGGAGAGGAGGGGAGCAAAATAATAAAAAAAAAAAATATTCTCAGGTAACACGGCAGAGGGAGAATTCATTTCACAAAAAATGCTCAGGGCCTCCAGTAATCAGCAGTTTGAAAAAACGGTTATTTCTCGGTGGACTGTGGTGAATTTGAGGAGTGAGTATCTACGTTCCTTGACGAACGGCAACGCGCATGCGTGTCACTTTTCGAACCGTGAAGGCCGATTTGGGGTTATGAGAGAGGCTTTATACTGAAAGGTGAGTTTCACCGGCCAGCTTCCAGTGGTTCTGTGGTGCTGAATGGAGTTAACAGCACCTTCCGAGCCTGGAGACGGGTTGGATGGTCAGTGTCGCTTAAAGGGTCATTTTAGGCCTGAACACCATCAAACTGTAGCCAAGGTACAATTTGGTGTATCAAAATGTTCCTCGGTTCCTGGTATTTCTATCGAAACAGACCCCAGTTCCATCGAAAAGTGATTGAACTGGAGTATGTTTCAACAGACACTCCAGGAACCAAGGTACATTTTGATACATTGAATTGTGCCCTGGGTACACTTCGTTGGTGCCCAGGTCTTAGATGACCCTATTTGCATCAGTGTCTTACTGAGGGACAGGAGCTTGGAATGCGGAAGTGGAGGTGGGAAATAAAAGTTCTGCTATGTGTTTCATCCAATCACTGGAGAGTGATGTCACTTTCTTTCCACCTCTGGGGGAAAGAACTGTGCTCATTGGCAGGTGATTGGAGCAAAATATCAGAGAATTTACTCTCTGACCCTAGTTGTTCTCCTTCTCCGTAGCCGAGGGATAGCAATTTATAGCTGTTATGTGTGTATCAGCAAAACACGCAAGTAGGTATTAGAGATTTACTGGAGATGGATAAGTGTTTAACAGACGCATAGCACGGTCCTGCTCGAACATTAAAATGAGGGAGTTTCTTAGCCTCAGGAGGTATGTACCATGCATCTATTACGCAGGCTTATCAGGCCCAGTGACTTGGTGTGTGCTTGTGGTACGCACAACTAAGCACTTTCCCTGGGGTTGATTTGGAAATATTTATTGACTTTTCACTGGTAAAAAAAAAAAAAAAAAACGTGAAATTAATTTCAAGCTCCAGCAACAGTTCATTTTTTTCTTCTTCTCTGGAACGGCCGTAGGTGCGCTTTAAGGTGGTACCCAAACTTCTGAAAAATAAAAAAAAGGCCAGAAGTTAACAGCTCTAAAAAAAATTAAAGTTTTGCAAAAAACATTGCGTCAGCAAGACCCGGCTCATATACTGGGTTTCGGAGAAAGGTGTAAACAGCGCTTGATTTTTATGCCTTTTTAATTTTGGAACCAGACAAAAGCACGGCTGCCTGAGCTCGGCAGTAATCCATTGTGCTCGTTATTTTCGTCAGATTTGTCTCGCAGGTTTTCCACTGTGTGGCTTTGCTGGAGTGAACGCTCTCTCCCCATGTGGTGGTGTGATTGGCTCTCCTTTCCACCAGGGTGCATTGTGGGATTCATCCATTGTAGCGGGCTCCGTATGGTAGCACGGGGCGAGGGGAGGCAAGCGGGGAGTTGGCAGGGGTATATGTGGACATGAGGGTCCAGGGCTATCACCCTCGCTTTGGGAAGTGGGGTAAGGGTCCCCCACTGCTGTGTGTGGCTGTGTGGCTGCAATTCTTCATGAAGAGATCTGCACGAGAGGAAAACTGCCTGCAAAGATGGCAGCTACCCCTGACAGCCTGTTTCTGCCGACGTCACTGCGGAACGCATGCATCTTGTCAGTTAAGTGTGTTTTCAGCGTTTCGTCAGGCCATTATAATCCCCAAATATGAGTCACAGCCATTGTAAAATATCATTTTTTACTGCTATACCTTTCTGTTGCTTTCAGTTTTTCCTATTCTGTAGGAGTTATGAAAATAATGAATGTATTTCGAGTTTGCATTAGTCATCTATTGCCCACAAAAAGAGGAGAGAAATGTTCATTAAAGTAACTGTCATTGCTCGTTTTACTAATGTCCGGTTTACGAACAAGTGACCAAAGATGTGAACAATATAATCAGCCATTGTCCTTTTGGTGTCCTTTTAGTTTTTCTGGCGTATATTTAGACAAGAGTCAGGATTCAATCATCAATTTCCCTTCACAGTGTCTCACAATTTATTTCTCAGTTAATTTTTGTTATTTTTCTCCAATATATAGCTTCACAATCTCAACAAATCATGAAGTAAACTGCAAAGAAATCAATCTGTTTGCTAGTAGAAAAAAAGTTATTGCTTGAATTTTCACTGACTAAAAGTTAAATTTAAGATTTACTTTAAAATATTATGATAACAGGTTTCATAGAACTGTTTTAAGTACCTTATAATTAACTCCGCCAGCTAAGTTGAGCAGAGGTTATGTTTTCATCCATGCCTGTTTATTTGTCTGTTCATTTTTTTTTCTCCAGATAATTTTTCTCAGATTTCTCGGTTAGTTTCAATAATACTCTGTGGAAGTGTTGGCCACAGACCAAGGAACAGCTGAATCAATTTTGGGACAGATTCGAATTAAAAAGTGGCCTCCTCGGCCATATTGGTTTTGTTATTGGTGACAAATGCGTTGGTGGACATGTGTGCGCTCCCTGCATGCTTTCTGGTGAAATTTTAAGGCTTTTGGCCAATCTAATAATCCACATTAAATGGGAGTTAAGTGATGTATTTGTATGGAACCAGCTGACATAGTATTTTTCAGGAGATCTTGCATTTCTCTGAGTTTTGAGAACCTAACTAGATTGATTCTAGGCCCCCACTGTCCTTATAATGCAGTGTATATGACAAACACGGGTAATGATGGGCATTTTCAGCCTAAAAGCTGACTTTAGGGTCCGTCCTCTTAGTCTCACCTTCAGCCAGTCGTGTTTGACTTGAAGGCCTCTCATGTGACAAGCAAAAGACCTGTGCTGTTCTCTGCAGCCCACAGCGAAGTAGTTATGTACCATTTAGTTCTAATAATATATTACACTAGTAGGTATGCCTGTCCAACATGTGATTGGGCCTCCTGAACAACCTGAAGTCTTTATTGCTTGTGTTCGAGGCATTCCTGAAGGATTTTGGCCTCTGCCAACCGCAGTGTCATGCTGTTTACACATGTCCATCAACCCCACATTCGGACAATCCAACTACTCATTATATCTCTTCCCAAAGGTTCTCTGTTGGATTGAGATCTGGGTTTGAGCATGCCATTGGAGAAAACTTAAGTGACTACTGTGTGTGTTAAACCAGCATGAGATGAAAAGGCCTCTTGTCATGTGATATACTCTCTGGTACATGATGAGTTGTTTTGCTGCAAGTAGGACTCAAAGTCCTGCATACCTGTCGTCCGGAACATTTTTAATCTTTTTTTTGCCTGATGAATTTTTGTGTAAATTTGCAATAACATACTACTGGACCATATCTCCAGATATTTTTATCTGATTTTTGATTGAATCATTTTTGTCCGTTTTATGGGCCCTTAACATTTTGGCTCCAATGTTAAAGATTGGACTGAGAAATTTTATTAGGGGTCTATTGGGGGCGCTGTACTTTATGAATATGCAAGATGGCCTTTGGAGGCCAAATGGTTGCAGGTAGAGATTAAGTTTGTATTATCGACATATAGGAAGCCATATACGACCTATATTTTGGCAATATTAAAAGTGACCACAGATGACTTTGAAAGGTCAAACTTGAGGTCATGGAATATATCAACAATGTTAAAAGATATGACTTGAAATTTCAAAAAAATTATTTATCAAACTGTCTGATAACTTTTTTCTAAATCTGGCAATCAACTCACCTTGGTACATTTTATGTACTGTGCGAGTGCCATTTTGATTGAATCGACGGAAGTGGGTCTAGTGGGGGAGCTGTACTTTAACATTGGGTCTTATGGAGAATGAGCCAAATCGCCTGTGGAAGCTAAATGGTTGCATATAGAGATTAAGTTTGTATTACTGACATATAGGAAGTAATATATGACCTATATTTTGGCTGTGTTAAAGTTGACCTCAGATGACCTTGAAAGGTCAAACTTGAGGTCAAGCAAAATATTACAATTTTCAAAGGTTTCTAGGCTTGAAAATATTAAAGATTGGGAACATATGTGCATTGAACACATAGGAAGTCATTCACGAACTTTCATTTGGTGGTCTTGAACTTGACCTTCGGCGACCGTCGAAGGTCAAATTTCACATAGTGAAATTTCAATAACTTCTATCACCAAAACTATTACAGATAGAACTTAGGTTTGTATTGTGGCCATATAGGAAGTCATGTTTGAAGTTTCATTGGGTGACCTTGAACTTGACCTTCAGTGACCTTGAACGGCCAAACTATACAGTGAAATTTCAATGAATTGTATCAGCAAAATTGTTAAAGATTGAGTGTAACTTTGTATTGGAGATGGACAGTAAGTCATATATGAACTTTGATTTGGTGACATTCATATTGACCTTTGAAACTTGACTAAGAGAAAATTCAGACTTCTGTCACTGCAAAGGTCACACATGGAGCCTAGGTTTGTGTTACTGACATAGAAAGTCACATATGAAATTTAATTTGGTGACATTCAGCTTGACTGTTGGTGACCTTTGAAGGTCAAACTTGACGTAATACAATTACAATGACTTGGATTGTCAAAACGGTCACAGATGGAGTCTAGGTTTGTATTAGAGACATATAGGAAGTGATATATGACCTTTCATTTGGTGACCTTCGTATTGACTTTCAACGGTCAAATGTGACCTTGTGAAAATTCAATGACTTGTATCACTAAAATGGTCACAGATTGAGCCTAGGTTTGTTTTACTGACATCTAGGAAGTCATGTATGAACTTTCATTTGGTGACATTCAACTTGACTGTCAATGACCTTTGAGGGTCAAACTTGACACTGAAATTACAATGACTTGTATCGCCAAAATGGTCACCGATTGAGCCAAGGTTTGTAAAGAGACATTTAGAAAGTCATATATGAAGTCCATTTGCTGACCAGAACTTGACATTCTGACCTTTAATTTCACAATTGACATATTGAATTTTCAATGACTTGTATCACCAAAACTGCTTCAGAGCTTAAGATTGTATGAACTTTTATTTAGTGGCCTTGACATTGATTTTCATTGATTCAAATGTCAAACTTCACATGAAATTTTCATAACTTGTATCATCACTATAAGACTACTTGCCGGTAAGCTACAGGACCCTTGGTCCTATTTTTGTCAAATTCACTACACTCTGAACGCTCTAGAGGCTCTATTGTTTTAAAATCCTGGGAGGCCAGGTGTTTCTCAGATGCTTGAACCATCAGGTCTGGCACTAGCAATTATACCATGGTCAAAGTTGCTTACACTACTGATCTTCAATATCGGCCCTGGGGACAACTCTGTATATTTGTTTTTGCTCCAACCACAGTTTTCCATCATAGGATTTGAACAGGCTGGGACCGTATTGGGGACCGCTGGCTAAGACCTTGTATCTTGTTTATTCTAATGTTTTTTCTGACAAAAAAAATGAAACCACTTTTCCATGTCTGCTTGCTTTTTTGCAGCTATTGGATTCATCACTTGTCTGAGCAGGCTATTTTGTGCTAATGTACGAGAGTGCCTTATACAGTAGTCAGTAAATGTAAATCTGAAGTGGTCCCCTCATTGTATTGATAGGCATTGGGTTGTTCATTTTACATAATTTTCCCAATTTGCAGATGACTGGGAAATCACTTCAATTCGCTGTCAAATCACGATGACTGAGAAGATGGGGCCGGCGATGTATGCTTGAACTAGACGGTGCACATAACGAAAATAAAGTCAGCGCGATTATTATGGAGCCAGCACACAGTATTGTGACGAATTGGCATACACAGTTCTAAGTAGAGTAGATTTACACTAAGGTGATTGCAGTGAAATTTGGGAACGGTTATCACAGATGGAAATGTATTTATATGAGAACGGAATGTGTTCGGGACTCCATTTAAGAAATAAATATGTCTGGAGCTGTTCCTCACTGGTCTGTCGGCGTACTCTAGCCTTGATGAGCTGTCACTGTGGATTTGAAGGCATATTCAGTCATGCTGTCAGCTCTGGTAAAGACTTTGAGTGACTGACTCGAGAGACTGGTGTTACAGGGCCAGACTCTTTAAGAACAACTGTGAAAAAACAGAGAGAAAGACAAGTGCCCTTCTTTCCCCCCTGTTAGAATTCACACATACAGACATCTCTGCATAATGTTAAAAGTGATGTCTGGCCTAGTAAGAGCCTTGACAGTGATCGACAAACAAAGAGCTCTTTTACCTTTCCCGTAAACCGTCTGCCACGTTTGTGAAGATCAAGCGCCCGGTTCTCCAAAATAGTATAAAATCAATCCAAACTTTCAAAAGAAGCTGTTACATTAGGTGATATTTCCTTAAGAGGCTTTCTCGGAAGACACGGCCAAGGTAATGTTGACACGTAGTCAAGTTTTCCTCTATCACAGAGAGTGACAACGCTGCCATTCTCTGTCTTACGTTCTTTCTCTCTCCCTCTCCTTCCTTGCCTCCCACAGATATTACAGTTCATGAAATGTGCTGGTGATATTTCATGCCTATTTTTAGATCATCTTTTTTAATTTTTCCCGTCAAATACACTTCCGTTGGCTCCCCTCCCCGCGTGGCAGTGGAGATTCGGGCTCTAATCCGCGTCATATTTCTCCAGGTGGAGCCGGCCCCCTTGATATGTCTCTGAAGCCTCTTGATATGAGATGAAGATTCTTCGTGTGTCATTGTGTGATTATCCGGTATTTTGATGTTCCTCGCTCTACCTTAAAGTAACGCGCCAGACGCTTTAGCTCTGTCTGTTCGCTCGCTGTCGGATCTGTCAGTCTTCTCAGCATAGACCCACCGTGATGCACTCTCTCAATTGCTCATGGTCCACGGGTTCACTTTGCATGTGTCAGCTGTTATAATTGATTGTCTTGATCACAGTTCTGTTGCTGTCCATTCGGAGGACGGAGAGTGTGTTTGCAGGTGCTCTGTCGAAGGAGCTGTTAATGAGATGAAATTCGAGGGACGTGTGGAGTTATGCTCTGTGATGACATGGCGAATGAGAAGACTCCTATGTGCAAAAAACTTAGAACTGCTTTGAATATTTATCTGGACGTTGGTATTGCTTAAATTTGAAAATATATTTACAAATTTGCATTTTGTTCTATCCAGTCTGCATATTTTTGAGCACTGGGAGAAATTTTCGCTGTTTGATTTTGTAGTCCAGCACAATAGATTTGAAAATGACGAATATGTGGTTGTAGTGTCGCAGTTTTGCGTTATGACTGTCAGTCTGGACTGCATTGTAATACTGTGTTCATCAGTGAAGGCAGTTGTTTGGGGTGGCTGTGGCTATTGAGAAGCCCAGTGACAGGGTATCAGCAATAATGTTGACTTTTTGGTACCAAAGAAACTGTTAAGGTCAGAAATCAGTTACAGAATTCAACTTATTACAAGAAAGTAATGTGTGCAGATTAATAAGCTGATGTGATAGGATCAATTATGCGAAAAGCCTATTCATTTTTCCCATGAAGACATAAGTGATGAAATGGAAGTCCGTAGATGATTAGTTTAGTTCTGTGAGTTATGTCACGCTTTAAATGCCCATGCACTGGGCACACAACAAGATCCATATTAAAATAATGTAGTAACATGGAAAAACACAGTAGTCTGCCCAGAGTCCTCATCAAAACCACATCCAACACCATTGGGATCTACTGAAAAGCCAACTGGAAGCCAGGCCTCACGTCCAACATCAGTGCCTGACCTGGCTGTTGTACTTATGACTGAGTGGAAGGGAATCCCTGCTGCAATGCGCCAACATCTCGCATAAAGTCTTTCCAGCAGAGTGGGGGCTGTTATAGGACTATTGGGTGTAGGAATTCCATATTCTTTCCCATAATTTTGCATGATATGATGGATATCACGCCTCCACACACTTTTGGCTCTGCTGCGTGTATACATTAAATGAGCATTCTCTAGTAACCAAGCCTTCGGTTAGATTTCGATCCCTTAATACTATTATCTTTCATTATCTTTGGTGTCTTATTGATCCCATTCAATGTTGACGGTCTCCAAAAGCATGATAAGTGTCCTTTTTAAGCTTAATTTTTTTCTCAATTTATCGGGAAAACATGAAATTAACAAAAAAAATTCATTTCCTGTTCTGTTCACATGTTGTTTCCATTGATGGTCACTGTGACTTCATGCTTTATTGTAAGATAAAACCATCATTTTGATCTTGTTTCTGCTGTGCTAGCTAATACTGAGGGCACATTCTCATTCATTATGAATTCATTCTTATTATTTAGCAAAAAATCATGTAAAGTCAATATTTGATGTGTAAGGGAATGATAGTGGGGGGGAGAATCAGGTGTTGTCCACTGGCCTATGTAGATGGTCAGAAATCCCTTCAATGATGGACTAATTAACTTAGGTTACACTTTCAATTACTATCATTTTCTGCAAGTTTTATCCAGTGGTCAAATTAACCTCAAATAAAAAAAGTATTGGGTAATTTGAAGATACTAGGAGAGTTTAAAAAAAGCAGAAAGAGTCCTTGACTTTGCTTTCTCATTTGAAGAGATCCATATCATTTCCAACTTGTCTCTCCGAGGTAAAAGTATTGAGGAGTTTTTATGAGGCCCCACCCCAGGTCCCCTCGTAAGACGCAACAGCTTATGGACGAATGCAGGGGAGAAAAGAGAGAAATGTTCTCGCTGTTCCTCGCACCTGTTCCAGGCCGCTAGGCCCGCGGGGAGGTGCGAACGGGCCCGACTCGCCACCAGAGCTGGGTGACACATCGTTCCTCCGACCCCGCGTGGCTGCACAGAGACCCCCCCAACCCACCCCACACGCCACCCTGAAGCCAAGCAAGGCCGCGCGGTCTCAAATGAGGTCCTCGTGGGCGCTGACCGTAAAAAAAAGTTCATCAAAGTAATGAGGCGCGGAGAGCGATGTGCGCTGGCGGGCGCGGCTGCCGCTGGCGGGAGATGGGGAAGCGGCTCCAGCTGTGACAGTAAAACAGCAGGTGGACGCCATCATTAGGACTGGCAGATGAGGCGGGGGACCGACTTCCCGCCCTCGCAACTCCCATTTGCTCGCCTCGAACCACCGTACCATGGAAAATAGCCTCCCCATTTTCGGTCGATGTCTTTTCCGCGTGGAGTGTTCTGGCGGGGTGCGGCCCGGACTCTCCGAGGCCCTCTTTCGGCGGCTCCGACGCGTCAAACAGCAGGAAGAATTCACAGCTGTTTCGCTGTCTATTCTCCGTCATGCTTTTTCATGTCAGCTTTATTTATTTATTTTTATTCCCTTTTCCTAAAGGAGCTGAGGAAATGCGGCCCCAAATAATGGAGGGGATGACTGAATGTAAATTGAACAATATGCAAAGGAACAGCCACATATTTTTCTCAAAGCTTTTTGAGTGCAGAAATTTGGGAAATCACCCACATTTCATTATATGTCTTATGCAGGGTGAATACGCCTGTCTTAAGAAAAGAATGACCTTTATTTAGAATTCTGAATCAAGTTTTGCTTTGTGCGGATCATCTTGAGTCTTGTATTTAGAGTTGAATACCAAAATGTCTGTGTCGCTTTACTTTGTGGGACAAGACTTCAGTCAGAGGTTCTCAATATTTTTCATCTGTCTAAACATTAACCCCTAAAAACCTATGGCCCTACGTGGGGGTCCGTCCAATGCAGCTTCTGTTTTCAAACCTGTCGGACTTTAGGCCTATTTCAAATTCTAGTGGAGGTCCAAAGGTTTCCAACGATCCCAAATATGTCCTGCTGAATTACAGGGATATGTGTATAAATTGAATGATGAATAAGTTCTAGGTTTTTTTCATTTGATGTAATTTTTTAACCATGAAAACACGGCAGCCAGAGTTTGAATATTTCCCTCAACACAACTGTGATGTAGATTCAGTGAAGTGCTGCAACCAGCAGATACAGATTGTGTGTGTGAAATCCTACAACATGAAAAAGAAGCTTTTTAACTTTGAACCTACTTGAGAGAAAACTGGGGAAAAATTCAGAAGTTAGTGTTCAAGCGGTGAAGGATCATCTACAATGTCTTTTATCAGAATGTTAAAATACTCTGTCACAAACTGCTAGTTTGGCGTAAAGTAGTTTGGTCATGATTAGTAGATAGTGGTTTTCATTAGAGGTCTTCCTTCAATATTCACAAAAAGGTTCAGCGCTAACAGTAGCATTAATCTCTCCCTCTGACTCCTTGCCCGTGACACCGGACCCGTCTCCTATGTGAGCTGGATCAGAGGATGTGTCGCCAGCCGACAAGGAGTTCTATCGAGGTGCACGTCATTCATAAAGCTTCAAGTTAAAATCCATTCGACCTCAAAAGAATCCCAATCAGACAATGAGGATGATGAATTAGATGCCGCTCTCCTCTTGACTTGCCGTTCTCCAATCAAAGGATGCGCGTCAATATTTGTGATGAGACACCGAGCACTTAAGCAGTAACTCGAAACACCTAAGGTAGATAGATGGGACGGTGGCCGTGCGAGATTCAGTACATTACACATTTAAATGCCTCGGATTCATATTCATCAGAGCGGTGGCAGGAGGCGGGCTGGCCTTTTTAATAGGTCCCGCGGCTAAATTATTTAATAGGAGTCAATATGTTGACTGAAGGTCAGATCACCTGGTATTTCACTGTGTGCATGCTGTCATGCCCATTCCTGGGAAATCTCCATTGTAGTCCCACGGACTTTTATCAAGCCTATGAAGCAGTCTTTAGTTTCTCTGTGAAGTATTTATACATACTATACATGTATACATTGCATATGAGATATGACATTTGAAGGTATCCAGAAGGCATATTAAAGCATTGTTGCCGGGAAATGAATAATAGGCTGGTCGCCGCTTTCATGAGCATAATGTCATGCATGTGGATTATAGGGTTTGATTTGTAACACATGCAATTTTGTCACTTTATCTTACATCAGAATATGTACATCATTTGTCGCACGCAGAGAAATTATGTTCAGCGGCAATGTTTTCTTTATACTCATTGAGCGGACGGAAAAGTAGGAGGAGTGTCGTGTTCAAACAGGACTGGTTTTTTTGAAGAGCCGAACCACCACAAAGAGAGAGAGAGAGAGAGAGAGAAAGAAGGGAGAGAGAGAAAATGGGTGTATCGACCTGAATTGGAAGGAACATTTGAATTAGATGGTGGTAGTTGTGTTTCCTCTGATGTACTTCCTGTTTCCTGTGAATATATGCATGTGTTTTTGTGTGTGGCTGGTGGGTGCAGATGCAGTGAGAGTTTGCAGCACCGATGTCAGTGTGTGAGGCTGAGGCTGGATCATGGCTGGATTCCTGCGCACCTCTCGGCGGGACGATGGACTCTCTTCACCCCACCAGTGCCCCTTTGCACGAGTGATCCTGCCGGCTACGCCATCTCGTAGGGCTCAAAAACCCCAGCCAATTATATGTCCAAGCACCATTGTCAGTGTGGACTCACAGTGAAAGAAGGCTGGAAAAAAAGTTACAGCATGCTGTGTTTATTTACGGTCCTAATCAAAACCAATCTCCGTCGCTGCGCTGAAATGTTTTTGTATTCAGCCTTTAAAGAAGTTCAAAGAGGTTCGGATTTCTGCAGAACATTTGCCATGTGGAACGCTGAAAGAAATGTAATGGATATTCCATCAGTTGTCAATTCCTTGAGAGCGAGCTCCCTGTTCCCTCGTCCACCTCCTGTGGCCGGCATTAGAACTTTTTTTTTATGTCCTTAACTTCAGTTGATCCTATTTTAGAGTTAGGAGTTCTCACTTAAATTGTTGGGGGATATGATTGGGCGTCGTGCGAGGTGATCTTAGGTCTGTAGTCGTGCGGTGAGTGTACCTGGTTTGTGTTGTCAGTTCCCCAGCGAGACGTTGCATGTGCGCTTTGATTGTTGGTCAGGCCAAAGAGTTCCTGTTTCCATTTAAGTGAATGACTAAGGAATGGTAGTGGCTGAACTCTCAATATGAAGAACAGAGGCTGTCATCTTGGTTATGATAATAGAGTATCTTTATATACTACATGTACTGGCCCTCAAGAAACAGTCAGGAGCATGTGACATTTAGAGACTCTGCACGGTCGGTTCTTGTTCTCTGAAGTGCATTTTCATATGTCATCTCCAATGGCAACATAAAACAACAAAGCAAGCCGGGTCATTGATGTTTCCTCTGTGATTATTATGACAGGCAAAATATATTAATGATGTAATACTGAACATGCCTATTCCTTCTAGATAACTTTAACAAATGTTATCATAGCTGTATTACACTACGTTGCATTAGGTTGACAGATGTTCCTGTGTTGAGTCACTTGTAAAGGATGGATTATGAATACATCTGGTAGGTATGCAAGAGTCGTGGCAACTGTTGACATAATGAACTGTACTTTCAATCACCGTAAACTCTTCTGTAAAAAGGGATAGCATCGAACCAGATGCTAACGTTTAGACAGCAGGAGATGCGGGCTAATACCGTCTGCCTGTCGTCTGTGCTGAATGTTCAAATGGGCGATGCATTCGCAACATCGCAAACAATTTGCCGTCAATATTACACTTAATTACATGACTGCTAACATAAATTATTTAAAAGCTAAAGATGCTGAGACTCTCCATTAGCTTTTCAACTTATTTACCGTGAATTTGCTGAATGAATCAATGAAGCTCCTTTTACTTTCACAAGTGATGATTTTATTGTGAATAAGAGGTGGCATCATAACCGGCACAATCAGCTTTCTCTCCTGGCGTATGATTAAAGTGCCAGTACATCATTATTTGTGTCTTAGGCCTAACGAGGGGTAGCATGTCGATTAGTTACAGAGGATAATGTGAAATCCCAGCCATTCTTTTTAACTGTGATGATATTATGAACCTCCCTTAGGCCCAGGGAATCTTATTGGTTAAATTTATTGAAAAATTGATAGGCTGAATGGCACGTTATAATGTTCCTTTATAATAATAATCAAGACACAATCATTTTTTAAGGTACCAAATGATGTTGTTTACCCCCCGGAGGCGACACGAAGGGAAGATTTCCCCGTGATAACTTGACAGCACCCGTAGCCAGGACGTGACGAGCGTGGAGAATGAACAGCATGTTTAAATAGACGCGCGGCGCTTGCCCTCTCGCCCGCGATTTATTTCGGGAGTTCCACATCACAGGCATGCAGTGGGCACTGCCAACCAAGCCATGGCATGTCTGGATTAATTCAGGGACTGAGATGAAAATCTTACACATGCCAGCCTGATTCGCAACCCTCCCTATCAAAGAATGCTAATTAAAACCATATTTTTGCATACGCCATGTCTTTCATGTACATATGCAAATCCAGCCTATTGCCTTTCAGCACTTAGTAATTAAGTTGGTGAAGGACAGCTGTAATACATAATTAACAGAAATGTTTGCAAGCCCTTTTTTACACTGCGACTTAAATAACGAACGGCAAAACGTTTCTGTTGCATTCTTTAATTAATTATTGTTTAAAAAAAAAAGGGAAAAAACCTAACTGTTATGCGGTTTTATTGCGTTTATTGCTTTATTTATAATGTCTGCTGTCACCAAACTGCCTCGGGTTTCCTGAAAGTACCCAGAATGCCCTGGTGTTTGATCTCATCACTCTTCTTTGTGGGGGGAAACGGGACATGCCGTATCTGTCAGTGCCCTCCCGGGCAGACATTCCGGATGGACGGATTGATTATAGAGGGGGGTGAATGTTAAAAAAAAAATAAAATAAATAATAAAAGAGCGAACCGCTTTGAATATTTATGTGGCCGTTGGGGTAGACGGGAGAGCCGTTGAAGAGTGTGATAGGCGCTCGGCATGACAGTGATTCTTCGAGAAGAGTATTGGTGTCTCTGGTGCCCCGATTGCGGAAGGCTGCCCCCAGGGGTACGTCACCGTTTGGTCGGAATCCCCTTAGCCCGCCCTACCCCCCACCAACCCCCCTATCAACCATGCCCAAGCCCCAGCGAAGTCACCCTCCCGATCGTATGGTCGGTTAACAGGGTGTATTGAGGGCCCTGACAGCCGAAGGGATTGCGGTATTGATTGGAGAATTTCCCTCGCCTTTACCACATCCAAGAGCCCTTTCTCTTCCTGTGTGGAGACGGCGAGATCAGCGGCTGGGACTGGGCCTGTTAGCACTGGGCAGAAAGAGATAGATGGAGAGAGAGAGACTGTGAGAGATTGAGAGGGAGAGAGCGAAAGAGTGAGAGATTAAGAGGCAGAGAGAGAGAGAGCGAGGTGCTCTCGTTATGGGAGAAATGTACACGTTTCCCTGCAGAATATGGCGATGGATGCGTCCTACAGCTGCACACCAGTCTGTTACTCCTCTCTCTGACAGCTCTGAGGGCATGAAGTAGCTCCTCTGGCTCTGTCGCCCCGTACTGAGTACTGAGTACTGAGTGCTGCAGGCGCCTGTGATTGATACTGCAGCTAAAGCTATGCCACGCATGCACCTACACCAGTGTTAACACGCATCCCACCCACTCACAGGCACGCAGACAGTGTTAATGCCCTGGCCTTCACTCAAATACGCACGCGCACACACACACACACACATTTTCTGATGGAAAAAACGTAATAATAGTATTTGATTGCGAGGAAATTAAAAAGCTAAAGGATAAAGGGAGACCGAAACAGAATGCCATAATATTCGCACGACATGCCTGTCATCTGGTTATTATATTTTCAGGAACCATGGGGCAGATTGCGCAGAGTTCTTCTTTAAGACATGGCTATAGAGCTTTAGGAAGGCCTTGTTGTGGTTTTTTTACACGTTGCACTCACTTTTGGGGCGGTTGGGGGTTGGTACTGCCTTGGAGAAGAATATAAATGCGATATCATATTATATACAACACAATCCTCTGTAGTGCATCATCCTCTGAGTTAGAGCATACACTCTCAGTAATAGACGTACACCAGGAGTCCACTTCTGTCCATCAAGCCCCAATCCACACTAATGTTCCCTGAAGGCAAGTAAGTATACCCTTTCAGGGGCTAAAATGGTACATATATATTTTCAAGGGTACAGTGGGCGTGCCTAGAGGGTACTGCCCCACTGACAAGGCATTGTAACCCTAAATGTACGATGATGTGCTTTTATTATCTGGCAGAGTAGTGTGCGTTTGCCCATACTATTTTCAGGGCTCTGGGAACCAGACACCTATTTTTTTTGTGTGTTTTTTTGCCACAGTGTGTCCTCAGCGTGTCGGTGTGTGTCAAGTGTAGCACTGCTAAAGTCATAATGAATCAGTCTGATATTTAGCCTTAAAATCTAATCTCTTTTTTTTTTTTTGACGATAAGCAAAAATACTGCCTCTGTGAGATGAGGCGGTTTGACTCATTTTAAGATTTAACAATGGGGTGTGAGAATTTATCTTATTAAATAAACCGTAACAGAAAGGAAGATAATGTTTCATACTTGATGGGGGGAAAAAAACATGATTTTAAGTCTCATTATAAGAACAATGGACTTGTTAGAAGAGACTTTTTCGCACTAAATCAACTGCACTGTTGTATGTGAGTGCAATTTCCTTAAATTGAACCGTCTTTTTCTGGTGGGAGTTAAAAATGCAGATGAGCCTGTTTAGCGTATAGATTTTTAGTGGTAAGTAGCCCCCTTTCTGCCTTGTGCAATAAGTGTCGATGCTGTGCCTTACCTGGGCTAGCTTGGCTACTGCTCTAGTTTGCCAGTGTTGTGCCAGGCTCACAAAGGTGAGGGTGAATGAAACAGTCTCCCGCTGCCCGAGTCGCTCTCTCTGATGTACGAAAGCATCTTTCTGCTTTTCAAAACGACAGCGAGAGGCCGAAAGCCGGAGATTTTTTTGACGAACATCACAGCCGGCCCCCTCGAGTCCCACCGGCACGCCGCTCGTTTTTAATTATCGTTATTTCGCTCGCTCGTTTGTTCCCATTTTCATTAAAGATGGTGATTTCGCCGGCTCTGGGGACCGCGGCGGCAGCATTCGCCATGGTGCGAGAGCCCCGCTCTTGCTCTTTGACTGTGAATTTATTACGGGAAATGATCTCTGAAAAGGAGCTGGCTGTGTTTGATGCAAATAATCAAATGGAGCTCATGAACATTGCTGCCATGTTTTAACTCTTTTTGACTCCTGCTCTCTGTCTGTCTATGTCTCCTGTTCAGATGGGCATTTGTGATGAAGAAGCATTTGAACACGCACATGTTAGGAAAGCACGGTGTTGGACAGCCCAAAGAAAGGTAAGAAGAGTTCACTTTTGAGTTTTCTGTGGCAAAATTATGGTGTCCATGTACTTTCACCCACTAGCAGCTTCTTTTTTTGTCTTAAACGTGCAGCTGGGTCCGTAAGTATTCTGTTAATGATGACCTCTACCACAGCACATAAGAGAAGAAATTAAATACTGAATGTTTAATTCTCAGACCTTCATCTTGTCGTAGAACCGAGAGATTATGTCAAATGGTATTTTAACAAGTTTATTGTACTGTTACAATTGTGAACAAATGGTGAATCATACCAATGAAACCAACTGCTGAAGTTTGTGGTTCTGTCTGATACCAGCATGGAAAGAGGCTGTAAAGATTGAGAGCTAGAGATTTATACTGAAACAAGGTGGGCTGTTCTTCACAGTTAGGATTGAACTGATTGGATGCAAAAGGACAAATGGCAGAGAAAACCAATGAATGATCAACAGAGGAGGGGTGGAGGGACATTCAAAAGATAACAATGGGACTGGATTGGTTGAATAGCCAGGTACAGACAGAATCATGGGTAGGGGAGAGGAGAAGAGAGCCTCCTGCTACCACAATCTTCAATTTGAGTGTATTTACACCTAAATCTGATGAACTGGGTATGAATTGCAGGACTATTAATGCGTGGCCCCGCATTTTTAATGGGCCAAAAGAAAGTGGATAACTGGCTGCACGGTTGTTCCTGGGGCAAGTGCGTGTTATTCCTAAATTAATCATTGACAAGTAAGCAAGAAAAGGTATAGAAGTTATTTGTCCTTGTGGGGCCATTTACACATGGAATTTGTTGGCATAACTCTTAACAGGACTTGTAGAAGGCAGTCGCTGCCTGTGAAGGAAGCCATCATTAGGCTGAAAAATGAACCTGTGAGCGAAATGGGGAAAAAACAGATGTGGTCAAATCAACTATTTAAGAAGGAAGAATGCATTGGTTGGCTGAGAAAATCAAGGAGGCCGGAAGACCACAGATAACAACTGTTGTGGATTAGAGAATTATTTTCCGAATGAAGAAAATGCCTTCAATACAACTGGCCAGATCAAAACACTCTCCAGGATGCAGGCATGTCTGACTCAATGTCAACAATCCAGTGACAGAAGTCAGACTAAAGACAGGAGGCCTCCCCTGATCCATTTCCTGGTCAAAATACATCTCTGTCATTATTTTTTTATCGGCAGAGTGACATTATTTACACACTTATGAAGTGTTTATTGTGACTAAAGCTGTGGTTAATAGACAGTTGATACAAAAGTAGTATTTTATTTTATTTTAAAAGCAACTGTTGTGACATAATTGTGATTTTTTTTTTTGTTTATTTGTTTAAAAAAAATCACTGAGTTGTACTGTACTGCTCGAAGAACATCGATCATTTAAGGGTTAAGATGTAAAACATTGCTTGGTGTCAAATCGAAAAGTTGACCAAAAAGCATCTCTAAAAATCCCGTACAGTCCTGGAACCACATCTCATGGGCATATGAGACTAATATTTACTTGAACCAGGATGATGGGAGGAGAGGAGAATGCAGAGAAGATGAAACTGCTTATGATCCAAAGCTAACCTCCTCATCTGTGAGGGATGGGGTGGCCAATTGTACCAGTTCCCATGTATTAATTAATGATGACTGTTGGCAAAAACAGCAGGATGAATTCCGAATTGTATTGGGCTGTATTATCTGCTAAAATTCTGCCAAAGGCTTCAAAACAAGTTTGACAGTGCTTCAGACTGCTGTTGGACGATAACCCTCAGCATACTGAGGAAGCAACCCCAAGACTTTCTAAGTCAAAGAAGTGGAATGTTGTATAATGGCCAAATTACTTGACCTTATTCCAGTGGGAAATGCATTAAAAGTATTAAAAATGACAATGTAATTTATGATAATGTTAGCTTGCTCAGATCCTTCTGAGCCCCTGAAATTGGGTTGTGTATGAAAATGGTCGTAATTCCCACTCGATTTATGCAATATTTTTGGCAAATCCATTAAATCCGACAGTTTACCCTTCGAGCAGATCTTGACTGATTTTTTTTTTTTTTTTTGTTGCTGTCTGAATACTTACAGACCTGACTGGACATATTTAGGCATATTTGTGGGACCTGACTGCAAGTTCAGTGAGGCTCACAAACATGCTTTATGATCACTGTGATATCAAGGCCAACGTAGCTCATTATGCTTATGGAAACTTACCTGCTTACAGTACCATTACTGCATAATTTCCTTGGTTTTACTTTCAAAAGACTTCCAGAAGACTTTCAAAAGACTGAAAGTCATGTTATTACATATTGCCCTCGTCAGTTACAGCAAATATTCTATTCTCTCTGGAAAGTGCCTTTTTTTGCAGCATTTTAATTTAATGACCATCATAAACCGTTGTATAAAGTGGGAATATAAAATGGCATTCACTTACTGGTGTTTACTACAAAGTATATAATGGGAATGTAAAATGGCCATCATGTATTGATGTCATCATGTAAGTGGGGATGTAAAAATGGCCATTGAATATTAGCGTATAAAGTGGGAGTGTTAAATAGCCGTCACATACGGGTATACAAGGTGGGAATGTAAAATGGCCATCGTGTACTGATGAACAGAGTGGGAACGTTCAATGTCAGTCGCATACTGGTATACAGGGCGGGAAAGAAAAATGGTCAGCACGTACCACTATGTAAAGAGGGAATGAAAAATGGCCATTATGTACCAGTATACATATTAGCGTATAAAGTGGGAGTGTAAAATAGCCGTCACATACGGGTATACAAAGTGGGAATGTAAAATAGCCATCACATACCGGTATACAAAGAGGGAAACTGAAATTGCCATAACGCCACCAGTACACAAAGTGGAAATGTGAATTTGTCATCCCGTTCCAGTATACAAAGTGGGAATATAAGATGGTCATCAGATATCGTGTTCAAAGATGACACTCCAGGCTGCTCTCACTCCTTTGGGGCTCCTGTCCCTCGGTTGTCATGACCTGCCATTCACTGATCACAAGGGCAGTGGTCAACAGTCTCGCACTATTCTTTTACATGCAAGCCGAGTTCTCCTGAGCTTAGTAGGGAGAAGTTTTACATTTCTGTGGAACTAAATTAGAAAAACTTCATATGAGTGACTGGTATTTAAAGTTGTTCATGTGGAAACTGAAGGTGACAAAATGATTATGGAACTATTAGCGTGTAGTGCATATATTTCTGGCAGGCATTCTCTCTCCTGGGAAATTCATATATTTTGGAATATTACAATTGGCAGTTAAGATAAGGTTTTCTATACGCTCCTCTTCCCTGAATGTGCTGATGCCAGTCTCAGTAAAGTACGAAGATAATTGCAATGTTTTCTTTGGGAGGCATGGCCACTGCGTTAAAACTGGGAAAATCTCCATTCCTCTCTCCACTTCGTCTCAAATGCGGCCATGCTGCAGGGCCCACTACTGGGAGGGTGGAGTGTCTCAGTGAACGGAGACCGCCGAGTTTCAACTCTCGTTAATTTCTCGGTTTGACCTTTGTAACTTTTCAAACCAAAAGCCTATCCCATGCGATACTCATGTAACCTGGTATCCCGCGCAATGTTTAACATGGACCCCAAATTATACAGAAATGTATGCATCTGATATTATTCGCATGCCGATAATGTGGCTTTTCTGCGAGCCTGTTCAAGATGCTGAGACAATATTTTCTCCATTGAATACATCTATAGCACCACCTCAGTTTTGGGCCTGACCTAAAGCCTTTGGTGTCTGTTTATATATTTACTAAAGGACTCGATGTGAAGGCAACCTCTCATGAGTAGGCGCACAGAAGCTACATCTGGACTGTATTCACACGTTTATGGTCTGAGGTGTTCAGTGAAATACCGTTCTTACCATAACAATTGGTTGTACATACAGTAAAAGCGTGACTGAAATTAATATGGCTATTTAAGAGGTATTGCTTTTAATAAAAGAAGTGGATGGACATGCTCCGTTTGCAACATCAGTGTGGATTAACACAATTTATCTCATAACTGAGCAGAGACACGGTTCTTCAAAACTAGGCGACGGTAGACATGGTAAATGAGTTATTCAAAGTGGCGTGCAATTTGCATTTGTCTCGGATAGAATGATGAAGCTTTCCTTTTTGGGAAAAACAAAAAAAATGAAGGTGTATCATCTGATTTTGCGTAAATGGCGGCGCTGTGACTGTAATGCTTTATTCTGCTTGGCAGGACCAGGTCTGTTGTGGGACACCTAAATGAGCAGTGACAATCGAATTAATAATGCAGATGCGTTTGCGAACGCCTCGGCTTCACGGTGTGACTGATGTATGCAAAGATGGTAATTTATAGAAATTAAATTTGTGTGATTGTGCCTGGGATTACTTGATAAACCGAAAAGGAAGTGTCAGCATGGTTTCTATCACGATTATGAAAAAAAGAGAAATGAATAACAATAAATGAAGTGGGAAGAGAGACGAAGCGCTTATTTATTTATTTCTTTTGAAAAAAAAAAAGTTGCTCTTTTCTAATAAAATGAAATGAATGTAGATAATTTGAGGAGGGAAATGCGGGGTTGGGGGGGGAGGGGGGGGGGTGCTTAGGGTCCCCTTTGTATGATTTCCTGTTATTCGTTTTGCGTTTTTGATGTACACAAGGATATGATAAACACCCATCGCGAGCTTATCGAGACAGGCTAATATAAACCTAATTAAAACACAGCGTTAAAAATAACTGTCAGTCCGGAGTTGCTATGACTGAATTGGAGTAGGAATCGGTTTGGATTTGTCAGGTGATACTTCCCTGGAGAAAATAATAACACATTAATATTTCCCATCTCTTGAACAGATTGTTGAAATAATGACAGCATCTTCGCCTTCATTACTCCAGAGTTACGAGTCGAGGTTTTCGCGCGCTACATCCAACGACGTCGCTGACATGATGAGAACTGATGATAGAGATGGAGTTATGAAGAAATATAAATATCATTTTAATAAAATCACTTGTTAACCTCACTGTCAGTATTTGACATTAATATGTCAGTAACTGCTTGAGAAAAAACTTCCAGATGAAACTTCAGTGAAGAAAATAAAAAATAAAAAAAATGCAGGGAAACATTAAGAAAATAAAACGCAGAAAACTGTCTTGACAGACACTCAAAGCAGACGCTAAGCAAATAGCCCCTTCAGTGCTGGCTCATAAATGCCTGATACATCCAGACTGAAGCTCTCCGCGGATTCATTTCCTTTTAGAGAACGACCGTAGGTGGCCCTTAAAATGGAAAAGACGGAAGATGTGAAGTTTAATATCTCGGGGACGACATAATGTGAGCGAAAAAATGAGGATTCGGCTTCGACAGCCATATTGTGTTTTTCTGTGCCTGTAATGGTGAGGAGAGAGCTGGTGACAGTCTGCTGTGGGAGTTGTAATGACAGCTGTTGATCATGGGCTCAGATGGACATGCGGGCCAGGCTGTGTGTAAACAGACACAGCTTGTCAGTGGGCGTACAGCACACAAAATAAACTGCACAAAAGAAAAATAAACCCATTTCGCTTACATATTTAAAGGGGTAGGCTTTGTTTTTTTCTGGCGAAACACATTGTAGGCCCAATGTTTTTGGCCTGCAGAAAAAGGCCTGCAATGTATTGGTACAAAAATTGTTGTGCATAAAACACAATGTGTTAGGTCCACATTTTATTCCTTGTAAAATGTTCAAAATTGGTAATAAATTCAGAGAGCCATAATGGCGCTTTTTGTGCGCTAGAATCCAGCCTTGGATGAGGCTGTGTCTGCAACAGACTGTAATTTGAATCCAGCTACAAAAGGAAACACTGTTAGCCGCTACCTGCAAGTGGTCACCATTGGTTAAGCCCCACCAATGACACTGCATGAACTTACAGGGTACTAGTTTTATCACGAGTTGGGACTCCTTGTCAGTCAATACGAACTATCTTTTGGAGTGCCATCCGGTCTGTGGGGTGTGATATAGTTACTGACCGACAGCAGTGATTCAAAGTAGTCTATCTACTTTTGCTGCTATCTGTGGGTGGCACAGCAAGAACTCACCGGAGGATCCAAATTGAGGAGAAGAATTAAAAAAAGGGGGGTGGGGGGACAAAGATTAAAAAGCCCAATTAATGCTGCCATTTTAATTGCACTTGCTCAAGGCTTATGTTTTATACATTGGAAATATGCAGGTAATAGACAAAAACGTTGGAGCAGTTGGATAAATGAGCAGGGCCTGGTATATTGATAGCAGGTGTGGCTCCTGAGTTAATGAGATCGTGTATAAAATGCTGGGCCCGTCTAATTGCCTATAATGCATGGCTTGCACGGCCGGAATAGTTTGCCGTAAAGCCGGCTCGGCGAGACGAGGAGACCTGAGCAACCTTAAAGGGGTAGGTTCGCCGCTATGATTGACATGTTTGGATGGTGCCTCAGTGTTGAGGACAGCTGAACTTGCTAATGTTTCACGAGAAAGAGGTTTTTTCTGACGTTGTCACGGTCTGACGGGAAGGCATCAGCAACACCGGGCAGAGGTGGTCGGAAACGCACGTTCCTCCTGGGTTATCGTGTTCAGGGGTAATATTGGGGCAGGCCTCACTGAATCTATTGATCTACTGTCATTCAGATCTCAGTTGTGGGTGCAAGTAGACAAGGTTGCATGTGCCACTTGTTACCCTTGAAATTGAACATGCTGGGGTATAGTGTTGCAAAGAGCACAGGCAATGGACATGCTGAGCATTTAAAACATCCGCTACGGTCAGACACGTGATGCTTCATACATTATTTTTTTACAAACAAATGGGTGTACATCTCGCACCGCTAAAGCAAGCTGCCGACCTGGGCCTTGGGTTTAAAATTGAGGGATTTGATTGGTTCTTTACAGCTGTGCGGTGGATATGATAGGCTTGGGTTTTGGTTTGCTCTCATCTGTTAGGGGGTGATGCTAATCACTGCTTAATGATGCTGTTAGATCACTCGTATCCTGCTCAAATTGTTCTTTCCTACTTGTAGGGGTCAGGTCCCATATGTCAGAGACCTTTTCCATGGTGCATGCTCACTGCGAGCATTGTGATGCTTGATGAGCATAATGGGTGTTCCACCAGATATAAAACCAGTCTGATCCATTGTTGCCATGCCTCTGTTTCCAGGTCTGAACCCCATCACATCCATTATCACCATACCTCTCAGTCACCAGATCTAAACCCAATCTGGTCAGTTCTATTATGCATCTCAGGCATCAGATCTGAACCCACCATCTCAAACACCAGATCTGAGCTCAATCTGATCCATTAATCACACATGCCTCGATCACCAGATCTAAACGCAATCAGATCTATTGTCATATGGCCTCAGTCACTAGATCTAAAGGCATTGAGATCTATTATCTGCTCAAAAAGGTTTTCTCAGTCCTCGGATCTGACTCCATGCAAACATTTCGGGGGACAATGTACAGAGAACAATATCTTCAACATATTTTCCCACCTTTGCCTGCAGGATGGTTGTTGTAAACATATCTTATGGAGGATTATGTCACATTTTTCTACATGTTTGCTTTGGACTTACACGTTTGACATAAGTGGCGAATCCTGTATATTAGCTGACATGATCATCAATGGATATTGGAAATGGAAAAAAAATTCTGGAATCATTTGTGGATTCATCTTATTGTTTTTTGAAATTTTTATTTTCAACAATCACAATATCTGTTTTGGAAATAAGCACAATGGCACATGTGCAGAAGAATCTAACACATAAAATGTCAAGTTAGACTTTAATGCATTTGTTACAAAACTAATATTAACAACTGTAAATTTGTCTGCACAGGTATTGGCCTAAATCGCCTAGTGTCTTTGACAAAATCAAGGAACCTAAATTCAAATGAGCTCAAATCTCTGGGCTTTCTTAAAAAAAAATTTTATATAAATTTGGCATCTCCAATCCCACCCGAATCTGGAATGCCCAATTGGTGAACTATGTACAAAGCTTGCTCATATGTGACCCCTTGCTGCCAACTCAGGATAGTGAAGGCAGTTCACGGCTCTCCTCCGAAGCATGTGCCCGTCAGCCACTGCTTCTTATACACTCATTGGTTGAATCTTCGCAAGTTCAGAATGAGGGCGGAGGATACCCGGACATGAACAGACTTAGAATCTTCCTGACGAGCGCCCGTCTGGCCAACAGGAGGCGCTTGAGCAACGAACAAAGTTGTTTATTTATTTTCCCTTACCCAGCAGTCCCTTCCCAATTTGAAACCCTGTAGCGCGATGGCCAATTGTGCACTACGCTGAAAAAGCTGCCGACTGGTACGACCAGGGCTCAAACCCGCAACGTAATAGTCACTTCTGTACTGCAGCGCAGTGCCTTAACCGAGTGAGCTATCCGGCAGCCCAATCTCTGGGCATTCAATTTACGTTGTACGTGAACAGGCACACTCATCCATTTTTACAGTCGATTGATATTCATCGCCTGATAAGGTGGGATTGCATGTCAGTAAATAAAGGTCACACTGCTTCCTGACTCTTCCGCTGATTTTTAATAGTCATTTTTAGTAGTTGTATGTTTTTCTATGCAAGAAATTAAGCGGAATTTGGGGAAAGTTTGTGAAAGAGGCCCATTATCTCGGGCCTGTTAGTATAGGTCCACGGTGTTTATTTATTGTTTTTCGACAATCCAGCTGTGCTTGTTAGTTTGCGCCTTCTGTTTTCCCTAATTACTCCTCATTATTTACTTGTGCTTCTCCTTTCTTTTCCTGCTCCCGCCCCCACCTGTTCCCCATTATTAACTGCTGCTGCGGATATTTAAGTTCCTGCTCTGCAGTCATTCTTCGTTGGATTGTGTCTCTTGCTCTGTCCTTCCTGCCCTGCTGAATAGCCTCTTAACTACCCGCCTTGAGAATACTAAGAAAACGCTTCAGTCAGTTTATTGAGGATATCTTCCCCTGAAGTCCTGCTCTGCCTTGTGAGTTGACTAAAACGTAACACTTTGGAGTTCGAGAGTGAGCGCTACCCATTTAGCCCTGTACCCTTCTTGGTACTGACCTTGGACATGTCTCTGATCACGACTTGTACTTCCTTGTAATTATGTTCACCCCTCACTGAACCCATGCTGTCCCAGTCCATTCACTCACTGAATTCTGTTTGAGGTCTTATCCTCTGTTTGTGCCGTTTGTGGCAATTACCATAATGAAGCATAGCCCTGGTGGTTTTTTGCTGATCTGCGCCTGGTTCCCTCACTACTGTTCATAACCATACAAGGAATAGGACTCCCTGCGAACAGGCGCAATTCCTGTCTCTGTTAGCCTAATCAATAACTGAGTCTGGGCAGTGGGAAACACCATTATATGTATGGTCTTATACTCCAAATCCCTGTACACTGTTTAAGCTCTGTGGTCGTCCGCAGCAGTGGTTACCCTCTTCTGCTTCCCTGTAACTGGACACCATATCTGATGTCTCTCTGCTGTGCAGAGGGGTTGTTTTTTATCTCATACTGACAGGTCAATATGCATTGTACCAGTCAAGACTGGTGTGCATCTCACTAGGTTTCTGGGTACGGGGAAGATGACCTCATTTGCCGTGCTTAGAAAAGTTAGTAGTTAGTCGGACTGTGCTGGAGGGTAAGTGCACATTGCTGTGTTACTGCAAGCGTATTAATGTGTGCAGAATGTAGAAAGCTGATCTGGCAATATTCTGGGTAAATACCCAGAAAAAATTCAGGCAAGTTTGCGCTAACGTATCTTGTGCCTGAAGGGAAATAAGCCTGAAAGTTTCAGTAACGAAACTAGGAAAACTGTTTGTCGTATTTAATACGTAAAAGTGGTTGAGCACAATTTTCTCCTGTGCTTGGCGGTATGCTTTTGAACGTCAGTTTAGCGAGTGGAGTCTTTAAGTCTGCAAATATTAGGATGGGCTTCAAAAGGTCCAGGAAAGGATGTCCACACCGTTCACGTTCAAATGTTCAGCTCAGAAGAAACCCAGTCTGTATGATGTGCTCACAGAGTCAATGCCACTGCTGCCTAGTTGTCGTGTTTGAGATTTTTTCCATTTAATAGTGGATGGCAGTTGAGGCAGGTTACGACGCGACTGCGGAGCTTGGTGTGACTGTCGGGCCTACAAAACCCTGATCGAATCCTTATTCCAGCATTGTGTATTAGGCCCAACTTGACCCATAAATAGTTTTGGCTTATCCTGTGGCTTGTGTTTCATCCACTCAAAAATACGAACCACCCCCTCACCCAAATGCTTAGTGGTGCACCTGTATCTTGAGATCGAAATTCCTTTTATTTAATTTTTTTCGCTTCAATTGTTGACTTTCTCAGAATTTTGATCTCGACAATGTGCGTTCGCTATAAAGGCGAGGGTATTGCGCTGACTCCGTGGATGCGCGGGGATGGGGCCTCTCCCATCAAACTGAACAGACAGGATGTTTCCTCTTGCGTCAGCATGCTGTTTGACTTGAAAGAAACACTCGCACCCCCGTTTACCCTCCTGTCAGAGCCTTCTCGCCGCTGTCAGGTGGAGTCTCGCCCGCACACTTGTGAAGTCTCCCTGCCATTTCAGAGTGAAATGCTGAAAGCACGCTAACCACAACCATCCATTTTGCGAAACTTCAACTGCTTCCTGTTTTATTGTGGCATGGAGAAAAAAAATCGTTTAAAAAATGTTCTTTAAATATGATAAGTGACATCAGAAATTAATAGAACAGTCAAGCCATATGTTCTGTGCAAATGTACATGCATTATTAACTTAATTCTAGCTGTCAACTGTTAATTAACGTTTATTGAATCGTTAAAAAAAAGACGTGATTAATTTCAGTGTTTAATTGAATTGCGTATTTGCGTGGTTGAGCGTTTCGAGTGCATGTGTGTGACTGTATGTGTGCATATTCCTGTATGTGTGTATAATGAAGACACTGTGTACGTGTGCGTCGGTGTGGGGGCTGGTGTATGTCCAAAGTTAGCTCAGAAATCTTTACTGACAGGACCTGACAGCTTCTAGGTGGATCTTCAGTTCGATATTTGAGTCGTGAGTCTAAAAAGTGAGTATATATTTTTGGTGAATCGTCAGCTATCATTTTATTCTCCTCATTCGCTCATTAACCCTTTTACTGGTCTATTTTATTCTGGCTTAACAATACCACTCAATGAATTATTGACAACTATCTAAATAATTACAAATAATGTAGAAACAATTCCTCTTAAAATCAAACAATACCAATGTTTTGAATTAACTGTGTATCAACCAAAAGTGAATGTATAATTGCTCCGTCACAAAGCGAATGGTGACCAAAATGTCTGTTAACCAATAGAATGGTTAAGAGACATAATTGTGGACCGGGCTGCTATTTTCTCTAATGTGCTCAGCCTTTTGTGAGGGTCAAATGTCTGCCTCAGCATGTGCTTTCCTGGCTTTATGTAGTGGTTTATGTGTACTCCTGTACCTATGGATATGTGTTTGTGTGCAGACTTAAGCACATATGTATGCAGATGTGCTTCCATTAGTTTACCTCTGTGTGGGATTAGGGTATATGAATGCTCTTGAGTGCTAAGGTGATGGCCGACGGCGGTACAGTTTATTTTTGTTTTGGCTCTATGCGACTGAAAATTGAAATGTGGTACAAGTATTAAACTGCATACTTTCAGCTTTAATTTGAGGTGATCTCAGGAATTAGGGCCTCTTTTATTCACGGGGGCTGCCCTACCGCTTACAAACTGAATTGTATGTGAAGTATGTCCGGGTGCGCGTCCATGAACGTGTGATTTGTGCATATGTAGGTGCTGATGGCAGTTTATATACTCACACTGGTGTATATGTCTGTGTGTTTTTATCTGGCCGCGGAGGTTTCAGAGGTCCGGGGAAAGGTTGGTGAACGCGGGGGGAACAAATGGCTTTTTTAATAGACTGATCAGCTGGAATAGGAATGGACAGAATCCATCATCCTGATTCATCCGTCAGCGCGGCGAGGGCCAGAGCTAATGACAGCGGCACAATGGCCCGTCGCGGACGCGCGGCCCGGGTTTATACATCATAACACCCCCCCTATCGGGGCCAGATGGATGACGGGCTCACACTCGTGACACGCCGCTGTCAGACACATGAGCCGCTCGTACCAGTAGCCACAAGCCTGTGCAAGGGTAAAGTCACACGCTCTCCGTATATGCAGTTGTGAAGTGTCGAGTGCTTCATCAGGAATAAGACCTTTTGGCTTTTGTAGATGGGTGAATCTATTCAGTTCATTACGGTAATCTCTATAAGTTTTCAAGGTGTGAACTTTCACAGATTTGGCCTAATAGAGATGTTGATAGGGTTTTTATGGGGAGAAACTGGGGTTTTGGAGCCTCTTCTTTGGGGAAGTATAGCTTCAGGTTTACATTGGATAAGACAAATTTAGTAGGTGTGGAATAACATTATCGAGCTTGCTCAGTGCTGAGAGAAGCAGCTTCACTAGCAAAATGGTTACAAGGTTTAATCCCCAGTGTGACTGTCTGGATAGAAGCTGAATTTTTTTTATCTTAACTTTGACAAAATTGTTTTGAAGGAAATGGTTTTTACCTTCAGGTAGATCAGCAGCAAGCTCTCAGTTCTCTTTTTCACTGGCACTTTCCTAATTAGGATAGCTAAATAGAAAAATGAACTGTCACATTTTATTGCGAATCAAACTTAAGGACACAATTTTGATTGATTCCACATTCTTAGGCTGAGCGCCTCTGTAACTGTACGGCATTAACGGCATGAAAATATTAGGTAAATAAGTTACCAATGGCATCTGGTAATTGAATGACAGATATACGCAATTAGTTTTCACCTATGAAAATATGTGGTCATTATACTTGGTGTATCAAATAGCATTTTTGGCAGGAACATTACCATTCTTCGACAGGAGCATTATCAGTCATTCCTGCCTGACTGATACTCCAGCCGTTGAGACAAACCTCTTACATTACCGCAGAAAAATTCTCTCCTCTTCTGCCTATTTGCGTACTGCGAAAGCAAACGACGCTCGACGTCCGGCGATATTGAAATCATCGTTGTCGCTTGCGTCGCGCCAGGCCCTCAAAGAAGAGCAGACCCTCCGACAAAAGAAGGGATCGAATGAACGTTTTAGTGGATCGAATGAATCTGCGGTGCCAGAGCCATTTCCTGCGGAGCGCGCCATAAATCAGGGCCGCTGCTTTATGAGTGTAAAAAATGGAGATATATCTGAAAGCCCCCAGTGTCCTTGGCTGGAGCAGGGAGGAGTGGAGTGATGTCAGCTGTCGGGGCGTGTGGGGGCCGAGGAGTGTGTTTCGGGGGGGTATGGAGGGGTGGGGTGGGGGGGCGGGTGGTGAATGAGAGCCGCGCCTCTCGGTGCCGGGAGAGAGGGACGAACGAGGGGCCGTGCTGCCAGACTCGGGGGGCCCCAGTCCCGGGGACTGTCCCGCCTCGTCCCTCTCTGTCCGCCTGTGCGTCTCCTGGGTCGTGTTTGAGGGACAGGAAGGAGGGCAGGGGGTGGGGAAACACAAAGAGAGGTGTTCCATGTTGTCAGTCAGAGGAACGAGGTAGACGGAGGGATGGACGTGCTGGCGCTCCTGGAGGAGATGGGACTCCTCATTACATGGGCAGGAGACCGCTCCTTATACTCTCTCTGACTCTTTCTCTGTCTATGTCTTTCTCTCTCCCTCTCACTCTCTCTCTCTCTCTCTCTGTACCTTGTATACTTACTGTATTTAAAATGGCAGAGTATACATCCTTGTTTTGCTTTTGCAGTCTGTAGGGACAGGTAAAGCCTCACTTTGGGTAAATTAGCTCCCGGAGCCATTCGTCTCTCCTGTGCTGTATGTACTGTTTGTGGTGCTCAGTTGAACTCCGGTTGGGGTCGGGCGTCAGTGGCATGATGTGATGCGGGATGCCCCTATTCCTATATCCACTCTCGGACCAGTTAAAGTCACTGCACCCAGAGGCTGTCCCTGGCATTGCAATTACAGGAAGGAATCCCTCATCTCCACTGAGAGCCTGGGAAAAAAATTCCACACTCTGCTCATTTACTCCAGCATGACTCTCTGGTCAGGCTACTCACATCTGCTAATGCTCACTCGTGCTAATGCGCTAGGTCTTTCGAGGCCATTGTTTTTGCACTGGTTTAAATGACAGCTGTGGTCCTGACTAGCCTTAGCACTGGTCCAGAACCTGGGCCGAGGCTAGTTAGTACTATGCTGTTCAGCGAGAGGTAAATTGATTTACGCAGGCTAATGTTACACGTATCAAACACTGACCATGATACGCACCAGAATGGACAAAAGGAAACAAGTAGATATATTTAGATGGGGGATGTCTAGTAATATCCAAAAAGGGTAATTGTGAGGAATATTCATTTAGCTCAACTCTGTGGCCTTTTTCAGCTACTACAAAATAATTTTCTTCGATGAAGACCTTGGTGAGTAGGTTTGGGTTTGTTATTTTTGGGCTAACACAAAAACACGCACCCATGTACCCTCAGTTCTCGTGAGATTGGACCCTCCTGCTTCTGACGCTGAAATTCCCAGTGGGGCAGTCAGTTTCTGTTCCCGTCCAAAACCGCTTGCGAACTTAATGCTAAAAGGCAAAATAAAGTAAGTGAGAAGCTGATTGATTGTTAAATAGTTTTTTTCCCCCCTATTATTATTATTTTGAGGAAGTCAGCAGTTCACGCGGGCTTCGCGGGCGGATTAAAAATGCAGGCCGCGAGCAGCTCGTTCGGCGGGTTCCGAGCCGCCGTTTCCATCTCAACCGTAAAACACGGTGTCATCATTTTCTGACACTGCCTGAGACAGAATTTATCTCATCATTAATTAACCATCATATTTCCTACACAGCCGCGGTTAATTAGCGGAAGGTCATCGGGGAGGGCTTATTAAGTGGAACAAATTCAGCGAATGTTAAGAAAAGCGCGTCCGCCGCTGGGTTCGGGCCGCCATGACAGGGCCCGGCCCCGTGATTGATAACTGCGCCAGTTTGAAGCCCGGACCTGGAGGAGCGGAGAGGTAACTGGGGACGAGGGGAAGCAATTGCAAACATATGCCGGCTTGTAGGCAGTGGAAGAGATAGATTACAGCGCAGTCGGTGTCAGAAGGCATTTTTATCATGAATTCCACCCTCCCGTATCCACCTGGTATTTTTAGAACATTGGAGATCTGTTAGTCAAAAAAAGAAGGGGGGGGAGAAGGGAAAAAAATTGAAGGCCGGATGGATTGGGCGTGCGCGGTTCTCTATCTCTCTCTCCCTCCCTCTCTCCCTCTCTCCCCCCTCTGTACAGTCACTCACACACAGGAGAGCTCCCTGTTACTTGAGGTGACACTGTATTATATTACCATAATTTAAAAGGACAGAATTGGTTTGCCCGTCGTTAAAATAACGGGCCGTTTTTTTTTTTTTCTCCCCTCCTCTCCGGGCTTGACGTTTGTTTGCCGAATTTCCAGGATTCGTGGGGGCGGTGGCGACGGGGAGGCCTGTGTCGTCGCTGACCCCAGTGCAGGTTTTTTTTTGGGGGGCGGGTGGGCGGATTGGCCACCACTGGCTAAGATGACAAATCCCAGTGGGGTGACAGGCGGTTGGCAGGGGGACGGAAACCCAATCCGGGCCTCTCTCTAATGTGACACATCTGGCTCGCTATGGCACACAAAAGCTGATGTCCTGCTGCAGTGCAACATGGGAACCACACAGCAAAAAGGGGGTGGGAGTGATCTGGCGTGGGGATGGTGGAGATAGGGGGGAGGGGGTCAAGAAATGAACCCAAGTTAACAGTTTAATGAGGGAGAAGTTTGCTCACTTGATTGACAGCGCTGACCTTGTCTTAATTGGATATAATTTGAGGCAATTTCAAAAGTGCTCACAGAACAGCCAGGTAATAATAACTGACTTGTTCAAGGCCTTGTTTTCTGAAATAATTGTGAAAAGACCCGTCTATTAGATCCTTTTTTCACGTTGGAATAATAAACTGTTGGAACTAATATACTCCTCACTCGAGGACGATGCCGATAAGAGCAGGGCACTCCTTCAAGGAGAATTAGAAAGGAGAATCATGAAGTGGATGTATTCTTTTTTTTTTTCTGGATAATAATTCTTAATTTTCACTGATTATATTAAGCTGTAGAAGGATATATTACGTGCAGTCATTGAAATACAGCTTTATGCGTAAAAATTTTTCAGAAATGACTGTCAGGCTTTTTGCGAGATTGGAAGGTTCTATAGTTGATAGTCTGCGCTGCTGTGTGTAGGTGAGCATGCGTTTGGCGCCGTGTTATTGCGGGGTGTAAAAACACGCGGTGGGAGCGGGGATGGGCCGGAGGGGGGGACACGGGCACACACGTGTAGCGCGCGGTGCTGGACGAGCTGCCAGCCTGTGCCAGGTGCTGGGGGAGTGGGCAGCTGGCGTGGCGCGGTCGGTGGCAGCGCCAGCCGCTGAGCTCACAGCTGTTTCCCAGCATCCCCCCACTGCCCCACATTACAGCGCCGTACCCAGGCCATATTGGGCCGGGGCTGTGGGTCCGGGAGGGGGTGGGGGGGGGGGTGTGTGCGGAAGTGGCCCCGGCCGCAGCGATAAGGGGCCGGAACGGGTTTCTGTGGTGCAGGAGGGCGGGGGCTCGTCCGGGAACAGATGCAGAGCGTGTGTGTGGCCCAACAGGCTGCTGGCTTCTCCGGGTGACATCCCACTGGAGCGTCACTACGATACCGTTTCTGTATTTTTTGTACACACACACACGCTCACGCATGTTCACTCATCTTCAGTCATATGCCTAGGGGTTGTGAAGCCCAGTAGGGTTCTAGTGACCCTGTCACTCTGCCTGTCCTTTAAACTCTCACACACATGAACACACACATGCGCATGCATGCACAAACGCCCATGCTTCTGTGCTCAGACACACTCGCGCACTCGCACGTACCTACGAACGCTGAATCACATGCACACGAGCAGCCTCCAACACACTCATGCGACAGAACATATATGTGCGCGCACGAATGTACTCGCATGCTGAAACAAACACAACTGCACACGTACACTCACGCACTACCAGAAATTGACACATGCTCAAACACACAGGTACGGACACATCCAAACACACATGTGAGACGCGTGCCCAAATAAATGTAAATATATATATTCTCACATACAAACATGCATGCATACTCAAACAGTCACGCATATGAACACTGATGGACACATGCTCAGACGCACTCACATACTGTATGTACATTCTCACACACAATCACACGTGCTTGCTCAAACACTTACGCTTATGGACAGTCATCGACAAGTGCTCAAACTCTTGCGTATATTCATTCTCACAGACAAAACACACACGCATGCTCAAACTCGCGCACCAGTACATTCTCACACTCAAACACACTTTCATGCTCAAACACACACGCACACGCACACAAGAATACTCGCGCACACACAGATGTACATCCACGCACAGACAGGGAGCATTTCAGACTGCACAGTCAGCAGGAAGTGAACCCTTAGGCTGAGGAAGAGTGTGTGCAGAAAGGGTCTGGTGGGTGAATGTGACATGGCGTCCTCTGCGCAGCCTGTTGATATTTTTACCTTTCCTTTTGTAGTTGTTGCTTTTAGCTGGTAAAAAGGGAGGCGTGCGCATTCTTATTTTAAGGTGTCATGACATGAGAGCCTGTGTTGTATCCTGATAGTCATAGCGAGGGGGTGTTGCTCCGCCGAGGGAAGAACACAGTCTGAAAATAGGAGTACCTCCTCTCTCCTGCAACTGCGCAACTTGTGTGAGAATGCAGCCGGCAGGGTTTAGGTTTTTATGCAGGTAGGCTTGTAACAGAGAGTTTGGTGGTCAGATAAATATGAGCTACTTACAACAAGTGTGATCTCTTTTTTTTTTTTTTTTCCATTTTTCATTTTGGTGCACAATTGCACTGATCACTTTGTGTGTTCTTGAAATGTGGAACGTTTGCCCCACCTATTATATTGTACTGGACCTACACTGAGTTAATCCATTATTGCACTAAACAGATTGACCTTTTAGGAATCAAGTTAAGATTAGAACTTAAAAAAGACAAATATGGAGTGAGACCACTTTTGTTTTCAGGGGCTCATATGTAGATTGATAGACAGAGAGAAAGATAGACAAGTTGTCCAGGTAAACAATCTTTCTTTAATGATTTGTTAACAATTATCCATTTTACTTCTCCCCTGCTCAGTTACGTTATACATGACAATTACCGTATGAGTCGGCTAATGGGGAGGACATTCACAAGAGAGTGAAACTGAATCTCTCCCCTATGCCCATATTTCTGTTGGTATGGGAGACACACACACACACACACACACACACACACACACGCACAGATACAGACATACACATTCTATACATATTAAAGTCCCAAGGATCATTCGAACTCATACACTGATATCCTAGAATGATAATTATCACAAGTCCTATTATTATGGTATTTTTTTTCCTCCTGTCTTATTATTCTACTTAAACATAATGTACTGTGGATACTAAGTCACTTAAACTTTACCAGAAAACTAGCTCTTCTGACTGTTCTTTACCTTTTGTTGGAATATCTTCCATTATGGCTCTTAAGGATGCCTAAATAACGAATCTTGCAGGACCAACACTGGCAAAAAGTTTTGAAGTAAGAGTACAACACAAGGTGCAGTCACGAACACTTACCCAGCCTCCGCGATTTAGATCATTGGGCAGTGGTTCAGGTGGCCTGGCCTTGCTAAGCTAAAAAGCACATCTCCCACTTGGGAACGCAGCCCAGCTGACCCTAAGATATTCAGGTTTAGCTATAACAAGCGCTCGTGAGGGTCAACCAGAACAACACCCCTCAGATCAGTAAACATTTAATGTTTGTTTTCATTAAGTGCTTTTAAGAACCTGGTAAGAACTCTCCGTGGTGCAATTCAGACCAGCGCAAAAACAAAGTTCTAACACCGCCGTCAAGTTTTTTAATTTAATTATTTCTTTTCGCTGTTCGCATAAAACGATCACAGAGGAGACATAAAAATTGATAGTGATATAAATAGAATGATGAATGCAAACAGTAGAGTAGCACTCAGACATTAAGAAATAATAAAAGCATGCACAAACATAGATTGTGGGCGTCAGTGTTTTCTCCTACAGTAAATCCCCAATAAAAATAATAATAATAATAATAAAAACAATTACTTTTTTGTTGTTGCATCTTTTTTTCTCCCCTCTCCGCAGCACTTGCCAAAGAAGGTTATTGTTTGTATTTATTTTCTTTAATATTTCAAGTTAGATGAGTGTTTGGAATGAGGGATTGCATTAATATCGCCGTTAAAACGAAACGATAATTAGACTGTGTTAGTTTAAAGCTATTGAGGTCTATAAAACTTTGATTACTCCAAAATTACCCGCATTAAGTTTTTATGGGTCAGGCTGCGTGATTGCTCACACAGATTTTATGTACTTTTCCCAGCGTATGGCAGGGATTGAAAAACCATAAAGGAAGCAGACCTCCCGGAGCCTAAGTGTTCTTCTTGGTGTGACCAAATAAAAAATCCCCAAAAAAACTGGAAAACACAGCTGACACCCACTTGCATAATGGCTCTGAAAGTTGCACGCCATTTTGTTTCAAGTGTTTTTGCCGATCTGTTTTACTGCAGTTCCCAGTACTAATTGATACCTCATCTTGGTTTTATCCAGTCGTTGATTTATTTGTTTGTTTTTTGGATTCAACTACATTTTTTTTTCCATTTAATTAAATTGTCATTAGGGTTGAATATTTTCTTGAATTTTAAATTTAGCGCACTGGCAGTACTACATACTGTATTATTACCTGGGAATTCATATTGTCCAACAAGTTTGTATGCATTTAAAAATGTATTTTATGTTATTTTGTGCATTCATACTTGGAGTATAAGTGCATACTGACAATTAATAACCATGTATTTGCAGCGCAAAAGGTAATCGGCTAAGGAGAGTGTGCAAACTCAAAGATAGAGTGTAGAGTTGGTTATTTATTTTAACAAAATTTTAAGAAGCTAATTACGTGATTTAAATTGGATCTGTTAGCACATACTAATATTAATATAATGGAAAATATCAAGGCTACCTGGTGTCTTTAAGCAGTATTTAATAATTTGCAGACGAGCAAAATGGCCTAGGATGAGATTTCAGCTACACTTGCTTATAGTAATAATTAACTTTCCACAAACACAGTGGTTGCTTTTTTCCCCAACCTCTCCTTTACATGGACTTAGGGGTATCACTCTGTGGAACAACATTAACTGAAAACATGCCTGCTGTAGCCAGCTCTAGCAGGATTTAGCTGACGACATGTATGGACACTTTAACCTTACTCCTTTTGTCTGTGTCTGGGCTTGTGCTGACACCTGGGTCAATCTAAATTCCCCTGGTTGCTGAGGAACATTTAATATTGTTATAGCCAGGTTATGTGTACCTGTGCATTACATTAGAGGAAGCACCTGAATTTCAATGCAGTCCCATGAAGAGGAGGAGACAACATTTGAAAGAAAACTGGTTTGAAAACGTGTAGTATGTGTAGTGCAGTAATTTCATGGGTTTCTCACTCTTATGTTACTAACGGAAGATTTATCATTTCTAATTACATTTTAATGCAGATATCAAATTTTCTCGGGAAAATTCCAATGCTTTCCAGGAACTTTGTTCCTGGCCTTAAACCTTAATTGGGGCAGATGAGCAGATGCTCTTTGACTATTGAAACACCTCAACACCATATTCTGATAAGCAGTGAATAACATTTGTATCTTATATTCATTTGTATCTTACATTCAATGGTTTTGCCTAGGAGAGTGGTTTTATTGTTATATGCAAATCATAAAATGTGCAAAATATTGGGACCCGTTTTAATTAGAACAGAAAATGAATTCCAGATTTCCATCCCTTAATTGAATAGGCTGCCTGCCCGAAAGAAGTTCTACCAAATGCACTTTGTAATTGTCCTCTCTAGCTCCCCTAGTGGATAAAGTGATGTCTTGCAGTTTTTACTTGGTCTTGTGGGATAGGGCAGCCATGCCACGAAGGCCTTGATTTGCGAAGTGAGCATTTCACCCAACAGTTTATAAGAAAACTGATAAAGCTGCTGTTTTTATGTAGCAGCGGTGAAATCTTGCCTTGTTTTCTGTCCAATACTTTCAGTGTGCGGCTGTAAAAATGGGAAACACATTCCATGTATTTAATCGCTGTTGGATTTGCCTGAGAGCAAGATGTTAAGCAATATGTTCAACAAAGATCGTTGGGACTGTGATAAATAATGAAATAAATAATTTATCAGCATCACACCTGGCTGTGAGGCAGCACCTGGCACGCGGTCCCTGTGTGACTATGAGAGATGTATACTTGTGAAAAGCATTCTAACGCACTGCCTTTATTTTCCTCCACTGTCTGTCTGTGTGCGTGTCTGTCAGTCACCCACTCTTTATGCTTTCTCAATGCCTCTTAATCTGGCAGCATTTAGTAGAGAACCAATCTCTTTCTATCCTGCCTGCCCACAGAATTTTATTTTTCAGGTTTTATTAGCTATAGTGTTAGTGGTTTGTGCTGGCTAAGGGCTGGTTATAGTGTTGTAAGTCTGTGAAGGTAAGGGCTCATCATAGTGATAGAGGTAAATCTATGACAGGTAAGAACTGATGATAGGTCTGTGACAGGTAAGGACTGGTCATAGTGATATAGGTCTGTGACAGGTAAGGACTGGTCATGATGATATAGGTCTGTGACAGGTAAGGACTGGTCATAGCGATATAGGTCTGTGACAGATAAGGACTGGTCATGGTGATGTAGGTCTGTGACAGGTAAGGACTGGTCATAGTGATATTTGTCTATGATATATTAAGCCTGGTCATAGTGATATAAGTATATTTTAGGTGAGGAGATCTGTGACTGGTAAGGACTGGTTATAATGATACAGGTCTGTGACAAGTAAAGACTGGTCGTACTGATATAGGTATATTATTGGTTAGGACTGGTCATAGTGATTTAGGTCTGTGACGGGTGAAGACTGGTCATACTCATATAGGTATATTATTGGTACTGACTGGTCATAGTGTTATAGGTCTTTGATATGCTTGGATTGGGCGTACTGATTTAGGTATTTGATTATGTTATGGTATTTGGTTATGACTGGTTAGAGTTATAAGAGCTTCTTAGTCCCAGATAAAGGACAGTTATGAACATGCAGTTTTGAAGCAGGTTATGGATTAGTCACTAGTATGGCATTTTGATGCGGGCTTTAGTGAAGTGCGCTGTATATTATCTTTAAAGTAATGTTATGATGTTGGTTGGTTTTGCCTTAATCCAAGGATGTGATTTGGTGAACGTTATTTCCTCTCTGAACAGCTCCTCCCGAGATCTTTGCGAGATCTGGGCAAAACCTGATGTCAGGTTGTGCAGTTCAATTAGTGCAGACCTAGCCAGAGCCAATCACGGCGTTGGACCTGCCCACACCGGAAACTGTTCTAGCAGGCACTAACAACAGAAGATCATACTGCTCTACAAAGGCAAAGTGCAGTAACTAAAAATTAATTTAAGCAGTAAAAAATGGCTTCAAAGTTTGTTTGCTGTCCCAACAAATGAATAGTTGGCACATCTATTATAGATTATGGTTAAGTGACTTGCCATGGTATAATTTCTATCCAAATAAATCCTCAGCTCCATTTACTTTCGGGTTGAAAACTGCACGACTCACATTTTATCCAGTGCGTAATTACTGCACTTAGGCTTTGTAGGGCAGCATACTATGCCTTAGTAGCATCTACACTTTTGGAAATACAAAAGAAGAACCGCAGATCATTTTGAGGTGCAGTTTGGTCAGTATATCTCCCAAAGCTGCTTGTCCGTTTACTTTTGGATGCAAAAAAAAAACCTATTTCTCTTCCAAAAGAGGATGCCACCAGAAATCAGTGCGTAGCTTTTTTTGTTTGCTGGCAGCAAACAGCCGTGGCCAAAGGGAACGTTAGCTGCTTGAGCTCAGCATTTCACCAAATACAGCTTAGTCAGTAAAGAATAATTCGACACAGGATAAGTGTTTCAGCTGCTTTTCAAACCTGAAGCAGTTGCATTGATCAAGCGCTCTGAGCCACAAGCTGTAAGTGACGATATAACAGCAAATACTGTAAGTGAAACTAACGTGTGACGGGTGGCTAGCAGGACCGCTAGCGATAGTTAGCACTAACAACTGGCCTCAAACGCAGGCTTTGTAAAATATCTGAAGATAAAGCCTGTATTGGTCACGACTGTCCATGACTCACAGACAAAGAAGCTGTAAATTGCTTTTACTGCATAAGCCAACCTGATGTGATAGCCAGTTCATTGTGGCTGTAGCACAGCGGCTAACGTAGCCAAGTCACTGTTGCTAATGTTTGTGTCCTAAATAAGAAAGAGTAATATCGGGAAATTCTACAGGAGGTGTGTGAACATTTACCTCATTTGAAGCTAACTTTTAAGTCTTGTATTTGGATGCTTAGTACAACTGTCCTTGGTAACGGAACTTGCTGTCTGTAAAACCTGTATTGCAAGGGTTTGTCTCTGTGGTTGTGACTGCTCGGTTAACAGCTTCTGCATGTTTGTTTGCATGCCACCTTGCGAATTAAAAATGCTCCTGGTTAACTTATATGCCGTAATTCTGATTGGTAGGCTTGTTACTTCAGTAAGCATCAATGTGGCAGTTTCATCATAACGTTGCCCGATTGTAGCCATAAGTTCATCCCCCTTTAGAAACTGTTGTGGATAATAAAAAGCCGAAAAAAGCAGAGATTAAATAGGAAATTCATTCCTGGAGAAGTGATCGATTCTCTTAGCTCCACATAAGCAACTTGTCCACTCTAACAGAACTTATGGTCCGCAAAACCTGTACTATCCATAAAGCTGCATTCACATCGGACGGAAACTAATTTTTCGCGGGACAGATTACATTCAAAGTCAATGCCAAGACTTCAATACACGTGTTATGGGCGCGTTAAGCAGCTTTCACGCCGGATGCGAAACAAATTTTTCGCACGACAGATTACATTCAAAGTCAATGCAAAGACTCGAAAACACGCGTTATGGGCATGTCAAGCCGCTTTCACACCGGACGCGAAACTAATTTTTCGTGCGACAGATTAGCTACATTCAAAGTCAATGCAAAGACACGAATACTCGCATTAGGGGCGCATTAAGCAGCTTTCACACCGGATGCGAAACAAATTTTTCGCGCGAGAGATTACATTAAAAGTAAATGCCAAGATAATGCATTGACTTTGAATGTAATCTGTCGCATGAAAAATTAATTTTGCGTCCGGTGTGAAAGCGGCTTATCGCGCCCATCTTCTGCAAGCAAACGCTGGTCATTCCGACGCAATAAGTAACCATTACCACGGGCAATTTCCGAAAAGGCCATTTAGCCTGGAGCTTTCGCCCCTTCATCACACACCAGCGCAGAAGCTGTTCATTACTTGCTATGGACACACCACAGCTATGCACACGAACCAGCAGGTCCTTATAATACACACCGAAGCAGTTCATAAGTTGTTAGCGGAGTCACTTTACGCTGCTCCTCACTGTCCATGTTTCCCTCTAAACTCAGACCCACCGAATTTTTACAGTCTCCAGTCTACACTTGGGTTTGTCGACCCGTTCTACAAATGTGTCTATTCAGGTGGATTCTAGCTGTCCCTCAATCCTAGCTATAGAGTAAAAACGCCGATGTACTCACCATAGTAGCCGTAAGTAGACCGCAAATTCGAGCTTGAGCTGCCAGACATTTGCACTGCATCCTCCACTTTCGCCGTTGCGTTTATTAGGACAAGTTAATTTCATTAGATCTATACACATGTACTGCGTTTGATTGCAAAATATGTCTGTCGATTCCTTTGGGAGACGCGTCTCAGTTTCACTCTGAGGAAGCGGACCTGGAAAACTGCGTTCTGCTGCCTCGTCCCGCCTAGATCTGCCCTCCACAGAGTTGGCCAGTCAGAAGAAAGTGGGTACACGGGGAGTGGGGGCCATAGCGGAAGAGCCAATGAGGCGTTTCAGGCAGAGACTACAGTCTCTGGGGTTTTTTTGAGGATGGCAGTATGAGCTAAATAAGGACCCTGTTTAGGACTTAAAATGATCAGGAGTACTGTAGGAGAGTCCAAGATAAAAATATAACCTTGGAAATATGGCAAAATTGGTCACTTTAAGATTTAGGGGCCAAGGATAGTTAAACGTGATCTTCTGAAAGTCAGTTCCCAGAGTGCTGGGCATTGTATTACAATTGCTCTCTAAATGGGCAATGAAAAGGGGCTTGTGCCTTTAAACATTGTTATATGTTTGCTACATGCAGCGACGAGCTTCATCTTACTGGGGAAGGGAGAGGGGGTCGAACACATGATTCGCTATCATTCAGCCCTGCTTCAGCCTGTCCATTCTGCTGTTCTGGCAGCAGGAGAGGGGTCCAAAGGGACCGTCAAACAAGCTAACGCGATGTAACTCGAGCAGAGGCCTTGGACAGAGGCCAGTACTTTTATTACAGTGCGGGGCGCCGTGGTCAGTGAGTGTTGTAGTGGGTTTTTTTTTGCACCGGAGCAGACTGGGGGTGGGGTGGGGTGGGGTTGGGTCGGGGGGGTACATCACTGCTACTGTGTCTGAGGAAGGGGGTTGTGGTGTGGTGTGGTGTTTATATTCCAGAGCTGTAAGGTCTCTCTGGCTTCGCACCCCCAGTTGATAGACTGATGCGTTTTTTGGTGATAACTGTAGCAGCCTTTCGCGGGGAAAAATAAAGCCTGTGCTGCTTCACGGGTGAGGATAATGCTTTATGAGAGATGCAAAGGCCTCTCCTGTTTCCAGTTCACATGAGCATTTCTGTCTCTCTGCGCGTACGTGTCTGTACCTTTCGAGGTGTACATCAGTTTATCCGCTTACGACTATCCTGACATCTGCCTGTTTGCATGCTTGTCTGTCCCCGAATCCACAAACCCACTTACTCAGTCCCTCGGCTCGCATTGTTCTCAGTTACTCATCTGTATCTCTCTCACTCGCTTACCGCCGCGTGTGTGAAACCTCTGATGGTTTCAGTCAATCTGTCACTCTCATTCTCCCACTCACTCTCTCATGCCTTATTGAAAATAAATAGGCATTGTAAATGTAGTACAACTTGTGCCATACAGTGCACAAACAAAAGAACAATATTGGCAGCATGTTTACGCTAAAACCAGTGAATATAGTTAGATGATAGCTACGAAATATGTTCGTACATTTTATATACAAGTTAAATATCCAGGTTCTCTTTAATGTCATTTCCTGTTGATATAACTTAACTGCTTAACTTTAGTCTACATTCTGTATCTAATTCATCATACATTTATTGGTTATAATTAGGCCTAAGTTCTCAGCATTCCACTCTACGTCTTCCTGTTACTCGTAGCCCCACCTCTTTCTTACTCTTCCTCTCCATTGTCTTTTGCCCACTTTTCACCTTCTCTCTCTCTCTTCTCTCTGTCACAATCTATCTCTTTCTCTCCTGTGTAAATATCTCTTTGAGTATTGTACATTTTTGTGCAATTCTGTGTTGATAATGCTAATTGAAAGTAAACCATATAAAATGAATACATGCTGTCCATCAAGACTGCATCAAAATTGTGCGTTCACTGCTTTTAGATTTGCTGTTTTTTCCATTCCTTTTATGTTTGAAGTTAAATTATGAACCAGAATCATATTGCTTACACATTTTTTATAAAAAATATGCACAATTTTCCCTACCTGAAGCTTGTTTTAAACCCAGTAAGCAATGGAACATTTTTTCCAGTATTCAGACTGAATGCTTAGTGTCTGTAATTGAATTCCCACGGTTGCAATAAGTGTGAACTCGGCTCCGCTAACACTGCACGTACATTTTTACAGCTATGAGCGGTGAAGTTTTCCTTAAGTGACTTTATTTCCGGTATAATATGTTGGATGAATTCTTCCGTGAGAAAATGGATATGTGGCCGTAGACAGAAGTGCATTAAACTGATGGCCCTGTATATCATCCATTTGTACAGCGGTATATGGCCCCTGCTCAATGATGTTTGGGCTCTGCTGTGCTCCAGTTCTGCCCGAAATAACACTCTTTGATAACAATCAAAGACATTTTTCATCTGAACACTCAATGGGAAAGAAACCTAATTCGCTGGATACGGGTCTCATCTGTGGCGCTGTGATATGAGTGGTTTGGGTGCTGGATTTGTAGCCTGGAGGTCGCGGGTTCGGAATTCCTGACGCGTCGCGGCTGCCGTGACCTTGAGAATAGCAGTTAACCCGGATCACCCCAAGTAAGCGTCTGAATGTGGAAGTAATTAATATTCAATACGAACCGTAAGCTAAATAAAGAATGTGAAGTGAATCTCTGTGAAGTTGCTAACGATAGCTTGCGCGCTTGTCCGGCTCTTTAGGAATATCCTACTCTTTGAGGACCAGTGTAGCAATGGTCATCGGACATGGGACAGTGTAATTATGACCTGCTTGAATGACTGTACACTGCAGGCCAAAGGTTTGGAAGCAAAAAATCATAGTTTCATTGGCATACTTTGCAACAAAATAAACATGATTATTATATAAAGAGTTACTTATCAAAATACATTTTTACTCAAATTATCAGGCCCATATTACTAGGCCTATGGTCCTATAGCCCGCCAGATTGCCGCTGGAATCCGATGGGCTGTAAACCATGACATAAAGTGAATAATGCAAACTGTTTTATTTTTTTTTTTTTTTGCTTTTTCACTCTAGTTGTGACTCTTGCAAATCTTCTCTACCCAAAAACTAAGCCCCTCCTTTCTTTTGTTAATATTTATTCAGCAATGGTCTGGTAACATCAATGTGTAAGTGCTTGGTTGGAATGAAAGCCTGCACCCGCACAGGCCCTTTCTAGACGCAGTTGTATAGCCCTGCTCTAATGTAATGTGTTTTACTTTGGGCACCTATCCCCCTAATTCAGTAACCCTGCTTTGTGAAAGGGGGCTAGACTAAGCTTGTTTCAAACCAAATCCACGTTTGTAGTCCAGCGATGGAGATTCGCCCAACTGAAATGAGAGAATGTTCATGAAAATTCTCATGTGACCAGACATGGACTGTGGCCGCTGCCGTTCTAAAAAAGTATAAACTCACCAGCGACATTCCAAAGACTTCATGACTTAGCTTAATAAATGATTTTACTACACTTCATTTTCCAAACAAGGATGGCATTTGTTCGGGATGTTTTCCCAACCATGCTTTGGGAAACCTAGTGACCCAGATTAAAATAAATGGGAACCTAAGCAATCACAGAGTACTAAGCTGGCTAAAGCTGTTGGGGTCTACAGTTGTCATAAACATTAATACTGAATAATTTGTCAGCAAACTTCATGTCCCAAAATGGGGAACAGTAAGCAAACCTAAACTGTAGCAAGCAAATTGATTAGAAACTCTACTGTGGCAGCAGGAAATGTTTCTCACCATTGATATTGTTAGTCCCTCCCAATTTACGATTTTGATTTGTCAGTGAGAGAGAAGTGACATCATGAGCCCGGCGGTGTTCCAAAAGTTGAACTATTTCCAGCCGAGAGCGCCGTGGGAAAAAGCTGTATGCTGAGGACGTTTTGGTTGCTGAGGACGTTGAGCGCTGTCAATGCTAAACTTCATTGTATTTGCATTAAAAATGGACGCAGCCAGCACAAAAAAGAAGTTTCCTGTGGACACAGGCCCTATTCATCACAAAGCCAAATTGCGTCCATTTGTATCCCTCAAGGCTCTTGTACGCTTTGAGAGACTCTATGAAGGGAAAGTTGATCAGATATTTGTAGTTGCTGGATACTGCAGGTCTGGAACATTGTCCGATCTGGCTGAGTCAATACTTGGGAAAAGCACAGGCATTATAAGGGTCAATAATGTTTAATGTAAAGCGGGCAATGAACTCTGATGGCCTGAAATCAGCACTAGCGCCATTCATTTTCGCTTAAGCTTTTCCTGCCGAAATGGTGGCGTAAACAAAAGGGGTCACTTGACGTCCGGAGCTCTATTGGCCTTGCTTATAAACTTCTGGCCTGTAGTGTATGTACAGTACAAGCACATCTGCCCCGTTGGATATGGGAATCAGCAAGTAGGACACTCCGTTACAGAAAGCATAGTACATTTAATGGAAACATATCTGTCATGCACTGTAGATTTATCCAGTTATTGATGGTACCAATGAGATTACCCTGATGTGATACAAGGATGTCCTTTTAAGAAGAACTGTATGGGGATAAAACGAGTTTAAAGTGACGTAATGTACCCTTTCCACATATGCCCTGTTTTCTTCTCCTAGTTCCTGTCTCATCCATGTAGTTTGTGTTGTGCTCAGCGCACTGACTCTGGCTTGAACGGAGAAACTGTTTTGCAGCAACTGGATGTAATTTAGGATATTGTATATCTGGTACTGGGTTACTTTCACCACTGTAATAAATGTCAGTGTGGGGGAAAAAAAACGCTATTTACTGAACTGGAAGTGCTCCTTGAGCTGGGACAGGAAATGTTCGGTGTTGAAGATTGGAAGGTTCTGAGGCTGATTTTGGAAGGGGGTTAGACAATTTCACAATGCAGGAAAACAACTCAATGTATGCTGGGAAAGAAGCAGACTGAAGCATAAATTAGTCAGCACTGATGTGAGGAAATACCTGTATAGTGTAATCAGTCCATATGGCATACGTAGGGTGTGCGCATTTCCTCCTGCATGTTCTGAGCGTGGACATATGTGTGTGCTTTCTGAGCAGCATGCGTGTATTCCTGTGTGTGAACAGTTTCATTGATGCAGTGGAAACCCAGTTATGGAAACTTAATAAAGTGCATCGTTGGAAAGCGCACCGAGGATCACATCATTTCTCAAGTTTTTAGCAGAAATAAAAAAATAATAACAAAAGGGCGGCTTGATTATGTGACATCCTGCGGAAGAGAGGGAGAGTCGTTTCCTACATTACTTAGGGAAAAATTCCTTCTCACAATCCTGACTGTCAGGCCCAATTTGGAGTAACGGTAAGCATGCGTGGGCCTCCTGGATATTCTCCCCCCAATGCAGGCCCCCCACCCCCCCATTTCCCCCATCTCTCCATCCCGCCATCCCTGCATCGCGGCCTCCCTGGCGCAGATCGCGGCGGTGACAGTTTGATTGGATCATCAATCGTGGCTGTTAACAGCGCTCTTCCTGAACACCTGGGCGGCTAGGGCACATCTGGCTCTTAGCTACCGCGGTTTTAGTGACCCCGTGTGCATTTGCAGCCGTCACTTGCATTAGCGCCGAGGATTAAAAATTACCCGCGCGCCGCGGCTCCCCTCAAGATCGCTATCCGCCCGGGTCGTCGCGCAGGAGCGCGCGTTAGCATGCGCGCGTTAGCACGTCAGGCGGTTTGATTGAGTGCATGAGCTAGCGCGTGAGTGCAGGGGACACGGATGATAGCCTGACGCCTGCAGTCACGGCGGAGTGGCGGGGGTACTGTGGAGGCGCGGTTGAATTCAGATTCGATCGTTTAGCATTACCGTCATGTGGGTTTGCTGGAGCCTCAGTCGTAGAAGCCTCCCAGGCCATCGGCATCGCACCCACCTAGCCTGGCGACCCGCGAAGCACAGGGGTGGGAGGTAAAGCGTGGTGTAAAAGAGGCGGGGCTTGCGGGTGGGTACAGCCCCTCGTTCCTCGGAGGCAGACGTGAGCCAGGCTGCTGTACATTACTCAAACCGCTGCCACTCAGGTAATAAGTTAGCGCGTCGGCCCGCTCGCGCATTAGCCGCGTAAACCCAAATTAAGATGACGCTTTTCGGTATTGTTGAATTTATCACCGGCGTAATCCGGTTAAATTTATGGGATAATGGTGATAAAAAACCCAGCATTTTGCCTCCTCACCAGATCCTCAGGTAGCGTTTCATTTAATAAACATTCCAGGCTTTTTCATAACGCTTGTTTGTGGCAGGCATGTACCATATGGTTAATGCGCACACACACACACACACACACACACACACATACGCGCGTATCCCTTCTTATTACACCCCTGTTTTCCCCTCCTAGTGTCTGTCTCATACATGTTGTGCCTTTGCGGAGTGCACAGACTGTGGTCTGAATTTAACACATACACAAGCTGCATCACAGTGGATGTATGTGTTGCCAGGTCAATTCCACCATCTCGGTAAAAGCTAGTTTGAAGCACAACCCATTATTAACTGAACAGGAAGTGCCCCTTGTGCTGGGACAGGAAGTTTTCCTCAGATTTTTTCCATCAGTTTTTTGGAATCTGTGGCTGATTTTGCAGCGCTAACCTTGACTCATTTATGGAAGCGAGCGATGCCAACAGACAATTAGCCACATACCACGGAGGGAAAAACACTAAACACTCATTTGCTAATTTGTCTAATTGTTTCCTTGATTTTCGACGATAATATCGCCGATGCAGTTATTCGGAAGCCGGCGGCGTCGCGCGGACGGAACGAAAAGCGAGAACGAGCGTCCCCGTTCCCCGAGCTTTGTTGCCGTTATTAATTGCAGCTTCACATTACTTCCCCGCGCTAATAAACCAACAATGGTCTCAAACCACCTGAAAAATGAGGAGCCCGGCACAAGGACAACAGCGTTCAGTCGAGGCGTGGCTCGCTGCTCGGAACGCGGTCGCACCCTGTGACCAAGATTAATGAAACTCAGATGGGTTTTAATTAGTGCTGCCGTGGTCATCAATTACTCCCTCCACCCCAATACAAATATTGTTATGTTTGGGAAATTTTTGATTTATTCCGTTCTGTATGGCCGGCAGATTTAGATGAATGTGCTCCCATCATAAATGTTCACAGGGACACGACAAAGGGAGAATTGTTTGCGTGCCTGTGTGTGTGTATGAGAGAGAAATTGTGGAGCTTTCAAAATGGGGGAGCTGAGGGCTAATGTGAAGGCCACAGTTTTGATATTGAGAATAAACTCTAGTGTAACTGTGAGTGTCAGTGCAGAATGGGGGTGAAATGTGTTCCAGAACATTCAAGTTTGTCTCCAAAGAGCGCTTCTGAACTGCAACCGTACTCTCCCTCCCTTACAAAACTTTTCGGAGTTAACCTCCCGGAGACGACCCAAGGCACCATCGCCCAGAAGTGCAGCTCTCTCACCGCTTCGAGAGCTCTCCTTTCGGACACGCTACGATAAGAAGCCCATTGGCTCGCGACTGGTTTTATGTCGTGTCCGTGGGAAAACACCAAGAGAGCTCGTGCGAGGGGTGGGTGGGGGTGGAGGTTGGGGGGGGGGGGGGGGGCGTGTGACAGGGAGGAGAAATTAGGAGAAGGCTCAGACCCAATGGGGATGGCAGGGGTGTCCGTTGGGTGGGGGTTGCATGAGTGGAGGGAGGGGGTGGGGGGTTTCGGGGGGTTTGGTTTATGGTGGGGCGCCCCGGAGGACTCCGGGGGGACCAGCCGACCCGTCCCAGCTCAGATGGGACCGGGGGAAAGAAGATGTGTGGCGGTGTCTCTTTTATGAGCACTGTGGGCAATGCCCCTCGACGGTGATGGAGAACACGCACATGCCGAATGCACGCGGCGCCCCTGTGTTTTTATATACATCTTCAGACAGTCCTGCGGTTTTATGTCTCCGCACATATAATCAAGCTTGTAGGGAGGAAGGACACAGGCATAAATTTTAAAATGAGGCCAACGTTTGTTGCTCTGGGAAATTTTCTATTACATTTTTATTTTTGGGGGGTGGGGGGGCGGGGGGGGAGGGGGTACGAGAAAAGAAATAGGAAAAGAATAATCCGCCCGAACATTATATCTCTTCGGCGACACTAAGTTTTTCACGCTGTGCTCTCTGAGACATGTGATCTATCTGCAAAGTTTTGTTTGCGCACTTTGTTTGGGGGTGGGGGGCAGGGCAGGGCGGTTTTATCGGCCTCCCTTATTTATTAATACCCTCGCCGAGTTTGGCCTGTAAAAGTACATTTTATCATTTTTATCTCAGGACGTTACTGAAGAGTTGTAGTGGGCAATAGGAATGTCCTCAGAAATAAAATGATATCAGTACATCCTGTGCCTGTCACCGTATTGACTTTGAATCGCCGTTGACTTTGACTGTCTCGCTGCTACTCTTCCGGAACATTCTCATTCTGAACTATTTGTGTTACACGGGCTGTAATGTAACAGTCGTCTCGGTAAGAGGTTCGCTGTGTTCAGTAGATATTTTTCACCCTCTTTGTCAGAATTTGGAATATATGTTTGTATTTGTGAGCTTATTCCATAAATGTTCGCACACAACAAATGTTGTGAACCGTCGACTGATGTTTTTCTCAATGTGCAGCTGCTGGCCCAGAGGACTGCAGTCCCTGTTGGGTTGCTGAGGCACCTAATTAACCAGAGCGGTATCTCCTGTAGCACAAGGTAGAAGGAGATCCCTGCTATGTTCAAGCCCTGGACTTCATTATAGATCTTTCCGGCACAGGCAATGGCATGGTCTGGAGTCACTCTGAACTGTGGGCTGTGCTTAGGGTGTGATTTGTAACTCAAACTTGACTTAACTTTTTATAAGTTCTAGTAGAATATAGTTTTCTTAATGTTATAAGAACATAATTGGCACAAAGTATGACAGAATTGATGGTGCTGTTGTTTTTCTGAAAATAACACATAATTCTTCAGTTTGCTTCTCTTATTATTATCAATTAAATTGATATTAATATTATCAATTCAATCGATATGTTCAAATGCACAACCTCTGGAAAGGCAATGTTGCCATGTGAGCTGCTTTGGAGATACATTGCATGTCTCTCTCCTCAGACTGTGAACTGTGAACGCCCCCATATCCAGCATTATCAAGCAACCAACTTCTGTAAACATCGAAAATATCCTCCGCCATAAAATATAAAGGAGCCTATAAAGCAAGCTATCACTGTACCCCACCTCCCCCTCTCACCAGCTCTGATCCTCCTTCTCTTCCCGTAAGTAATTGAGATAAATATAATATTTTCCTATTCAGTGGCCAAAATAATGCTGCTCATTAGTGTTTGCATAGGGGAGCAATGCTTGTTCTCACTCTGTGGCGAACGGGACAGTGCGTTTCCTGGATTAGTGGCGGGCGGGCGCGCCTGTCCCCGGTGAGCGCGTGCGGTCGACGGGAGACGCGTGGCTCGGCCGGGGGCCGCTCGACATGCGCTCGCGCTGCCCTCTGACTCGGCGCGACGGCCGAGCGTTGTAAATTTTTCATGAAGAGGCCCCACTTTGTAAACCGGCAAACAGAAATAATGTTTTAAATGCAATCATTGTCAGGCCCGAACAATGTCATTTATCAAGGGGGCCTTTTGGACTGTACAATAAGTTTCACATTATTAATACAATTTTTCATCTTGTGTCAGGCCCCTGATTTATGGCTAGTGTGTGATCTAAGGTGATCATTGAATTATAATTCAAGTAATAAGAGGGGCCCGGTTCTTTCTGCAGAATACCCCCTCCTCTCCTCCACTGCTATTGTGCCACCAAGCCAATTTGCTAAACAACCGTAGGCTAAATGATGCAGCTCCCTAATTCGAAGCTAGGCCTACTTTAATTAGATAAGGGATAAAACTCATTATTCTAAAATGATATGGAGCAAACTAAATATCCCAGCGCATGTGTGGGTGCAGTTTAATGTGACATGCTCAGCCTAAACATATGGACTGCATGCTGTTCCGGCTGAATGATTTACAATAAGATGCACTTTGATGCATAGACTTTACCTTTTATTAAGTGCGCATCACGGTTACTTGCTCAGTAATTTCCTTTTGTATTTAATCAAAATCCATATCGGAACACTTGTTCCGACTCCTGCGGAGCCATACACTTAAATGCGTAAAAGTACCCTCCCTATTTTTTGCCTTTTGCCTCTGTGACTGCGGAACATCCATCTTCCGTTCTCCAAGTACCCCTCAAGAACGCGGAGAATGTTCTAAATCACACATCTTTGCATAAATCTGGCAAGTTACGCCAGGATAGCAATTTATAATATTGCTTTTTTAAGATTTAACAAGAAACCTTGTGTGTAATATTAAGCTAATCTAATATTTGTGTGTTTCCTCCAGGTAAGGGACGTTGTGTCCTAAATAATTGCACTGCTTCATAGGAGTGAAAACTTTCTCAGATGATGTGAAGATCGAGTAGCTTATTTTTGGTCTGAAAATGCAATGAAAACATCACTGCAGTTATCGTCTCCCATTTGAAATATGACTGAGCCCCAAAATTCAATTCTCATCAGTGTTGCTTAAATTTACGACAGTCATATTCTTAAAAGATAATAACATTTATTGTATTTATCATCCTTTCTTGTGTCTGAGAGTGCAAAATAGTAAAGAAATCATAAATATTCCCTCACCTGCAGGTAGGCAGTTGGATTTAATGAAAACTTTGGCTGTAATTTGATTTAAGATGCGCTAATGTGGTTTGATGCGTGAGAGAAAAACTGTGATACCCTTGGCTTTATGTTGTATTTCTACAGTATTTCTGCTTTGTTACCAGAATTTTGACAGGGAGCGCCGTGTTTTACGGCTCTCTCTGTGATTTACTGCACCCGATATTCATATTAATGCTAATTCCACCAGGCAGTTTTTAACTCCCGCTATATATATTGTTAATTGGTTGGGCTCTATATATGACGCATAAATACAAAAGTGCGGATTCCAAGCATCTGTCTTAATTTTTTTCCCCTACTTTTTAACTGCAGTAAATGTGTGTTGAATTAAAACTTTGACCTGCCTGTTGAACACAAATGGCAAACTTAGTACTGACAGTAAAGGCCCTGGTTTGGTGGTAACAGATGTTGGCAGAGTACCAGGCAGTATCCTCTCTCACCTGCAGCAGAGTGCGGAGCTGCTTTGATATACTGCTGGCCTGTAAACTCCGAGCCCAAACCTTGTCTTTGGGGCGACTGTAATGCCATTAGTTTTTTGTTTTTTGGCCAGTATTTGTGTGTCCCCCTCATGCAGGTGTAGAACAGTTTTGAATATTGCCAGTAAATCTGGTGTCAGCCCAAACCTTATCCCCCCACCACTCATGATTCTTGGCAAGTTTCATCGGGGAAATATTTCTAAATTACCCCTGATGGGTCATTTATGGACTCAGCTACCAGATATATATATATATCGTATAGATTTACACGATATAGTTTTGCCAGTATTTAATAATAACAATAATAATTTTAAAAATGATTATAATAATAATCGTGATAATAATCACTATCAGCATATTCATATCATTATTATTATCAATAATGATAAGAATAATAATAATGATAATACATTATATCATAAATATGTCATAAAGTATCATACATTTCCTCAACAGGAAACGTAATCCAGTTGGTTGCCCTGCATTGAAAATCCCACTCTAAAATTGCAGTAAAACACAGCAGTAACAACGGCTTCAAGACTCCAAAAACACCGGGACTTTGTAGCCCTGAATGCAAAGAGAGAGGGAGCAGGGCAGCGTTTAGGACCCGCAGGTGAACTTCCTGACCTCCTTAATTAAAGCAGAAGTTCAGTTTCGTGCGCAGTCGCGCTACAGAGGTAATAGCGCCGCACCGCGTGCGGGTGAAGCCCCCGTGAAGGATGGGATGCAATATAACCGAGGCAATAACGCAATCATCTCACGGGGACCCGTCCCCTCTGTGTCCCTGGTGCGACGTTTCATACAACCCCCTCAACTCTCTAAGTTATGGGTAAAATAACAGGGAAACAATATTAAGATAACAATTCCTGATTGTTCGTCAGGCTTAAGGGATTTACACGCACAGCCTCTTTTATCTAGTCCACCGTGTTCATTAAATTGACAATTTGTGTTTGCCCTGCAGCAGGGTAAATAGGATTTCTACAAAGGTTGTTTTTTTCCCCTTTTCCTCGTCCTTTCTTAGGATTGAGGGTAAATAAAAAACGTCACGGGTCTTTGTTTTTGCGTCTTGATTCAGGCTTAGCGGGAGCGCGTTATTGTCTGTTTGGTAAAGGTGTCGGAGGAGGTCGACGTCGCCAGCGAACAGTGTTTTCTCGCGCTGGCATTTCCATCCTGTGGTAACCTTGGTTACTAGCTCCCCAACAGCGCTCTTCAAAAGTTTTGCTGCTAATATTACAGCTGCGATTTGTGTGTTCACTGGGCTTCATGGAGAGATGATTCAAAAATAGATCATCTGTGAACCTGACAGGGACTTGACATTTCTACACTTGTCGGTCAGGACTTATGAACAGTTTTGCACAGAAAATATCAGACTATCCGGATATTTTCAGGCTGGCATAATCTTATAGGTACATATTGGCATATAGCCCTTTTGAAGGAATATTACCTTTTTATTTGTTGATTACTCCACTCTGATTATTCAAATACAACATTCTAGAGAGTTTGGATCATAGAAGTTTGACAATTTCTTTATTTTTTAGCAGAGGTAATAAAATCAATTGTAAATCAACAGTAAAATCTTTTTTTTTTTTTTTTTAAAGATTATTTTTTGGGGAATTTTTCCTTTATTCGACAGTTATACAGTGTAGAGACAGGAAGGTTGGGGAGAAGAATGGGGGAAGACATGCAGCAAATGACCTGAGCTGGAATCGAACCCAGGTCACTGCAGGAAGGACACAGCCTTTATGGTACGCGCGCTTAGGCCGGGGAGCCACCGGGGCACCCCCATAAAATCATTCTTTAATCAATATTTTTGTCAAATTAGCGATCTGGTCATTATTGCAAAATAAATTCCTACAGTGTGATTCAAGACCCCTCCGCTTCGCGTCAGGGTTTATTTTGCAGTAATGACCATCTTGCTGTACATTATCTTTATTTGTATTTACAGTCATATTGCATTGGTTATATTTAAACATCATCAACAGTATGAATTTGGTTCTTTCCATGCCCTCTTCGTTATTGCGCCAGAAACATGTTTGGCATGATGCTAAATGTGTCCTGTAGCAAACAGGATGTGTGTTTAGTGTGCTGTGTTCTGAGAAATAGACCAAGTCTCAAATGTGCTATGGTAACAATGCTTATGAAGAATGAGTTTCAAGGACATTTTTACAAACCAAAAAAAAAAAAAAGACACGTCCAGATTAAAGGGGTCAGAGTGTCTTTTCTAAACTTTTTTATTCAAAAGTTCTACAGTTGAAGAGTCCAGTGCTATAAGTACTTAAGTCACATTTTCACGCATCTTGAGGTCAGGATGAGAAGATGTCTTTCCTTGTTAAAAAATTAAATTTTCTCAGTTTTCTTGCAATGGAAATTTTGTGACTTCATTACTTTTAGCACTAGGGTCTAAAATTCTTATCTAGCTTTTATTACTCATGACTGTTAATGGACTCAAAAACCTTTGTGACAATTATTTATAAGTCTCTTTTGGTTTCAGTTCAATAAAGTATAGATATCACCCAAACCCCCTCTTTCTTTAGTTTCTCTGCCCATCTTTGTATTTCCCCTAATCCTTTATTTTTTTGTATATATTCTTCGTCGCTTTCATGGTCTCTCACTTGCTTATGGCAGCATGGTGTAAATTCAGACAATGATTGCTGCTGTTTTACATGTTGTGCTGATTTCCGCCAGCCCTTTTGCTGCTGTTGTTGCAGCAGGGCAGTGATGATAGCCGCATGAACCCAAATCCTCGTGTTTACGCTCTCTGCGTTGATGGTAAGGACCCCCCTGCAACTGTAAGTGGATAGGCTAAGTGGGAGGGGCTGTCCTCGGAGAATTCCTGTTCAAAAATGCAGCATTACATGGAAGGAATTTCTTTTCACTTTTTCAATTGTTTTTTTTTTTTTGTACGTCTCTTAATTTCCCCCTTCACACCCTTTCTTTGGGTCTTTTAATTAGTTGATGTGCACATGGTGAGTGGCTGGATGATGGTGACGGTGAGTTTAATGAAGGTAATTAAGGTGATGGTGGTGTTAGCGTGATCTCGGGGGCTGCAGGGAAGAGATCGGACGCTCCACATTAGGAAATAGCCGACCGGCTAAGCTGCCCAAACCTAGGGCCACAGGCTGGGATCCACATACTGGGGGCTGTCACTCTTATCATCATAATCATAGCCGTAACCATAGTCATCTCCCAGAGATGCATGCACTAGTGGACTTAGCGGCCATGGTGTTCGCCTTAACACCTGAATGACGCAGCGATTACTAACCCTTCATACTGTTCGCAGGCTGCAGTCCCATTGGATACACTTCACTCTCCAATCAGAGTCCTCGAACTGGGGTCTACAGAGGAGCATCTGGGGGCCTGTAATATGCAGGGTTCATGCAGTTTCCTGAAGGTCGTTACAACACGTGATTTTAAAAAGTTGCATCTTTCAAGATTTTTAATGTGCTTTTTTTTTTTTAACTCGATGAAAACATGTGGCAGGAAGTAAAAATATTCTATATTGAATTTAAGTAATGATATTAAATTACAGCTAAAAATATGTAGCTTAGAATTTGCCCTCTTAATTATTTTTGGCTCACTAGGAAGAAATAAACGTATACAAGTTGGCGAGGGTTTTAATGTCACATCATTAAATGTTTCTTCCTGCGAGATAATATCTCAAACTGATTGAGATTTTTGTCCATCCGAATATAAATGAATTATGAGGCTTGGCACGCTTGAGAAAGTTAACTGTGGTTGTTCTGGCATCTTTGGCCTGTTGTACTGCCCAGGGTCCGTTTTCTTTTTCCCTACCACTTTACATTTATGCTCAGGTAGAAACCACTGGTTTTTCCGGCTAGGCAGCACAATATATCTGGTTTTTTCATGATTTTATTGAATTTCCGACTGCAACAGAATTAAAGCTTGTATAATAATAATTATAATATCATACTGAATAATAATTGTATATTTTATAATATATGTTATTCAAAGTAATAACTTATATTTTTAAGATATATTTGCTAAATATTTAGGTATTATATATTTAATTAAATGTGCTCTATATTTATTTATTTCACTGTTCTACCAATAATTTTTTTTACAATATCATTTCACCCGACATTTAAGTGATCTCTGCTCATGATGATTCAAGATTTTTTTCCGACCACATTTCTTCCTCAAGGATCGCGGTTCACCACAATCCTTTCAGGTTGTAATAATGTTTTGGACCGTTCATAACCCAGTTTCAGTATTTTAGCTATCTCCTTAGTTGTTTTCTTTACTCGATGTAGGCTAATAATTTGACCCACCTGAAACAGAGTAACATCTTTTCTATGACCACTAGGTGCAAAAACGCCGCATGTTGAGGTCCGCAGATAGAGCTCAGATAGAAAGCGAACAGTCAGTTCTTGCTGTTGACATGTTGGATGTGGTCAAAGGGCCAAATTATTATGGCCAGAGGAGTAGGTCAGAGCATCTCTGAAGTGGCAAGACTTGTGGGATCTTCTCAGTCAGCTATGACTAGTGGTCAGAAGAGGGACAGACCATAAATCGGCGTGAGGGTGTCGAGCGCCCAAGGCTCATCGATGGGTAGGGGCAAGAAGCTGATCCCCTCTGGCAAAAACTGACTGAACGGCTACTGTGACATGTATCACAGAGAATTTTTATCAATAAACCTGTGTGATGAATGTTCCATTACACTCAATGCATCCGTACCAGCTGTGTATAGCACTTTTTTTTGCTGTATATCTGTCAGAGTGCCCTTCCTAACCCCAGTCCGGAAGTGCCAACAGTGGGTGTGTGAGTGTCAGGACTGGACCCTAGAGCAGTTGAAGAGGGTTGCCTTGTCCAGAGTGTCCTGTTCAGTTTTACGTCATATGCATTGGCTGGCTAACGCGTGCACGATTCACCTGAGGAAGAGGTGGCATCAGGATGCACCATGGGAGAAAGGCAAGTAGGTGTGGAGGGAGTGTTATTCTTTAGGAAATGTTCTGCCGGAAACTCGGGCTCCAGGAATTCACGTGCACATCATTTTGATGGAGCATAACTCTTGGCATGAGGGAGACCTACACTACATTAGCCAGGTGGTTTTAATAGTGTAACTACATGGATGTGTACGGTTTGCCTCACCTCAGACCACTGTCCTCACCACTGCTGGTTGGGAGCGTATATATACATACACATATGCATACTCAGCGGCCACTTTATTAGGCACACTACACCTGACTGGGCTCCTCCATTCCCCCAGAACTGTCTGAATCCTTTGTGGAATGGAATTAGACGGGGCTGGACACATTCCTGAGAGGGCGGTGTCAGGATGACATGATAGCATCTCGCAGTTGCCACAGATTTGTCAACTACACATTAATGCTGCAAATCTCCCATTCCGCCATGTCCTAAAGATGCTCTATTGGATAAAGACATGGTGACTGCAGAAGCCATTGGTGTCGATTGAATTCAATGGTGTGTTTGTTGAACCATCTTGACATTTCATGCGTTTGCGATGCGGCGCTTGCCTAGCTAGAAGTACCCATTTGAAGATGGGTAGACCGTGGCCATGAAGATGCACATAGTCAGCAGCAATACTCTGGTGGGTTGTAACATTTAAATGATGCTCAGTTGATATTGAGGGGCCTAATTTCTTCTAAGAAAATACTCTTCTCACCATTGCAGCACTACCAACAGCCTGAACCATTAACACAAGGCAGGATAAATTCATGGATTTATGGTCTTTACGCCAAATTCTGACCCTACTATCTGCATGTCACAACAGAAGGCCAGATTTTCCAGTCATCTATTGTCTAGCATTTGTCAACTAGCCCATTTTTGACCACGGTCACTTTGCTGTTTGCTTGGACCAGTGTGGTTGGTCTCCTCTGCACTGCCCCATTAACAAGGGATTCCCGCCCACAGAAGTCCTGCTCGCTATATGTTTTTTTTTTTCTTTTTTGCACCATTCTCTGAAAAATTGAAGACAGTTCTGCATGAAATTTCCTGAATTACAGCAGTTTCTGAGATACTCAGACCACCCTGCCTGGCACAAGCAATCATTTCATGGCCAAAGTCACTTAAGTCACATTTCCTTCCAATTCTGATGTTTTCTTTGGCCAACAGCTGAACCTATTGACTAAGTCTGCAAGATCATGTACATTCACTTAATACCATATAACTGGATGATTACATACAGTGGGTGACAATCTCCCAGCCCCCCCCCCCCACCGAATTCTGTCTGATAGGGAGCATGTAGGTTGGACTCTGGAACAATGGAGGTAGAAAGGAAGCCCATAAAGTGATGCACCTTTCATGCATAGTGCCCTCCTTACAAGCCTCTAGAGGCAGTGTTATGATCAGGGATTGCTTCAATCGGTCTGATCTTGGCTCAGCAATGTTATGCAACAATGAAATAAAGTCAGTAGACTACCTGAATGTACAGAATGACCAGATTGTCCCATCATTTTTTTTTTAAATCCCTGACACCACAGGTATGTTCCAGGATGATATTAGCAAGATTTATTGTGCTCAAATTGTGAACGAGTGGTTCAGCAAGTATGAGGAATCATTTTCATACTTGAATTGGCCACCATAGAGTCCAGACCTAAACTACTGTAACTGAAAGTCGTTAGGATGTGCTGGAGAAGGCTTTATGGAGTGGTTTGATTCCCTTTTGTCAATACAAAATCATGGCCAAAATGAATCCATAAGGTGGTCCTACAAGTTATTAGAGTGCGCCTTTTTTGTCTTTGACCAGGCAAGTTTTTTCTTCAATGAACGTAAATAAGTTCAATTTTATTCCTGGAAACCATTTGTTGGAAACTATTAACAATAATGCGTAGGGGTGCCGTTAATTATGAAACATTGTAAAAGCATTTCTGAGGCGTGGAGTCTACAAGATCTCCGAAGGGCCCCTGTATTGTCTGTTACCGAGACCTTAGTAGCAGATTCGTTAAGTCCTTTACATTGCGAGGTAGAACTGCCAAAGATTGGACTTTCTGTTCCAGCTCAGATGCTTGATTGGGTTGAGGTTTGGGGAATTAGGAGGCCAGTGCAACAGCTTGAGCTCTGTCATGTTCCTCATAGTAATCTCATTTGTGTGGCGCAGCGTTTTATCCTGCTTAAACTGGCTATTGCAATCATTTTGCTGCAAAGTGGTGTACGTGGTCTACAAAGGTGTTTAGGTTGGTGGCCTGTGTCAAATTAACATCCACATGAATACTCCGATCCAGTGTTTCCCAGCAGAAGATTGACCACAGCATTGAAGTAGTGCTTAGAAGGTTAGGTTACATTACATGAGAATTTTTTTTTTTTTTTTTTTTGAGAAATCAAACTTATAACCAGCCCTTGCTTCTGTGTGGTCCCATTACCTGCAACCACAAAAACTCATTTCTGTGGATTAGCTAACCTGGATTCGTCATGGTACTTGCAAGGGCGAATGTATTGACCGTGAGTGAACATTGTTCTGTCTGAAGCATTTGTAACTTCAGACCGAGCTGTCGTCGGCTGTGTTTGGGTCGGCATTCATCAGGAGTAATGAAGTTGGCCATGTTTTCAGGAAGCGGTAATCCAAAATTAAACCTTTTCTTAATATTTCACCAGCGTTCCCTAATTCCGTTTGGATCGACTCCTGTGGAAAGCCGCGACTGCTCCGTTCATCTGCTCATCCGTTTGGATCTGCCTCGTGACAGGTTTAAAGCATCGTCAGCCTTTACTAATATCTGTCTGGCTTGAGCCATCGGCATCGTTTAATCTTCATTCTGTTAATTTAGTCTGGACTCTTGCTGGCCCTGGATTGATGGTCTCAGCTGAGCCCCATAAGCATATGGATACCAGAGTGATTTACTTTCTTTTTTTATTTTTTGCTCTTTTTTTTTGTCTGCAAATATTGAGGATTGAAAGAAAGAAACCCAGGGGGGTCAGTTTCAGGAGGGGGGGAAAAAAATCAGTTGTTGATAGCAAATGGATATTAAAGTGAGGAGGAAATCAATTGAAACTTTATGTTGGGATGTATTGGAGTCTACTCTGTAAGTGAGATATCATAAACATCTGTCAACATGGCCTCTGGAGTTATTGGGGGAAACCAGGACTTTAACAGAGTTTGGCAGGAAAGTACTGAGAACTGTCAGAACAGTCCGAACTCGCTGAAGTTTTTACCCCCGTAGGTAAGGTCAGGGTTTTTCCACTCACTACTTCCTGCCTCCAGTGTAAAAACTCTGCCTTCATAGTTACCGATTAGGTTAGCTGTTGTTGTTGTTGCCTCCGCACTCTTAATGAATGAGAGCATTTTTGCACTCGAGCAGTTTTCTGGTGTGTTTGTGTTGAACTGCGTTAACATAAGCCGGCTAATCTGCGTCAATTAAAAATTCCTCAATTCCTTCTTATTTCCTCTTAAGGGTCTTTCTCTGATCAGTAATTCATTTTAAGACCATTTAACATGCATATTTAATGAGCACTTGAAGTATTTGTCAGGGAAAAAAAAAGTTAGCATGCATTTGCAAATTAACCCCAGTGAGTGTTCTCTGATCTTTGTTTCAATAACACTATCTCAAAGGCTCGCGTGAAGCTCATTTAATAACGCGAGGTTCGGTCTGTCCGAACATTCAGGCCGGGTTTTATTTACTCACAGAAGCTCCCCATCACCCTACCAAAAGGGTTTATTTTTTATTTATTTTTCTTGCGAGGCCAGAGGCTCCCTCATAGACAGTTTCAAGATTGCCCTCAAATCACATAACTGGGGGCTGTGACTTTGTCTGAAGGACAGTGCAACTTCTTTTTTCTCCCCGCAAAGCCTAACATCGGTCAGATGGACCTGCCAATCAAGGCCGGCGGCGCGCGACCTCATTGGGCGACGCGAAAGCATGAACTCAATTAGGGCGCCAGGCATGACCCCTTCCAAAATGGCCTTGCTGCACAAACTGCTTTTGATTGTCACTCTGCTTTATATTGCCGTGCCCTCCAGCCTGTACGCTTTTGGGGAGGGGGTGGGGGGGTCGTGTCTGCGCGTGTCGGAAGGTGGGAGTGGAGGGGGGGACTGAGGAGGTATCAGAGAAGACCCCCGAGGGCGGAACTGTGGGATTGTGCGAATGAATTCGGAGAGGCGGCCTTCCCCTGTTTTCGCTTCCTCTACCGGGAGAATTAAAAAAAAAAAATTCCAATTGGCGTCTGCGGACGGGTGGCGCGTTCACGCTGCGCTGACATCGACGGGCGAGGAAAACTCCCACTCGCCTTTAGTTTATCTGCGCATCTGCGTCTGACTGTGCCACCGCCAGTCACACAGCGATTCAGAAAATTAATACCTCTGATCCAGGAGAGCAGGAAAGCAGAGCAGAAAAAAACAAAAAAAAAAGATAGAAAAATCCGGGATTCGAATCCATGTTTGTAATTAAGATCCGAGGTGCAGTCTTTAATTTGTTTGATGCGAGCTGCTGATGAGGGCTACAAACAACAACAAGAATAAATGCTGCGGTAATTATATTTAACAAATGGCGTCTTTTGAAGGGGGGGGGAGGTTCTCCCTGCATCTCCCAAACCCCGCTTCCTTTTCTCGTTGCGAGATGGCGTATGCATATGCATGCGCGGCCTTCTGAAAGCGAACGGGGCCGATCTGACACGCGGGGAGCCGGATCAAAGAGGGCTATCTGATCTCGTAAAACGTATTAAAGCTCGACTCATTTCGACATGAAGTATATCGATTGTTGTGGGGAAGATTTGCATGAACCGAAGGCTGCGGAGACACGAACGGAGGAGTCGTTGAAACCGCGCGCTTACGCCGGAGATAAACAATTGCCTGTTTAGCGCATAAAACAAGAATGTCGTGCATAATGTTTACAATAAAAGATAGCATCTGTTCACCCGTGTTATATATATATTCTCATAGCTGGGGGCAAGATGCTCCGTAAATACTTGCAGAAATAAATAGATGTACATATGTATATATCTCAGAAATAACTCTGCTGTCTAGACTTTGTGAGGTGGGATGTTCGAAGGCCGATTAGTGCAACATTGACACCTGTTGGTGTCAATCTAGGGATATTTTTATTGTACTTTTTTTTACCGTTTTCATGCTGTGCAATGTCATGGTCTTAGCTTCAGCTATGTAGCGTCGCTGTGGTAACCCTTATTAATTGTGATCATTGATATATGTGATGAAGACCTTGTTTTGCCCTTGTAATACATGAAAACCAGTCATTTGGATGGTGTCATTTCCAAAAACCACATGACCCCTGTAATGAAATATTGAGATGAGAAAGTAATGTAACTCATGCTGCCATCTCAGGAGAGCGCAGATAGTTTAAGGTTCTCGTCTGAAACACAAGCCTGTCAGCCATCACCTCTTTTCACTTGGCGTTACTCTCTGCAAAATCGAGTGCAAGAGGAAACCTGAACATTTGTTTACTCAGAATGTAACTGACATGCATCAGGATGGCCAGTAGAAGGTGCTTAAACATCAAACAATGCTAAACCAAACCAACTGTGTCCCTCCCATATCCCTGGGCAGCACAACATCAATTATGTGCTACCCTAAGGAGGCAGATGACTACTGCTTGCACTCACAAGGCTGGATTTGACCTGACGCCATGGTGGCCAACCCAGCAGCCTAGTCTGCCAGTTTTTAAGTAACGGAAAGGATGGTTGCAAATGTGCACATTGTACCTGCATTTGTGAGTGCGCGCATGCGCTTGTGAATTTGTTGCGTTTCATATGATGGGATTGTCTGCCATTTCCAGTAAGCTCAATGAGAAAAGCTGCATTTGATCTGCTCTTGTGGGATTTACCTGTTAAAAAGAGCCAAATTGACCCCAGTGTTCAAGACTCTGAGGTCCACTGTTTTCAGGCCAGAATGATGCTTATCTGCCGGCGACATGGCACTATTTGTGAAAACGAACACTGCCTGCTGCAAGTTAAACTGCCAGCTGACTTTCTTCACTTCTGAATGCTGATTCTTATTATCTCCTGGGACACCTCTCTCTCTCTCTCTCTCTCTCTCTCTCTCTCACACATACGCATTCTCGGGGTCTATATTCAGAGCTCTGTTAAGCATGGACTAGCCGCTTGATAGCGGGTTGCACGATTCCCTCTAGCCACCTCAGTCTGTTATACAGCGCCGTTGGAAGATTGCGCTTGAGAAGTAAGCACTTGTCATACGGCACGATATTGACAGGCCCCATTTCTCAAACTTCCCTCCCCTCCTCCCCATGTGAAACAAAGGAAATTGGTTGGCTTTTCCACGCTGTGTCTGCCGCGGTCCGCACGCCTGGGTTTTATAAAAGCAATGGCGGTAACTCGTAGCCGCTCTGTTTGTCTGGAGCTTCTCTGGTCCCAGAAGCACCTGCATCCCAACAGTACAAATCACGCTGAAGTATATTTCTGGTGTACGATTGCGCCCTGCAGGACAGTGATTGATTTGGAAGTGTTCGTCTTTCCACTGCTCCTTGCCAGTTCCTGTAAAGAAGGCGTTCAAGTTTATATGATGTAGTGACACGTTGAGGCGGCGCAGTACAATCCACTCTAGTTCCATATTGTAGAGTAATGGCTTTGTCTGACTGCGCTCATCTAGCCAGGTCTGATGAAAAAATCTGTGCATGTGTGTCATGAGAACACTGAAGCGGGAACGCTATGAATTTTCAAGAACTTGCAGTTTGGGGGAGAAAAAAATTATTTTTTTAACCTTTATCTGTCGAGTGAAGTTCAGTTGAGATCCGTTTTTAATAGGAGTATCCCAGGAGAAATGCTGAATTGAATCGTGCTGAATGAGGAGGGGGACGGACCGAGAGAAACACTGGTTAAGCTCATGGAGCGACTCTGGGGTTATGGGTCTCTCTCCAGGCCCCAAAGTTCTTCTCCAGTTCATCTCTCCTGATGCAACTCTGTATCCCAAGCCCATTCAGAGCTAAAAACCAGCTACTCTTCAGCAACCTGCCAAACAACTTACCTCTAGGCTACCCTGCCACAGCAGTTGCTGTCATATACGTATAACTGGGCAGATTTGGGTCCATCGTTCATCCCTGTTCTAACTCACGATTGTTATAACTGTCGAAGATGTGCATATGCCTGTCTGACCAGCATACTGCTGAAGAATGCTTACTGTTAAAGTGAAATAGGTTCGTATAGTTTGAAAGTGCATGGTAGATACCGTCTCCAAACTGATATTTAAATCTCCAAGCTCTGACTGTCGCCATTATCCCTGTAATTTTGGTACTGAATGGTGTATTGGCCAGCCTCGCTGAGTTATTGGTAACAAACACTAATGAGGAGAGGAGTAGCGTTATGACATCACCGGTGTTGTGCTGCTGTGCCTCAGTGACACAGTGAAATGATTTTGTATTGAAGTTTTGTCATCAGTCCAACTCATTTGGTTCAGTACTGGAGACACCTGGCAGGCATTACTGACTCCTGATGCTTTATGTAAAATGTACTGTTTACAGCTTGAGTTGTGTTTATGGTAGGGCCGTCAAATGATTTTCAAAGGTAGGCTACTCATGATTAATCCCAAAATTTCAGTAGCGCCTGATTAATCACATCGATAACAGCATATTGCACTGTTTTTAAATTATTATTTTAACAATTGCTTTGAATAAACATCGTTTTTTTTTTTTTATGAAGGTCCAATAAAATATTTGGATTTGGTAAATTAACAGTGTTATGCAAACCATGAACATCTGATCCCGCTTTATGGGTTATTTCCCTTATTCAGTGTTTTGCAGTGCAGTCAAAATTAATACGAGCTCTGTCCTAATGATCTCGTGCAGAAACGGGCTGCCATTGCCTGATGTTCTTGATGCTTTCAAAAAAAAAAAAGAAAAACATGGAGATATTAAAAAGTAAAAAAAAAAAGTCCCTGCTGTTGAGTGAATGACACTTACTGTATGTGATACTGAAATTCCTAGTGACCGAAATTGCAGATTAATTGTATCAGCTTTGTCATCTGGGAGTCTTTTCGAAATAAATGAGCCGCTAAAAACCGCTTTCATTATTTTTCTCCATTAACATGATGTTATCTAGAACACGGCCAGCGACCGTTGGCTGGCCAGTTTTGGCCAACTTACAGGTGTGTGCAAGAATCAGAAAAAGGAATTAATTCAGTTTAATTAATTGCGCAAAAAAAATTGGTATTTTCAATTCGTAGCATAATTTTGCGCATTAGCATGCTAATGTTGACAACCTTCATTTACTTCAAATGGTAACTGCGCCTTAATGCTGATGAGTCAGTACTAATAATCATAAAACTGGAGTTGTGTGGTATAAAATTTATTTTTTGAATTTTTTATTTACTTGCTTGCTTAAAGCACATCAGCCAAGCTATGTTGACGTATTTGAAGTGTTTTCCTGAGTCACTCTGGATGTGAACATCGACAAAATTATGTAAATTCAGTGTTGTAAATGTAAATATGGTCAACTGTTGATATAAATCCTACCATGCAAATGTAAACACGCCCTATGGTTAATTTGAGGAAGTGATGAACCCGAATTGTGTGCTGGCTGGGTAAGCTGGGTATTAGCTTGGTGATCATCCGTGTGACAATGGCTAACCTATGGCTTTAGCTACACTGTGGCCTTGGGCTTTTTTTGAGGTGGACAGGATTTGCCGAGAGTCCTGCCTGGTCCTGAACCTTGACCGCAGCCGCCTTGTGAGAAAGAGGGAGGAAGTGAGGGAAAGAGAGGGGGAGAGAGTGAGAGAGAGGCCATCTATGGCTGACGGTGAGGGACAGAGAGTGGTAGGGTTGGGGGGATGGGTTTGTGAGAGGAAGGGGAGTTCGGGGTAGCATTTCATTTAGCCTTTTGCTCTGACAGCCTGTGCTCCTGCCCCGGATAAGTGGTGCACCCCCCCAGACCCCCCCCAACCCCAGCCTCTTTTACAGGTGAAATCTATTCTCACGTTTGCCTCGGGGGCAACTGGACTGTAACAGAATTTTTCAAACCCTTTGGGCCCAACCGCAAAGCGGAGAACAAATGGCGGAGGTGCCAGGGCCGGACAGAAAAATCAATGCGCTCGCTCACGCGGCCGTGGCAGCGATCGCGCACCTCCTCCCCTCATTTTCCACCTCAGGTTGTTTTTTATGAGTGTATGTGTGGCTGAGTGTTTATACCACATGCTCCCTCTCCTTGTTTACTGGCCGGTTGTGGTTCATTGTTTGGCGTGGCCAGTTTGTAACGTTTTGCCACTTTTTCTGTCCCCTGCTCTTTCATTTTTCTCCTCGTTCTGTCTTTGTTTCCACACTCTTTACCCCATTTTTATTCCTCAATCGCTCTTTGATTTTTACTTTCCTTCTCTCTTGCTCTCTTTCTCTCTCCCATCCCCTCTCTCTCGTAGGAAGTTCGAATGCGAGCTGTGTGACCGCTCCTTCAGTGAGAAGTGGTCCTTGAACAACCACATGAAGCTGCACACCGGGGCCAAGCCGTACAAGTGCACGTGGCCCTCCTGCCACTACTCCTTTCTGACCATGTCCGCCATGAAGGATCACTACCGGACCCACACAGGTGAGCCTGCGACTCGCTCTGCTCCCCCGGCGACCTCTGACCTCTAACCTTCACCTGAACTCATAACTGCATTTCCCCCAGGTCCCCACTGTGCTGAACGGGGATAATGTAATTGTGGACTGTCTTTGGGCAGGTGGTGGTGCTTTAGAGGGGCAGGGGCTAGTGGGTAGGATGGGTCGTTTCCTGGAAAAATCGGCGAGACTTGCTCTGCTTCAAAATATATGTTATTCTGTAGTTAACCCTTTCCTGTCCTGGGGTAATTTTTTTTTGAGGCACTTTAGTGCTGTTTTACATTTGTGTATGCAGAAATCTGACTTTAAGCTGGGTGGGCAGTCACTGCTTTCAATTGTTTAATTAGTTTTCCGTTTCATTGCTGGCATCATGGGAGACACCATGAGTCCTGTCATTTGGGGCGAGTTTGGCGACCCCGAGTAGAAGTGCAGAACCCCCACATCTCGAGAGAAATGCGCCAAGCTGTGATTGGTCACGCTCAAAGACGAGCCGGCTTTAGCCTCGAGCCAAAGTTGTGATACTTCCTTCCTAATTAATGGACATTTAAGACAAGCGGAAACATTTGCAGCATCAGTGCAATTGCATTAACGGAATAGGCCTGACACCCTTAAAATATTAGTTGCGTGCGTTATCTGTTTAAATGTTATGAATTACCTCATTTAATGGGTAAGGCGTAAAAATTTATCGGTTTGAATTAAAAAATGCTAAATGAATTACTCCAGCATGCTTTGTCTGGACCACACATAATTATTATCAATTAGAAAAACTCAAATTCGCCCTTACTCATCGCGACCTGGTGTCAGGCCCAATTAAGACGGATGGGTGCCTTTGAGGTGCCAGACAGCAAATGGAGGTTCTGTTCATATTCCTCCCTAACATGGATGGTCCTCCTGAAAAGGAAGCCCACACTACGCTAATATACTCCCACTCAGGAACCAGACTGTTTCATTAGAAGGTTTCTGTATGAAAATACAGATTTCAGTTTATCATATAAAAGTTTTAGTGGGCAACACGAAAGTTGTCATATAATAAGCAAAAAGTGTATTACATGATCTAAAGTGTATTATATGATCTAAGATTTGCGTCTGTGTTACTGTGTTTCATGAATATTTTCCATATAGTTTCCTGTGTGATATATGAACATCTATGTGTTATATGGTGGTTTTAGTACGCTGTGTTGAGACTTCTGTGTGTTATATGAAGGTTTAGAGTGAATGAAGTTTGCATTCAGTATAAGAGTGTTTATTCAATATTTTAAAGTCAGTATGAGTGTGCATGTAAAGGCTCCAGGCAATATTTGAAAGTTTCTGTGTGTCCTTTGAAGGCTTCAGTGCGCTATATGAAATTTTAACGGTAATGTATAACTTTATCAGTATATTATATCACACTGAGTATGGTCAGTTTTTTGACTCCATCACTCCTCCATATCTACAAAAATCTCAGTATCATTTCACGGACTGACTACATTGCCACAGGCTTGCAAAATAGTCATTCTGATACACCAATCGTATGCTTTGTTTACCCCTCAAAATTTGCATGAAAAGTATGATTTTTTTTTTTTTGCGAAAATAATGCAGTTCAGATTCAGCAGATCCCGACACAAGATCCCTCATTCTTCATAAAATCCTGAATGTGGCAGCTAATGACATGCATTGTGCAGTTGTCCTTCATTTTATATAAATTATTTGCTTGGTGTGTCATAAGGTAAGTGGACATGTGATCATTGACTTTGTTTCACATTCTCTGGAAAAAAGAAAAAAAAAACTTATGTTTGCTTACATTTGTCCTTTTTTGAGATGATAAAGCACAAAAATGAAATGATTACATTTGATTTATTTTGCTGGGTAGTTTCTGACAACCAGAGGGTAAATTGACAGCTCTGGTCCAAAATGAGGCACCAAAATTTGCCTTGCGATTCCTTCATTTCAGTAGATACTGGTTGTATAAGAATGGGTGCTGTATTGGCATTGAGTTTTCGCACCCAACCGAATTTAAAACACTGCAACGACAAGTTTTTTGATGCTTTAACTATTATACTACTATTACTGTTATAAATTCAACTATTTAGGTAAAATAAACGTTTATTTCAAATCAAATATCTGCAAAAGACTCCAAAAATGATGGCACGGTGCAATTTAGGATTAATACTGGTATAACAATTTTCTATAACAAGATAAGGTGATATGAAAATATAGATGATGTTAAAAGGAGCCTCCAAAAAAGGCCTATGCCCGCAGGAATAAAAATGGGTCAAAGTTGAGCAATTTTCCAACAGATGGATGAGCTTATAATCTACCAGTTTAAGAGCAATGTTTGTCAAGACAACTGGTGGGATTTGGAGCATTTCTCTCTCTACAGTGCGTTTTATATAGAGGGAATCTGTTCAAATTTCGGAGTCGGAAGAGAATGTCCAAAAACCACTCCTGAATGCAGGTTGTCTCTGGTCCTTTTGGCGTCACTGTTATGTGACTACCATGAATTTCACAACATGGGCTCAGAAATACTTTAGTAAATCTTATTCAACCAACAACATCCACTCCTGCATTCACAGACGCTAGTTAAAGCTTTACTTCACTAAGCTGAAGCAAATATAAACATTGTGCAAAAATACTGCTGACTTCTCTGGGCTCTGTGTCATCTGATATAAACAGTAGCACAGTTGGCAGCGTGGTTCGTGATCAGAGAAGTCTTAATTTCAATTGGCCGCAGTGTTCACTGGAACAAACACAACAAGGGCCTTATGAGCTGTCAGCAGGGTCAGGTCCAAAGGTCCGCATCTGTCATGGTAGAGGGTGGTGTCTGTACGCGTTGCATGAGTGACTGGCACATCTATGAGGGCACCATTGATGCAAAAAGATATGTACAAATTTTTGTAGCAACATGCTGTCATCTAGATGTCCTCAGTTCCGGTGACTTCCCTGCATTTTCCAGCAAGACATTGCCAAACCACGTTCCACATGGATTGCAAGAGCATGGCTGTGAGAGGAGAGTGTGGGTCCTAGATTTTCCTGCCTGCAGTCCTGATCTCCGTCTCCAATTGAGAATGTATGGCACATTATGGAGCAAAATGTACCACAATGAAGGACCCATACGATTGTGTTGCTAAAGATGCACATAAAGGAGGAATGGGGAACTTCTTCTTTCTAGACTTAATCACCACGTGTCCTCAGTGCCCAGATACTTAATGAGTGTGATTAATAGACATGATGAAGTTCCTTGGTGGTAAATTTCCACTGTGCTTATGGATTCTAATGCAGTCCTCATATTACATATTCACTGTAAGCAAGTAAATTAGATGTAGTTCTTGGGTTTTTTGCAGTTTGTCCGAGCATTGCACTCACTGTAGAATGATGGACTTCAAATTGTTTTGAAATGGCCTTATTACCCTTTGCAGATTGATGGGCCGCAACAATTGCTTCTCCGTTATGATTGCTAATATCTTTCCCTTTTGGCATTGTGTTAACACACACCTGAATGCTCCAGACCAGCAAAGTGCCAAAACCTCTGCTTTTATAGAGGAGGTTACACTTGCTGATGAGCAATGAATCAAGTGCATTTTATCAGCAACACCTGGCTGTTAATTACTTTCTTAATTCCTATGGAAGCAGTAAGGGTGTGTGCATGGCTTCTGCATTTTGGCTGAATTTTAGTTTAATAAATAATGGCACGGTAGAATCTGTTGTGTGTTATTTTAAACCTGAGGTTGGATTTAAATAATTTTAGGACTTGATTAGGATCAGTTAATTGTTTTTTTTTATTATGTCCTCATACGTTAAACCATAGAACTGGCAGAGGGCGTACTTGCTTTCTCTGGGGACTGTAAATGCACATGTGCATGCTTGAACAAGCATGTGAGCGATTGCTGTGCGTGTGCTATGCTGATGTCGCGAATGCGCATATGCATCGCATGCACACTGGGAAAGCTTGGAAATGGTTGCACAGGTTAATGGGTCACTGTATTGGATAAAATGCAAAGATGGTGGAGAACGCTTGGCAACAATTACCCTTCCTCCATCTTATACTCTCGTCTTCCCCCTTCCCCCTGCTCATGTCTTCTACTTTTCACCTCAGTTTGCCCTCCAATCTATCAAACCTATTCACCCTCTGTGCTCGGTCTCTATTCATTTCCTTTCACTGTTGCTTCATTAGCATTATGTGTAACGCAGCTATGTACATCTATAATGTTAACTCCTGCAAGCCATTATGAACCTTCTCCAAGGGCTTGTGTCTGGTGGGGTTGGGTGTGGGTGGCATTGGTCCATGATTAAAACGCTGGTTTCAATGGCAACATTGGCAATGTTACACTTTCAGTAACATTTTGGAAAAGCTGAAGAGTTTGGTTCTATTGCCTTAATATCTTTACCTCCCTCTCACCCATTCCTCTCCCTCCATCCCTTCCTCTGTATTTAAGTATCCTTCCCTCTGTCAAGCCAAGTGTTAAGGCTCATCCGTAGGCCTGTGTCCTTAGCGTCTGGTTAGCAGTCTCATAAGGGGCTCCCTTTTATCTGTTTACCCGCTGGCACCAAGTGTAGCGCTTTCTGAGGTCCTTGGCATGTTCTAGCACTGCCTCACTGTGTCTTTATCTTCTGTTACCATTTTCAGGGGCAGACATGACAGCCAGTGCTTCAGAACCATGGCAGGAGTAGAAGCTCACTGCTTTAGGCCCCTTTCTGTAAATACCGAAGCCGTCTCCCTGTGTCCTCCTGCTGGAATGCTCTATTCATGTATTGAGTCTCTTTTGGGGTACGGCGCACGCAAACTAGTGTTAGTTTCACTGGATGTTATTTCTTCATGGGCATTTGCAGCGAGGGTATCGTGAATTGTATGTCAAACCAGTAATGCTACTGGATTATTTTGCTCTATTAATGTATGTTTTTTATGTAGACCGATAAACAACAACAAAATGGATGTTAGTTGAATGTTTATGACATCGGTTTGATTAGTTTTGTAACTGATGGATCTTGCCAGGTTTTAACCGGCTTGCATGTTAGCGGAGCGGGAAGTGCTAAGTATGTTTTAGTATTCAGTGACATGCTCCACCTCCTCCGTCTTCCATCATCCGCGGGCCGTCTACAGTTTTGCCTGATTGGAAATTTATCACCTGACCCCTTCGGGTCAAATAGACTGTCAACTCTCTGTCCATATTTTGAGCTGTTGGTTTTCCGACATAATTCCGAGGAGCCGGAATATAACACGTTAAACTCAGAGCATTTCCTCACGATGGGATTTATCGTTGTCGATTAGTTGGCCTGCTTTTTTTCCTTCCTTTTTCTGCAAATGGATTCGTTGGATCCTGTTGGTAAGGCAGAGCTGCGAGGGTCATTTGTAACTGCAGATTTATGGGTCCCCCCAAATAAATAAATAAATCAAAATGTCACTCCCGCCTGAGCACTCCGAAAGCACGCACCAGCGGGGCCTCGTGGGCCGATGACAAGAGCACAATTGATTTCCTTATTGCTTCAATTTGTCGCTTAATCTGGCGATATGTTGATAAATCTTCGCACTTTGTCAATTAATTTTCCTGAAAAATGGGACCCAAAATGGCGAGCACATCAATACCTCGCCAGATTCGGTGACAAAATTAAGTGATAAAATTAATTGCCCTCCATCCCTTCCGCGAAAACATAACTAATGAGGGAGGCAATTATAGTTGCACACAGTCTCCTCCGGGGCGTATTATTTAAAAAAAGAGCGTGCATATGAGAGGGAGAGAGCAGGAGAAATAAGGAAAGAGAAATACGTAGAAAAAAACTGACTGAAAAATGATGATTTTGAAAGAAGGCGGCCTTCATCACAGCTGGCTCTCCTGGAAATGAAAGAGAGGGAGAGACATTTTGTTTGTTTGTTTATTTGTTCGTTTGTCATGTCAACAGTGCTTTGGTAATGTAAGTGTTACCCTCTCATTACGATCAAGCTTATTTGAATTTGAATTGAAACACAAAGATATCTAGGCTCCTGTTTTAGAGTCTGCGTCCACAGCTGTGGCGTGGTAGGTTGCGGTACACAGAGGTATGTTTCACACAGTAAAAGTTTCAAAGAAGGCGGGGTCTTCCTAGCTAGCCCAACCAACCGATGGCAGTATTGTAGATTGTGCTTCCTGTTTGTCTGCCCACTGGCCGCTCGCAGTTTTTATTTTTTGACGTTGAAGTTTGCGGGAGGCCTGGGCCTCCTTAGCCCCCATGACAGGGGTGCTGACAGTCTCGTGTCCCTCTCCTGTCCTGCGAGATGGCCGCTATCGAGCAGCCGATGAAAAGACAGCACAGATGTAATTTATTGTCAGTGTTTCCTTCTGAAGAATAATTGTGGAGACTTGGCATGGATCAATAAGTATGGATTTCTGTGGTCAGGGCTTGTAGTGCGGGGGTAACAGGGGAGCAGAGGGTGGGGTTTTGGGTGGTCGGAGACGGGGGGTGGGGGGGGGGTTGGCTATTTTCTAATAGAAATAAAAAGAATCGGCCTCACTTTGCCTGCCTATTCTCAATGCAAACTGGAGGGAAAGCAGAATCCATTACTCTTTTCTGAGGAGCAGACAAGACAGGAGCAGTGCATCATGGGAAAGGGGATGGCCATGCACAGGAGGCGCAAGGCATCACTCGCAATCCCTGGTAAAGGGCGCCATTTGTTTCAGTTTAGTCTTCTCTTTTCAACCCATTAGTTTTTATCCAGCCCCCCATCTTTCCTTTGATACGCTTGTGAGGGCTCCCAGTCTGCTTTTCTGTCGCACTGTGAGGTTTTTAAGCATTTGTACAGTGTTTCTATTGTATTAAAATTTTGTTAATGTTCAAACGCTCAAGAACCTCACCGTACTCTGTTAGTTTGTCTTAAACTTGTAGTTGAGGGCATAGTTTACTGCTTAATCTCAGACGACTTCTTCTCAGTCCGCTAACAATGAGAATGTAACTTGTATGCGTGGTAATTTGCATCTTAGTTTTGTTTATTTTACTTGTGGCCTTCAGCTCGGTCCCGCATACGTACCTCACCATTGCAACTTCCTACCGCCCGCAGAACAGGTGTACGTACAACTTAATTTAACTTAAACTGTAAACTTAATTAACTCCTCGTGAAAAATGCCAGTGGACATGAGAAGTCGTTACGGCTCCAGAGGACATGTAAATATTGCAGCAAAGAGAAAATCGGCAGTAATCTGTACTCGCCCCGGAGGCCAGTTCCGCTTTAAACAAGAGTTTATGCTGAATTTCAAAATTTCACGCTCCCACATCCCCATCCCTCATCCCTTACTCCCATTTTCTATCGATCACTGCTGTTTTTCTTTTTTTGCTTTTGTTTCTCCTGTGCCCAGTAAATATGCAGTTTGATCTTATATCTTATTTCTGCTTAATGCTTATGATAAACCAACCCATTCAGATGTCAGCGGTCTTAAACACCACAACTTTTTGGTGGGATGCAAAACAAAGATTTAGTAGTCAGTATTTAGGTTTTTTTTTTTAATGATTTCATGGATTTATAGTTTGCACTGTGTACTGTACATACAATGCTGTCAAAAAGCGTTCGCCCCTGAAGCAATTTCTTTCATTTTTGCTTATTTTTTCATTTTTAAATGTCCCAGATTATCCAACAAATTTCAATATAAGCCAAAGACAACGTGAGTAAACCCCAAATGCCGATGTTAAATGATTATTTCATTTACTGAGGGCAAAGAGTTATTCAACACCTGTATCACCCATTTGAAAAAATTATTACCCCCCTGAATCTACTAACTGTTTATGGCACCCTTGGCGATAACAACTGCTATGAAACCTTTGCAATAGCTTGCAATGAGTCTTTTACATCTCTCTGCAGGAATTTGGGCTACTTTTCTTTGCAGAATTATTTTAATTTAGCCACATTGGAGGTTTCTTGAGTATGAACTCAAAGTCAGGACTTTGTCTGGGCCACTCCAAAAATCCTCATTTTGTTTCTTTTTAGCAAATAAGAGTTGGTCTAAGTTGTGTGCTTTGTTGTCATTGACCTGCTGCATAACCCAACTGCGTTTGAGCTTTAGATCACGGACTGATGGCTGAAAATTCTCCCCAGGATTTTCTGGTGTAGAGCAGATTTCATGGTTCCATCAGTTAGGGCAAGTTACCCAGGTCCTGAAGCAGCAAGGCTGCCCCAGACCATCATTGTACCTCTTCAGTGTTTGACTGTTGGTGTGACGTTCTTATTGTGGAGTGCTGTGTTAGTTTTACACTTGATGTAACGGGACCCATATCTTCTGAAAAGTTCCTTTTTTGACTCTTCAGTCCACAGAATACTATCTCAAAAGTCATGGAGGGTCATCAAGATGTTTTATGGCAAAAGTGGGACAAGCCTTGGTGTTCTTTTTGTTCAGCAGTGGTTTTGCCTTTCAGCTCTCCCATGTGTGCCATGTCAGCCCAGTCTTTGTAGTATTGTGGACTTATGAACACTGAGCTTCATTGAAGAAGATGAGGTCCGTAGTTCTTAAAATTTTTGTCTGGGTTCTTCTGTGACCAACTGGCTGCATCAACAATGAGCTTTTGGAGGAATTTTGTAACGTCAGCCACTCTTAGGAAAGTTCACCACTGTTCAAAGTTTTTTCTGTTTGTGAATAATGGCTCTGACCATAGTTTGTTGGAGTCCCAGAGCCTTATAAATGGGTTTGTAAGCCTTTCAAGACGGTTAGACCTCAACATATTTGTTTCTCATCTGTTCTTGAATTTCTTTAGATCGCAGCATCATGTGCTGCTATTTGCCCACTTAACATTGCCAGACAGGTTCTGGTTCCATTGAAGGGATGTTTAGATTCAACAGGACTAGCAGTAATCATGCCTGGGTGTGTCTAGTGAAATTTAACCCAATTTTCAATCATCAATGTGTTTAATTCGTTGATTTAGAAACTAAGGGGGCAATTACTTTTTTTTACATAGAGCAAGTAGGGTTGGGTAGCTTATCTTCTTTAATAAATGAAATCATCATTTAAAAATGCATTCTGTGTTTATGCAGGTTATCTTTATCGATTATGAAACTTAGATTGATCTGAAGCATTTCAGTTTAACAAATGTGCAAAAAGTAGAGGAAATCAAGGAGGCAGCAAATAGTTTCTTACTGCATTGCACACATCTTTTGAATAATTTGCAATAAAACAGATTTTTTTTCATGATAATAACATGGAATTATTTTGATACTAATGGCTATTAACATAGTGACACATTTTGAGTACTTGCATGTATCCACACACACGCGCACACACGCACACACACACACACACAGACGCACACCAAGCAGACGATCTGTATTGCTCTCATTTATAAAAGTGTTCTGCAAAACCGCTCAGTGGTTTTATCATTTAAAACATCCCCCAGAGCCCCGTAACGCCTCTACATTTCCATTTCTACCACGGCTTCGCCATTATGCTGCGGGTCTCAGTTATTTTTGGCGTGTAATGAGAGCGGTTGTGCGTTTGACCCCAGACCGCCCAAATTAAAACGGGGAACAAAAAAAAAAGAAAAAATGAAAAGTTGAGGGGGGAGAAAAAAACCAGGCCGGGAGACTGTAAGACATAGTCGCGGACAAAAGGACGCAGACTAAGTGGTGGGCTTTGGGAAAAACATCTGTTGCGAATGACCGCCTGACCCTCGGTGAACCGCGCTGGGTATTGCGCGGCTCGCTGTAAGGCTAGCTACTCCACACTTAATGATGCTGCATTAGAATGCATTACTTCCATATGGGAGCCACAGCTGATGGTTAAAGTGCTTTGAAAGGGTGTAATGAGGGGAGCCCCATTCAGAAACACTGCCTCCACACATAGATGCACAGTGCCGGTGGTTCCTTTAAATATTCAGCGGTTTTTCAGCGCTATAAAGCATTAGTGCGATTTTTTTTTTTGTCAGAAATAGGCTGTGCTCATTATTACCAACACTGCATAATAATCGTAGAATCTAATTGGATTAAGAGGAGGTGTAGGAGTACTAAATTGCATGGCCGAAAAGTGTGAACAACAAAAGAGCCTTTCCTTCTCGAGTGCGGCTCTGAAATCTGCTGCTCCCTATTTATACCCATTTTGGGTCATCATTTCTCCATTGGCCGTGATCTAAAGCCGGAGCAGGTGACATAGTGTGCGTAACGCTACATTTTGTGTTCATCTAGAACTTGATTGTTTGTTTACACCTGTGGAAATATACAATGGGAAAGCAAAATCTTTTCATTCTCTGGATTATTTTCTATCTGATCATCTGTGGTTGTTAAGTTACTCATGTTACTTTGAATGTGGGCTTTTGTAGTTACCTAAAACAATCAGAGAGTGGCATAGTGCAAGACTTCAACATAAAATGTTTCCTTGGATGAAAAAAATGCACAAATGCATTTGTAAAATGCAGTAGCATAAGTTGCTGAGAGTTTGTAAAAAGCCTGATTATTGTGCTTGGTAATTCACCTTTGCCTTTCACAATTATAGTGTAGCCTTGCTACAGCGTTTAGCTGCTAAGTCTCTCTCGCTGCAGTGGATGAATGAGGTTAATCTGGATTAGCAAACTTGGCGTCCAACCCAAAAACAAATAAAATCCCTGTAAGTGTATACAGCGTGAGGGTACCTGCTTTGTGCATATGTTGTTCTAACGCTTGCAAGCGCACCGTAACTGTTCTCCAGCTGGGGCCTGCGGCGAGGGACTTTGACGCGTTTTACCGAGCTAAACCCCCCTCTATCCCCCCTTTTCCCCCTGTTACGACATCAGCCGGCACACTGGAGTTTGATATCGTAACTAGCGTAACAGTGTTCCTCCAGCTCTCCCGGGGCACGCTAACACGATGGTGTGCCGCTGAAGGGTCCTTTAATGTCCAGACAGCTTTCTGTTAGCGCAAACGGCAACAGAAAAAGCCGGAGTGCGTTCCTGCTGAGTTGGTGAAAGGTAATTAATGACGGGTAATGGGCGGCAATTAATTAGCGGCGGGCAGATTAGCGGCCTTTCTGGAAATGATGTCTCCATTACCAGACTTGGTCTGTGGAATTGGAGGGAAAAGGGAAGATCAATTTGAGAAATGGAAAAGCAAGCAATACTGATCTCTTTTTCCTATCACAGTAAGCAGGGTGGGATATATCAACCTATGCTCCCAGCGCTGAGTTATGAGTTTAACCAGGCATACATTTGTTTTGGTTTCATCCGCACGAATCATGGCGGTATCAGCGCTGGTCAAAAGCAGTGAGGGATGGGAGGGGACTGGGGGAGGGAAGGTGTCGCTGTCGTTTGTTTGTTTGCAGGCGAAGCTGTGGAATTCATCTGCCTTTTTTCTCTCCTCCTTCCTCAGTGAGGGATGTTCAGACGCAGAGATGATCAATCACATCTCTGCACACACTCCTGCTCAACCACACGTGCTCTCTTGCACACACACGCACGCACACACACACACAATCACCGGCTTTACCACGTGTTCTCTAACACACACACACACACACACACAAACAAGATCACCCACTTGCACGACATGCACTCTTAAACACACGCACACCAGCTTCACCACACCTGCTTTTAAGCACGCGCGCGAGCACAAACACAAACACTCCTGCGGTAAACACACCCGCTCTTAAAAACACACTTGCGCACACACACACACGCGCGCGCAATCATACGCATGCACTCGCACATAATCTTCCTGCGTCTCTAGAGCCTTTCCCTAATCTTAACAATAAGCAATGTATGCCTAACCCAAACCCATACCCTAACCTTAACCCATCCCTAATTCGAACCTTACCCCTAACCTTAACTAATAAATCACAATTTGCCTTTGTAGAAGTGAGGACCGGCCAAAATGTCCTCACTTCCCAAAAATGTCACCACTCTGTAGGAAAAGAACATTTTTTGGTTCTCACTTTGTAGCAAGTACAAGAACTCACACACACACACACACACACGCATACAAACACACACACACACACACACACACACACACACACACACACACTACTTTGAGGAGCTGTGGGGTCAGAGCTGTACTCCCCTCACTCAGCTCAGCACAGACACCGGCTCTTTTGTAGCCTGCGAGGGAAGGGAAGCGCAGCTCATTGCTGTAATGGAGGAGCCAGATGCAGGGGAATGGAGGATATGCATAAAAACTGGTGGAGTGCAGAAAGCAGCCCCATCTGGAAGACATCTAACAGAAATGAAGTTGTACAAAACCATTCCATCGATAATAAAGCTAATTTTTATGGCTCTGACAAGTATGTAATTATGTTCAGTGGTGCTTTTCAGATTTTATCACAGTCAATAAACCACAATGGTAATTTCATTCCCATTTGACATATTTACATGGAAACATTTGATTGGAGGAATTAGTTAACTCCGAGCGCCTTGATAGATATGTTTCAATGATCTGTGACCTCTCTGCCGGCGCTCATCTGTTCCTCTCTCCCGCTTCCCAGGGGAGAAGTCCTTCCTGTGTGACCTCTGCGGATTCGCCGGGGGGACGCGCCACGCCCTGACCAAGCACCGGCGCCAGCACACAGGTCGGTCGGCAGCCCGCCCGATCCCCACCCCCGACCCCGCGTCCCCGTTTCGCTTAGAGAGACAAGGTCTCGGTCTCCTTCTCTGTCCCTATTCTCCCTTTCTCCTTTCTCTCTCTCTCTCTCTCCCTCTCCCTCGCCCTTCATTGTATTATTTTCGTTCAGTGTCCTCCTGCACACACAGTCAGAGACCGAGGTAACACAGAATTAAAGAAAACTATAATGTTTTTTTTTGTTCTTAATATAGCTCTAATGGGCTGGCGCTGGCCGCTCGGTGTGCCAGTAGGTTGCATTTAAACAATACGGATACACCGCAGCTACACGATTAAATAATTGCTTTTCGCTTTATTACCGTGTGGGTGTCTGTAATCAGGGGCTTTCACTGCTTATAGGTCCACAGTTAAAGAGGCCGTGGTCACACTATAATGTCATTGTGTTTTTGAAATTGTTACTACTTTTGCACTTTTTTTTTGTCATAATGGTACAGCTTTTTGGAACGGACTTCTTTAACGTAATTTTACTGTTTACTGCTCCGGAACCCTTGATTGCAATCCGCAACATTGCCATCTCGAGGTTTTGAAGGTTTTTGGCCGTGAAACATGTTTTGACCAATTGCTGTGTTCTCACAGGGTGAAATTGAAAATATTTGTGATTGAAAAAGCTGAATATATTATTTGTTGATATTTTGTGGAAAGTGAATTGAAGAGCTTAGTGCTAAGGGTACTTAAGTCACATTTTCACGCACTGTCAGTTAAGGATGGCAAAATGTCTTTTATAATTTCGTTTTAGTTAAGTTCACTGCCTCGATTATCTCAAAATGGACATTTTTATGACTTAATTACTTTTAGCACTCGGGTCCTCGATTGCTAGTTTTAATTCTTATGTTAAAAAAATCTGCTCCCCTCCCATCTTTAGGAGAGAAGCCATTTAAGTGCCACCTGTGCAGTTTCGCCTCCACCACACAGTCCCACCTGACCCGGCACCGGCGCGTGCACACCGGGGAGAAGCCGTACCACTGCCCCTGGTGCCAGTACAGGTACCGCTCCACTGATCTGAGATCATCGCACCTGTCATAAGCGCCGAGGGGAGCTGGGAGCTGCCTGTCGTTAAAAGGCCATCAGAGTCATCAGTAATTACACAGGAAATTGGCAGTGAAATTGAAAAACTTCCACCAACATTGCACATTTTCATATATATATATATATATATTTCCTTCCCCTCCCCCCCTCTATCTCTCTCTCTCTCTCTCTCTCTCTCTCTCTTTGACAATGCCCTACTTTAACCTGGTGGAGAGGAGGAAAAAGATGGGAAACGTAGTTTTCTCGGGGTTGAAAAATAAGTCCGTTCACCATTTCTGGCTACTTTTGGCGATACGTTTTTGCACCTTTTTTCTATTTTTGTTCTTTTGCCACTTTTTTTTTGGCCTTTTTTTCCTTTTTTGTTGTTTTGCCGAAGGTAATTTAATGTAGGATTTTGTTTGTTTCTGTGAGGCATCAATGTAGAGGTGGGTGGAGTGTGGTGCTGGTTTATTGCGCATCAGAAATGCTCGGCGAACAAACGTTGGAAAGTGCGCTTTGGGATAAACCAATAAGAGCGATGTCTTTTTTGTTCGGTTTGAGCATGAGCAGTGAATATTGCTTTTCAAACAAAATTCTTTGAGTTTTAATGTAGTGCATATCTCTGCTAACTAATACAAACTATTCCTACTTTCATATATTAATTATTTATAAAAATATTTTCAAATATTCCATAAAATTCCTTGAATTTAAAATGTAAATGCATATAATTGCAATATGCAAACACTCTATTTACCCTATAAATGCAAATATGTTCAGAGATAGAACTTATTAAACGTCTTGAAATTCTTTAAATAATAAGAAATTCAGAAAATATACAGACCATGTTTCGCAATTAATGCTTTGAGTCGATGAAAGGAAATTGGCTCATTTGAAACGTGTTTTTTGTAAATGGAATTTTAATCAAAAGGTAATGTTGCCTTTTTTGAATAAATTAGTTATTCTGTATTAAAAAATAATGTGTAGATTGGGCATTCAGAAATGATATAAACTGTAATTATAAAGTCCTCTAAGGAAGCCTACCTTAGCCATAAAGAGCACAAAAACGTTGGTCAGAATTACGGATGTATATTTGAATGCCTAAATTTGATTGAATCCCACCGTTAATCATTTTGACTTAATGTTGCTAATGGACTTCAGCGTAGCATGTAATTCCGTATCGGTTGCTGTATGATTTGTTTTTTTTTGTGCAAAGCAAGTCCCTTTTTGGGTCGGCTTTGGGTGGGGCACTATATTTTAACTTGGGTGTCAAGTAGCCTATGAGGTGCTGCTGCATGTCTCATGTGACCTGCATCCATGTAAGGCAATTTGCATTTTGAATATACTTTTCAGTCGTCTGTCTCAGTAATGAAACAGCGACTGAGGTTTCTGTGAAATAACTACCTTTCTTCGCTAAAACAATTTTTTCATAAAAAGACAGTCATATGGATATTTCCAATCTGAAATGTAATTTTATACCTCATGTTCCTCATATCAAAATGAGCTTTAGTGTGCCACAAAGACCTTCAAAGTCAGAGTCTACGGGAATAAATAAGGCAACGGATTTGCAGCCTTCCTCTTTCGCATGCAGATTTAAAACAATTATGTTTATTGAAGTCCCATATTTGCATGCATTATGGCTTGTTACGTCCAGTCGCATCCGTATAAATGCATTCATGTATTTCAGACATTTATAACACAGGCTCACAAAACTTTCTAAATCCTGAATATTTTCTCGAGTTAAGTGTGAAAAGAAAGGAGAGGAATTTTTTTTTTTTTTGCTTCGCTGGCCCCTCATTACGCTTTCATCATCGCTGCTGTGAGAACGGTGACCTCGTAAGTAACTGACAGCACAGAGCACAAACATGCTAATGACTCGCCTGGGCCACGGACACCTCCACTGGGAAATTTTAGAGACTCAGAAATGCAGTGTTTTTTTCTTTCTTTTTTTTCTAAAGAAGGCTAATTAAACATTTTCATTACTCTTCAAACAAGGGATAAAGTTTTCATAGTCTGAAGAGGTTGAGATAATTGTCTTCCTTGAAATAATAGATAAATGAATGAATAAAAAAATCCAGAATTCGCAGCAGTGGAGTTGATTCTTTTTGGAAAGTCAAGCCAGGCAACAAATTTAAATTTCGGAGGACTGATTAATATTACAGCATGCATTATGCTGTACCGTATATGCAGCTCAGTCCGCATTTTGTGGCCTAATTTTTGTTGCCTTGGTGCTGTGCTTCCTCGCGTGGGATTTGAAATGAAACAATGAATGCTGGGTAAATATTCAGACTATCAACTCTTATTCATTGTATTTGATATATGTTGATAAATATAGGATTCTTGATGTGGAAACGAAGGCGTTTCTTGTTTTTTGCCCTCCCCTTTTCAGGAATCAAATGCGATTGGACAGCTGGCTATATTTGGCTATATATATTATGGTCATCATTGTAAAAAAGGAAGCCAACCGAAAATCCAGTGTTTGTGGGTGGTGTAGAACTCAGATTTGGAGTTTGTTCCGGTTGTCTTAAAACATTAGGACTACACAAGTGTTAATGGTCGCAAAGCTGGACGTCATGTGGCTGATAGAAATCTTAATTAATCTAAGAAATACTGAAAACATTGGAATTGTCATTACCAGTGGTTCTGTACATTCATGAGACCAAAGAACTCACTGGTGAGGTCATTTATACCGAACAGCACATTTTCCTTTAATAGTAGTGAATGACCAAAGAATTATTTCAGGCGTTAAGAAATGCGCCCTTTGCTGTACTGATGTTCAACACACAAAAGATGTGGGTATGTATCCCTGCAAGAGAGGGCTACACCAGCCTAACTATGGAGGGGTCATTACCAGATGCAAACCAGATTGCCTCAAGGACAGGTTAAATTTAGCTTAAAACATTCTTGAGCTTGGTCATATAGATAGATGAGATGAGAAACCTGTTTGTAATTGTCTTGTATGGCCATGACAGGTAGAGAATCGCTTGTCTTTAGTCATGGCAAAAAATCACAGGAACCTGTGGACCAAGATCTGTTCTCAGAATTGTTAACAGAAAATTTCAGGATTTTTTTTAGGTACTTGCTCCAGTGTGGCCATTCTGTTTTAGCCTTTAGCTTGTCGACCCTGCAGTGTAACCTCTGTGTGCGATGTGACATAAGTTGCTTACACCTCCACACCTGCCTGCTGGAGGCTATTTTTGACCTGTTTGACAGATGTTATGGCGTTTCACTTCATTATGTAGCTAATTAATTGCTCGCTATGTAAAAGTTGGCCTACCAGGCCACTTTTGATGACTGATCTCACTAGTGTCCTTTTTATGTTTTAGACAGCTGATTTCTTTTTAAGATTGAGATGTGGCATATGCATCCAAATTTTTTTATATGCCTCAACCTCATAATTGCCTCTTTGTCTGTCATTGTCGCAACTTTTGTCCTTTGGCCGTTAAAAGACTCAAAAGACAATCAGGGGTCTGGAATCAAGAGTGCGCAGTGGCAGCTTTCAGCATTCATGCAGTTGCAAAGCCATTTGTAATAAATACTGTACAAGTATTATTGAAATGAGAGGGACCTTATGCAAGAATCCTGCCATTGTGCTAAGAAAAACCTAAAGGCATAGCACTACTGAATCAAAAACTGCGCTGTGGGGCTAAGTGTAAAATGTGTAATTAAGCAAACAGTTTTTGTTCCATACACTTTGGAAGATACTCTATGTGGCCACTTCATAAGGCTCACCTTTCAAATATTGGGCAGGACCCCCCCTCCAGAGAAATAGTCTCTGGAGTTCACTAAGTATAGGGAGTAAAACAAAACAGACACCAGTTAACTACAGTTCTATGGACTGAAACACCTTTTGATGAGAGGTCAGACAGTGGATGGACTAGTTTGACCTGAAGAATGGCTACTGGAACTCCGATAACTACTCTTTACAGCTGCATTGAGCATTGAAGCCTAAAATCTCAGAATAAACTACACACTGAACCTTGAGGCGGATGGGCTGAAATATTGGAAGACCACATGGGATTCCACTCCTGTCAGCTAAGATCACAAATCTGAGTATGCAGTGGGCACAGGCTCACTAAAACTGGACAGGTGATGACTGGACCAACACGCCCTGCTCTGCTGAATCTCAATTTCAGCTGCGATGTACAGATGGCAGGGTCAGTGTTTGACATCAACTGCATGAGTCCAGTGGTGGCGTAATGGCGTGGAAATGCTTTCCTGGCACAGTTTAGGACACTAATCACCAATCAATTGAATGCCACAGCCTATCTGGCTGTGCATGCGCATCCCTTTATAGCCACAATTTACTTATCTTCTAATGCCTACTGTTAGCATGATAATGCACCGTGTCACAAAGCAAAAATCATCTCAGACTGGTTTCATGAACAGGGAAATGATTTTTACTTACTCCAATGGCCTCCTGAGTCACCGGATTTGAATCCAATTAAGCATATTCAGGACGCGATTGGACAAGAGGTTTGTAGCATGAATGTGCAGCTGGCAAATTTGCTGAAATAGTGTGATGCAATCATGGCATGGGCCAGAATCTCTTGAATGCATCCTGCATTTTGTAAAATCCTTGCCATGAACAATTAAGGCTGTTCTGAGGGCAGTGGGAAGATGACCACATTATGACCACAAACATGATGGCCACCGATGATGCAGATAACATAGACTATCTTTTAACAATGTTCCCGGTCAATAAAAAAAAAATAAAAACAATACTCCCGGTCAAGAAAAAATAAAAACAATGTTCCCGGTCAAGATCTTTAAACAGACCGTAGTCAGTTTACTTAGTCAACATTGGATGCAGGAGAAGTACGATATGTGTGACTTCGATCAGGGCCAAATCTTTATGGCCATGTCATCGGGTTCAAGAATCCCTGTTGTGGTAAAGCTTTTGAGGTGCTCCAAGCACTACTAGCAACTAAAAACCGAGGAAGTGCACCTTTTCCCGAAGAAGTCCTACAAAAACTTAGAATAAACCGCAGTTTACTGAAGATTTGAGGCTAACTCGGTAAACCTCGTAAAAACTGTACCGAGGTATCCCGAAGTCTGTCTGGTTTACTTCAGTTTGGACAAAACCTTGATGTTCACTTTCTCTCAAGGTGCCGTCTTTTAAAAATTACATTGTGCATCTGACTTTATTGTAAATTGGTGCTTTTGCAGATTGAATATATTCTGAATACTGAACGTGTTTTCGTTGTTCTTAATATAATGGTGGTGGTTTGCCCTTTGCCAGTTCCTGTATGCAGCACAGGCACAGCAGGCTGAACCACAGTACTGACCGTTCCAAAGTTCCCACGTAATTCAACGAATATTCATGTTTTTTCATACATCTGAGAATTTTTTAGTCTACCTTGGTAAAATGTTTCCGAGGTTAACAGAGTTGGCCTCAAATCTTCAGTAAACCTCGACGTATTCTAAGGTTTTATAGGAATTTCTCGTGCACTTTCTCGGTTTTTAGGTGCTAGTAGTGTAGTCAGCAGTGGTGGTTACGTACTGACAATGCTTCAAGGACAGACAAATCAGGAACTGGCGACAGGTTTCCTGGGGTTTTGGGCGGCCAGGTTTTATAGATATATAAGGGCAACAGAAGTTGTCTTGTCTGTTCTGAGCCGACAGAAGAGTCACAGTGGCTCATTGGTACACTTGAAATCAACACTAGACCTTTTATTGGCTTACTTATTAATGAAAGAATGAAGGAACAAGCGGTGCCAGGCTGAGCACACTCCTCCCCTCGCACATATTTTAGCTGTCCAATGAGTCGATCCACTTATCACGTACATGTGCTCTTGGGTTTGACCTAATAGGATTAAATGTTGCGGTGCCACTGAGATTCCCGACTATGAGCTCCTTTCAGAGATTAATTGTAACCAAGTGGCTATCTACAGTAGTTTCTGAGATATAGCCTTCTGAAATCTCATCACCTATGGTTTCACCTTTCAAGGTCAAAGGTCAGGGGTCATTTTAATATGTATTTATGATTTCCTTAATGAGTAAAATAGCGAGCAAGTAGCAACCTACAGTAGTTTTTGAGATAGAGTGGAAATTAGGCTATTCAGATCAATGATCTCAACCCCCCTGAACTTTGACCGCTAAAAATTTTTTAAACTATGGATGTTTCGCTATAGCAATGGGTAGGAGTGTGTTTTCAAATTGAAGATGAAACCTTTTAGCGTTGGTATTTTGTAAATTGGATCAGACAGAGGTACAACTAAAGTAAAAACATTTTTTACATTTTCAGTGGCCTTGACCTTAACCCAATTCATTAAATAGGATCTATTCTGGGTCCTAGTGCAACTTTTGGACAGATTTGGTATAAACTTAGGGAGTGGTCTGTTTGTAATCTTGCTAATGGACAAGTGAATAAATGAAGTATCATACCAACCATGTTGATCACAATACCCTCTCCCTACTGCGTGGGGGGGGCGGGGGGGTGGGCTGTAGAAACACATTTCTAGCCATGAAACCGGTAAGCAGCCAGTTTATTATAATTTCTTTTTTCCTTTAAAAAAGGAGGGGGGTGGGGGCTATAACTACTGTAATTCCAACTTCATTTGCCCCGTTTGGCTTTCGATACCCTTAAATTAAAGGAACAAAATCCTTGCTCTGAGCTCATTTTCACTGTTTCAGTTCAAACACTATATGCTGCGGTAGGCCCATAAATAAGAATACTTTTTCCACATCCAACTATTCCTGACCTTCACGTCATTTATAATTAAATATAAACTATTTCTATTTTGTTTGAATATGACGTGATATCCATATCCAAGAGATGTGTGCCAGCTGTAGGCTACTGTCACTTATTAATTTATTCTCTGTATGTCACTGGATGAACTTCTGTCACACATTTAGGAGCCTATGGATTCCAGCTTTCATTTTTAAATGTAGGTTATAATTTGGAGTTGAAAGGTTACTTGAATCACAGTGACTGATTTATACTTGAACCAAAATGAGTGCAAACGATGTGAGTGTTCATATGTGCATGTGTGTGCGTGTGTGTGTGTGTGTGTGTCTCTATGTGTTGTGTGTGTATGCCCGCTTGTGTGTGTGTGTGTGTGTGTGTGTGTGTGTGTGTGTGTGTGTCTCCATGTTATATGTGTGAGCGGTACATTGTTGTCATAGTCTTCCTGAATGTATTGGATATAATCACGGTACATTTGTGTGTGTTTGTATGTGTAATTATAAATAATTTATAGTGGTAGAATAGTTCATTATCAGATACTGAATGATATAAATAGACTGCAAGGTTAGTTTATGATTTGTGCAATACAGTACTGTTTTTTTCCCAGTTATCTTACATTAGTTGGGGACCCGTAATTTTAAAAATAAATAAATAAAGATGAATGTGTGAAAAATAGTTACTGATTCTAAAGGCCATCTGCCGACTGTGTGGCTGGTAAGTCCAACCTACACTTTCCCTGGGTTTACAAAATTAGTTTTATCCAAAAGAAGGTGACGCAACATTCAAGTGCTAACGTCGCGTGCGGCAATGGTGAAAATAATTTAGAAAACGCACATAAATCTGTGCGACCTTTAGCCGCGGCATGCGTTGATGGATGTGCGTGAAATGGTTTTTCGCTTTCTCCCCTCCCACCGCATATTTGTATTCCTGTGGCTGTATTTGTACGTCCTATTGCCACTGAGTTGTTTTTTAAGCCCTTCTCATTCACCGTGGGAATAGGCTCGCTTAAATTACCGGTCCCAGGCCTATTACGGTGTGAGGATCAAAAGCAGCCTTATGGGAGCCACTGTTTACAGTATAAGGGTAGGAGCAGCCTATCCCGCCGGGGCTGAGAGGTTTAACTGCGCCAGGTTTAACTCCCACTTCGCTGAGAGCCCGGCTCACTCTTTTAAATGAGGTGGAGGAAAGAGGAAGAAAAAAAAAAGAAAACAAAAATGCCTGCTCAATTAAAGTGCACTGTACTCTCCCCGATGACTGCGAAGCCTGCATCGTTTTCATTTCTTTTCGTAGTATAAATCCCCCTCATTTATTTATTTATTTGTCTGTCTCGCTTCTGTTTTTTTTCTTTCTCTTTTCGCAAATTCGAAGCGAATGTCGGGCCTCGGATTAACTCGCGATCAATAACGCGGCTTTTTGCCTCTCCGTCTTCATCCGTTTTATTAATTTACGGCCCTTTTTTGAGGGAGAAGGTAGAGAAGCCACTGACTTAGGAAGCTGTGTACACAGTAATTAAAGTGGGAAATAATTCAGAGTGGGGTGGGAGGGGAGGAGAGGGGAGGGTTGCGTTAGCGACGGAGGGAGAAATATGGGCGTGTTCACGTGTGTCTGCAGCCCGTTCGTATATTCGAACCGCTGAAGCGTGTTCCCCACCCTCCGCGGGAGATACCATGTTAGAGTCGCTTTGCTCTTGAACGCCGGCGTGCGCGTGCATCTTGGGGGTCGGTCATCGCCGAATCCCAGAGGGAGAGCGAAGAGGGCTGGACAGTGATCAGCGAGGCCAGGATTCTGGGTTTTTATGTTCTAGTGTCCCTGAGCTGGGGTGAAATCACTCACAGGATAGGCTGGACATTAGAGTGTAATGGCCTGTCTCCTGTCTCTCAGACTTTAAGACTCCGCTTCCCTCTTCCCCTGGGGTTTTCTTCTGAAATATCGCGAATATGTACCTGACCTTAGAGAAATTATTATTCTCCAGGTGGAATATATTTTACTCAAGAAATGCCTTTGTGTCCACAACAAAAATTACACATTTTTCAAATTCTTATCTTCAAAAAAGTCTTGAAATCCAACAATGACACTCCAGGCTTAAGGTTTTAATTTATGCGCCCTCCGCTTGTACAGATGATGGCACCCAGGAGTGCAGTAGGTACAGGGGGTGCAGAGGATGTCCCACACAGTTTTGAAGAGAGAGCGATCCATCCCCGCTACTTTTGATAAGGAAAAAATACCATTGGCTGTGATAAATAAAACTTCTGGCTAACAGCTTCACATCTCTTCAAACCAGAGCCATGCAAAGAGATCTCACTATCTCTTATTTGTTAAATAAAATTTGTCATCATTTTGCTTAATTTAATATCTATCACAAACTAGACTACTGGCTTCTGTAGTCCATCTTCTGTTCACCCTGTTTGTAATGCTAGACATAATGGGTTGGCCATCAACCAACTCTGAATTGCTACTGCTAATACTCTACTCGTTTTCACTTACTGCATTGTACTGATTTAATAAAAGAAAAATAACTGACCAGTTTTAATTTTAAGAACATTTATTTCAGATAGAGATACAGATCTTTCTCTATAGTTACCTGGTAACACTTTACAATAAGGGTACAACAATTAACATTAGTTAATGCAGTAATAAGCATTTCCTAACAGCTAATTAACATTTAACTAATGCATCTGGTAATCACTTACAAATGATGTTCACATCAACGAAGGAATTAATTTATACATCATGGTTTAACAGTTTGAAGTGCTTCATAAGGGATACTTTAGGGATGTTTTCAACTTCACAATAAGGGAAACACAAGAAATTAATAAATGATCGATTATGGTTGCATAATGCTTATTCAGCTATCTAACGCGTTAGTTATCTTCTAATTAACTGATCATTAATTAACGTTAGTTCATGAATTTTAACTGTTGTACCCTTATTGTAAAGTGTTACCAGTTACCTTTTAGGCATGTATCTCTTCTATAGGGCATGGGAGTTACCTGGAAGTGGGCAGTTTTCTGTGTTAACCTCCTTTTTCTAAAGAAAAAATCCCTTCGGGAAAATTAATGGGCTTTTGCTAAAAACAGCCAAGAGACAGAATGAGCAAAACATCTGCAGTAGAAAGCCTTGTCAAACGGTCGCATGAGAAAAAATATAGTTATTAGTCGATCTTTAGTAACTATCTGTTACTTAACAACATAATATTTCAGATGTTGGTTTTGATATGCCAGAGCAGCAATTAGACAACATCATGTCGCTTGCCTCAAGTGGGACATTAGAATGGTATCCATAGTTACAGGCAACTCTTTTCTCACACCATTCAGTTTCTTATGAAACGTGATGTTACATCTTTTCTAAATAGCTAATTAATTCTATTTAATAGATTGTGGCTATGAAATTGTGAGTAATTAATGTATATACTTTAGTTAACTGCGTAGTTGTCGTGAGATCATTTGTGATCTCCAGTTGATAAAGCTAAGTATGATTAGCTTCTGATTGCCTCCTGAAATTGGTGACACGTATGCTAAATGGCTTTGTGATCTTTTATTTTTCGCTGTTAGCAGACAGATGTATTTTCGGAGTATAATGGGTTTTAAGTCTATTCAGAGACATAATTCGTAACATTACAGTAAAATTGAAAAATGTTAACTTCAAACATATTGTGGATAATGAATATTGTTTTGGTCGCTTGTTTGGCAACTTCATACCAGACAATGAATTAGACCTATCCATCTGATCATGTATATTAACAACTGTATTTGTAGACCAGTGTTAACTCTTGTTCATCCATGGCTTCGTAAACTATCAGCATCCAATGTTATTTTAAGAGTGTTAAACCAGTAGCCAAAACAATGCATAATAACTCAATCAAAATGTTAAAAATAGAATTGTATAAGCTTGAAAGTTCTGACCTCCCACATAGCAAGAGGCCAGTAACCACTGTCAGTCCACTGGGGGCAGATCTGGCATTTTTTGGTGTATAGCTTGTTGGTTCGAGAGTGGTCCTCTGGCTGGTTTCCAACAAGAAGTCTACAATATTGCCAGTTTTGATAAAAACACCTTTTAAGTCATTCATGTATATGACTTCATCTTAATAATAACCTTTTTCTCTTAATATTCAGGCAAGGTTAAAATATGATGGTGCACGGTGGCCCGACAGTGGATCTGAACTGGTGGTCTCATATCTGGAAATTGATTTTGCCATATCTCCTGTGCCCCTGATGGAACTGAACCTTTTTGTCCCCCGCAGCCGCGGTAGCGAGCGATGTAGTTTTCAGCTCCGCCCGTCTGTCAGTCACGTCCCGTTTGTTGTGAACACGATATCTCAAGAACGGTTTGACCAATTTCAATTATCTTCAGCTTCAATGTGTATTAATGTGATTCGCCGACCCCAGTCAATTTCCGTGACCTGGCGGGGGACATGGCCACGTTTAGTGGCAAGACTTGTTCTGTGATGTCGTATTGATTGGAGGCAGATTCTTTCCTTACAGAGTGTTTCTTTACACTGGACATGTATTCATCTGTTTTTCTGGACTACATTCTTATTGAAATCATAGGTTTTCCGATTGCTTTGGGACAGAAGCCCGAGGTGAATACCAAGATTCAAATATGGTGGTTGTCCTGCGACAGGGTGTGTTTGCTGCTTTAAGGCCTTGGTGAATCGCACCATATTTGATCTACTAGAAGTCATGTCATCAGCCAGAGATCTGTAGCTCATGCATGATTTAGCCATAGACTGACACACTGATCCAGATCGCAAGAGCAAGTTCACCTATGAATGGCTCAAAAGAAAAAAAATAAAATAAAATAATGAGCTTTGATTGGCATAGTCAATGTCCTACCTCAAGCCCCAATAAAATGCTGTGGCAGGACCTGAATTTGGCAGGTAATACTTGAAAATCCTCCAATTATCTTAATGAAAACAAATCTTCCAAGAGGAGGGAACCAGAATTATGTATTCAAATGTGTGATGTATGACCTTTTTCCTTCAATCAATTAAATTTTAATATAAAAAATTAATGTATATGGATTTTATGGATCGATTTTGTGCGACAAATATGTAAAAAAAAATTAAAAATCAGGAGTGGGGCTGATCACAGCGCTGCATTTATGAAGTACTTTTGCTGTGGTACCTTACCGAGGTGCCAATCCCACTGCTATTTTTATCTCATATAACAGCAACACCCAGTTCTCATTTACTTTTTACTCATAAAATTTAAATTTTTCCATTCAAAAAGGGCTATTTGTAGCAATCCTCAATGCATATTTAACTTTCTTTTAATTTAATTGAAGCAAATCCTTTGCGGTGCCAGTCATTTGGTAATCATCTTTTCAGGAACTTTCTTTGAGCAGTGTTTTTGAAAATGGAATTTATTTCATATACACAGAAAATATAGGACCCTACCTGTCTTGTCATACAGCCTAACATGCTCGTCAGTAGTAAGGTTTCCAAACATCTGGGAAGTGTCCATTTTGATTGACCGTATGTGTGTACATTTTTATACGTCTGCTAGTTCCTGTTAGTTTTTGAACTGGGTGCAAAGTATTACGTGCTGTATGAATACATGAAAACGCTCAAGATACTGACTCATTTGCTCTGTTAACACAAACTGATTTGTGCTCTGTATGATTTATTGGGCAGGTGAGTGACATTTTGCTTTCAAAATGCACCCAGTTATGAAGTTTTTTTTTTTTTTTTTTTTAAGCCATTCACTGTGGAGCGAGCTGTTTCTTTCTCATGAGAGAAAGCATTTTCCATGAAAATAATGCTGTGTTTTTTGTTCATTCCTGATTAATTCTGCGTATTGCTTTGGCTTTAGGTGAAATCTCAAGTGAGCTTAAGTATTTTTTTATAATTTGCTTGATTTTAAACTGCTTCTGTTAGGATTCAGTTGCAGCTATGATCCTCATTCTGGATCCAGGTGGGCAACGCAGTCTCCTGGCGCTCCTTGCAGCTCGACTCTTAATTGACGATTAAAGCAGTCAATTATACAGTCCACTCCGCTCACCTGGTTTCTCAGGTCTGCATTGATAGGTAATGTTAAAGTGAACACTTAACCCTGCAGATTCTGCGGCCCAACAGGACCAGCAAAGATCACTGAGCTGGAAACATTCAGCCATAAAGGTGCGTCGTACGTTATACCCGACGCCCCGGTTCAAGTTGTGCGGACAACTGAGACATAAAAAACAATGAGAGTCAGCCTGCTCACCGCTTTAATACCATGTCATCTGCTAGTTTGGCACAAAGTGTAATGCCATTTTAACGGCTCTGAAGAACAGAGCCAAGCTTAACGCTCGTAGCCGGAGTAATTCAGCGTATCGTTTTACACAACATCTCAGCGTAGCTTGTTTCAGCGTTTGGGGCTTTTTAAATTTTTTTTTTTTACATCCCCTGCGCGAGTGGCGTCAGGGGCTCGAGCCTGCCTGGTCTGGCAGTTGTTCCTCGGTAAGTCGGGACAGCGATGGGAGCCCGTTTGGGCAAAAAAGGCCCATGATAAGTGAGGTCTTGTTGCAAAAGTAAAACTAATTTGGCCTTCATTCTGGTGAACTATAGTGGCGAGGAAGCTTTACTGTCCCTGGCAAGGGGATAAGGGTGAGTAATTGCATATTATACTGTTTGTGAACATCTGCCTGAGGACTGCAGCAGAGATTCATCTATCAAGGGCAAAACACATTTTTTATTCAGTTTTTTTAAGGCTTTTTTGCCTCAGCTTGTCCCCCCCCCCCTTCCTCCGCTGGTTCGCGGGACGCTTTTTGATACGGGACAGAGGTTGGACCAGGTCTAGCATTAATCAACCCCCCTCCCGTTCCCCGCGTCGGGTAAGGCCGATGGCCGACTCGATCGCGGCTTGCGCCCGGTGCTTACTCAATGCCGGGCGCTGTCACCGCACACGGCTCCGGTCCCCGCGGAGACCGCCTTATCACGCCAAACGAGGGCTCGTGGGAGCCTGGGGGGAGAGGGAGCGAGGGACGGGCGAACGAGATGACGTCTTTGTGAAATGTCACATGCGCTTTCAAAATAAGATGTTTTATGAGAGATGTGTGTGGGGCTATATGTGTTGGTGTGGGGCGAAAATATGAGATAAAGTGAAAATATACTGTGTAGTTTAGAAAAACAGAACAAACAGCAATATGTAATGTTTTTTTTTTTCATCCCATTTCGTGCAACACTGAAGAATACTACTCAGTAAATACAAACATAGGAAGTGAACTGATACAGGTATATAGTGGCACTTTCTTTGTCAGTTATATTTCAAATCTGTATTTTTAGTCATTCAAATTTTTGTAATTGAATCATTGAGTCTCCAAAGGGCCCAACTCCAGTAAATTCAAGATCTGCATATCTTATAACAAAAAAGGGACCTGTCATAATTGAAGCACCTATTACTAAAACCCCATAAGTCAAACTTGACTTGACTTGACTTGTGGGGTTTTAGTAATCAGTGCTTCAATTTCAGCCAAAAGTATCCCAATGACACTCTCTTGCAAATAAATAAACTAAAAATATATGGGTTATAAGTTACATACGGGGAAAAAAAAACCCACTTTTTTACATTGTAAGAAGCAGTGATGATAACTATAGAGATTTTTTCTTTGGGATATTTCATAAATGGAAGTTGTGCCATGTTTTCATTCCACTTCTGCATTATTCACTCTATTTAAATCATTTTGTCTTGGAAAATAGTATCCATGGTCAGTTTGTACCTAAAAAATGATATGAATGTGCTTCCCAGTTAAGTTTTTATTACAGTTGCACAGAGCAGTGAGTCTCACGAGTCAGTCAATCAGTTAAAGCTGGTTTCCATGGATGCGCCTAATGACTACTGCTCCAAACGGAGTGCAGGTTTGTGTGTGGGCATTATGTTTAGACCGCACGCTAGAGAGGGACATAGCACCGGAGTGTGATTGAGACACCAGCTCGGTTGAGAGTGCGGGGACTATTTTAATAATGAACATTGTATCAGTATGCCAGAACCGGTTACCTCAGTCAGCTGGATAGTACTTTAGGAGCAACTGACATCACACCTTCAGTTTGTGTTCATATTGCTTAAAGCCTGCAGTGTCTAAATGTGCCGATTCACCGATGCAAACACAGAAAAGTAAACTTAAATACACTGTTTGGGTGTATTAAAAGGAGATTTTGTTCAGGAAACATTTTTCATGTTCTGTTTTTATCCTCTGCTAGGCGAAAGTCAGTAAGGGGAGACATCCGGCGGGTGAAATCAACTCCTCCTACAGTTTTCATAGTACATCCCTGAAACTTTGCACATATGCCACAGATAGACTGATGATACGCATATCGCAGTTGTGACTCTGGCGGTGATTGTTGCGCTCTTGTTATCTTTTCTCTCGTTTTGCCATATTTTCAATTGCCCAGTCACAACATTAGGATCTACGCACATCAATCACAAAGCCTCCAAATTGCATGCAGCCGAACAAGATCCTATATTCTATTCCGTGATGTATCGTGGTAAACCACAGACAGCCAATCCGCTGAGGCTAACATCGCTAACACCTGATTAACAAGTGGATTCACTGTGAGTCAGAAGTCACCTTGCCAACCGGGTTAAGGTAATCCCCAATCCAGTTAAGATGATGTTACGGCCAATGACGTGTTTACCCATGGGGCTCCTTGCCACAGTCAGCACTGGTGCAGAGTGGAGTCTGTAAAAAATGCACCAGTACATTAGCCGTGTAATCCCAATAGCTTCCCTTATGTGTACGCATGTTGCTTCATCTATTAAACAAATGTTGCTAGGTATTAAGTAAATTTTCCTACCCCATCTATCCATACCTGAACTCAATCAGCATTTGTCTTCACTTTGAAAAGGATGCAAGTGTTAGCGTCTCTTTCTTCAAAAAAGCAAGTTTAGCAACTTCACAAGTCATCCAATTGAATTTGCCAAAACGCATCTATTTGTGAGTCAGACAAAAGTTGTTTTAATGCAACAGAGGATTTCTAACTTGAAACCCACAGGGAGTTCCCTCACCAGCGTGCCAAACTGCTCCCCATCAAACGCTGAGATGTATCAGTGCAAAATGAAACACTTCGTGACAGCCGGCACTCAACGCTGCTTTCAACATCTCCGTCGAGACGTTTTCTCGCCGAATACGCCAGATTGTACACGCTATTGTTTAACAAGTTTTAATACTGCAATTAAAAGCGCGCTAGCCATGAAAGTAAATCCTCTGTAAGTACGCATGAGAACACATTTGTTCTTTCTTCTTCTCCTCTCTTCTCTAGCTGTCCATTTTAATCATAATTTTATTAATTTTTTTGTTTTTTTTTTCTGGTTTTCTTCCTTCCCTAGATCAAACTGTGCCGAGAACATCCGCAAGCACATTCTCCACACAGGCAAACACGAGGGGGTGAAGATGTACAACTGCCCCAAGTGTGAGTACGGGACCAATGCCCCCATGGACTTCCGGAACCATCTGAAAGAGCTGCACCCAGACATTGAGAACCCGGACCTGGCATACCTACATGCAGGTACTGTAGGCCTCCTCTTTATCATAGTCTGTGGTGCAGCCTCTCACCAGCTGCTGAGCGAAGCTTAAAAAATCAGCCAACTGTTACCTTACAACACTGAAGATACTTAGCAGTTACGGTAGCGGTGCTATTTTGCGATGCTAGTTGACATGTAAAATGGCGGTACATATTATCTCAGAGTGTGCTATCTCTCTCACTTTTACATTTCAAAAGATCTGAAGCTTTGTGCATCGTTGAAATTATTGAAAAGTATGAGCATTTTTGATTGAGAAAATGGGGAAAAAAACAGGGTGTGGAGGGGTCTACAAAGCATTCCAAATATTTGCAACGCATTATTTTCCTGTGTGCTCCTATTCGATGGAATTATCAAGCGACAGACCCTGTACGGAGAGAAAACAAGCCCGGCCTTTATGGAAAATACTATAAATGCGCCGCAATGTTTTATCGCCACCAAGCTGCTTAGCTTCTTGTCGCGACAACCTATAAATTATGATTTTATTTTCTGGCAGAAAAGGGGGATATAAATGTACAGTAAAAAGAGTAATAAAATGTTTTGACGCCAATATTTTAAGCGAAGTGACCTGTTCCAGAGGTGGCTTCGACTCTAAATAAGTTAGAAGTAACCCCCTCCGCCCCTCTCCCCTCTCCTTCTGGGGGGAGGACGATAGGAGCACTTTGACACTGATTGCAGAGCAAGATGGCGTAAGAGAGAAGCGGTCGAGCCGCAGTTGTTTGATTATGCTCAGTGTCAGCCACCCCCACCCAAAACCTTACTGGTGACCTCTGTACGGGGAATCTGTGGGGTGAGGTGTGAGGGTGAAAAATATTTTCGGTGAGTAAATCAGTTTTTCTTTGTTTTTTTTTTTATTCCTCCCCCTCTATGATCTCTGTCTCCACTTCACAGACAAGGCCTGCTTTTCTCTGAAAAATGTGCCCTCCGTTGAATTCGTGGAGGGCACATCTTTATCCTGGATAGCCTCAAAAAATATCCACAACGAACAATCGTCATTTTTATTGATAGAAGATTCCCTCTCTCCTATCAGAGGGGTAGTATATACCCGATAATCCATTTTGGGCACACGCGTGCAATACTGTGCAATATGTTTTAAATGTATTATTTTGTATTGTGTTATTCATTATAGTTACCTGGTGAATCTGCTAATCCGTACTACATACGTCAAATGCAGTGTTAAATTCAGATGACGTTTCAAAATCAAGTTGGTACTCAAGTTGGTCAATTAAATTACCCAGGGTAAAGTGGCGATAAAAAAAATTATTTCAAAATGCATTTAGCTAAATTAATGTATGTGACAGGGAAGTATGAAGAGGCCTCAGGTCATGTGACCTGATGATGTCACTCATTTTATTTAAAGATTTTTTTTTTTTTTACCTCACGGTTCATGTGGAAGTAGCTTGCATGTCGGACATAAAGCTGCTGTTCTTGGCCAAGGAGTGCCGCGCCAATGACGTAAATTTCTCAGGAAATTTTGACTGATTGAATGAGAAAGCGCACACTGCCCATGAGAACCCACCCAACCACCTCCATCACCTCGAATACGCGCCATCGCTCCGTCCTGACCTTGAGATCTCCCCCCAGTTTCCCCTCCCGGAATGGGGCCGATTGTGTTTCAGAGCGCTCCCGCGGCGAAAAGCGATCAAAAACGTAATGGGAAGAGACAAAACAAGAGCCAAAAAAAGGAAGACGAACAAGGCAGACATTAAATTAACCTGCATATGATTGCGCTCTGTCAGGATAACACCGGGGCTGGTGGCGAGAAGCAAATCGTTCCTGATGGCCGTTCTCTGCGCTCTTTCTTTGAAAGCCTCAGATCAAACGGGCTCGCGCTACACGGCGCTTAAGCAACGGGCCTCTCCGTTGAGCGGGGCAGTGATTGACAGGTAGACATGTGGGAGCGCCTGGAATTTTTTTTTTCTCTATCCGTTTTCTTTTTTATTTTTTTGGTTAATTTCCGCATTGCTCTCAGAATTAAAAAGGTACAGGATGAAAGGTACGGCTTTGCGGGTGGGGGGGTTGGGCTGCGATTCTCGTCCTGGCGCGATGGAAGAAATCTGCGATTAAAAAAAAAGCTGTTCACTCCGACTGTGGGAAACATTCCTCGCGCGGTTCGCCGGGGTAATGATGAAATGGTAATGACGACTGTCTTTGATTCGCGCAGAGAGAAGGGGCCAAGAGCCGACGCAATAGCACAATAGCCACGGCAGTCAGTCCAATATGCGGTCTGTAACTGCAAAACATTTTAGTTTATTTAATTTTTAAAAACGATGTGGCTCCCGGGATCGAGTATTGAAATACCCTAACAAAGCTTTCTCCCAGAGTGCTGCACTAAACCGCTCTTCCTCCTATATCATTAAGAACCTGCTGCTATGAGACCTGTACGCTGTGACACATTCAAGCAGGGAAATATCAGTGAAATGTCTGCAATATTCAAGGCTCTATGGGCTGTCCTTTGTAGAAAAGGATTAGATGTGACCGATAAAAACTGACGAGCTTGTTTTATACAAAATGTCTATGTGTCTTTGTGTGTGTTCATTGGTGTGTACATGTCCATGTGCCCTTACACATTTGTATCTCTGTGTGTGTGTGTGTGTGTGTGTGTGTGTGTTCTTGCACTTGCTGCATAGTGAGGACCAGGGCATGTTTTTTTTACCTATAGAGAGGTGATGTTTTATGGAAGATATTTTGGCCAGTCATCAGAACTACAAGTGCATGTTGCACATTGTAACTTGTTGGTTGAAGTCGGGATTAAGGTTATGACTATAGGGATAGGTTAAGGTTACGGTTAGGGTTTCGGTTGGGCATGCTTTGGTTATGGTCAGGGGAAGGCTGGTAGAGACAAACAAGAAGTGAAGGAAAGTCAATGTAATCGCCTGCCAAGTATTGAAGCATGAGTGTATGCGTGTGTGTGCGTGTGTATGCATCACTCTGGCAGTGATTGAACGATAAGCTGATTTTAAATATACTCCCACTTACTATTAATTAGGTTCTCACACTTTTTATAATTACTCACTCAGCCTTTTCTTGACCAAGGTCGCCATTTTCTATGATTCATAACGATTATTGTAAGTTTATGGATAATCGTGATTTTAACACTTTATGGAGGGGTTGTAGCAAATATCACATAATACTTAGCTGTGCAGTTCCAACAGGCGGTCCCTCTCAACACCTTTTTTTTTTTTAAATCACACACATGCAGAGTTTCTATTCCCCTCTAGAACAGATGAGAGCAGCAAAGCTGTACATGATTTATTTACCTTGGCAAAGATCCAGTCCAGTTTGCAGGTAGTGCCCTTCTGTATCAATCCTGTCACTGTTTGGTGGTCTGCCAGGTGCTGTCTCGCGTCATATTGATGTGCAAGAGCATGCATGTGTGCCTATTCATGTGTGTGAGTGTGTTCATGTGTGCTTTTGTGCGCTTGTTCGTTTATGTGTGTGTCTGCATGTCTTTAAATGCGCACATGATTTTATTTGTACACTTGGTGCAGGTGCATGTGTGCTTGTGTTTCTGTGCGTGTGCCCGTGTGCATGCGTGCATGTGTTTATACGGGTGTGCCCGTGTGCATGCGTGCTTGTGTTTATACGGGTGTGCCCGTGTGCATGCGTGCTTGTGTTTATACGGGTGTGCCCGTGTGCATGCGTGCTTGTGTTTATACGGGTGTGCCCGTGTGCATGCGTGCTTGTGTTTATACGGGTGTGCCCGTGTGCATGCGTGCTTGTGTTTATACGGGTGTGCCCGTGTGCATGCGTGCTTGTGTTTATACGGGTGTGCCCGTGTGCATGCGTGCTTGTGTTTATACGGGTGTGCCCGTGTGCATGCGTGCTTGTGTTTATACGGGTGTGCCCGTGTGCATGCGTGCTTGTGTTCATACGGGTGTGCCCTTGTGCATGCGTGCTTGTGTTTATACGGGTGTGCCCGTGTGCATGCGTGCTTGTGTTTATACGGGTGTGCCCGTGTGCATGCGTGCTTGTGTTTATACGGGTGTGCCCGTGTGCATGCGTGCTTGTGTTTATACGGGTGTGCCCGCGTGCATGCGTGCTTGTGTTTATACGGGTGTGTGCTCTTGTGCTTGTGTGCTGGTGTTTGAATGCGTGCACACCGATGTGTACGTGCAAGTGCGTGTGCGTGTCTGCCTGCATCTGTGCGTTTTAAATATCACAGAAATAGTGATAAGCCAGATGTTTTGTACTCCTGTGTTTGCCAAACCAGAATAATGTTCTTCAGGACTGCACTTTGTGTTTGTCAAGTCACTGACAGGACTGCATTGTTATTAGACAATTTCTTAATAAATGTCCCGTCAGTTTTACGGTTCTGGGCATTTTACGAGCCTGTGTACATTAAACACTTTCCCTGTAAACAGGAAGTGTAATCACAGAAGAGCTCGTAAGAGGCGGACGGCCTTGTTAATTTACTACTCAACCGAAGCAGCATGACGATGGCTCTGCAGGACTGGCTTTGAAATGAAGACGGATGGTACCATTACATGGTTTGTAGCCATCCCAGATTTGACTGACCCCCTTTTGTTGTTTTATTAATATCGCTATAGTAGCCGAAGTCAATACCGATCAATAAAGTTTGCGGACAATTGGTCCTGAATAAAGAGACAAAACTATAGCAAACTGTAAACACCCGTTTGTTGCTGCTCGGCGACAATCGATAGCACCCTGCTCATCTGTGCACTGTCGGGGCCTGACACAGTTAAAAATGAGCTTTTTTTGGCCAATTTGCCCAGCATTGATTGGTTGAAAGAAGGGGAATGACTTGGAGGAGAGAAAAATCCCATGATGAATCTTTAATTCAGGGCAGGGGGATTTGATTCAAGTGTCCTTTTTGTTAAATGTATGATCCTGGAATTTGTGCTCTCAGTACGAAGGAAGAGCTTCACCCAACCCTGTCTCATCGCCCCTGTGATAATATATTTCATTAAGAAGTGTTAGGCAGTCTTGAAGTGCTGCAATCAGTTTTATGAACTAATGTAGAATGATAATGAATTACTAATTAGTTTGTGGTTGATTAATTATCAACTTCTAAACCTCACCTGAGACTAAGTTTAATTATTAACTATATTTATCTTATGCAGTTATCTCTACATATATTTGGCCAGCGACACAATTTTAAAGGTCTGTAATTACTTCATGCTCAATGCCGCGCAGATGCAAAAACTGGAGTAGCTTTAATGTGCAGGTGTTTGTATCCATAGCCTGTGAAACCTGTGGACATTACAGTGCTTTAAAATTTTGCCGCTGTCCTTGATGCAAAGGGGCCCCAAGACATCACCACAGCAGCTATTGTACCGTAAACACGTGTGGAAAAGGCAGCATTCGATTAGCTTTATTAGCATGCATTTATAAGGCTGTTTTCTTTTGAGGGTTTTTAACTTGCCAGTTTCGCAGAGTGGGATAATTGGAGATCTTTGGGGCATAACATAAGGGGTAGTTGATTATCGTGTTTTTCATCTTGCCACAGAAGGGCCGTGCGAGTGGCATTAAGGTGACCCGTTAGCATTGCTTACGCTGCCAGGCTCTAATATTATTTACCCTAATTGTGCAAGATCGATGGTATTGATTCGGGGCCACAGAAATTTTACTTCTAAGTGGAAGATTGTAATTTAACAGTCCTGAACAAGAAGTTTTTCTCCCTAGCATACATTGAGTAGCATGCTATTATGTAAGACTGCAAGCCGACCTAATATATTTGGGTGTATTTCATCCGCATAATCTAGTCTTGTTCTTTATCTTTTCATGCGTATTACTCTGTGTTTATATTCTCTATTACCAGTTTCCTGCTTGTTTTTTTCCCATCGTCTCTTTTTCTGTATTCGGCAGAGGTTACTAACTACAGTGCTAGTTGTTTGGGTACACCCACATCTTTCCAACAACAAATGATAAAATAGAAATAAACACCTTGCATTTTGCAGAAAAAAAAACTATTTTAACTCCTCAAACTTCAAACTAACCATCAATTTTAGTAATAATTGTTGTTGAGCATACTCATGAATGTCACAGGTTGATTTTCCTTTGTCCAGTTTCTCCACACTGATCACTTTTTTAGTTGGGGGGCTTGAAACAGTTTACAAGTTTTTGAAATTCTGTAAATTTAGCATTGAATTTTATGTCAGCATGGTCTCTGAAGTACAGTGCTGGTCAAAATTTAGATGTTCCCACATTTTTCAAACAGACAATAAAAAAGTATTTAACATCTTAAATCCGTCAAATTAAACACCATTTGTCATAATAATTTCTGAGAATACTCTTTTTTTTTTTTTTTCCTACAAGGGCAGCCATGTTGGTACGAGAGTTCACACCTGCATTCTTGTTGCATTGGATGTTCTACACCAATGGTTTGTTTCACCATGACCCTTTTTTCCCCTAACAAGTCCCATGCCAGTTAGTTTTGAATTCAGCTGTTGAAAAAAAAATGTAAGGAATGTGTTCATCTGTTTACTTGGCTTCTTTAAGAATTCAAAATTTGGACACGATTCAGAGGAGTAAATTATTCTTTTTTTTTTTTACTTCTGACTGTTTACCTCTTACTTTGTGCCATTTCAGATTATATAGAAGTTAAATCACTTACATCTCGCAAAAAACAGTATAGTCTGAGTTCAGCAAAGAGTGTCCAAACTTTTGACTGGCATTGTAGTGTATGCAGTGGGAATATTACGTAAGCAGACAGCCCTGCCAAGACGACTGAAATATTTAAGAAACTAATCATTTTCAGACTTTGTGTGCTCTGCCTGAGGTGAAGCACTGATAAATCATTATGCTTGAGTCCAGTCATAATGCTGACATTTTAGAGAGCCATTTCAGTAAATAATCTGCTGCTCATCATAACTCGAGCAGTCGCTTTGGGGGGCGTGAGGAAGTCGACTTTTACTAGTTTTATGGTTTTGCGTCTGGGTATGAGTCCTGTAAACATACACACTAACTCACAGAGCTTTTTGACACGTCATCTTTTTTATTTGGTGTAAGATCGTCGCATACAGAACGGGCTTGTAATCCACGCTTGCCAAAATTGTGCATTATACACCTGCTGCACCTTAAACCTGCACAATTTTTTTCAATTCCACTCTTTTGTGAAGTGAAGCAGGGATATGGGGATAGAGAGGGGCAGGGCTGCTTATCTTATGATTATTTCGGCATTGTGTAGTTCTTCACAAAGCTTGACAAGTAAAAGTTTTGACGTCAGTGACATTTTGAGGTTAGTGCAGCAATCCAGTTGAAGTACTGTACGTTAGCCTTTGAAATTAATCTCTAGATGTGTTATTTTAAAGGGGAAAAATGGTTACCCCAGTGAGATAGCTTGCTTGTGTTTAATTTTCTAAAGTTTGCTTAGATTGTAATGCATTGAAGTTAGCGCAACAATCCAAATGAAATACTGTAAATATACTTATGAAATTAGTCTCTAAAAGAGCTTATTTGATGCGGCACCATTATGACCATGGTGTTATGGTTTGCTTTGTAAGCCCGTACTTTGTTCTGGTGAATGGGTGTGGGAGTTTGGCCCATTAATTTTCGAAAGTTTGCAAAGATTGTAACGTGTTAAAGTTAGCCCAACAAGTCAAATGAAGTACTGAAAATAGACTAATGAAATGAGTCTCTAAAAGTGCTTTTTTGATGGAGCACCATTCTACTGTGGTGACTATGGTGTTATGGTTTGCTTTGTAAGCTTTCTAAGTTTTGGTTAATAGGCGCCGGAATTTTGCCCTTTAGTTGTCCATTTATTTCTATGGTGGGGGCTGAAGGGAGGGCCCAGGCGTCAGTGCCCACCGCTCAAGAGAAAATCAAGTAAATTCCTCCGTGCTTGTGTGTTGGTGCCACAGTTGAAGGGACGGTCAGAGTTCTCCTGCCAGTCTGGATCAGAGGCCTGGTTCACAGGCCTTCACCGACACGGCCTTTATTTACTGTGAACCCGGCGGCAGTAAGGGGTAAAGACGCGGGTAAGAGTGAGACGCGGAGAAGCTCCTCCTCCCTTCGCCTCCCCTCCGCCCTCCCTCGAAGCGAGCGGCGGCGTTTTTTATTTGTGTTGTTTTTAAACAGCGTTTAATGCCTCACATCGCGCTCGTCCTGTTTGTTTTCTCTCCGGCGCTCGCCACCGGGGCGCGCGGGCGCGGTTTAACGATCCTCGCTGCGGCGCGGAATGATTTGTCAGGGCTATTAAGTTTCTGAGAGAGAAAGTGAGAGCCGTTCTGTGCGTGGGCTTTCTGAAAAACACAGCTCCCGCTCGCCTCGCACGGAGTGGGAAGTGACTTGTTCTATTTTTACGCGTTTCTCGTGAATGCCTTTAGTGGGTGTTTCACTTGAAAGCTTATCTTGTAATTGTGAAGTGAAACAAAGTAACATAATGGGGCGTGGGCCTAATGTAACAATGTAGCCTACTGAAAAACTGTCAAACACCATCAAGTGTCATCTGGAGCTCATGAAACTATACTGCGCAGTCAGGCAAAGCTGTTTGTGTGTGTGTGTGTGTGTGTATGTGTGTGTGCGTCTGTGCGTGTGTGTGAGCGTGAGTGAGTGAGTGAGCATATGTGCATGTCTGCTTGTTTGTTTCTGTGTGTGTGTGTGTGTGTGTGTGCATATCTGCTTGCCTGCCTGTTTGTTTTTATGTGTGTGAGAGTGAGTGTGCATATGTGCATACTTGCTTGTTCGTGTGTGTGCGTGTGTGTGTGTGTGTGTGTGCGTGCGCGTGTGTGTGTGTGTGTGTGTGTGTGCGTGCGTGCGTGTGTGTGTGTCTGTGTGTGTGTGTGTGGATATCTGCTTGCCTGCCTGTTTGTTTTTATGTGTGTGAGAGTGAGTGTGCATATGTGCATGCATGCTTGTTTGTGTGTGTGCGTGTGTGCGTGCTTATGTGTGTGTGTGTGTGTGTGCGTGTGTGTGTGCGTGCGTGTGTGTGTGTGTGCGTGTGTGTGTGTGCGCGCATATCTGCGTACCTGTCTGTTTGTTTTTGTGTGTGTGTGTGTGTGTGTGTGTGTGAGTGAGTGTACATATGTGCATGCATGCTTGTTTCTGCGTATGTGTGTTTGTGCGTATCTGCGCACCTGCCTGCCTGCTTCTGTGTGTGTGTTTGTGTGTATATGTGTGCGTGCGTGCGTGTGTGTGTTTGTGCGTGTGTGCATGTGTGTGTGTGTGAGTGAGTGTGCATATGTGCGTGTCTGCCTGTTTGGTTTTCTCTGTGTGTGTGTTTAAGTTTGTGTGTGTGTGTGTGCGCGTGTGTGTGTGTCTGTGTGTGTGTGTGCATGCACGCGCATATGTGTATGCATGTTTGTGTGTTCGAGTGTGCGCATGTATGTGTGTTTGCGCATATACACACATAGGTGAGTGCATGTTTGTTTGTGTATACGGGAATATGTGCGCGTGTGTTTGTGTGTGCGCACATTTGTGTTTGTGCATGCATTTGCGTCGATGCCTGCGCTTTTATGTTTGTGTGTGTCCGTTCTCTTGAGAATACATGAGTGCATGAGCATCCATGTGCTTTGACATGTGATTGAGTGTGGGTTTGTTTGTGTATGCATGAGCGTGTGTGTGCGTTGGCATGTGTTTGTGTGTGCATGTGTCATGCTTGAATTTTGAATGTGTAAATGTTTCACACACTATTTAGATGGAAAAAAAAATGTTTGAAAAGTGACATCAGTTGCCGCTGATGTGCCTTTTTTTCTGTTTAATGTCTGTGAACACAAACTGTTGAAATCAACAGCTAGTTTCTAATAAGATTCCGCTCCATATGACAGATTTGTGCGTCACTAAATCTTTTTTAAAAACTGTCATTGGGAATTTAAAGAGAAATGATGTATCAGGATAAGCTCTGCAAAGCAGGAATCCATCCCACCTCCATTAGTTTGTTTAAAGAAAAAATTCTCTACATGTAATGAAATCATCTGTCATTCTGAAGATATTGTTTAGTTTCTCTTCAGATGTAATTCATGGAAGTTTTGATAAAGTTTTTCCATCATTTGCTGAAAATTTATAAATATCATTTAAGGGCTGAATTTAGTTAAGTGTCTAAGTATATGCCTTGAATTACATAAACTAACTTCAATTTCCAATCTCTAAATGCAGTTAAATATTTTTTTGTCACAATATTGAGATTTTATTTAAAATTCCAATAGGCCATGCAGTAACACACGACTTTTAAAAAATTATTCTGAGATGCATTAAAAAAGATTTTTCTTAGATTGCTGATTTTTTTTTTTTTCCTCTCAAACTTGAGATGATTTCTCTCGGGCGATATTTACGTGATTCAAATGTACTCAGTTGAAAATATGCCCCATTTCCTATCAGTGTCTGCGTCACTTGCGATTCGCTACAGTGGCGATTTCCAATGTGTTGTGCCGCGCGCACAGTATTGTCCCTCTGAGCTGTGTTTGAAAACCGATTGAAAAGAGAATGGCAGCGGCAGGTACTTCAAACACCCAGCCAAAGCTGAGGCCTATACTCAAGTGTCCCACTTCATTAAAAAACATTAAAGTCTAACAATAAATGGTGTTCAAGCTTCCCTGTTCTCTCTCGCTCTCTCTCTCTCTCAGCACAGGTGTGTAAAAACTGATTCTTGGCCCTTTTTAAATTGCCAGTTTGGTATCTAACTCTTGTGAAGGCAGGATGCTGTTGAGTTTAAACAGACCCCATGGCTAGCAGTTTTCCATAAAAAACCTGCCTGGACGCTCGTCAGCGTGTCAGCTAGCCTGGGCCTTACCATTGACCGTATTCACACACGCTAACCAACACAGGCCTGCACTGAAGGCCTACATATGAATACTGTAAACACACTCACAAAACCTGAAATGTTTGTGTTGAGCCCCCAAACACTGACACGCCAGGATTTATTTAACCTTTATTTTACCAGGAATGAATATGATTGAGATACAAAATCTCTTATCCAAGGGAGTCCTGGCCAAGACAACAGCATAAAAGTTTCACACAAAAAACAGCAGCAGACAATGACAAGCAAAAACTACAAGAATAATACAGTACATTAACCGGTATTAGCAGTGAAACTTGTGCATGCACTGGTGAAGTAAGCCTTAATTCTGGTTTTTAAAGCATGTAAACTTATGCAATGATCCAGTTGAAGATAATTCGCTCGCCCGGACCAAGATGAGGGAGCAAAAACACGAGCACAAAGATATAAGCACAAATTGCAAACCACATACTCACTAATACACCATGTACATAGGCTCTCATAAGTATACACAGTTAGTCTTTATGGATGCTAATGCTTGCAAGTACACTGGCTAACACAGTAGTAATACTACAAGCACATATAGTGTAATGCACACCGCTATATGCTCTAATGCTCACACACTCACACACTCACACAGATGCACGCACACACACACAGATGCATACGTGCTCATGTGCTCAGATTAAAAGCCCAGGCTGACACACGAATCCCGCACACACACTCTCTTACGCACCTGCGCGCTCAGGTCCTGGTTATCGCAGTTTGAGGAGTGTTAATTGGCGGGATCCCAAGAGTGAACAACTCAACAGATCCAGCCTTCAGTCGCCCAACACCCCCACCCATCTTTCCACATCGAAATTTAACAGTTGGAAACTCTTATTGTTTTTGCACCTTAGATGTGAACATTTCTCATACAGATTTTTGAATGCTGAAATGAGTAAAATAACATCTTGTTTCTCATTGGAGGGACTGTGCAGCCCCTAAGGGGTGCCTTCAGTGATATATCTGCTCCCCCCCCCACCACCATATATCTGTTTTTTATTCATCCTTATGCTTCAGACGTAGAGCAGGGTTTAGATATTACATTTCAGATCAGCCGTTTTAACGCCGACCAGCCCCAGGGAATAAGGAAACAAGGTAGCGGCGAGCAAACGTTTAGCGTCAAACCGCAAGACATCCCAGGCCGGATAGCGTTTTTCTACCTTCGCTAGTTATAGATTGGAGTCGGCTGCACAGCTTCTGAGCCTCCCTGTGCAATGACTTGCTTCGACAAGCACAAAAACTCCTGGAAATGCACCATTGCCCACACAGTGCTACGTTTACGCAATACGCATCTTTAAGCTTTTAGCTTGTTTTTTTTCTCTCCCCCCCTCTTTGTATTTTTATCTTCTGGATTCCTGCTGTGAGATTTTTATATTTCCATGTCTTGTGTATCTGGCCTCGATTCGTTTGTAGCGATAGCGCGACTGAATCTCAGGTTGTGTGAGATCTGTGTGTCTCTGCGTTTCTGTCCGCGTGACAGTGAATGTTTTCCGCTTCGCTGTGCTCTGACGCTTGACCTCTGCTTGTTTAATGGCAGCCGTCACTGACACACCAATGTAAACCAGCCTTGAAGGTGTGAGGTGAGCTGGTTATTAAGTATTTTATTGGTATTGAAAAGGGCATCTTTGGCTATATGTTTGTGTAAAAAAAAAAAAATGTATAATTTATATGAATATAGGTATTATGCGGTTGAATAATGATGGGGCCGCCATGTTTTTTTTTTTTTTTGAACAGAGGATCCTTCTTTCAGAGGATTTTTAGAAACTGCAGGTAGATGGTGCGGCTCGAAACTTAGTGGGAACACACTTACTTAGCACTGTGTGTGTTTTTGTGTGAATTCGTGCGCATCTGATTTCTGTGTTAGTGTGCTTGTTGGATATATGCGCTTGTGTGTGTGTTTGTGTACGTGTGCTCGGGTGTGTGTACGTGTGTGTGTGTGTGCGCGCGGGCGTGTGTGTTTGTGCAAGTATTTATCCAAGTAAAACTCATCCCATCCACAGACAAGCTGTTTGTGCTGTCTCATGAAGAGCAGGAATCCCCAAACACTCTGACACGGGAGACAGCCGGGGGCTGGCGGGGGCCGTGGTGGGACGGTATCTCCCCCTCTACACGGTCTACACTATCCAAAATCTGAATCTACCCCTCCCTGTCAGTGCAGGGCTGGGAGACTCGTCCCCTCCCATTCCCACACTGGGACAGACCTGCTCTATGAAGGGGGTTAGCGAGCAGGCAGCTGCGCATTCTTCAAAGTTAGCGGAGTGCGCTAACGCTGAGCGCTCTGACCGGGCAGGCTTTACACATCAAATCGACAGGGCTTGTCAAGGGCATGTGCGTGGCGGCCCTCTCTCCACATCAGAGAGGAGTCCATGATCCCGTGTTCATTTGGCTGCCCTGCGCAAACTGTGCAATGGCAGCCATTTTGCTTTCTCACCAACAGGCTGCTGCGCTTTTCACGTTTCCTGTGTCACTCTCTTTCACTTTGTTTACAGCAGGCCTCCATTTCCGAGCTCTTGTTGTCAAAGTCTTTCCCTCCTCCGTCACACTGTTTGGAGGCGCTTATATTGAGCCATCTGTTTAGATTAGCGGAGATGGTAATGGTGATTGGGCCGTTTCAATGCAAACGGCATCTGTGTTCAGAAGAAGCCGGGGGGTCCTAAACGTCGCGAGCACTCCTCTCGCGATCCATACTATCGACCGACACCTTAGCCCAGCGTCCTCAGCCCTCGGCGTCTTTGATCCGCCGGCGTTGTGCCGGGGTGGCGTCTTCAGGCGGTCTCTGCAGCTACAATGCTCCTAATTACCGGCGGCTAATCTTCCAGCTAACGTGTAATTATCATTTTTACTGGGTCGCCCCTCGTGTTACCCAATACGATCAGTCTACCGTTATGAGAGACGCTCATTTTTTTTTTAATTGAATCCCTTGACTGTTTGTCAACGTGGTAATTTGACCCAATGTGATGCGTTAGTGGCAAGTAATCGGAGCAGCATTTCGCGGCTAAAGGATCCCAATTAAACCGGAGCTCCTGTCCGGGGAGAGCTCCCCGAGCCCCCCCCCTTCTTCATGTGCTCTTTACCTTTTCACCGCTTGTTTTGTTTGGCGGAAGTGTCCATCCAGGACGACCCGCAGGATTTTTGGTGGTAGTCAAAGAACCAACACATTTTCTGACTTTTTAATGTTTTAAATCTGAGATACATAAGATTAACCAGAAGTTTATTTGAACTTCTGGAACTTTCCGTAAAGTGAAGTTTTTTTTTTTTTTGGAGAAATAAATTAAAACTCTTTTTTGTTGCATTTTGTTTATGCAGTATGTCACCATATTCCATTTGTCCTCAGCATTTAAAAAGTGTAATTGATTGCTGAGAAATTTGATCGTTACTCAAAAGAGCCGTCGAACTGACTTGCCTGCATTGTGTGGCACATTGGTGCATATAAAAACTACCTGTCGCTCAATAGATGTATTTCTTATGTGTACATGTTCATATGTTAATGGACCACAACTGATGTATTTTGTTATGCAGGGGTGTATTGTGACATAAATAACTATAACATTTGCAAGGATAAGCATTTTTCATTTTTTGCCAGATGTAATGATGATAAGCTACAGTTGTTGTTGCTTTGGTTCACGGCATTGCAAATTATGTATGGAGTTACATAAAACTTTGGATTTAGCATAGCTCAGTGACATGTCAGACATGCGGGGCCAGACGGCAGCAGGTTGAGCGTACTGTGTATGAGAGTACAGTACTACGTGCAGAGCCGCGGGACGCCTCCAGGCACTAATCCCGTACAAAGCAGCGCCAACACCGCGGCTGCCTCGAATTCAGCGACAGAGGCAGACGCCAAGAGAGGAACAGCACGTGAAAAGGCACCCAGGAGGGGCACATTTAGCCAGGCGTCTCCAGCCTCGCCACCCTACCCCCAACCTGCACCCACAGCTCCCTGTAGCCCAATTAAACGGCCAGGAAAGACACTGTGAAAAAGATTAAAACCCAAAAAGGGCAAATTAGCTGGAGATAAGGGTGTGGCACTTTCATACGTCCAACGCGGTGCGTGAAATCTCTTTTGGCACCTGAGAAAAAAATTCTGAAAGGGGACATTTATACCTTGTGGCCAAGTGTCGTGTTCCACAGATGGCGAATACAGTCTCAGTAGAGGGAACTCTGGGAGGATGTTTATTGGATGTGGGACGTGCGGTCCAGTTGAGGGCGGCTGACTTAAGGTGTTTGCTTAATTGTAAAGTGGTCGCTCAGAGCGTAAGATGGCTGGTTCTTGTGTAAACCCAGCCTGAGTAACAGAAGCAAGCTGTTGCAAGGTCACGAATACAAAAGAAAAGTAGTGAAGGTAAGATGAGACCTGCCTAACTCCCGCCCCCTCGTTATATCCCAATCTGTCCATCAACACCGGGGGGGCTTGTCTCTAACGGATACGGAGGGAAAAAAAATATTCAAAAAAGAAAAACAAACCATTTGAGCTGAGCCGTTACCTAAGCTGTGTGATGAATGTATGTGGGGCATCGGTGTTGATCCTTTCGCTCTCCTGAAACCAACCACCCCCCCAAAACTTGCAATTCCCCGCCGGATAATCCCCGGACCCCCAGACGATGAGGGTCCTCCAAACACCTCTGCTGAACGCCTTTGATCGCTTTTGTCGTCCTGGACGGGGCTCGGCCTGAGAGGCTGCAGCAGTTGTATTCAAGGTTCACCCCCCTCCTCCATCCCGACACCCTCACATACCGAAATCCCGCTACAGGTTTCAGCAGGAGGGTGAAGCCAGATCACATCCTTTTTAAATGTAGAACCGCGGGGAAATATTGGCAGAAATTGTGTGGTGATGCAAAACAAAAAGGCAAAACGATACAACAGAAGCTTGAGTCCTTCGACAAAACCGACCTCTGAGGAACACAAGTTATCTAAGCCACAACACAAGCTATCCAAGTATTGGGACAGGAAAGCTTCCTGATACTCAGGACGCAACTGACCTTTCAGTTGGAGGGTTTGCTTGAGTGCGTGCGTGCGTGCGTGCGTGCATGTGTGTGTCTGAGAGAGAGAGTGAGTGAGTGGGTTTATATGTGTGAGTGAGTGTGTTTGAGTGTGTGTGGACTGGCCTAGCGTCTTAATTTCTGTGGATTTTAAACCTAAATATTGCTTGTGCTCAAAAAAATTAGAAGAGCGTATGAAAAAATATCATAATTAATAACAGTGTGGGTAAGCTAAGCTGCATGCACTGTTTATTTAATTAATTGGGATTAACCTCGAATTTGTCATATGTGCATAATGTTATCAATTTTGTGTGTTTTATGTAATGTTAAGTTTGTGTATATAAATCCGAAATTGGCGTAGGCCTCATCTCCGCACTTACGCAGCATTTATAAACGACACCCCTGCTGTGTGGGCGCTTACACTCACAGTGTGTGAGGTGACTGTCCTGAGTGATGTGTTGTTTAGAAGGTGTGAGTTTGTGGTGGAAGGGGCGGGGCTGGGGGCAGAGGGGGGCGGGGCTGGGCACGAGGGGGCCGGGGCTGGCGCAGGTGTGCTGGAGTGTGGGGCTTCAGTCGTCCGGGCGTGCGGACGCAAGATGGATGAGCCGTCCCATCACTCCTCACCCTGCTTAACATAACGGCTTTAATCCCTGACAGGGTCCTGCGGGCTGTCACTGCCAACTATCCTCTTTCTCTCACTCTTTCTCTCTTTCTTTTGTCTTCGTCTCTCGCTCTCTTTAGTCCTTCCATCCCATTTTATCCTCTCCTATTATCATGGCTTTTCCAGTCTGTTTCTGTCTTCCTTGTGTATCTTATATGTTTCTGGCACTTTTATCATATTGTTAGCCTCGTAGCATGATTGCCCATCTCACTTTTTAATTTACATTTCTTTTATTTATTCATTATTTTTTTATTATTTAAGATAATGGATTTTATTTTTTAATTTAAAATTTTTTTTAAGGTTTTGAGAAGAAAGGAACAAATGTGTTTTCCGCCTAGCACGAAAGAACAGGGAGCCGATATCTCAGTTTGGCAAAAATATGACTTAGGCAATTGTGCTATGAGGCTAACGATGCATCATATCTTATTTTTATTAATAGTTTGCCTTCCCACCCTTTGAAGTGTTGTCTTACCATCCCTCCTGCCCTCTTTTCTCAATTTTCATGCAAACCAATCAATTAAGCATCAAACGATCAATTACACTTCAAGAGCATGAATTTGACATATAATACAAGGCTGAGTTTAGCCTGCACTGCTAACATAAATACAAGAAAGAAGTAAAAACTGCAATGCCACGTAATAATCATCATCATCATTCTTATCATCATAATCATGTACACTATCCTCATGATTGAAAAATAAATTATTGTTATTATTTTTAATAATAATAATTATTATTATTATTATTATCATCATCATCTTTGTCATTATTGTCATTATCAGCATCATCGTCACTGCGGTCCCCACAATATTAATAATGATAATAATCATCATCGTCCTCGTCATCATGATGCAGGTACACACTGACAGCTCTGAGACACAGTGAGAGGTGTAGGTGTGAGGAGTATGGTTTAACACAGAGGGAAAGGCTGGGTTCGGATGTGTATCCCTGATTAATTCTCACCCAGCCGCTTCATGAATGAGAGCATTGTTCTGTTCCGCTCGCCGGCGCGCGGGATTCTCGTCCCGCTCTGTGAATGTGCAATGCCCTCCGTCTGATGAAGTCATCCCTAACTTTTGTGAAATCGCAGATGGAAATGTTCTCCCGAGCTCCATCTCTTAAACACGTGTCAGGATTGGTGGTGACAGAATGGTGCTGATGAAGTAACTTCAGTCTGTCTTATGGACCACATATGGTAAAATATACTGGGCAGCAATATTTGCTACTGTTACATTCACATAGAAACACATAAATGTCACATATTCCATGGATTTCATGTTCTCATCAAACTTAAGCACACTAATTCTACGTATGATCATAAACAAATGTGCACAATCATTTTACTGCTACTGCAAACCAGCAAGGGCAGGCCTGGATTCTCAAAATATGTCTCGAAAGAGTGTTAACCGAGATGTTAATAGTTTAAAATGACATTATAATTTTGTGTGCGCAAATGACCATTGTATAACTCTTTTAGTACAGTGAGCGAGTGTGGGCATTCGTGTTTGATAAGTCATAAGTCATGTTGCGCATGCTCATATATGTGTGTGCATGTAATTGAGTGCGTCTTAGTATATTAGCGTGTATACATATGACTATTGGTTGGGTGTGATTTTTGTATGTGACAGCGAGTGAGCGTACACTCCTGTCTATATTGTATGTGCATGCTGTGTATGTGATAGGCGAGTTGTCTGCAGTCCTATGCAGCGATACATTTTCCAAAAACTTAGCTGCTAACTATGTTAGCAAAATCGAGCCCTGGTTTAAACTAAGTGAGTTAGAAACTAACATAATTCGAAACTAAGCTCTTGGGAAACATACCTCAAGCAAGTAGTGTTAAGGCTGGAGCTGGGGAAAATGGCTGCCTGTCGGTGTCAGACTCTATAGATAGAGAGTCCCTCTAAGCCTGTGCTTCTCTGGCTCTGTTACCAGTGATCCTGCTGGATCTGTCCATTAAAGCCTGAATCTACCAGTCTCAGGTAAGCCTCACCTCACCCTCTCCACTTGCCCCCTGTCCTTCCTCAGCCAAACGCTCCCTGCTCGATGTCAGAATCATCTGGGGCTACACACATCTGTCCATCAGACAAAACAGCGCCCACAGAAAACACCTTTTCAGTCATGTAACCTCCATCAGAGCACTTAAAAGCACGAGCCCGGTTTCCCTCCAAAGACCCCCCGTATTCTTAGGGGGTTGGGGATCTAGTGGAGAATACAGATGTTTCTTCTTCTGCTGATTGCGATCGTGTGTTCGCTGGAGAAAAATGCTATCTGGACCAAAACCTATGGATTGATAATCCTCTCTTTTTTATTACAAAGCCGTCGCTCGGGGGAGGTAATCGCTTATTGTTGCCCCGGCTATCTCACCCCGGCGACGTGTCACGCGCCGTCTCCACCAGTTCATTCTGGTTTCCGTATAAATGGATTTTTTACATCCCTTCTTTATATCTCTCTTCTTTGATATGGAAAAACAAACAAGCTGCACATGCAAAACTTTATTCCGATTTCGAGCGGTTGAAGTGTTACAGTAATCGTTGGGCCAGTGGAAATCCATATTACTTTATATGGCACGCATTTTTTTTTCCAGTTCTTTTGCAAATAAACTTATGATGCTCCGAGCAACCATTTCACTAGTCCCGCTTTTGGATGCATTATTTATAATAGCACTGGTTATAAGCAGCTGCAGAGAGAGCAGGGCACTGACTGCAAAAGTGCTCGATGACATCATCATGCTCAGATCGTTTGAGGGACGGGCACTCAAAGTGATACTCGGGCAAACCAGCCGGGACAAACAGTTTCATCACACCCAGTTACAGTACAGATTATATTTCACCAAAATAAGCGAATGAAAATCATTGGCAACTGCAATAGTAACATAAAATTAGTGGTGCCTTGCACAGCGTACCCCACCTGGTTTATTGGTGACCTTGACCCAGTTTGGTCCAGAATTTAATCAGGTGATCCGTGCACCGATGCAGACATTTCCTGTAAATTTTGTGTAATGTTATCGGACCGTTTTGGCGCTAAAGTGCTGACAAACACACAAAGCAACCAGAGCGAAAACTTAATCTTAATAAATCTTAATCTTAATATAACTTAATCTTAATAAAATAAATCTTAATATTTATTCTCAAATTACTCTTCTCTAACCTCAGTTTACTGTTCCTCCCACTGGGGCCAAATGGATTGTGGGCAGTTCAGGAAACAACTATAGTGGAAATGGGGATCCCATTACAAATATAGGTGGCCGTCAAATCCACAATCCTCTGTAGAAGCACGTGATATTTGGTCAGGTCATAGCGCAAACCACCGTAAGTGTTTGTCAAATTGCAAGTCAATGGGATCCGTTTTGACTGCGATATTAATTTTCGAAGATTCATCTCTGTTAAAAGAGAGAGATTTTTGCGATCTCAGGAATTTTTTGATGTGTTCCCAATGACCGCTTCAGCCTAAAATAAGACGTGGCCTGTGGTTCGGGGTTCTCATTACTTGTAATTTCTCTCTTGGCCATTGGATTGAAGTTGTGGCTAGTATCGCATGGACAGAATGACAAACTAACAAACAAACTAAGGGAGCGAACTAACAACCTTTCCGAATCTTCGTTTTCGCCGAGAAAGAGACACAGTGACGACACAAATGCCACTGACATCAATGCTCCTCCCTCTTTGGGTGGTGTAGCCATGCTATTAATTGTACCAAAGGGGGCACGTTGGGCACTTGAGTTAAAAGAGGTCGGTGATTGGGCACACAAGGCCACCATCTCTTCATGCATCATATCACATAAGCAAGGTTTCTGTCGTGATGCTAGTTACTGTTACAAGCTTTTCTGAATCTAACGCTGAGACTTGAGTTATTACACAGTAATTGTCACGCTAATGCTGGGCTTCCCCAGTCTCGTAATCTTCAACCAGAATAAAGTAAACCTCACTCAATAGTGAGAGATCTTTTTGAGTTGGTAATTATGGAATCAGTTCTGCCTAATCTCATGTCTTTCAAAACCTTTCATTTCTATAGCTGTGATATTGTTTATTCGTCTCCCCCTTAATTCTTCATAATCTTAGTCTTTTATGATTGCAGCTGAGGAAATATGTGATTGTATGTGTGAAATTACTTTTAGTAGCAAATTATTAAGGAATTTACGTCAGAATATCGGCAATTAATTTGCTAAATTTTACGTGGCAGGAAATTGATGCATTCTCACCTTGGTACCAGTGCCTGCTACTTATTGGCTATCTGGGGATTTTCCTGGAAATTGCCAGTATTTTTTGATTGAGCTGATTTTTTTTTCTTCTTTTTTAAATTTCAGAAAATCATTTGTCTTTACTGCTAATGTTTAGGAAAACTTAGAGGAAAGGAGAGTATTGAATTAACAGTTTTGGGGTAACTCCAGTTTAGCGATCAGTCTGTGTTTTTTCTTTTTTTCTTTTTTTATTGTGTTAATGTATTTGCTTTCATGTTCATATGACACTGTCTGGTTTTTTACTACCTGGAAGAAAGCGAGAACGTTTCCGAAGTGAAATGGAATGAAAGAAACCTGGTCTGTGACCCGGTCGCTCGGAGGAGGGTGGTCAGACGGGAAAGGGTCCTGCAGGGAAGACTTGTTTTGGTTCGATCTGCGCATTACCAGAAGGGTGAGCGTCGGTGTTTAGGGGGCCGCAGGTATCACCTGCACCCCACAGCTTCCCGGCACGAGGGGGGTGAGTGAAATCGATCTCTGCTCGTGCAAATTGGTGCGGATTATCAGTTTATTATCAGCTTACACACACCCTCCCCCCCGCTGTCAGGTCAACAGGGCGGGAAAGGATCTCTTACCACCTATTTCAATATCGCAGGTCTGTAGGTAATAACACACTGTCCCTCGCCGAGCCATCTGCACCACCCTGCGCTCCCGGCTCGGGCGGCGTGATGTCTAATTGAATCCGGGACGTTTTCGGCGGTTTTAGCCATTGACGCGATTAGCCCCGTCTCTTACCTGTGGCCGTCTGTTCGAAGCTCGGATCTTTCGCTGTCGCCTGTCTGTGTCTCTCCTGACGGGAGGGAGGCCTGTTCCTGATCAAGGATGCTGTCGCTTCTCTCTCGCTCTCTCTCTCTCTCCCTCCCTCTCTCCCGCTGCCTCCTTTTTTATCATTTCTTATATTTTAATTTCAATTTTCTTTATCGGCATTAAAAATCGATGCATCCATGCTGCCAAAGCGCTGAAAAGACGAAGCAAAATTTGAAAAACGAAACGGCAAGGCAATGATACTGATACAAACAGACGTTGTGTAAAAAACGCGAATAAAAACCGAATACGAGGATTTGCAAATTCGTTTCAAACGATATTCAACCGAGTACCACAAAGACAAGATATTTAATGTTCGAACTGATAAACTTTATTGTTTTTTTGACATATTCACTCACTTTGAGTTTGATGCCTGCAACACGTCCCAAAAAAAGCTGCTCACATCTTTCACAACGTCCCGGCGTCATTGGAAAAGGGGTTTGTAGTAATCATAAGGAGCGTAAACTTATTGAAGACAGTAAGCAGGTCCTTTCACCGCAAACTCGCTCTCTCTTCCTCCTGCTACCCCTCTCTCTTTTTTTTTTTGCTGTCCCCTCATCCCTCACGCCTTCACTCTCAAAGCCTGTTTTTCTCTCCTCTCTCTTTCTCCCTCATTCTTTTCTCTCTTTCTCCTGCTACCTCTCACTTTGTATCTCTCCCCTCTCTATCTCTCACTCTTACCCCTTTCACTCTTTCTCTCTTTGCTTGTTTCTCTGCCACTTTCATTCCTCCATCTCTCTTTCTCTCTCGCTCTCTCCCGCCGCCTGCTGTAAGTGAGCCTGTCACTCATCCTGACTGACAGCACTCAAGGTGGCCGGGGAGAGGGAGCCGCTGATTTTTTTTTTCCCCTCTCTTTTTTTTTTTGTCAGTATCTGACCGGTTTACCGGCTTCATCTGGAAAGCCAATTTACAGCCGTTTCCCTCACCGAGAGGGGGCTGTCACTCAAAGTGACTGACAGCTCTCAGCTTTAGCAGCCGTAATGAAGGGATTCCGCTTACTTTCTTTATCCTCCTAGCCGAACCCCACCCCACTCCACGCCGGGCCCTTCCCCACCGAGCGCGCCTCATTTCCTGTCCGGGGTTTGTGTTTACCCGGCCAGACGGGCGCAAGGTCATCTGCTGGCTCCTGTGATGTTTTGACTGGCAGAATGATTTCACCCTCTGCCATATTTTTTTTTTTTTTACGAGTTCCGGTAAATCTTTCCGAAGCTGGTTTGGATTGGTCCGATTCACTCGCTTTTCTCTTAGATTGAGCGGAGAGCTCGTGAAAACGATCGCAGAACCGGCTGTCCCCTGACCCAACACCACCCCCCCCCCCCCCCCCTACCGCGGCGCTTTAACGGTCCTGACGCCTCCTGTTTCCTCGGTGCTGCTGTAGGGGGTTGCCACAGAAGAGACTACCACAGAAGAAGAGTTGGGCGGGGTTTAGTGGGAAATTTGGAAGGACCCCTCTAATGCGCGGCCTTTCAGGGAGGCGATTGCCTTAAGGGGGAGCTCGCTGCTGCTCGGATCGTAATTTGCAGTTTTTTGTGCAGTCCTTATATCTTCGACAGAATCTGGCTCCAGGGGTAACCCTTTCATAAAGAGCACAGCTGTGTGCTTAATGCAGCTGCAACGTATCTCACTGCAGAGAGAGAGAGGGAGGGAGAGAGGGAGAGAGGGAGGGAGGGAGGGATAGATACGGGGAGAGAAGTGGCGCAGGCTGGCATGCCAACACAAACAGACCTCGGGCAGATCCGTCAGCTGGGCCCGGACTCCGCAGGACACGCTCGCCGCGAAAAGCTTGGACGAGGCAGTCTGTCGTGTGTCACTCGCTCGCTCACGCAGGCCTGGCTGCTAAAGCGACTGTGACAGAACGGCTCTCTGATACCCTGCGTCTCTCTCTCTCTCTCTCTCTCTCTCTCTCTCTCCCCCACTCCTCCCCCGTCTCTCCGCTCGGTCTCTGTCCCTGACCTTGGACAGGACCTGTCTGGCTCTTTCTGTCTTTGTTTCTCTCCTATGGATGTGACTGTGGTTCTGTGCATACTTGTTAAAGGTGACACTGACTGAATAGGGGCCCTTTGCATTCTGGTTAAAGACACAGCGCCTTAAAGGTACCAGGCATGTGCAGTTTTCTCTTGACTAATGTTCTATGTACTACTACTGCTATTGCTGTTATTGTTATTATTCTTACTATCATTAACCCTTAGAGGGCTATAGGCAACTATAGTTGCCCAATGATGTAAGACAGGGATGGGCAACGAGGGCCGTATCTGTCCCTGGTTTTCATACCAACTTCTGGGCTTTAATTAGTTGATTATCTAAATTAGCCAAACTATTCATGAAATCTGATATTTATGGTGCATTTCTTTAAATCATCATGAATGACCACCAAAGACTGTTCTTGTCTCCCTACATAAAACATTTTTCTTTGATCAAACCTTTGCACAAATTTGTATTTGTGTATGCAACCAATTAACTCAATTAGTCAGGGTAATTGATAGAAATAAAAACCAGCATACACACCGGCCCTCCAGGATCGGAGTTGCCCATCCCCGATGTAAGATATCAAACTCATATATGCTGTTGAAAACCTATGTGGCAACTCTGTGTTAAACAAGTCGCAACGTGATAGATTTTCGACGGCTCAGGATAATTACATTTTTAATTGCTTGAAAATTTATTCAGAGCTCTAAGGGTTGATACTCAATGGGCAGGAGATTTAATGTTGTCCAGTAGTGTGTCTGTGCTGCCCTTTGCCAGACCGTCCATCACAGATATCTTGGCAGTGTTATATCTGCTGAACGAGTGCGGAGATTTAAGGTGACCTTGATTAGGTTTTAGAGGTCATGGGATACAGGGCCAGTGTCGCGTAAGGTCAGCTGCGTGCGGGGAACGAAGATCAACTTTTAGGGCGAATGAAGTTACGGCTTTATGTTGACTTCCACCTTTTTATCCCACCGGTATGAAATACTGTGGGATATAGTCATCGCCCTGTCCGTCCGTCTGTCCATTCGTAATCATTGTCATTTCCGGAGCAGAACTCAAAAACTATGCCACTTACAAACTTCACATTTGCTATTGAACTTACTCGTATGGTGCAGTTGTGCCTTCTGGGGGTTTCAGTTCTATGCTGCCCATAATTTTGGAAATTTTCACCAAAAACAGCCCTAAAATTGGACTGTTTCCGGGACAGAACTCAAAAACTAGGCCACTTACAAACTTCATATTTGGTATGGAACTTACCCTTATGGTGTAGCTGTGCCTTTTGGTGGTTTCAGTTCCATTCTGCCCAAAATCTTTCATTTCTTTACCAAGAACAGCCCAAAAATTGGACTTTGTCCCTTTTCTACGGCAGAATTCAAAAACTCTGCCACAAATCACGATTTATGTGGAACCGGTGGGATATGTTATCTTCTGATGACTCTTGTTATACCTCGGCTAGGGGGTAATGTCTGTTCATCTGCGTTTTTTTTTTAATTTCTTTGTTTGTTTCTTTGATTTTTTTAGTGAATAGGATACATCATAAATAATGGATGGATGTCAGTGAAATTTTGTTTGTTGATAGACACTTTGCTAAGTAGGAAGTGGTTAAATTTGGTGAAGATCTGACTCGTATTCTTGATGCGCAGCCCAGCAGAATTTCTATGCATGTAAGGACGGCACTAGGAAGACTCGTTTAACACCCGCGTCCAATGATAATGCTCCATCGATGAATTGCAACACGGTAGAGGTAATGCGCTCTCTGAGTGTCTTTTAGTTATTATTATTATTATTAGCCGTTGTAGTAGTAGCAATAACACATGCATGCAGTAGGTGTTTTTTGTTTATTTGTGTACTTTGTATTTGTTTATTTGTTCACGTACGTATTCATTTTTAGGGTTTTTTTTTTTTTGCAGTTACTGTACGATGCATTGAGACCAGCCTGTTCGTCATTTAGCCTCTCACATGTGGTACAGGGAGAGGACTGGGGGCGGGGGGGTGGGGGGTGCAGAGGCTGAGCCAGGGTGACCTCAGAATCCCCGGGGCCCGTCGGGGGCGCTGCTCCACATTATCGATAGCAGCGAGGGATATTGACAGGCTTCTCCGGGAAGGAGAGCCAGGCTTTGATATGACACACTGCGCATCTCAGCAGGGCTCATAAATAATTTTGACACGTTTTTGTATGCATGGGAAAGTCTTTGATTCTGCCTCCCATAAAAAATAAACTTCTATTATAGAATGTATTTGTCAAGTGGGCCTGTGATGAATGGGGTAGCATGTGCCCGATGGCAGCCGGAGAGGGTTTAGATGCATAGCCTTCTGGGGGGTGGGGGGCGGGGGAACTGTGTTGAATTGTGGTTAAGGGTTTGCACTGAGACTGTTCTCTGTCGCACTGTGAGCAGGGGTCATTGTAGTCGGTCTAGATTCAAGTGATCCATGTAGGGTAATCAGCAGGCACTTAGGGCTGTTCTATATGAAGCCTCGGAAGAGACTGCAGTTGGGTGTTACGTGCTCATGCGTCGTATAAACATTGTATATAATCTTATAAACATTCTGCATGAGTTCATTTATAAATATCTCGCTACTTGCCCTTCTCTCGGTGCTTAAGTGCGGTTATAGTAAATATAGTACCATTTGTGAAGTGTGAATGACCTGGAAAATGGTACGTTTTTCAAAGAATTGATACTTCTGAAACGCCATAAAAACATTGCATTGACCATAAAATGATTTTTAAAATTGCTATTATTGTGCGAAATAATTGTGGTCGGGTGTTACAAGTTATTGCGAGACCCAGCTACTAGCAGGCAGTCCTCTGGCGTGCTAACCGCGCTCTGTGTCACCTTAACCTGGGTTAATCATGCTAATGTGCTACTTCGGCGCTAGAGAAACCATTTCCACCGTATTGCGCTCAGCAGAGGCTAAAATATTCCTTTGTCAGTTTCCGTGCTTTTGAGTACAGTGACATTCTTGAAGCATTATTAAGGAAAATGGGTAACAAGATACAGATTTTTTTAGTTTAAAGTTAACAGCTTGTCAGTCAGGTGTTGTATTGAGATGTGAAAGCCATTCCTTGAGATTAGGAAAATGTGTACTTTGCTGTGTCCCCTACTGTCCCGAAAAAAAGGAGTACAACACGAGCCTAGCCTGCACAGGAAGTGACACAAGCAGGTGCAGCTGCTCAGGAGTACAGGAGTAGAGCGATGTCTCTAGTTTTAAAAACAGATCCCTCCCAGGTCCTCAGCTGTAGCTTCAATATATAGCACAGGCCAGACATAATTTGCAACATCATCAATGTCTTGGCTGTCCTTTGAGAGCAAATAAATGCTACCTTTGAGAATAAAACTATCAGCTTCTTACGAAAACAAACAAACAAAAAAAAAAAACGTATCAGTGATTCAGAACTTTTAAGCCGTGGGTGTGTGTGATTTGGCACACTCACGTGAGTGTGTGTATTCCTACCTTCACAGAGACCTAATCGAAACAAGTTTCTTTTTTTCACTCTTCTGAAGGCACTGGCTGATCCCCCACAAAGTAAATAAGCTATTTTAGGGTTCGGTTAAGGTTAGTGTCAGACATGTAGTTATTATGTTAAATGTCGCGTTCCGGGATGTGGAATGCATGTACGTCTATGAGGCGTCCCCACAAAATATGAAAACACAACGTGTGTGGGAGAACGTCTCCCATGATCTGGAAAAACCTAGTACATATGTCACTTTTGGGAGAAACTGAGTTTGACCCTCTTTTGCAGTAATTAAGAGTGGTGACAATCCTAAAACACTAGCTTTCACTGTTATTTGAACTGTCTAGATCAAGTTTCTATTATTATTTTTGGTTAGGAGAAGTCCAGAATCCAAAGGTTTTTGTTCAGTTGCGAGAATCCTTGCCGCTCATAAATTCACCAGGTTTTTCCAGATCTCAGGAGACGTGTTTGTGTTTGAGTGAATGCGCATACTACCTGACAAACTCAAACCGCAAACCTTTCTGTTATGTTTTTACGGAACGCTCGTTTTGAATGCTCCTGTTTGTGCGAATGCGATACTGTGTGCGGAGCCTGGTCAGTGCAGGACACCTCACACACGCGACACCTGCTCACCGCTACCCAAGCCAGGCAGACATCTGCCTCTCTCTCTCTCTCTCTCTGGGGCTACGGACTCACAGTGTGCAGGGAGGGCGTGTACAGAGAGGAACGATGCACACACTGAGTGAACGAGTGACACTGACAGAGACAAATCATAATAAGACAACCACCACCCCCCCCCCCCACACCCAATCATTAGCGCAGCTAATGCCTCGAAACCCACCCACTGTCCACCCAGCCCTGCAGTACTCACAACAGTGCTCAATATGTGTCTTTCTGTAGGGCAGCTGCCTTATCTTAGCTGTCGAACTCCTTTCAATTCACGCTCTTTAAAGCTTTGTTTTGAGTCTCGGGATGAGCTAATTCCCCTAAACATGATGGATTTTGAAGTGAAAATGCTGTTGGGTGGCAGATAGACAGATGAACTGCCCAACAACCTTCTTTTTTTTTTGCAGAGAAAGAAACTGCTGTACTCTAAAATAGCTTCTGACTGAACGCCTACACGGTTACCCACACACACTTCTATCTAAGTTCAAATCCCACATCTCTACAGCGCTTTTGATTGAAGCGTGACCTAAATTGCTTTCCTCAAAATTCTTCTGTACAGTATGTGAAATATAGGCCTACACTGTGCGCATAATTTTGTTAATGTATCTCAGCAAGGCTGCCAAGTTACTACGCAAATATAATAATTGTAATAATAATAGTAATAACAACATTGATGGTTTTTCTTATTATCATTATAACTGTTATTACTATTTTCATTATTACTATTACTATGCAGCTTAATATTCATTTATAGAGCACTTCTCTGTAGCAGAGTCGGAATATTTGCCAGTCATTTATTTACCGTTCGTGGCTCTTTGCAAAGAGAGGCGGGGAGGGGAGCCGCACTCCATTTGCATACGGGTTTGAAAAGCTCTAAAATAAATGTACAGCTGTAACCTCACAGAAGATTTCCGCACTCACTCGGCTGACTGGGGTGCCTCTTGAAGGCTGGTTAAATATGCACAGCTATCTGTCTGATTTGCTTAGAGCCCCAGCCGTAATCCCCAGTAAGGGTGTCTCTTGCAGGTGCGGGTCAGGGTGAACCACATCATTCGGTCAATAGGCTTATAATACCATCAGGGACTATTGATTTTGGTAGACAGCGCTGAGAGGGCAACGCTAATTGTTTCTTTACTAGCCTGTAGCAAAGAAAACATTCGCTGTGCAGCGGTCATGAATTTTAAATGTTTTCTCGCAAAGTGTAGGGACTTAATAGCCTGCGATTCCTGCGTCTCGCTAGCATGCGGTTTGTGCGTGCGCGCGTGCATTCGAGTGCACACGTATTTGTTTGAATGAAAATAATCATTTTTTTTGGAATGTGAGTTCTTTGCCCTGGTTCAACATGAAAATGCACATAAACAAGTTTATTCCTTGCCATTCTTTAAAGTCCAAACGAACGCTGAACTCATGGTGATCTTTTCTCGAGACAGCAAGAATGGTGCTGACTGGAAGATACGAGGTGAAACGGACGATAGATTCAGGTTGACATGACTCAGATTGTGATACGTACTTGAAACTCTGTGTTAATGTCCCACAAGTGAGTGCAGCAATGTCTAATGGGATCGGTGTGTTAGCCTGTAAGTGCGCTGTGGCAAGCCTCGTGCGCACCACCTCAGTCCGATATCGGAGTCCTGCTCGGTGTTCACCATTGATACCGCCCGGTCTATTGCCCCACTTAGTCTCAGGCCAGACTCAGGACTGTATTTTTAACTGACTCATTGACCATGTTGGTCATTACAAACTCATACCCTGAGCCAGTCTGTGGAGGATGGGCGTCCTCTTCGTAAGCCTGGTTTTTCCGCAGGTTTTCTCCTCTCTGTTTTTCCTTGTTACTGTCGCTGTAGACTTGCTTCTGATGGGGGTTCAGACCAGGGTTTTATTGTAAAGCACTTTGTGACCAGTGTTTGTGAAATGCGCTATACAGATCACATTTTATTTGATTTGGACTGCGCTTGCTAGCCTTCTGGGCTAACCCGGTGTCACTGTCCCAGCCATTGGGTGCTACTCCTGTATAAGGGCTTGAACAGCCTTCAGTTCAGGTTTCGGCTGTGCGGCTACGCCACCTCAGGTCAGGGGCTCTTCAGTTTGGGCAGGAGCCTGGGTGCAGTGCAGCAGCCGGCGGAAGTGCTGAACGGTGCTGCTTGAAGTCGTTTGCGTTTCGCAGACGAGACGACCGTTCCCGCTAACCCCTCTGCGCTCTGTGCCGAGTACCTGCCAGACGCCGCCGGCGTTACAGTGAGACACCGGCTTGCCTGTGTCTTTACTGTAATGCTTTTCAGGAAATGAACCCCACCCCCCCTCCAGCTCACAGCCTCTAATTGGCTATTCCTGCTGTTTTATGTCTCTCTTTGTGTGCCTGCATATGTGTGTGTGTGTGTGTGTGTGTGTGTGTGTGTTTTTTTATGTACATTTATGTGCTTGTGCATGTGTTTGTGTGTGGGTGTGTATTTGTGCACATGTATGCGTATGTGTGCATGTGTATGTGCGTGTGTGTGGATGCGTACGTGTGTGCGCGCTTGTGTGTATGTGTTAGAGAGTGTGTGTTAGCGTGAGAGCAGTCGCGGAGAGGCTCTCCCTCTTACCTCAGCTGGTGTGACTATATTTTTCTATTTATTAAGGAGGGGAGTAAGTTTTTTGCCTGGTAGCCATGGAGACCCAGAGTACATGATAAAAGACACTTAGACCTTCCCATCCATTTCAAGTTTGTTCCAATCAATTATTTAACTGGACAGCCAATTAAAAATTAGAGCAATCGGCTGGGTCCGGCTCTCCGAAGGCCCGCATTAGACAACTCTCTTGGTGAATAATTGGTGCAATTAATTTAGCATTGAGCAATAGAGGTGTTTTTATTCCTCGGCGGCAAAACCCACTCACCACAACCTATGGGTGATAAAAAGCAAGAATGAAAATCTACTACAAGGACTTAAACCATTTCCACGCTCAGCAATTACGAGCCCCCTTTTCTTCCGCCTCTCCTTTCCTACATTTGCATGATTATAAAGTTTTGTTTTGGCTGTCCATTAACAGGAATTATGCTCGCACGCTCTCTCCCCGCTGCTCAACTTTGGCCGCCTGACGTTAATGAAAAGTGGGGAGAGACGTTAATAACGGCGAAAACTCTGCCACCCGCTTGATTTATTCACACTATCACAAACGAGAGTCTTACGGTTGATCTTTTTTTTTTTTCTCCCTCCTCGTATTGATCAGTCCCACAATCCCAGAATCCCTTTTATTCGACGGCCGGATTGACAGCTGAGTAATTTGTCTGTCTCCTTTGACTGACGGCGCATAATGGAAAGGCATCGCGGCGCGGCGTTACAACACGGAATAATTTCCAATTTACCGCTCATCAAAAGTGCTCTCACGACGAGGGGGTTGGGGTGGGGATGGGGGTGGGGGGGTAGAAACACTGGATTTATCACTTCAATTACCCATATTTCACATTGAGTTTAAAGAGACATGTTTTCGTAATGTGACAGCCTTCTCAGAATTTGAAACCTCTTCAGACCCCCTTCGCAATTTTTCCCCCTCTTTTTCTTCTCGTTTTTCGTAATGCGCGGCGCCGTCAAAATAATGGGATGGGAATAAGATGTGAAGGATAAGCGATGTTGTCATTTGAGAACTTTTTTTGGAGGTGCTCTTCCCTGGGAGACACGGGCTGGGTAATTACGGTCAGCGCTCGAGATTTTGGAGGCGACTCTTTCTTCCTCGACGCACTCTCTGCCAATGTGCGGCACCCCGACAATAAAGTTGCGGGGCGGTGGGGGTGCCGACCGCCCCGAACCCCACAAGCACGCAGGGCGTTTACGGAGAGCAAAGTCCCGCTCGATGACAGGCCCCCTTTTTGCATCGACGTTTCTCCCTAACGGATTTACGGTGGAGCATAGATTTGGGAACCTTACGGAGAGACACTAAGTATGCTTATTCGCACTGTGTCAGGGTTTTCAGATGCGCCGCCGATATCGGGGTGTTTAATGGTAGTTGAAATCTCGCGAATCTAGTACAAAATCCGTCTCCTGCAGTTGTACTGGTGAGCCCTGTGCGCTTGGTGACACTTGGCGTTTCCAGCCCTCCGGAAGCATCCATCCTCTCTCCTCTTATCTGTTTGTATGGCTGACTCCCCTTATCCAGGCAAATTAAATGGCTCACATTTTACATATTATGTATTTATGCAGCTTGGGACTGACTCAAGCAATTTAGGTCAAGCATCAATCAAGAATACAGTAGCAGTTTTACCTCACCAGGGATATCTCCCTACAGGTTGACTGTAAGTGGGTCTGTGCTAGTGAATAGCCCCTCCTTCCTGAGCTGGGCCAAGGTGGAGTTCAGATATCCTGGGACCTTAATGGGAGGTCCTACATGGACTGGGGACAGGGGTCTTCATGTAGGACACTTATGGGCTTTTAATGCTGGAGCAATATGCAACTCTTTGAGGAATTCCTCTCTTTTCGTAAAGTATGTTTTTTGCTTGTGTTCTGGGGGTTATTGCATCCATCTGTCTTCCTCAATGTCGTGTTTACACTGCTTCATTTGGCAGCTCTCTTGAGGAGTTACAAAATGCACATATTGAACATTTGAATAGGTTCGGCAGTGCGGAATAGGACAGGTAGTAGTGTTATGGTGATAAAATAAGCGCTTCTGTCCCTTAATTGAATTTAAAAAATCTTTTAAAATGTTATCGCCTCAGGTAGAAAGTATCACCTTGTTTTCACCTGCTTTTTGCTTTGACTGAGTAAAATTTCCAGAGCTTGACCACTCTTGAACTGGGCGAACGTATCTCAAGCCCTCGTCATCTTTATTGTCTTGTCTATCCAAATATATGTTTCAGTCTGCTCTGAGTATGAATATTGGGCCACAATACTCAAGTTTGGCGTATTTTTTGATATCTGCGGAGTAGCATGTGTCATAGCGTAGCTGCTCTGTTATAGTGCCCGGCGCTATTATTCACAACTGCTTTCGCTAATTTATCGTTTTTGCGTACGGAAGTGCTCCTGGTGTGCTCAAGAGGAGTGTCCCTTACGGATCCAGGCCCTGAGGTACGTGTCATCCATCCCCTGACAGGAAGTCTTGTGTACAGCTAATGAAAAGCGCTCTATTGACAGCCTCAGAGTCGCCTCGGCGCTCCCGGATTTGACTGAGCAAACGCCGCGTTAACACGGGAGGGTAATGTGCCCCCACGCGAGCACCCGGCTTCCACTTTGTTGATAAACACTCAGCGTCTCACTGTGACTCTTAGTTTAAATATCTGACAAAGTCAACAGCTGTTACGTTAAACATATTGCATGGATACCCTCTGCCGTATGTTTCCTATTTATGGAAATCAAATTTGAATATGGCGAAGGAAAAATGACACTGTAATGCTCCCTCAAGAACAATGTAATTCTCCTATGCTATCTACATCCATACACGCATATACCAGTGTACAGTACATCTCAGATTATAAATTTAACTGTGGTCCTTTGCACTCTTTTTGTAAAAAAATAAAAAAAAACAACCCAAATTCAACCTTGTAGCATGTAGTCATTTTGATGAAAAGTCCAATTTCTTACTGTACTGTTGTGAGTTGAAGTCAAGCAACCAATGGCATTTGAGAATTCATCTATTTTCATAAACTTTTAACAGCGTCAATGAGACACATCTTCAATCTTGGCCACACAACAGCAGGATGCTCAATCTTTCTTTAGCTTTAGACAGAAAATTTGAATATGAGCATAGTGTTATTAATGTGACAGTTCATGTGGCAATACGCACGGGGCTCCACAGGGTTTTAATAGTGTTTTTTTTTTTTTAGTTCAAAAAAATTTAGAATAGGAAAGAGAAAGGTATATTTGTCCTGGACTCGCCTGGTGCGTTCAGTCACAGACAGCCGGCCGGCGTTAGGCAGACATTTACATTCATTTCTGCTCCTACATGCCCAATTAGCATTCTCAACAAACCACGAACATTAATTTTTTACCGGAATTTTCTCCCGCGATTTACATTGTGAGAATATAAATTCATCTGTTTTTAGAGGGATCGGGGGTGGTTCTATTTGTTTTCTACACACCGGTATTATAGCGGAGTTCTGCTCTGGTGCGGATTCATTTGTTAAGACTGGAAAAGACAACTAAAACGCATTAAATTCGGAGGAAATCAGGTAGCTAGAATCGAAGGAACGAGCTGACGGCGGCCGTAATGGAGAACTTTCAGAAAGGAGAGGACGGCATGCGGGAATGGCGGGGGTATTTGCACAAATATAGGCCCAACAGCCCATGAGAAGCCAAGTTTCAGTCCTTTTCCTTTGTGACCAGCGACTCCAAAGGTCCCACCATCCCCATGATAGAACCTTCAGGGGAAGAAACCGCTTTGAGTCGACTTTTGCATAAACGAGGCGAGCTGAGACGGACCGGAAAAATAAGTGAGATAAAATAAATAAATAAAGGAACGAAGCCGAGGCCTTCTCATTTCCAGCTGACTTAGATGGTGTTCGCATTTAAATAAACATGAAGACGGTGAAGACGTGAGGAGTCGACAGCTGAGGGATGGAGGTCAAGAACATTGGGGTGGGGGGGTGGGGGGGGGGTGGAGCGGGCAGGCTAGACAGGAGGCTTCTGGGCTCAATCTTTCTGTATCTCTCCTTTTTCTCTGCTTCTTTTTCTCTCGCTGTCCATCTCCGTGTCACTTTGTTTCTCTTCCTTTCATCGTCAATCTGTCTGTCTCTCAGTCCATTTGTTTCTCTTTCTGTACGTCTCTCTTACTCTGTGTCTGTCTAGTCTGTTTACTTCTCTCTCGCTCTCTCACTCTCGCTCTCTGTATCTCTGTCCCTAACCTCTGTGCCTGCTTCTTTTATTCTTTTCTTTTCCCTCTCTTTCCCTCTTTCTGCCCCTGTTCATGTATATCACTTTTTCCTTTTCTTCTTTCGGTGAGGGTTATTCATTGCGATGCTACGTAAATTTTGCTGTTGAACAAACTCCCAATAAAGCGGGTTTAAAATCTCTCTCTCCCTCTGACTCTCTCTCCTTCTCTCTCTCTCTGTCTCTCTCTCTCTCCCCCTCTGACTCTCTCTCTCCCTCTCTCTCCCTCTCTACATGAGCTGTGTTCAGTCACAGAGGGGGTCAGAGACTATCAAACTGAAGGTGGCTCTGCTCCCTCCTGAATCCCAGAAGGGTGCGGAGCAGAGCCGCTAGCAAGCGGGCGGAGGGGGGGGGAGAAACGCGCCAAACTTCTTATCGGAGTTGAGCGCGCTCTCAAGGGGCCTCCCGCGCGAATCTAGGGCGCTCCGTGAGTGATCGGCTCAGCGTTCGCGCCTAACAGGCAGGCTCACTCCCACATCCTCACGGCGCTCTGGATTAAAGCACCTGAGCAGAAATGCACACGGAACCGTTCCTTTGTTAGGGGGCGTCCTCTAACATAGACATTGACCTCCTATCTCCATCTTCTGCACCAGTCTTTCCGTACAGGGCACACACACTCCATCAAAGCAACTGGTTCTAAAAAGAAATCTGCGATTGCATGGGCAAACCCTGTCTGCTTTCAATGTTCTTTGTTTCCCTGGGTTCTGTATGGAAGCTTGTGATGCTTTGGATTGACGGCTCCATTAAGAACTATAAAGAGTTCCTTATTACCACCCTAAGAATTATTTCTCCTTGGAGTGCGTGGATGAGGGATGTGGTGGGCGGAACAGGGGCGAGGTGAGCAGGTGTGAAGGTTCTGTCGGCACGACCGCACCTTCTCACTGCTTTTCCTTCTCGTATTCTTGAAATGCGGACATGCTGATGCTGTATATTTGACAAATCATGGCCATGCCAGCTTTTTTTAAGAAAAACTTGGCATCTCATACCCTACCCATATCTGGAATGTCCAATTGATTAACTACGTTCCAGCATGCTCGTATGCAACTGACTGTATGCTGCCATCTCAGGAGAACGCAGACATTTTGTGGTTCTCCTCTGAAACAAGTGCCTGTGATCTGCCACGGCTTTGTAGCTTGAAATCCCGCAAGCTCAGAACAAGAAGGAGGAAGCCCCAACGTGTGCTTTTTGGAATTTTACTGACGGGTGCTCAGCTGGCTAGCAGGAGGTGCTTTAGCAACGAACGATGCTAGCCTTCACCGACTATAGCCCTCCCATGCCCCTGCATTGCAATATAAGTTACACAGTTTGTTAAAGGGCCTATACAATAATGTATGGGGTCAGTAAGTAGCATATTGGGTGAGGCATCAGATGAGTCATTTACTGATCCCCGTATATTTCCGTATTGGCCCTCTAACAAACTCTGTGAGAAAGGTCCTGTGTGGAATTTATCCCACGAGGACCTTTTTTTTTCCATCTTTTTTTTTTCCATGCCATCTCTATTGCCGTCTGGTTTTCGTGTGTCTATGTAAAAGTGTGACGGGACCTCATTCAGGGTGACAGCATATTAAGCTTCGAAGTCTTGTGGTTGATGTCTTTCACTGAGGTACGATTTAACCCTTTCAATTCCGAGGGCGACCATAGTTGCCCAGTGATGTAAGATATCAAAAGCAGACGCTGTTGAAAACCTATCGTGTGGCAACTTGTTTAAAAGAGCTCGCGGGGGACCTCTTTTAAACATGTAGCCACACGATAGGTTTTCAACAGCTCAGGATAACTACATTTTTAATTCCTTGAAAATGTATTCAGTGCTCAAAGGGTTGAGCATCATGCTGACCTTGAAATTTGCTTCGATTGTGTTCTTCAAATTTGTGTTAACATGTTTCTCCTGAATTTCCATGTCGCTCGTCTCTGCAAAGCGTCTTTTCGTAGCCATGCCTTCGGCTGCTCCAGATACGGTAAGGGAGATAATCTATTCGCACACCGTGTATGGGCTCGGAGATGTAAAATGGGAATATACGTGGTTTCCGCGTGACTGCTTTCGACCAGTGCCATCCAAGTATGCTTGTCTGAGGTGGGATGAAGCCAATAATGCGTTGCTGTCGGCCACGGTCGGAGCTGGCAGGGCTTGGTTTCGAACCCAGGCTGTGGCAGTCACTACTGCGCCACCGTGCGGTGCCTTTACCAAGTGTCCACCTTCATGAAATATTCTGAATATGCGACACAACCTTTGTAGCCCTGTCCATTTGCTTGTTATGAGCCACGTTGTAAGAGCAGAGATGCCAACCACTGACCTTTGTCACATCTCAATCTTTCTCACTCTATTATTCCTGTCTCCATATACTGTTTCATCATAAATGAAACCTGAAAAAAAGTGAAAAAGTTTCTTCAACAAAAAGTTTTGCTGAAATCACAGCTGTTAGTCAAATTTTTTAACAGCCAATTTGTCATCCCAATCAGATTGTTGATGTGCAGGAAATATGGGGCTTATGGGTATCTGCGCATTCACAAATTCCAAATTTCAGGACCTTCCGGTGGAGTTGGGGATGTCTGTGTTCAGCATCCTGGGCTTTTTCAGCATGAAACAGGAGCCACACAAGCTCACACACAAACCCAAGCCCCGCTGAATCTGTATTCACCACGGCCATAGAAAACACGATGAGCAGCAGAACAGCACTCTCACTTTCAGCACCTCACTTCATTGGCTTAATTGAATATTACCAGGGAGATGATGCAGCCTGTCGCTAGCGAGAAGGGGGAAAAAAAGCCTCACCGTGTGACGAGGAGTAAGAAACCGTATTCCAGCTTTAGGCGCTCCGAGGCGGAGGGCTTTGAAAGTGTTCACAACAACTTACAGAGCCAGAAACTGTGTACACTTCCTGATTGATTTTTACTGCGGAGGGAAAAGGGGATGGAAGAGGGAAATTGTAGCGACTTCGGACAGCGAGAATATGAATTAGACACATCCCATCAGGAGCTTTAAAATATGTCAGGATGATTTAGAGAGATAATAAATTAACGTGTCTTTTTTTTGCTGTTTTTATTATTCATGGAGTTTAAAGATCAGAATAACTGTCAGAATAACTGTGATGGTATTGAATGTTAAAATAACTTGTGTTGTATGTTGGGTCTGAGAATGGACTGGGGCAGTGGTTATTACCTATTTAATCTTTTCGCGGGGGAGAAAAGCGTTATCACCTCTCTTTCCGAGTCCTGTCCTTGGTCGTGTTTCAGGGCACTGTGCTGCATGGGTTCACTGATCATTAAATCAACTGGAGAGCTCATCCCATCCGCCGCGTCCATTATGTTCAGATAGTCCCCGCGCCGTAAAGATCGGCACGACACGGGCGCGTCGCGACTTCCCAAAACGCGACCCGTGACAGATTATTGTGAGCCGTCGGAATCTATAAAACGCGAGGATATAAAACGCCCGTCTCCCTTTTCGCGGGCGCCCCGAATACTTTCGGCGGCCGTCGGTGTTCAGCAACTTTTTCTATGTGTCTTTGTGGCTGCACATTTCCTCCTGAGGAAATGCCCCCCCCCCCTTCAACACACAGACACACACACGCACACACACACACCTTCCTTCACATCCTGAGAATGAATTGAATTTGTCCCCCTTAGTGCAAACAACAATAGACGGAGTGGTAACCTAGCAGAAAACAAATAGACATCGCCACGTCCCTTTTGGGGGTTTGGAGGGGTGGGTAGGGGGGGGTCCTGAAAGTCGGGCCCGGCGGTGGCGAGGGGACAGATAAGGAAGTGGCCCAAGCTGGAGTGAGTCCCGCGGTCATTTGTCACGCCGGCGTCTCCGTAGCATTTGCCGAGCCGAGGTGGCGAGTAATGATTCAGACAAATGATGTCAATAATAATAGCTGGCCCTTTGGCTGAGGCAGAGGAGCGCGTGCGGAAGCAGGGAGCGGGTTCCACACATCCCCAAACTACCTTTCACAAAAAGCAGACAGTGCAATAATTCCACACAGATAGGAATAATAACACAAATAAAGACGTTCGTGCTGGCCGTCGAACCTGCAGCTCCCGTGAAGCCGCTGCGAGTTATTGCACACGTCCACATACATGTGCAGATTAGCTTCTTATTTATTTCTTTAACTAGATAATATCTTTAATTCTGAGTGCATGTGCGATTTCAGTTTGTTCTTTGTTTTAATGCAGCGACTGTGGAAACATTTACGGCCGCGTTTTCGTCCGATTTCCCGCCGCCCCAATCCTTCCTTACTGACCTCACCAGTTTATTCCCTCTGCTCTGAAAATACCATTACATCCAAAAAAAGGGGGGTCAGGTATGAAAGCGCGGGCGCGTGATTTGCGTCATGATGCTGTCAAAGAGAACTCACCATTAATCCCCCCCGCCCCCCCCGGATCCCCCCAACACAGGAACTGAAATGAAGGCGCTGATGGAGCCGCAGCTGGGTTTGACACTGACAGCCATGTCAACAGCCCCTACTCTCGGGGTAAACACGCGCCGCAGAAAAGCTGACAGAGAACTTGTACGAACAACCGAAGGTTGGCAGGTCAAATCGCCCGCTCGCCGCAGCGCAAGCACGCCGCCGCACGCCAACCAAAGCCTGTGCTGCGGGTTACGCCCGCTAATACGCTGCTATTCCTTTCCCCGTGTACATTTTTTGCATGGCAAATATAACGCGATAAGTGCTATAGCTCCTGCGTCCACCGGCCTGGCTGTTACAAAACCTTTCGGCTAAGATTTGCGATGCAAATGGACCATACCCACTGTGTTATCTATTTTTTTGAGTGTTCCCCCATCTTACCTGGATGTGGTGTGGTATAGAATAGCTAGCAAATGAAACTTTTAGACAATGCTCCAGTTTTAATTTCATATCCAACCCCGGACAAAATACTGAATATCAGTGGTTTTCTACAGCGGGACCTGATCTAACCTAGTTCTTTGTCGTGTCTTCACACTTAATATGGAGTGTTACATAAAAATCTAAAGTGGATACCCCAATGAAAACAAGGCAAAATATGCTTTCCTCTGGGTCTGCATATATCGTAATTATCCCCCGCCACAAAAGTGGAGGGTATAGGAATGAATTTTGTCCCTCCGTGTCTCAATCCATCTGTCTGTCCACCATCGTGCTCCTATTCCGGGACAGAACTCGTAAACACATCAATGAAAGTCAATGTATGAATACATATTATTAATTGAGCAGATGTGCCTCTCTATACTTCTGTCTGTCCTCCTTGCTGTCTGTTTGTCCTCCACCCTGTTTGTTTTTTTTTTTTTTTCCATGCCTGATATCAGCCCTACTGTGGCGGGGAATCTGCTTTGCGACTGCTTTGCATGTTTGGATACAGACCAACATTTCATTGGTGATGGTTTGTAAGCAAGTGCAATTTTTAATTCCTCCTTTGTGCTGCTGTAATCTGTAAGAAAATAGGCCTTTCAGCGCGGCGGGGTCACACTGTAAAGACGAAGCCTCTGTTTTCTTTCACATTTTTTACCGGAGTTATTTCGTTTCTCCCACTCGGAGCGCATTTCCCCCCCACCTTGACCCGGCGTGTCCCTGCCTCCTTTTGTCAACTCCCGACTATTTCAGTCCTGGCGCCTTCCTGCCTGTGCTCCGCCATTGATTTGATATGAAGTTTCATAGCCGCGTCTTCGCGCTGCGCGGCTCTCGCGCGGGGGGTTGAGCTGTTCGACGAGACACTGCAGCCCCACCGCTGGCATTGAGCTATTTCCCATCAGCAGCTCGGGTCAGTCCGGCCTCCGGCTTGGGCCCATTTCTCTTGCCGTGTCTCCAGAGCCCGGTATTCCTCTTGCAAATTATCAATACCTAATCTTGCTGCTGTCATCCAACACGTACATCGACTCGCAGCAGGGAGATTTATTTTGTTATCTAGCGAAACAATGAACGGACACTAAAGCTTAATCCAAAGTATTATGTGAAGGTGTGTACGCGACTGCGTGAATTAACATCTGAAATATTGTTCGCTACTGGTGGCTCCTAACTTAATGTGTAACATTATTACTCTGTCACGTTATTAAGCTGTGGTCCGTGTTCTCTGCTGTTTGTCCATTCGACTACGTCCATGGCCTGCATCACAAGCCACATGCAAGACAATCTGGACAGAAATAAGCTGTGACAGATTGACAGATAGGAGACAAATTGAAAGACTAACGTAAAGTGTCTTAGTTGTTGGAACCAGAACAATCCTAATCCACCTCGGCGTTCGCTCTGCTTTGCACCACAAAGCCTAAATGCCCTAATTATGTATTGGGTAAGATATGAGTTATGCCGTTTTTGGCCTGAAAGTATGTATAGGTAAGGACGTATTTGACAGAACTTATATCAGGGCAAGTCAGTAAACCATAATTTGTCATAGATGTGCAAACTTTTCATTTCTTGGGACAGCAAACAAAATCTGAAACCATTTTTTACTGTTTAAATTATTTTATAGTTGCTGCACTTAGCCTTTGTGGGTCAGATGCTGGTCTCTCAGTCTTAACTGGGGGGATGGGCCTCCATTCTTCCAAAAACATGAACATGATTCCCTCGTACTTGTTATTATGATGATAGTGTTTAGTTATAATGACTGTCAAAAAGGTCTTATCAGAGTCTTACGTGGGTGTTTGGGTTGTGATCTAGGGACTGTAGCACATGAAACGGATAAGGATATGCTATCATCACAATCATATGTGAGAAACCAGGTAGAGATCCTTCATGCCCTGTGGATGGGCATTGTCGTCTTGGTAGAGACTTCTCTCATCAGGATGTGAAGGTTTAATCGTTGGATGGAGGTGATCTCTGATGATATATTTGATTTGCGGTGACCTTGTTTGTCTAAGGGGACAAGTGGACACAAACCACACCAGGAACCTGCTCCCTAATACAACATTACAATCCTCCACTCACTTATTCACTTTCCTTCAATTTGTCACCCCTCTGTTTTCCCATAGGGCCGCACCATTACACATTATGGGAGAGGACAGCTGGCACAAATGTTTAATTTTCTTTTCCCACTCCTGCAAAACTTCTCCTTTTAGTGTCGAAGGATCGGGTTAAGTGTAGTTGCAGGCGATTGCGTGTCATTAGAGGGAGTAATATTCCCGCCTCCATTAAAGGAAGACGGACACTCCTCACTTCTGGCTGCACGTACGCCTCATTTGTTATCCAACACTGGCGCTGCAGTAATTGGCTTGCTGACCGCCATGTAATTCATGGCCCCTCAAACTGAAATTATGCCGCGATCCTGCAGTTCTCACTGCTTATTTATTTGCCTGATGACGCTTGGTGCAATGAAGCCTTCATCTGATAGTCCCTTGGCTCATTTTCATTGTATTATTAAAGAATGTGACGTTAAACATGGTCGGGGCGTGGAAGTGCAAACTGTGGTGTGTGTGTGTGTGTGCGCACGTCCAGGTTTGGACAGTAGCCAAATTTTGAGTATAGTTACTCTCTCATACTGTTTGTACACTGCTTACCAGTATTTAGCTGATGAAGGTAGAAATGCAGAGTATGACTCAGACTGGGAGTGGGACGAGAGCAAGAAAAATGCACCGAACAAATCTGTGAGCTCTTGTAGAAAATTCCAGAGGAAGAAAAGATGGAGAGCTATTGGATAGTGCCAGAGGGGGAAGCTCTCTGTATCCAGTCAATAAAGGCAGGCCTGCCTGGTTTCCTCTGTCAGGCAACTCTATTTGGCAGCCAGTGGCCTTTAATTAACCGATAATAATGATTTTATATTTGGTTGCCAGTACCGGATCGAGGGACCAATTTTTCTGATTAGATGCTAGATTTTTGCTAATGGGGGGGATTTTCACTGCACTATATTCATTCTCAGAAACCGTACGTATGATTACATACAAACATAATGGCATAGAGTTGCACAAGAGCCTTGGGTCACAAACAGAACTCAATGGTTTATTGCAAATGGAGAATTATAAGAAATGTGAAGTTAAAAAGTGTGAACTGCTTTATAAAAAAAAGGTTCAGTGGCAGCTGGTAGCCTAATAAAAATAAGGAGAGAAATTAATTCATTAATGAGAACAGGTACAAGATGATTATCTTCATTAAAGACTGTGTAAATATCATCTTTTTTTTTTTTTTCAAATAAAGTAGTAAAGGAAGGTAAGTTTTGCTGTTTTAGACCATGGAAGGCTTTATATTTGTTGTGAGGGAGCAGTATAAATGATTCCAGTATTTATATTTTGACTTGAATTGTAACAAGTATGGCAGCGCACTGGACACAGTAATACTTGAATGCTAATGCTAATGAAAGATTTCGGTTTGATGAGATGGCGGTTATTCTGCGCCTAGCCTCAGGAGGATGCTCATGATGTATTGCGCCTTTTAAAGTTAAAACGCATTTTCAAAAAGCGGAGACCAAAAGGGGCTGGTATAACCCTTTTCTCTAAGTGAAACTCTGAAATCACATTATGCTGAGTGCACGTTTCATGGCGCAATTATGCGATTAATACATCTTCAACAAGCTGAAATAGGTTATTTGTTTTTTTTTTTATTTTCTTTTGGGCTGTTTAGGAGATTTACCTGTTTTTTATTGCTTGGTTTCGTGAGCTTGTATGCCTCCCTACTTAAACTGTTGTCCTTTTCTTAACTTGAATTATTTTGAGCGAATAATAAGAACTTTACCCTTGCTAGTGCATATTATATTTATGTGTTCGTTACACATGACTGAAGAATATGCTGTGAAAATGGGTTATGTTGATTTTTCATAGAAGAAAAATTCATTTTGTGAAGTCTTTCATGCAATTGACTCTTTCTAGTATAAAACCACTGCGGCCTTGTGATTTTAACTTCACAGAATTATAGCGTCCCACAAGCTAATGGATAAAGTCTTAGAATTAATCTAGTTGTGGTGGGCTGTGCCCTTGATTTGCGATTTTAATCCCAAGTAAACTTTTTCACTTGCATAATAATATGTCGGGAGTCGCTGAAATTCAAAAGAAAATGTAAACAATTGGAGTTGGACTCAAATCCTTAAGATTAGACCTTGGCCAGAGTAGCTCCTCAGGGTTTGTGGTTCATAAGAAAATCAAGGCTTGTTTTAGTTTTTGCGCAATGTTGCAAATTGTGTTTTGCTTATCCATCTCAAACCTGTGGTTCAACCACTAAAAAAACTGACAAACCGTGTCCATATCGGCGATCGCTCAGTCTAATCCGCGCTTGCGTGTTAATATCAGCGATCTAGCGGCGCAGAATCTAATCCACGCTCCCAGTGTCTCCTGTTTGTTGCTTCTTCGCCCAGATTCACCTGCGGTTTTGTTTGAAAACCTCCCATCCTCCCCAGGCGAAGATTACCCACAAACTTCTTTATTTAGTTATTTATTCATTTATTTCCCTTCCCCGTACAGATGCACGTGACGAGCCGAGTTTTCGGTGATTACGATGAACCTGATTATCTCTCGCATCTTGTCACGCGCTTGACGGAGAATGAGAACGCGAGGAACAGTACGTGAAACTGTTTTTAACGGATGAAAGAAAAAACGAAAGAGAAATGGCGTACCTCTGCTCCCTCCCCCCCTTCCTCACCAGCTCACAACACTACCCCTGGGGTCTTGTCTTTTTTCTAGGACTGGGGCGCTATCTCGGAGATCAGAACTGAGGATTTTTAAAAATTTACGCTATGCCATTCGCCTTTGGTATTTCAATCAGTGTCAGATTGGCCGTCTGTGTCTGGCAGCCTGCGGAGCTGCTCTGTATGAAGAGAGAGAGGCTCAGGACAATGCGCCTCGGTTTGAATGCGTCTCGGTGGACGAGCGAATCGCTTTATAAAGGCCCGGCGTGACAGGGCTTAGGCCTAGAACCAGCCCTGCTCACAGTATGGCTGAATCTGGTCATGTGACCAAGGCCTACAAAGCAAAGCTGCATGCCCACTGTAGAGCAAATGACAGCCGCTTAATGCGCAGGACAATACCAATCATTTCAGAGGGCAAAAGAAAAGCAGGTTCACTTTAGCACCCACTCACACACACACTCAAAAACACACACTTGTACACATAAGGACACAGATACACAGGCATGTGTGTGTTAAATAAGCTCTGAAATGTGAGAATACTTCACTAAGAGGGGGAACAGAATGAGTAAATGGAAGGACTGATGAGCTGGACCCATTAATGGAAGTCTCGATGACGACTGAGCGCGAAGCTCTCTGATAATGCGCTCATGGCGGGCGTGGACTGGGATCCTCCCCAGCCGGCGGGCTTTTATACGGGCCCCCTGCCCCCTCCCACACCCCGCTGCCCCCCACCCTAGCTGTTAGCGTGCCCGACTGGTAACGGCGTTAGCCAAGCGTCGCATACATCACTTAAGTGTTATGAGCCGCTTTACCTCCCCCCCCCATCACCGAGCTAGACCCACCGCCCCCCGTTACCACCACCTCAGCTTCGCCACCATTGCAGAGGAAGTGAAGGAATGTGAGATGGGGGGAGGGAGGGAGAGAGAGTGAGAGAGCGAGAGAGAGGAACGGCTTATATAACTCACTGGAACATCTTTGGCAGCGTCAGGGGCCAAGCCATCAATCAGTCCATCTGGGCAAAATCACAAGCTGACTCCAATATTGCTAAATATTTATACTGTCAAATACACACAGACGTACAGATGAAAAGAGGCATTCATTAGGAATTCTCCCGCTTGTCAGCTCAAAGATGGCGATTAGACTGAAACCTCCCACTAAGGCGCGGAGAGCTCTCTGAAAACGCTATATTTAGCCGTATCCCGGCGATAAATACCGCCGTATTGCCTCGTTTAGGTAAATAGAGAATAAATATTGTCTGGATGATCCGGAGATAATGTAAACAGATCTGTGTCGGAGTGCGTGTTCGCAAGGTAAGCTTGAGGACATGTGATGTGCTTGATTAATCTTCCCCGCTCTCGTCTCCCCGGTCTCGCCCGTGTCCAGAAGTCACCGCCCCGTTCGCTTTTAATCGCCGCGCATAACGGCTGAGTCTCTCTTTGCATCTGTCTGCGGATGCTGTGGCTTCCTTCCAAAACTCGGCAAAGCCCTATATGCCCCAAAGCCTCATTTGCTTTTTGTTCATTCTTTTTACATTACACTTTGTCTGGATTTAGAGTGGCATTTACTGAGCTTTGCATCATCTTTTTCTTTTTTTTTTTTTCCCCCGTTAGCGTGTAACTCCACTGTCACCGCGCGAGGGTCGAAGTTCACTCAAGCTATCCGTATTTGAAGTATAACAATGCAGCAGTGTCATACCAGGCTCAGCAACACGTTTCAATTAAAAAGTGTTTACCGTTTTATTCCAAGTTTGTTTATTCAAAGTTGCACTGTGCCTCTTTAGACAATGAGGTCTTGGAAGTGAAATAGTCGCTAGCTCCCAGCATGCATTGCATGGAACACCATATCCTCATCTCAGCCGCCGAGACGGCTCGTCTGTCTATCCCCTTTTAATTCCGCCAAGAAACTGCTCCTACATGACTATAAACACACTGATGGGGAAATTACAACTTTTTTGGTTAATTACACTGGATAATTTCATTTTGATTAATAATTAACATCTCTTTGCCTAACTAAATATCCATAATTAATCAACAAATCAGGAAAAAGAGGGAGAGGGAGAGAGGACTAATTAACTTCAAAACCCAGGCCTGACCAGTTAATCCATATAGCAATCTGACACAGCTAATGACTGAAGTAATCAAAGTTACAGCTCGAGGGATTTGATGGAGGGGTTTTTAAATGGGAGGGGGCACACCGCTCCGACGCGTCGCTCTGACGCTTCCATTTATTTCTGAGGCCCGTTCCTCGCGGACAGCCACAGAGGGGGCTCCGCTTTTTAAAACGCTTGACGCCGCATCCTCCCAAACCAGACGTGTACAATTCATGCAGGATGGTACTTGGCATCAGAGCCCATAGACCTCACTGGTGCTCATATCAGCAGTGTCCTGAAGAGCAGTTTAACGAAACGCGGTGTCGATGGGAAGTGTTCTTCCTTGCCAAGGGCTTCTCCCAAGTACCGAATATTCTAAGGACCGGACTCAACATTGGATGGGTGGGGTGTGCAGTGGTTGTTGGATTTTTGCACTGTTGAAATACCAACAGTGGCTCCCTGTCTAACGAGTTGGAAGATGCCTTTGTTCTGTTTGTTGGTGGGTTCCTCCTTGGATGAAGATCTGATAAAGCTTCACATCTCTGAACGCCATCTTCTCTTCCTTGAAACCCCTCATTCTTCTCTCTCATTAGCGGAGGAAAACACACCCTCTGTTTTGTGAAGCAAAGAGGTCTTAAGTGGCGGAGCAGGAAGACCGCACCGCTCAGAACTATCCCCTCCTGATAGTACTGTACAGCATCTCTCAACTGGTTGTGCTGGCATGCAGTGGTCCCTCTATGATTCTTGGGGTTTGGTGGTCTGAGCCCCAGCTTACTCCTCTGCGTTTGGGAGTCTGAGCCGACGTGCTCTTCCTGTGCAGGGTACGAATGAGCGAGGTATTTATGTGCCGGTGAAAAACATGAGAAATGTATCAGGCGCAAAAATACTCCCCAGGCTGCAATAGAAACTGGCGTTCTCTATGACTTTGATCTCGCCTTTCCTTCATGTAAATCATCTGTCCTTCAGTAGTTCCTCCAACCAGATTCAAGATGGCTTCCGAGCGTTAGGAGTTTTGCTGAGTTTTGCTTCTGATTGCAGAAGTACGAGCTTCTCGCTGATTGCCTGTCATCTCGCTCGTTTTTAATTCAGCCGGGAAGGAAAAATTACGAGCGCTTGCATACGGGTATACCGTTTCCCTTGGTAGCAAACTTCAGTTTCGAATTTAAGCCGCTTCTCCCTTTAACTTCTTGCGCTTAATCGCTCGACATCAATGTGGGATGCAGGCCTCGCTCGTGGGAGCTGTCATCCGCCCACGACGCACGTTTAAAAATCATACGCTACACGCATCCCACCCCTCGTCTATTTATACCGAGCACAACTTTCTCAAAATAATCAGCAGCGTTCTGAGAAGCCTTCATGTTACCTCAGAATGCTACTCCCGTTAACGCTCCAGCCAAACCAATTATTAGGAGAGCCAATTATTTTGTAATTTTCTTCTTTTCTGACTGTGTTGTCCACATAAAACTTACCACATAAGTAATATTTTGGAAATCGATTCTGCTCGTTCACGCTGATAATCACGTCTTAAATTGCTCTTAAAAAGTAGGGCTGATTGGTGGTGTAGCTCCACTTAATTGCATGAGAAGAGCTTTGAGTGTTAATTTTGAGTGGATACTGATGATATCAGCATATGCCTAACTGCTGTTACTCTAGATGTGTTGTGTTGGAGCGAAAGCACCAAATTCCACATCGGCAGTCTGCACCATGCGTCCTCTTTACACGTTTTTATAGACACGATTACCTGATGTAATGAGAGCGTGCGTTTCTCTGACCGTCTCCTGTTGTCATTTCTTTTATTAATGCTTTTAGAGGAAGGCTCAGTGTCTTTGATACAGATCAGAGGATGAAATATTAAATTCTAAATTAATGACTGTCTTTGTTGGGGACTGTAAAGTAGCAGGGTGCCCGCTCTTCGGTGACACGTGTTTATATTTTGCCTTTGAGAGCGAAGCTACAATTCCGCAGCGACCCATGGGGGAGTTAGTGTGTATGGGGTGCAAGATGTGATAGGAATGAATTTTCAAATCACTTCAGAACATGTTAGGTGCAACATATGCCCACCATGGTAAAAAAAAAAAAAAAACCAAGTGAATCCTCCGTTTCAGTCTACGAACATTTACTATCAGTTTCCTGCTGACTTACTCTTGATGTATTCTAGCAAACATTTTTCTCAGCTTTTCATGCCGTTTTACATGTTGATCTATAGAATATTGGACCATATCATGCTGCACACAAACACGCATATGCTGCCCGTAATAAAAAGCTATTTACAGTACAGTCACAGAAAGAGGGGAGGTGTATTCCTATTCCGGCAGTGTTTGCAGCAGTCGGACAGATCCTATCTCACCAGATGTCCCGTGTCTGAACAGGGAACGCATTCCCGGGCCATAAAAACACAGTCTCTCAGTCACTACATCAACGCTTTGTGACATTGCTATATACAGCGCCGAGGAGCGCTACAGTATATCACTGGAGCACCACCCACAGATGTTCAGAGCGACCCGTTTTCCCACAATGCCGATGGACTGCCCACCCCACGCTGCCTCCTGCCTAGAATTACACACCGACCACCATCAGACTGACCATACTGTGCCTTGTCCTTCATTTGGCCCGAGTTCTAGTCTGAATTGCAATTAACTGCAAGGCAGTAACTCTGAGGTTAATATGTATTACAGCTGCGATTCATATAGCTCATGCAGTCCGGCTGTAGGCCTAAATGCCCACAAATTAAAGATTATGGTCCCCACGCTAATCTCGCATTCATTGTTTTCAACTCCACCGCGCTGGTGCACTGAGCCAACGAGCAAAAACTGTGTCATCGTACACTGCACTGTGCCTGAAATGATTTAATGTCTGCAGTGTGAGAAATTCATATAAAAATGCTAATGGAAGGACAAACGCTCTTAACTTGGCGCAGTTCACCGTTTGTCCTTATCGAAAAGTAACCACAAACCCAGTGAAGACCAAATCAACCCAAGGAGATTGTTGAAAAAAACGCTCAATCGTTCACATTCCTATAAATATATCAGACGTTATGAACAAATATTGATTAATTATGGGAATTTTAAGCACCTAATTGTTTACTCAGTGATAAGTTCACTCACTCAAATAGCTCTCCAGTGCCGAGTAATCATTTTGTTAGTCTATCAATATCATTGCGCGAGCATTAAATTGTGCTAAAATACACCGCTGCCTCACTTTCAGTCTTTATTTCTCCCAAGTTGTGGACAGGTGTACTTTTCTTTGATAGTACATCCTACGGTGGCTGAAAGAAGATGTACCTCCTTTAGTTTCCTCTCGCCACGCGTTCGCCTCTCATGAAATATTCATCGCGCCGAGAAGCAGTTAAGTTGCTTTAACACCGGAGGTTAAAGATCTTAGCGACCGTTCACCCGCGAGATACACCTGCTAAAATATGCTAGTGTATTCACTCCAGACTGAAACTGACTGGGTTAATCACATGCCGTATGTAGCGTAGCGTATCTCCCTCTCTCCATCATGTCTCGCGTCACAGCCCTGCCGAGGCATTCATATTAGAGCGGAGACATGTTTGGACATAACTGGTCAATAGTAATTTTGCTTCTTATCGGCGCGTGTATGTGTACGTGTGTGGGATTGTGTGACTGGCAGCCTCGGCGGTGGTTTTCGCCGCGGATTCATACGGCGTAGCGGCCCTTTGTACTGATAAGGACTCCTTTCTCACAGGGTACTGTATATTCTCACTGAGGCTTTTATGTGCAGAACTCCCTGAGGGGGATAGCTCAGCTGAGTTTGTTCTGGTCCAGTAATTGGTTCAGCGGGTGCCCTGTGGCGGTGGTGGGGAACACGAGGGTAACACAAGGGGGTGTCTTTTATCAGAGGGGTGTTTGTGCTCTGCTGAGGCTGATGCTGTATTTGAAGGTGTTCACTGTGCCCAGCTTGGGATTCTGATGTGTGTGTATGTGCGTGTGCATGTGTGCATGTGTGTGTGTGTGTGTGTCTCTGTGTGTGTGTGTGTGTGTGTGTGTGCGTGTGTGTTTGCACGTGCCTTTTTTTTTGCTTGCGTATGTGTGTGTGTGCGCGCACGCGTGTGTGTGTGTGTGTGTGTGTGTGTGTGTGTGTGTATGTGAATGTTTGTGTGGACATTCGTTAATTTGGCCATTCTTCGGCCATCGGTGTCCATACAAAAATGAACATAGCTATTTACTCAGCCAAACTTGTCACTGAATTGAACCTTTTCTTATCTGTGCACAATGGTCCAGGAAGAATTAGGCAGCTGGTGTGCCAGTTTCAGTCTCAGTGTAATGCTGTCTTTGACTGAAGGCGCCATTAACCGCGGCCTCCATTTGCGCGAGCATTTGTTTAGCGCGCTATTCCTCCTCTCGAACACAACAGTGAAACACACAGACCGAGGCCCGGCTCTCCAAGCTGCAGAGGGGTTCAAAGCCGACACAAGTTCTCAGCCCTCTGAGCCGCACTGATTTAGAGCACACATTTGCTCTCAGTAATAACAATAATCAATATTTAATGTGCAGAAATATTACATCAGATACCCCACTGCTAAATGTATGACGGTTATTTCCCTTAGTGGAGAGGCCGCGAGACTCGTCTCGGAGTCAC